>JBBMOC010000020.1:6955717-7578803 GCA_037975185.1 Centropyge bicolor | reverse complement strand
GGGGGGGGGGGGGGGGGTTTCAGAGGTGAGTCTCGTCCCTCGTCTCTGTGCCAAAATCCTGCTGGTTCCTGGTGGACCGGGTGTGCCCCACCTGCGAGTCCTCTGGCATGTGTGCCAGCGGGTCGGACCGGATAATGTACCTACGGAGACCAAATCAACAGTATCTGAGCAAGAGGGTGAGGGTTTGCTTTAAATGTTTAGGGGATACGACACCAAGCAATGTGAGCCCACAAAATGGTGACAACTTGGACATGGATCCATCACAAGCCAGTTGACCAAAACAGTATTACAGTACAGTAACTACAGTAGTATATTTAAATAGCGCTTTGACTCGAGACAGAAGCAGGGAGAGAAGAGCAGGAATACATTATTATAATATTGCATAAAAATACAACAAAGGGAAAATAAGTGGTTCCTTAATATAGCACTGAAAAGCTGGTTGTTTTCAAGGCATTAAGGTGATGTTTAAAACCTGAATGTATCTTAATATATGAGAAGATTTTAACCTGTTAATACAATATAATTTGGGCTCATACAATGTGAAGATTTAACCTGCTAACATAGAAGAAAAAGAAGATTTTAACCACCTTGATTGCAACATGCCTTAGTGTCAGAATACTTCATTCTGCATTTTCTGACATCACTGTGCATTAATGACTCAGAAAGCACACTTTTCTCTTAAGCTATTATTTTAGTGTGTTTTGTTTTTCTTTTAGATTATCGTAAAATATACTTGTCAAAATTGTCAAACAATCTACATTGGCATCTGATACATACAGAAATAGAAATGATCAGTGCTGATAAATATATTCTCTATAAGCTCTACAAATAAACTATTGAACTTTATTATCAAAAAGCATGATTTTTAAATGAAATGTGTGCTTTTGTTTGCCACTAATCAATCAATCAGAAAACATCTAGTATTACTCAATTTTGCTTCCAAAAATGTATTCATATAGTGAAAAATGCGAATGGAAACACTGCTGAACAATATGAGGGAAAGAAAAAGCCGGGTGTATTCTCTGCTCTGGTTCTTACACAATGTCGTTAAGCTCCAGCATGGTGTCAGGAGGAGGATTGATGAGGACGTACGACAGCGTGTTCTGGTGGTCGTTCATCTCGTCTGGAAAAAGAGACAGAAGAGACCTTCAGAGCGGCTCTGGAGCCCTCCCTCATCCTCCTCCATTATACAGTACATCAGCCAGGAAATGAGCCCTCCAACCACAGAAAATATGAGCCTCCCTCGTTTTCAACCTTTCAGTGAGGACAAAGGCAAAGTAACCCACGTACAGTATCAGAGCAAGAGGAGGCAAAGTCTGACACAAAGAGTTGTGGGGATGCTCTTCTCGTCTGGCTGCTAATTGAAGAGATGCTTGTTACAACTGTTAATGATTTGTAGTAATACAAGTAGAGAGATTTATAAAGCAAGCTGACAATGTTTAAAGTTACAATTACAGAAATTAATTTGAATTTACAAATAATTTTGAAATTTCATTCAGTGAGTATTTCGACTAAAGCTGACTGAGGCTGAGACTGCTAATCTATTATTATGTGGGTGTTTTAAAGATGAACATAAAACATAAAAACACTGTCAGTGGATAAACTATGTGATCACAACACAGCTTCTAAATGACCTCCAACCTTTGAAAATTCTGTACTGCATGATTTCTTCTTATCAGCCAACACATACACCAAGTTGATTTATTATATTATTCTTTTAATTTTATTATACTTACTAGTATTTGCAGGGGTGTGCATAGGATCAACACGACAGTGTTAAATGAATGTTTGTATAAATGCAGGCCTAATTATCAAACTTTTGAGCTTTATGTGTTGACTCTCCATTAAATGGTCATATGTGGTTGATTTTGACATTGGCTGTCATGAGACCATTATAATTGGGTGACCGTTTTCCTTGACCTCAACTCAAATAAAGATTTACCTTAACAATTCATTTGGTATTAAATATTTATAATCGTTAATTTACAAAAGTTTTTTTTCTTTTTCTTTACTAATTGATAAATCACTCAATTTCATAATTGCTCCTTTTTACCTAATAATACCTGATACATTTCTTAACTTACTGTTTGCAAAACACTTTCAGTCTTCATTCATCATATTAACAGACAACATTAACAGTTGTAACAACATTCTTATAGTTCTTCCACAATGTGCTTAAGCTAATCATGGAAACGGTGCTGCACTATGGAAGTTTTATATGTTATTAAGAATCAATAGAGGAGAAACTTTAACATTTAATCTCCATATGAGTCATATCTGTGTGTGAGTGTGTATGTCAAGTGTGTGTGATTTATGTCTGTATATGTGTGTGTGTGTTGAGAGCTCTCTGACGGTGGCTCCTACTTGCGTGGTGGACAGAGAAAGGGAAAAGGAGGGCACATGTGTCTTCATGACAACCCACCTGCTTGTGGCCCTTTATAAAGCCAGGCGGGGTGGAAGAGAGAGAAGGGCTAACCGTTACTGACAGGGCACTTTGTGGAACAAGGGGAGGCCCATGCTGCCTGCTCACTGAAACAGCACCCCCATGCGCAGCTTCAGAACGGAGCCAGCATGCAGACAGCGTCCGCAGCTACGCCACAAATCCATCTCCATCGCATTCCTTTAATTTTTAAAAAAAATCTCCTGCGCATTCAACACTGGACCAGCAGGCTTGGTAAGGCGGCAGGTTGCCATGCCAAAGGACAACACTCAGCTTCCCCCCCTCCCCCACAACCCACTGAGAGTGGCAAGTGACACACCCCACAGACACACAGGACATGCTCCAGCATCCGTCAGACTTGACCAAACGCAGAGCGACTCAAACCAAACTGAGAGTGAAGCAGAACGCATTGGGAGTGTGAGAGTGGAAGAGGTCAACCTGCTGCTGCTGCTGGATCATCTCTTACATTTATTCTATAATACTGAACAAGTTCCCCTCTAATCCATACTAATGCAGACTGCTCAGTGTATTTAATATGGATTATACCATGGCCACAGACAAACATTTATTTTTGATTAGTAGGCTCACATATAGATGAAAAAGTGTTAGATCAGTTTATTGTTGTGGCTCTGTAGTCCAGGACAATCCAACTTACTGACACTAACATTTACTGGTAATCAGACTGAACGCAAATAATAACAAACAAGAAATAAAGCAGTCTCAACTTCAGTCATCTTCCTACACTTTCTAGCTAATAAAATGCCTTGGACTCTCCACTCCTACTTCTGTCCTTGTCAGGTTCCAAATGTTTTCATTTGAATATTTAATGTACTAATATAAATATATTGGATGTTATTTAACACTGCTTATTACATAAAACTAGATCTTGCCACTTTGGGGTGACAAAAGCTGAAGGTTTCAGCAATTTATCAACTGTTTGCTTCCATTAACACCTTCTGCTTGCTTGTTAACTGTTGCTTGACAACTGTCAGTTGTCACTGACTCTCAGTGACAGCAGGTGGCGTTACATCTGACTCAAGTTGATGGGAGGCCTGTCCTGTGCTGTCAGCAAGTGGCCGGTGTTTTAGTTATTGTGACAATAAATATAATAAAAATAAGCCTCACTTCGAGCTGTAATACTATTTACATGTTTATTTTCCTCCAAAACAAACAACAAATATCATTGTGAAATCATAATGTCTAATTAACTGCAAGATGCTCAATCACTAGATGTCAGTAAAAACAATAGTTTGAACTGATTGAGGTTCTTTAGATTTTAGCTTAAAGTCAGCATTTTGACAATGTAGTTATGTTTCATTTCAAATCCAATGTGCTGGAGTACAGAGCCAATATATTCCTGCCCTGATACTTTATATCTTTGGACAGGTCAAGCACCACTTTGAATCAGTGCACAGTCTGTGTTAAAGTAATCAACCAGGACGACAGCACCAGTTAAGTGTAACTAGCAAAATAATGCATTAAACTACCAACAAACCTTTTCTATTTCTTTCTATTGCCTGCTGTTAAGTGGCCATGGTATAAGTGTGAAATACACTCTGAGGTGCCCTGACATATGGAAATAACAGACAATGCAGAGGTGCGGTGAGTGTCCTCCACAGAGTTCTTTATTTTCTACACAAGGACACATTATTCTTTCTATTTCTTAAATGTGTGAATTATAAATCTCCATCTAACCTTCCATCCACAGACATAATGCGTTCCGCTCCACTCTTAAAGCCATACTCTGATGCCCTGCAGTACTCTAGCCATTTGAGACGTCACCTCACGGGAACACAATGCAGAAAAGACCAGATAGAGACAGAAGGAAAGAAAGAGAGAGGGAGAGAGAGAGAGAGAGAGAGAGAGAGAGAGATAGTAGAGCGAGACAGTGAGAGATTGGCTGCTGATCTACCACTCATTCTGGCACGACACACACACGCACTTACGCACGCACACACACACATTCATGCAGTAAAGTTGCAGTACTATGATCAACCAGCTAACCTGACGGCCTGGTCCCCTCTGTATACGGATGCTCTGAAATGTCCTGCAACTCTAAGCAACGGCATTCGATGTTAATGGCCTAATTTGTTCATTTATAATTAACTGCAAGTTTGATATGAACCCAGAAAAGATTAAACAAAGAGTGGGGAAAAAACAAACATCTTCTAAAAATGGGTATATATCTAGTGGATAAATTCTTTGCACTAAATCTTCAATGGATGCTGGTGAAAGGACAAAATTCCTTTCTCCACAAGATGGACGTAGCCACTCACATGTTGTAAATGAGTGATAAACAGCACAGCAAAATTACCTTGCAAATATCCTAGATTTACTCGATTCATGACATCGCTCGCAGTGAGATTAGAAACATCCTCTACAAGCAGAGCAGGGAGGGCAGATAGAAGAGTCAGAGAGAGAAAGTAGGAGAGGAACAGAGGAGGGGGGGAAAACAAGAAAAAGAAAAAAATCAGGCAGGCAGCGAATGCATTTGCAGTTTCAAAAAGAATTTTTTAAAGAAGGTGAGAGCAATGCAAAGAAGCCATGCATTAGTGTGTGCACAGAATCACTTCCAAATTATTCATCTGTCACATGTTATGATCCTGTTGCAGTAATCCTCACTGACATTCATGGTTCATAAGAAGATCTTGAGCTTTTGGGGTTCTTCCTGAAACGTATTTAATCAACATGTTACATTATATTTGGCAAGTGGCACACACATCTGGAGCATGATTCTGCTTTTTGGTTTGAAGCGTGAAGCTGGGAGGAGAGAAAGAACTGAAGAACAAAAGGAGAGAAGTGAGCAGATAAGAATGCAGGCAATTGCAGTCTGTGATCAAATGCAATTGAGACGAGTTTGATGCTCCTGCATCTTCATGCATGACATGTTCACATTCACATGTTTGGTATGGTCATGACCATGTAGTGGTGTGTGTGTGTGTGTGTTATCGCACATGGAGGAAGAGTTTGATGAGAGTGAAAATGATGAGAGAAAATGAGAATGGTCATGTTGATGATGATGTAGTGGGATGTAAGTGATTGGTACTATCAAGACCCATAGTGTTAAGTCTTAATAGATCATGAGATGAGACAAAATGACTGGAACACAGGTCTGAATATTAAAAATACAGTTTTTCTCGCGGATGAAATAATTTAACTGGTTGAGAGTGGGTGGAGCAAAAGAATCACCTGACCTCACTGCTTTTTTTTAATTCAGTAAAAAATAGCCGTTAGTTTGTCCTTGCTTTTCTGATTTCATTTCAAGATGCAATGTTACGAGAGATTTAGGTTCTTTTTGCATCAATTAATGCAACCCAAGCAGTGCTAACATGGCTACTTGTCCAACCAAAAATCACTGCATACATTCAAGGGAAGATTGTGCCCTGAAATCAAATTCAGAGTATTCGCAGACAAATACAAGTATATATTCTGCACCTCTGGGTATTCATGATGTCCCTCCTTCAAAAAGTCCTCAAAGAAAGTAGTAAAAACAGAACAATCCTTGAAGTATTATAACTATACTGAACAAAAAGAAATCTGTGGCTTGACAGATCACATGACACTATTAATCAACTGCCTACAGTCACAAAAGACCAGTTTCCTGTGTGATCATGTCTGGCGGACTGATACTATTACCATTACTTACTCATTATCATTACTGATTAATCATTTGGTCTATAAAATGTTAGAAATGTTCATGTATTTAAGTAAGTTTCATCTGACCAACAGTCCAATTTACAATCATTAAAAAACAAAGGAAAAAGCAAGTGTTCATATTTGTGAAGCTGGAATCAGTTAAGTTTTGGGCTTTTCTGCTTCAAAATGATTAATTGATTATCAAAATGGCTGCTAATAAATCTTCTATCAAGTAATCAATTACTCATGAAATTTTGTCACATCTACAAACCTTATGCAATTTCATTAAGCGTTGACATCCGGCTTCATATTTTGAGGACTCTTGCTGTCCTTTTTTGTAGGTTAGCAACTTGACCAGATATAAATTCCTAAGTTTTTCATTTTAGTTTTTCTTCTGCTTTCGCACCTTAAAACTGAGACTGTCTCAACCCACCAACCACTTACATTATTTCTGCCTCCAGAGCTACTGTAGCCTTAAAGAAATGTTCATAGAACTGAGGTTCCAATCAGCAACAAATGTTATAAATAGCATAATTATTCATTTTCAGACATATAATGACTAATTATGATTAAATAATTATAAATCAAATGAAAATAAATAGAAATTAAATAATTGTTGGCAATCTAAACTGAATTATTAATTAACATGTTAATTCCATTAGTCAGCTTCTACCTGACAAAGCAGATACATGGACTGTCTATCACTTCTCTAAATGTCATCAGCTCCCCCCTCACCATATCCCACGGTGGGCAGGCCAAGGTGCTTCATGCGATTCTTCACCAGCTCGGACAGCTCCTGTCTCTCAGAGCGCCGGTACATGTTGAGTCTTTGCTGCGAGATGCGCTCGGCTCTGCTGGACGGCTTGGTGCTCTTCCTGCTCAGCCGCCGTGCCCACTGCATGCTCTTCTTCCTCAGCAGCGGGTGCTCTGACTGGTCGCTCGTGGTGGAGTTTCTGTGGGCTGTCTTCTCCTTCCAAGACTCTCCCCGCTCGCGATGCTCTATGCCCTGCTCCATGTTGATGGACATCTGAGACTGGGAGAGCAAGGTGGCGCTGTTAACGCTGGACACTGTGTCGGTGTGGGATTTGCTGTGTCATCCTGCTTTGTTAATTTTGCTCCATTTTCAGCAGCCTGCATTATCAAGCTGTGATGGTTATGAACACGTTGATAACTGTCAGAAAAGTGACAGCTTTACTGAAATATCCAAATCAAAAACAAGCCCGTTTGGATCTTACCTGTGCATAACTGTCCTTGCACTGAAACAAGAGAAGGACAAACACACAACCAAACAAAAAGAGAAGCAATGAAAGATGGTGGGCATCCAAAGCAAAACAAAATCATCTAAAGCCTCAAAAGTCAGCACATAACAATGAGCGCTGTCACAACAATGGCACATATCTGGTTTGCGGCTGGTGAGTTTGTCTCTTATGTAACCTGCCAAATACTATTTAGATCCTTATTTTTATTTCATTAATAATCTGGATACAAAATAGTGACAGTAAGATAAGATATTTTTTTATTCGTCCCTCAGTAGGGAAATTCACTATTTGACTTTTTGTCAGCAATGCATTAAAAAGTGTAGTGTTCAGGAACAAAATGTTAATTTCCTCCTCCTGCTTGGCATGAAATAAACAGAAGAGAGAAATGCATAAAGGAGCAAACACAGACAGATGAAAAGAAGAGGATTTTTAGCATTGAAGAGCAGTTATTAGGAAGATTAAACAAACAAAGAGGTAAAAGACAAATGAAGAGAGTTTAGACCAAAAAAAAGACATTTTAAGAGAACGGAAAAATACAAAACAAGGAAAGACATGCTGGAAATTTGAAGAAGAAGGTAAGTGAGAATGGAGAAGAAAACTCAAAAAGAGGGAATGAATAATGGAAGCTAAAGCAGAGGTGCCTCAGCTGAAGCAAAACCAGAAGCCAAGGCTGGATCCAGACCCAAGGTGAGGTCTTAAATATTAAGTATCTGATCAAACTGAACTTGCCTCTGAGGTTGAGAACATGTGGGACTCAGTGCGGTAGATCCCTATGGGGATCTCAGCACTGGAGGAACAAAGTTTCTGGAAGAGTCTGCCATAAGTCCTGATCCACAAGTCCTCTTCTGTTACCTTCATCTGAGAATGAGAATCAAGTAGATGCTGTCAATTATTTACTCAAACTTACAAATGACTTGGCTGTATGAAAGTTCCTACTCACAGCACATAGGTACCCAGAGCCAGGTGTGGTGTCCAGACCCAGGAGAAGCCTTGCTATAGCGATCATATAGTCCTTAACAAACGACTGTCAAAACAATACAAATATGTATAAAAAAGGGTAGTTAGGGTAGGGAGGTGATGTTGCAGCACTAAAAGCTCAGACTGATGAAACACCTTTTAAAATGGGTGTGTGACGTTTATCCATATTTATCCTTATATCTCTATGTTCAACCCCTATCCTACCTGGTAAAGCAGCGTATCCAACATGCTGATACTGAACACTCTGCCTGCAGCAAACGGCAGCCGGAACATGAAAGCCAAGTTGGAGCCCTTATCACGCTCTATCTGCAGATACAAACACACACACAAAATGAGGAACACTATTAAAATCTCACTTTCTCCTGTGTGTTTGCTGAACTCTTGCTCTTTTGGTTTTCACCTCTGAAAACGTACAAGGTACAGGTTGAGAGAAGAGCTTTTTTTAAAGCACTGTGAAGGTGAGAGCTATCACTGTGGGCAGGAGAAAACACATGAAAAGATTCAGAAAGGAGAAAGCAACTATGATCAAGAATCAATATAATACTAAGACTCATGAGCTCTACTAGCTCTCATGTATGGCTTATTTCCCCATGACTTTATTCTCGCCACTCACTATCAGTGCTTGGAAAAACAGCACTAGAAATCCCATAAAGGGACTGAGGTTGTACAACATAATAAGCATTGTTAACAGTTCAGTGGAAAGTGAAATAGCTCTATTTATTTTTTTTATTTTTATTTATTTATTTATATTAACAGATCCATTACACCATCCTCCTGTTGAAGTAGGCAGGGAAAAGAGAAAAATGGTATGTTTATTATTCTAAGTACGCAAAAATAATTATCAGTATTTAACAAGGAGCATCTAAAGACAATTCAAAAGTATTTAGATGTTTCAATTTCTATAATCCAGTTCTAATCTGTCTTCTGAAATAATGGAGGAATCAATCACTTTCACACAGAAAAAAACAATTTCTAAGACACAGGCAGGGAGTGTTAACATGGTTCTCAACAGCTCACCTTCTCCAGTTTGGAGAGAGCGAGTGAGTAGCAGTCCTTGGCTCTGAACTGCATGAACCTCATGTTGGACGGGTGTGTGAGCTCAGTGATGATGCTGAGACTGGGGAACAACCTGAGCAAGATGAAGAGATGGGGATGTTAGTGGAGAGATGAAATGCTTTGTGCTGAGGAGAGGACAAAGGGTGGCAGTGATAAATGATTTTAATTCTGGTTGTTAAATAAAAGAGTAGCTTCAGAGCTCTGCCAACTGTAGTTTGTCTTTGAGATGAACCCATTCACCATTCTGGCAAACTCTGAAAAACAAGTGTTTATTCTCCACCACCGGACTGAGAACAGATGAACTTAATCAAGTGGAGTCGGGTGCACCTTTGATCCAAAGCTTGAAAATCCAACTCATATCAAAGAGTCACTAACAGTACAAGCTGTTTACTGTGTGTTTCCACACAGTGAAAGTCTGCTCTGTGTTACCTGAACATAGTCTGGACGTTGACGATGGTCTTGGCGTCTGCCATGTAGTCCTCCTCAGCGCTCATGGTGCTCTCCTTGTCCACAACCACCAAGTTGTCAGCGTAGATTATACCACACTGCAGCAGATTGTCCAAGCTGTTGTTGTCCAGTCACAAAACGACAGTGTTTATTACATAATGACATGTCAGGAATCATAGCAATGGTGAAGCATTAATATGTATGTTCAATGAAAACCACACTATGAATTATTCCACAAATCTGGATCATCTACTTATACTTTAGTTTGAAATTTACAACATTTCCTAGATCTGCTCTGAACAACCTGAGAAGAATAAAGAGCTGAACAAGTTCTTCATAAACGTATTTTATAACTTTAAAGTGTTTAAATTACTGACCTGCTGAAAAGAAATTCAAGCTTATAAACTTGTTAACATGATGAGCAGAGATTTAACAACACAACTGAATTACACATCACTAAAGTCGTTAATAACCAAGCTCTTGTAAGATTTAAAGGTGTGACTTGATTTAGTAAAACACTAATCTGAAACTAGATAGTAGTGACTAAGAACTTATGAAGGACTTTAGACACAGATTTAATAATGCATTTACAAACAGCAGGTCTGCATTTATTCAACATTCTGCTGAAATCAATGTCTTTGTGATCTGTAATGGATTTCATGCTGTAACTGCAAAACTGGAGGCTAGAAAGCAGCCCTTTGTTTTAAAGCCTAAGAAAATGACAACAATATATAATTTATTGTTGATGTTTAAGGGACATTCTGCTTTAGCTCACAGCAACATGTGGGAATAAGAAAATCAATATATGAGTCTATAGTTGCTTTTATTAATTGTGTTTCATGGTAAATGTTTCCTTCAATCAGGCTCTGAAATTGAAAAAACTTTTTAATTAACTTATTATTTCCTTTATGATACATGTGACACTGTATTGAAGCTGTAAAATGGAATAAAAAACTAGCACTGAGATGAAGGTCATCATTAGAATAGTTAATCAAATGAACATGTTTTTAATAACACATACTTATCGATAGTGCCAGCCATGAAGTAAACCATTGGAAAGCAGCAAATGGCCTCTAAGAAGTGGTTGTCTGGCCTGCAGGAAACAGGAAACAGGAAACATCAGGAATGAGCATCCAGCGCTAATTATCTTTGTAAAACCCCAGTGACAGATGATGACAGTCTTGCTGTACTTTCGACCAGGGCGGAGGAAACACGGTTTGAACTGCATTAATTTACATTTTATTAGGCACAAGAGGGAAATACGTGTCGACTTCTTCAATGCATTGGGAGGATTTAACTGGTTGCGATGGAAACCACTGCTGGTGCCACTTAGGCAGAGCTTTCTTGGCTCTCTGCCTGTGTAGTTTGTGTTTCAGCAACCGCAGACATTTGGTCAAAGTTAATGAAACCCACAGTGAGTTAGAGCAGAAAAAGGTGTGGATCTCTGCAGCGCACACACACACACAAATGTACACGCAGCCTAACACACACTGTCTTGTGCAGAGCGAACTGTTGTTGTTTATGAATAATGCAAGGTACAATTCTTTTTTTTCTTTTTTTTTATCTTGAAGCAAAGCTCACCCGCAGTTCCAGCAGTCATGATCAGTTCTCTACTGGAAGCAATTTAGTTGTTCTAAATTACAAACATACAAAGCACTGGTGCATTTTATTATTATTTATTTCAAGGCCACATGCTTCCACAAACAAATGCAAATACACACAAAGAGCCAGTCATCGATCCATTTCTGTACATCTTTTGAACTTTAATTCAGTTTCTGCATTGAGAACTGCATTTCATCAATAATGCAAAACTTATTTTTCTATATCTTGAGGCAAGGTTAACCCATATACTTCAAGTCATAATTAACAGCTCTGCTGCAGGCACTTTTTCCAATTCTGGCACTCTGAAAATGTGCTCGTATTAAAGTACGTGTTGATTTTTATCAATGCCCAACCCTGAAATGATTCAAATGAATTACGTTAAAGTAATTATAGGCACAGAGGCCTCTACAGAAAAAAAGACATTCCTCTTGAGTTTTTAAAGTTATTATGAAAATGTCAGTGATTTTACATCGCTTGGATTTAAAAGGATAGTAAGGAGACTTACGGGTAGTCCAGCAGCAGCACTATAGGGTTGAGCTCCTTCCTGGGCCGATAGTAAGCACGCAGAGGGACGATGAAGTTGTAGAGACCGTTTCCCGCCGTCTCTGCAGACACTATAATCAGCTTATTCTTGAAGCCGTACGCCTTGGCATCCTCAAAGCTGCTATGTGTGCAGCCCTGGATGGAGACATGAAGTCAGTCAGGCTTTAGTTGTACTGTAGTTTTAAGAGACACATCACTGTTGAACAGTGAAAAAACAAGGTTAATTCATGTTTTACAGTGAGGCTTTTTGAGCTGTTTCTGTCTTTTCCTGTGTGTGATTTCACCTTGTCGAGGCGAAGGCAGCAGAATGGAGCTTTTTGTGGTAGGAGGTGGCACAGAGTCGGAGAGCTGCCGATGTAGGGCGAGTTGGGGGGGTAGCCCTTCACAAAACTGATGGAAAAGAAACAAGAAATCCCTTTGAGATACTGGCTCATTATTGAGTATCAGATATCTACCAGGTATGCTGTGTCTCTGAACTGGGAGTTTCCTTCTTCTCCACAGATACTTAACAGTCTAACAGTCTCCCAAACCTGTTTACATGTTTTGTCGGAAGGAAACAAAAAGTATTGTTGACATTTAAAGAAAAATGTATTTTAATGATGGCATAAACGTTTCCAGGAATTACTGTAGAACTATCATTGAATCCCTCTTCATTAATTTCATGGTAACTAAATAACACAATGAACAACCATCAAAATAACAGTGTTACCGCTTTTCAGGTTTTATTAGATTGTGCTGCTGCTCAGATTACTGATGTTTATCAGCCTGAAGGACACATTCCTACTCAATACCAACTACATCAACAATTACAATGTTTTTGTAGCCCGTTTAGTTTTAATTGTGTCTCATTTTGTTTTGCAACAAGGGTGTCAATTTGGTTCTGTGTCCCCCAATTTGTAATGTGTCAGTAGCAATTACAATAATCAGTTTCACTGTGCCCTGTAGCTTGGCTCTAAAAGAGATTCTGGTTTTGTTTAGAGATGCATCTAAAACCTGATGGCCACATGATGGCACTGTGGGACCTTGAGCTACTCGGCGTGCTTCCTGCAGACAATGTAGTAGCTTCCCCAACTACTGTGCCTGACAAATGTCGAAGAAGAAAAACTACTTTAGTGTCATGGAGCGCAGTAATAGAGGCTCAGAGGTTAGCAGAATCATGTTAAGTCCAAATTTATGTCTGGGTTAGACAGTTGCTGTTGAAAAAGACTCATACAGGTTGTGGTTCAGACTGTGAGGCACCAGCAGCCAATCTATCCTAAACGTATCTCTATCTAATGAAACCACATACAGAGAGAGAAAAATTAACAAAGTTGCTGAGATAAACTGATTCCCCCGATTTGCTGAACTGCTATTATGATGACTATCTGTCTGGATGACTGATAGATGAGCGCTGGCGGTTGAGGATCTAGATAAGGACACACAACATGAGCTTCAATCAACAGGAAATGTGCTGACCTTCCCATCATGACATACACATTTATCACTGCCATTACCGCACCTTACTGCATTATGACATACAGATTACACGCTTATTCCAATCCCATCCATCTCTCCTGCTACAACCACTGAGACATGAGGAAGAGGCGGACAGGTGACATCAATCAAGTATAGAGCACAAGTCCCTCACACTATGAGGACCTTTCACTTTTTTACTGCTGCAGGACAAGACTGTCCTGAAACCCACAATTCTTCCTCTGTCCATTAATGTCAGGCGCCTTTTTTTCTTTTTTTTTTTTAAAGCAGCCACATCACTTACTCTGATCCTACAGAGCCCTCCTCATCTGATTGGTTGGTCTCATCCTCTGATTGGTCACTGAGGAGGTCGCAGGGCAGAATGGCACAGGAGTCAGCGATTTCTAGGACAGGAGCAATGCTTGGCCTGCGGCTTCCGGCACCATTCTCCGTCGGCAAGGTCAGCTTGCTGCTTTCCTCAGGAGGATCTGGGTGCTGGAGATCTATGGCTACAGTGCCTGAAAATTACATTACATTACTGTATGAGTGGCAAACAATACAGCTACTTAGAAATAGCATGCATAGCCCTTTTACTTTAATGTGTTGTTGAAGTCAACAGTGAATGTTTGCACAGAAATGCCATGGTGGGCCCATCAGTATTTTCTATTAGTAAACACCCAAGGAAAATGCTTTTCATGTTGGATGTACAATAATAAAGGCGATGTTTAGCTTGCTCAGCATCTTAGCCACCAACAATCCCACCAGCTCCTTTAGCGCAGCTTAGGTTGTCCTTGAGGAGAAAATGTATTGCTTTCTTGAGCTACCACAAATGACATGCCAAACAGTACTGACACTGTGTGATTGTCAATAAATATGTCACCAACACACATCATATCATACAGCTTATATGATGTATGATATATGCACAATACATATATCATCTTATATGCAAAGCTGTGATTCTTATAAAAAAAATTAAGCTACTAAAGCATTAAGACATCACAATGGAGAACATACTATAAATTGTAAAAATTGCACTCCATCAAATTACTAAACTAGTAAACAAGTGTAAAAATGTGATGCATCATGCACAAACTTACCAAATGAAGTGGCCTGATCAACTTTCACAGGTCAAAGAAAAAGCACAACACAATGTGAGCCAAGAAAGTAAAAAAGCAAAAAACAAAACATGCATAACAGTCAGCGAAAGCATCCAGTGCCAGCAAGGCAGCCACCAATCAGACATGTTCAGTGTGAAAAAAATAAACATCAAAGCAAAGCATTCATTTTCTCTTCTTACATGAAAACCCTTTCAACTTAACAATGCCTCGAAGGCTGTCTGCAAACTTTACCACTACAAACATCTTCCATTCTTTCTCCTTCCTCCCGTACAAACATTTTTTTCCCTCTGTTTCTGGCTCTCTGTCTCACCCATACTGGCGATGATGCTGTGCACGGGCAGCCTGGAGGGGGCGTCGTAGAGACCAGTGACAGGCAGGCCCTTGTTGTGCTTCTCCTCCTGTTTGAAGATGAAGGCCGAGTTCTCCTCCTTGGTGATGTTGATGTAGTAGCAGGTGTCGGCGGCGGCCATGATGTGGCGGGGGCCGGGGTTCAAGAGGATGCTCTTGTTGTCCTCCCTTTTAACTCCGATCAAACACACACCGTACCTGCAGAGTTCAAACCAGGATTAAGCTCCAAATGTTTTACTCCCGGAGACATTAACAATTACTCTAATAAGATATAATACTATTCTATTGTGTCAAGATTAAGGTAGTGGAATTTCTACTAACTTCTTATGGGCATGGAAGGAGGCGTAGGTGAAGCTCTTTCCATCATACTCCCCAAAAAATTTGCTGTCACACAAGCGGATGTGGTAGACCTCGTTGCCAGAGCAGCGTCCATACGTCCTCTGCCACTGTTCTGGTGACAACTGGCCCTCCCTGAAACAGAATAATCAGAATAGTTACTACTTAAATTACAGAAACATGAGGCTTCCGACATCCAATAGACAAACTGCAGCCTTGTCTTATGGTTGAATTTATTTTCAGAATATAACAGGGCTGCCATTATTTTTTCAGTATTTTTTACTCAAAAGTCATTTCAATTCATAGAATAATGCACCTTTCAATCAAATTTGACTCAATTTGCAACTCAAAATCCCTTATTTCCCCACAGACTGATAAATCGGCCTGACCTTTCACAACCCAATCCTCCCCAGCCTCCTCAATTCTGGTTACGAGGTTATGGACAAAAGAGAAAAGGCTATGAGGTCATTTTATTTAGGCAGTTCATGTACTCCATCACATTTAATCAATGTGATGATCTTTAAATTAACACCTGCCACAAAGAAATCTATTCCCATTCCTGTCGCCTTCACAGCCCCAGGCCACTACAAGTTCCCATAATGGAAATTAAAATGGATGTGCCGTCTCTGCTGTGGATAGCAGTGAAGATAGATACGGTGGTCACCTTGCACAGAATATGAAAAACCACAGCCAGATTTATTGCCTAACAAGACGCAGGGTAATGTTTATCGACTTGACAGTGACAAGTTTCTGCAGTGGTGACGGTACAGTAGTCAGCTCTGCAGACAAAAACCAGGTACAGTCTGTCTAACGGTAAATACTCAGCTGCAGGAGGATCAGTCAGCTTTCGCCAATATTAATCATGTGGGATTGAATCTGTCCACATGAATAATGACACAAAGGGATATTAAACATTAACAGAGCACTCAAAGTTAGAAGGTTTCAAAGTTTACTTTGTAAAAACAATTCTTCAAGCTTGAGCTGCTCTGGGAGCAGAAATAATGTCACAGTTAAGACTCAGCAAACCAGATTGCAACATCAGTTTTGGATAAGAAATGTAAGGCCGAGAGACAGTGGAAAGGATGGAGGAGGAGGATGTCAAGTTCTCCTGCTATTGTTCAAAAACATATCAAGTCTAATAAGGTAAAGAAAGTGTTAAGAAACTGTGAACCCCAATAAGGTTTGACTTATCACTGACCATAAGCATAACCATGAAAACCTTTAAGGAACAGTTCAACATTCTGGGAAATGTGACTGGGGTGTACTCACTGTCCTCTGGAGGTGTGAACCAGGAGTGTGACTAAGGTAGATGTGGCCGGACACACGCAGTTCAGTGCCAACATGGCATATTTAAACTCCTCTTCACAAACTACATGATCTGATTGAAATGGGAAAAATGAAATAAAATATGTTAGACTTGAAAGTTAAGACTAGAAACCAACTGTGGTGGGTAGTTTTCTTGCACTTACCTGCAAACTTCACATGAAATTTATTTTCTGGTTTAAGAATTTGGACATAGAGAGGGCAATTTGGAGCAAAGTCTTTTGCAGCCCAAGCCCTCAAAATAGTCTGGTGATCCTGTGGAGGAAGAAATGCTTCTATTTTACTCATGCAATGACTCATTCGTAAATACAATCTGAATTTTATGGACCATAAAGTTTGCCTCAGTAACTCAATGTGCACTCAATACTCATTGGCTGTTCCAATACAATGATATTATCTGAATGCCAATGTCAATTTAAAAAGAAAGTGAAGAGTGAAGGGGAAATTGCCTCCACTTAATTAATCTTATTGTGAGTGTTTATACTGGAAACTGGAGTTTTATGACCGCTTGGACTGATTGTTGTTGATGTGACTCACAGCAGCAGTTCTGTCAACCTCGTTCCTGCTGCTGAGGATGAAGCAGGCCTCGGCGTCGTCCATCCTGAGGACCGACAGAGAGACGAGCAGAAAAAGACACAGGTTGGTGACTGCGAAGAGGACGTTCAACCAAACGTAAAATAAATTATTTAAGGGGATCAATGCTTTAAAGAACAGCTAGCCAGAGATAAGTGCTTATGTCCTGTGACGGTGGCTGAAAAGGTTGAGAGCTGCATTCTAGCATGAAAACAATCAGCTGTTGTTTGACATGAGAGCTCAGTGCTTGCGCCACATGAGGGCCGGAGATCATTCACTCGTGACGGGAAACTCAAATGTCCTGTGAACTTGAAGAGAACTATAGTATGAAGTCATTACAAGAAAACGTTTCAGCACAGCAGGACTGAAACGTCTAAGAGAGGGTTATCTGGCTGGATGATTTGATCTCTTAAATATCAGTGCGTGAAATTGCCACAACATCTAATCACCTGCACAACTTTGCACACTGAAGAGGGGCTGCTGGAAAAACTGGGATTGGCTCCGAGGCAAATTTATGACGTTTACACCATGTCGTACTGGTGAGAAGAAGACTTCATTTCACCAGTTTCACATCATAACACTTAAACCATGAATGGTGCACTGGTGCTGCAATATTTTGTGGAGATGGAATAAATTAAGAGGTCAAACACATTCCAATAGGTTCCATCACAGTTTTTATTGCTGCCTATGTGTGCAGCCTTTGATGTGAGCAGATGATCAATGTAGTGCAGAGTGAAATCCCATTACAATGAAGTGCAAGCAGAGGGCAGCCAAGTGGACTTGTTAGGATCTCTTCAAGGACTCGGATTTGCCAGTGGAAGGCTTAAACTTTAAACGTAGATTTTTCTACGGTTAACAAATAAAATTCAGAAACTTAAACATTAATACTCATTTGTTAACACAGGGCCTGATTCCTTGTAACCTGATTGTGATTGAATCATTTGATTTTGTTTATGAAAATGTACTCATGCGGGCAGAGATTCAGAGGTCTAGAACCAGGCGACATCAAGCAACCAATGCACACGTTCACTCACTTGGCCCTCATCAGGTCCTGGTCTTTGAGGGCAGATCCTTGAAGGTAGATGACCCTCTGGGACCACAGAGGGATTTGGAGGATACGGCGAACCTGAATGTCTATCTCTGTTGGACACAGGATTACCACATAGTAGTCCTGCAAAAAAGGGGTATGAATGCTTTTATCTAAATCATGTTACGACTTTTATATAATACAGGACAGTAAAGTGTGTTACTTTTACATTGTATATTTAAAAATGGCAAAAAAGTTTTTAGCCTTTTAGAACTGGAATGATGAAATAGCAATAATTGTAGAATGCATCTATCCTGCATTTATTCCACAAACAACAAAATGTATACATTAAAACATAAATCTATAGTTATTCATATCCCTCTTGTTGCATAATTATTCCCATGCTTACGGTAGAATGCAGGAAACCTTGATTTTTCAAAACAAAAGAACATGCAGTAAACAGTGGGGCATCTATACTGACTACATACATGACTTTCTCATTATCAAATGTCAAAAGTCTGTCACTGTTGTTTTGGTACCTGTAGTCTGGGATGGGCGTAGAACTCATTGAGGAAATCCATCAGCAGGTCAATCTTCAGTGAGCTGACACACAACACCACATGCTTCTCTGTCTGCGCCCGGTGGCGGCTGTAGTTCCCCCCTAATTTCTGGCTCTCCATCCACAAGTATGCTAGTTCTTCAAACTGACGTGACGACAAAAAACAGCAATGTGATGTCAAATGCAACAAGAATGAAATAAATAAGGACAAAGAGATAGATTTTCTGTCTGGACACGGACGGTGAAAGCGCTGGAGTAAAAACTGCTGATGCAGTAATTTCCAAGCAGCAGGAGTTCAATTGTATTTCTCACCCAATTTGCTTTGCAGGGACTCTTAACATATTGGAACATTTGAGGATGAACATGTTTGTGATCTTTAAAAATAACCAGCTCAGTGAAAGGGTGGATTTATCATGCAGCAAGTGTGAGCCAGTATGACTTGACCTGAATTTTGAGTAGGATTTGCAGACTTAGAAAAAAAAAAAGAGTTATTTTGCTCTGGCCTGTGATAGCTGAAATAACAAGTCATTACCTGCAGTGGGAGAACCACCAGGGCAACACAGATAAGAATGACCACCAGCAGTTGTGAGGGCCAGATTTGTGGCGTGACGTCGCCGTAGCCTACAGTGGAGAAGGTGACGATGCAGAAATAGAAGGAATCAAACAGGGTCAGGTGCTTCCCGGCTCTCTCTAGATGCTGGATCCCACAAGCTCTGCATAAAAGATGAGGAATCATACAATGACTTGTTGGTGTTACACCAGACATGTGTCCTACTAGTAACTCAAATAAAACACATTTAAAGATCTGCTTCAGTATTATGATGTGGCCTGGTGAATTGGTTATCAAATCCAATTTGCCCAATATCAAAGGCCACTACAGCCAGTACAGCTTAGGCTCCAGCTCAAAATGTCATTTAAAGTGACACTATTGATTGTTCTGTCAGTTCCACCTCACTGCTTGCGGCAATTCATTTGTGTGTCTTCATTGATAAGTTGGAAATTTAATGAAACCCCGTGGCAGCGGGAAAATGAGAAGATGTCTAACTGGGCGAAGGGAGGAGGGACAGCAGATGTTAGGCTGTGGCCAAGGCAAAAGAAGGCTGCCAAATAGCTACGGTTCAAGAAGGGACTGCTTTGATTAAAATGAACTGGTGTCATAAAAGTAGAAATCAATGAGACGAAGAAAATGAAGAAGAATGGGTGAATAAAGAATTGTTATCGTAACACTAATTTCCTGCTGTGTTCTTGTTGTTAGTCTCTCACTTCCTTGCCTGCATTTTAGAGCATGTGACCTGATATCTAACAAGAGTATTCACATATTTCCCTGCTGCTCATCACTATTTTTGTTATGAGTATTATTTACTTTTACCAGTAAGATGAGCTAACTGGTTTCATAATATTAGCCAACTCCTACTCTTTTACATTTTCTTGCTTTCTCGTGGTCAATTTTAGTCAAATTTTACCATGCCAGAAAAAACAGTGCACCTTTGGCCCCAATACTGTGCCAATAACAGCTCACTGTACCGGCTTACAAGAAATGTTTGAAAAGCATCTTCCAAATAAGCCACCCTGTCCAAGACATGCATGCTACCAACTGTGATGGTGATGATGTACGTTGAATGGTATACACAGTTCAGGAAACCGATTCTGCGGTGAGCATCAGTAAACTGACCTGAAAGCCTAAATGGTCAGAGATGTATTTCTGTGAACAACAGTCAGAAGAGAGGTTCAACTCACCCAGTGAAAACCAGACAGAGTAAGGTGCAGATGAGGATGAACACCTGGTTGAACATGGCAGAGTGGGTCCTCTGGATGGCACGGTGAAAGTCATTCTGGACAGAGACAGACATTATTACATAGACAGGTGACTGATTAATTGGCCTACTGTGCATAAACTGTTTTTATTGTCATGTCCATCTCAATGACAGCAAACCGAAATACACTTACAGTGCTGGATTACTAAAATCATGATTTGTATGCTCTAAATAAATTATTTATATGAAACAAAACAGTGCTGGAAATAAAGTAATTTTGTTGGATTTTCTTTCTTACTATCGATGAAAGAAAAGAAAACAAAGATGATCTGGACACAAATTAACACTATGTCCAACTCCTTTGTCCTCTCCTTTTTATTGAAACATTATAGAATAATACTGTGCTTTCTCCTACATTCGTATACTGTCCTGAAATGGTGGAGCTCACGACTCATTTTCAGTTGCACCTTGTTAGCATGTTCTGCCTGCCACCGCCTCCCTTTGCCGCCTGTCCAAACTGTCACTGCTTTATCTCCATGTGCTGGTCTTCTTGGCCTCAGATTCTACCATCTGCCCAACAACCGCCTTGGCATGACGCTCTTACTCTGTCATGGCCTCATCTCCATCACAGTGAGAACACACACTCTACACCAGCTGGATATCATCTAATTGCTTTCACGTCCATGTACCAGTGGCAAATCCTGGACAATATTGATGCGCTGCAGCGTTTTGTCTTGTTTGTTGCTTGCACCCTTTGTTGCTTTACTGTTCTGCCTTCATAGAAAATGTGTTGTGGTCCCCCTGATGATTGTAATGCATCATTTTCATTTACAGGATATGTCTCCAGCTTATTAAGTATTTGTACACTCTGGATCATTAACCCCCTTCAAGTGCAGCTGGTGGGAAAGATCAACAGAATAAGTGAATAAGAGATAGTAACCATCCATACAAGATACATGTCTGTGGGTCTGTTTAACAGCTTGAGTTGGAATCATTAAATTTTCTAGACAATTGTGAAAAACATATCTATCCCCAGCATCTTTTTTATTATGCCCAAGCTAGAGTCTATACAACCCAAGCAAACATTGTTAGCTTTGATAGCAAACTTATTAGCCAGAGGCCTAATTTATCAAAGTAACCAAGGTCAGTGCTTATAATGTTAGACAAACTAATGTAGTTAATAACACTAGCTACATAAAGATGTATGTGTCAAATAACGAGAAAGAAAGAAATTAGCCTGCTAAATTTAATACTAATAAATCATATAATATTAAATTGTATAAAGCCACTCTGGCCTTATAGCCTAACCTGGATGATGTGTGCTACTTCTTTGCAATACAGCTACAGTATGTACAGTGTAATAAATGTTTTATTGAAAATACTTACAATCATGTTCTCCAGGGCACCTTTGGCAAGCCAGCAGTTAAGAAATACAGGAACGAATATGTTTCTCAGTGGATGCCAAAAGATCTGAGGGAAGAAAGAAAAACAGTGAAACATTTCAGTGATTTGTTAATCAATGAACACACCTGAGGCATGAAATCATTATCCAAAATACAGTGGAAAGAAAAAAAAAATGCCCCTGTAAATGTTTTCGTTGAAGGAATGGTAAAATGTTTAGTCTGGAATGAGGAACACATGGTGGTGCAATGGTGCATGAACATTATTGGATTGCTCAGAACAATCCAATATCAAAATGACCTCAAGCCTAAATGAAGGGACCTGTGACAATACATTTTTACGGAACAGATCAATCATTTGATTAAGTTAATTACTCACTGTGATTATGAATGGCACTGTGTTGATCATCTCCAATATGAAGGATATCTGGAATATTTGTTCCCAAATATTCCCCTAGAAAAGAAATAGATGGGAAATAATTGAACGAACCAGTGAGAGCACAGATTGTTTTAGAAAGCAGTATAATTCTAGTAATAACAAACACTGCAGAATGTCAGCTGTAACAAGAAAACAATACTCCAAAAGACACAAAAGAACAACTTTTTTGTATAGTGTGTGATGTAAGCTCATGTTCCATCCTAATGGGTGAGAGAATTAAAACAAAATGCTTCTTTCTTTGTTACAAACGATTTCAGTATTGCTCTGAGCTGATCAAAGCTGGGAGGGGGTGGTGCAGTAATTAATGTTGGGTCAAGTAACGGCACATTGACCTGCTCTTTCAGCATTCAAAGCATGTGCCTGCTTGTGGAGCCTATTAATGATGCTCAGCTACTGTGTAACTGTTGTATATGTAACAAATACAAAAACGTAATAATTATTAATTATTAATCATTATTATAGCGATAACTCTTTGCAATTCAGTCTCTTTATCACAACTACATTCTTCCAGATTTCATGACTTTTTGAACTTTGCAAACTATTGCATGCTGCATTCTCTGCTCCTGTCATTAGACATGTGTTATGTAAATTAAGTTTAATAATGCCCTTGCATTATTACATACTGAATTATGCATTCAATCCGGCCTTGAATGAAGGAAGGCAGCACTATTTCCAAACAATACAAGAAAGAAGAACACTAGTTTCTTTTAAAACTAATGCTTTTGTCAACATTGGCAAGATAGAGACTTCATATTCAAAAGGCCAGATAATACAGTATATGCATGTAATAAAATTCTGGTTGCAGCTAATTGCACGATCAGCATGTAGAACTAATCACATATAAAAACTACAGCACCATTTACAAGGTGCAGCTCAGTGGAGGATTCTGCCTATAATGGAGTTAATAAAAAGCTTAGTAAAGAAAACAGAGACATTTAAAAAAAAAACTACATTTCACCACCAACTGAATTTAATAAAATCTGGGCCTTTGCTCCTCGTAAAATAAAATCAAGAAGGAGTCCCTAAACAACCTTCTGAGGAAAGAAAAGAAGACATTGCAAGACATAAAAGGATCAACAAACACCAAACTTTAGAAGATGACCACAGGGGAAGGAGCTGAAACCTACAATACTATATGTCTAAGACACTACCAGTCTCAAAACAGCAAAGCTAAAACTAATATTTCCAAGCAAGGACAAGCTTGTTTTGAGACTGGCAGTACTTTGAGGACCCTGTACCCTGGCAAGATGCAGACTTGATCTTAGAAGCTGTGGGTGGTATTAATACCACAGATGTCTCTTGTATATATCCCTTAATCCCAAGGCAATTTAGCCGAACTGTATTCAGATACAAAACTGATCTCAGAGGTCGTAATGTCTAAATAAAGCAAGTAATCAGAAAACAGAAGCAACTTCACTGCATCATATTGTACAGTGTTTTATATGTTGTCCACCACTTTTAAATTGTGTGTATTACTGTGTATGAAGGGGCAGAAATCCCTCGGCTCATCCCTGCTTGTTAGCGGTGGAGGAATCTCACACAAAGACTGACCCTTTTTACTTGTGGGAATCAGAGTTATCTCCATGGAATACATGATGCTGTTATCTTTACTCTCTGCATGCATAATCCTCTTTGTAAGTGCAACTGAACTGAGGACAAAAGTGCACCTGTAGACGACTCTCATAGAAGAAAGAAGACCAGCACTTCTAGCTCTGTGAAACTGATTATGCAACTTCAGGGGTAGAATGCCTGATGTCTGAGTCTAAAATTAGTGGCAAAAGTCTTCTGGCTCTTTGATAGGTGCCTTGGCACTGGCACCTGGATCGGACAGTGGAAGCTGTCAGGCCGTGAGAGAAGACAAATGGGCAGTGCTGAAATTTGATCAGACAGCTGTCAGACATCAAGATGGATTAAATAGAAAAACTGCAGAGTGGATGAGTTTCTTACCTTGTAGCTGAGATATGTGATAAGCATGGTCTCCAAAAAACTGATTAAGGCCACTGTCACCTGGAGCAGAGGGGGAGAGGAAGATAAATGAAGCATGCAATTGCAAACTCTTCTGGCTGTTCAAGCTTCACTGAGGAACTACTGTGCACTTATCTAATGAATGGCTGTTTGGGTTGAATGAGAAATGAGAATCAGTTCATACAGTGGAATTAGGTGTACTTTGTGATATTATTACTCTCACCTGTATTGCCCATACAGGAACCCGTCTGTTAACCCAGAAAATCAACTCCCTGTCAAAATATAAAATTTTTCTCACACTTCAGTGCATCAGCAACACAGAAAAGGAACGCGTCTCAGTTTGCTATCAAATGCCATTTTGACTGAAACGTACCAGTTGATGTCTGTCGATTCTGTTTTATTAGTCACACTGTTGTTCCAACACGTTGCACTGAGGAGAAAAAGGGAAACAAAGGAAACACAAAAAGAGCATGAAGGTGTGTGTGAATATGTGTGTGTGAGTGGGAAACGAACCCACTGGGAAACATTTCCATCAGTTGGTGTGTTGCCATAAAGAACAAACTCAACGTGTCTCTAAAAGATGCTGGCAGCAAGCACAATACAGACAATCAATCTATAGCTTCGACATACAGAGGGAGCAACTTAGCTTTGTTCACTTTCACTTATGTATTTTAGACACAAAATGATCTTCTTAATGTTACCAAAATCAAAAACAAAAAAGTGTTGAAAGCAAAAATCCACAACATTTTCATTTAAATAATGTTCTCTGCTCTCATAGCTTTTCATATTAGTAGCTCTATGCACATGGCAACTGGGAAATATTCCTGGAAAAATCCCCTGGCATATGGCAAGCGCATCTGGTGGGTTTGGAAATAGTAGAGGAAGAAAATGATGGATAGCATTAACAGTCATAAGGAGATGGATCTACAAAAACAGTTTCTGGACATTGCCTTTACTTGCAGCACCATGGTTGTTACCAAATACGAAACAAAAGAAAACCACAACAATTCACAATAAAAAGCAACTACATTATGGGCACATCTGGAACAAAGAATCATTAATGAGTTGGGTGGCAACTGTTGGGTGTGACGCTCACCAGGAGCTGCCATTGACCTCATTGGGGTTATCCAGGCTGACTCTCACTATGTAGAGGGCACAGGTGAGGATCTTCAGTGAGAAGTTGAACAGGCGGATTCTCAGGCCTACGGACCAACAAAGACATAACTTTTGACTTGACTCAAAAACTGGTCTGGCTTCACTTCAGTGATGATCACCTGAAAATGAGTTTAACACATTTTGGTCATAGGCTTTACACCTTCACACTTTTTCAAACTTATCTACCATCTAAAGTTCAGACCTTCCAGTGTTATGACCAACTCTGTGATTAGGAGGCTACTGCTGCCAATGGATGCGTCCAGATCTCTCCTCATTAGGAAGTTGAAACTGCAAACACCAGTTGTTTCTGTGCACAAAATGCCTTACATGATAAGCCTAAGGAGACTTGATTTCTCGAATCCCAGAAGTGTGACTGAAGCAGTTCCAGGCTGCTTTGGCTCCCTGTCACAAGTGATTTCCTCTGACGCATAACTTTCAAATCCTCCAAGAATAACTACAGCAGTTTTGATGAAGGACTACACAGCAAGATAAATGACTGGTAGGATTGCACTGAAATAGCCAAGAGGGATAATAATATTTTTGGAATCATGGTTTCCTGTTTGGGTAAGTGCAGGAATATGCTGATAAGGACACACTTGACATGCACCACTAAAATATGCAGGACAGAAACTCTCCTGCAGTCATACTTGCTAGCCTGAGGGTGGTGCTAGCTGTATTCCCCATTTCCAATCAGCCTTTGCAGCTACCTAATCACTTGTGACATGACCTCTTCACATTAAGGCAGTGTCAATGTTAAAATAATTTGAAAGTGGATACACAAACAGAGGCGCAATAGAAAAGAACAAGAAATCCCTGCAGCAAAGTGTGACATTTTCATTAGAAACTGTTGTTTTATTTCAAAGGCTGTGGTGACTTAGCGACACTGACAAGTTGAGGGAAAGACAGCAGAGTCGTGTCAGGGCTGAGGATAAATTGACGTGTTCTACCAGAGACACAGGGTTCCCATAGTGTAGGTTTTTTTTACAACTAGCTGCAAACGAATGGCTTCCAGACACAATGCAGCACACCGCTGAGATGCACCAAAGTCTCTGTCAGGGATGCTGTGGCATTGCCAGTGTTATCTCTATTGAAAAAAAACACGGCAGCTTGGCTTTGTTTCTCAGCAAATGAGCCACACTCTTTGGTCTTTGCCACAAAAATACAGTGTTTTGCAATGAGGCAAGTCAATGTAATAATGAAAATCCAACTGAGACAGAAATTGGATATGTGTCATCACCGACTGCAATTTCCAAAATAATGTTCATTTAGCTCTGAGCATAACTAGCGGCAGCAAGCCTATTACCATTTGCATTACAGGAGGAGAGCGGCACGACGTGATGCTTCCTATCAGCTGTACTTACTTGACCTTTGGTTTTTGATGAAGAAAAGCTTCAGCCTCTCCTTGAAGGTGTTTTCGTTCACATAGAACTCCACCTGCACCCTGCGGGGGAACAGTGACATGATGTAAATGTAGACAAGTGAGCATGCACACGCGACCTACTGCCAACATATACACACAGAATTGACATTCGATCCAAGAGTGAAAATCTTTTCATGATATGATATGATCATATGTGAGATAAAGTGGATTTGCAGTTAAATCTCTTCCTTGGTGTCGCACACAGTAAATGTAACAACATGTGCCAATCGCTGTGGTCCAGGCACAAAGACAATAACAGATTTTGTCAGTTATTTCTGTGAATCAAATTAAGGAATGTTTTAAAATAACCATACCGTGTTGGATTTTCTAAATTCAAACCACGTCCACACAGCAGAAGTTGCATCCGTATTAGTAACAAGTTCTTCTCCCTCATCTTGGGTTGGTTGGGATGCCTCCTGCTCTGTATTTACATTTTCACTCTCCTCCTCCATGTTTTCTTGTCACTCTCTTCTTCTGCAGCAGTTGGCAATCCAGCTTAGAGGAGCATTACCACAAACAACTGTAGCTCTCACGTCACATGAGAACGACATGTGACACTAACAGCCCCCGTGGTAGAAACAGTATTACCAAATCTCTACCTGTGGACCTGTGTGTCTGAGCACGCATTCAGTATCAATTTCAGTCAGTACATAAAAAGTATTGAGATTAGTTTACGACCTGCTATTACAGCTATTCTTTGCAGTGGCAATTTCAGAAGACTGTTATGTAACGGTAATGTTAATCGTGTCATTGCGATAATTGTGTTTGGTAAACTTTTGTGCTTTGTGCAAATCTAGTGCATTAAAAAGCTGCGTCTCTCTTATGACTAATTCCATTACCATCCATTTACCATCAGTCATTATGTACAGCTCCCCCTCACAATACAACAAAGTTAGACACAAATATGTATGATTGAATCATAATGTGCAGCGCTGGAACTTGATCACCAAGGCAGATTATTAATTAAATAAAGCCATATTGTTTAATACACTGATATTCACTTAATGGTGCACTTGCTGTGATGCATATGTGCACTGTAGAAACATGACACATACTGAGCTATGGTGAGGGTTTTTTAATTACTCCACTGAGAAAATAATCCAAATTGATTAATTTATGCATGAAACTGGAACCCTGGAGGGTTTAATAATTTCTGGTCCCTCTTAATATTTTATATACACATTTAGAACACTACCACATCATCTGTAATGATGTTTGCAGTTTGTGTGACAGTCTGTATCAGTTGGGTTTAGACTATTTTCATTCACATAATTAAAATATTATTTTATACAGTATATTGAGCACTAACATAGAAGTGGCCATTAATAACTGACAACCAACTCCTGTTAAAAACTACAGTACTTCATATCAAACAGCCATGCAGTCTCACTTCTGACACAGATATAATGGACCTTAATAGGCTTGGAGTCTTGACCAAACGATTGCTTAAGCACGAATGATGATGAAGCTACTGTAGATGGGTTAGATGAGTTCAGGTAGCAAGAGAGGCCTATTAACAGTTTCTGTAATGTAGAGAGCTTGTTGTCACTAATGAGCATGGAGGGAAAGGATTAATGGCCTCGGTGTTCCAGGAGAGACCCTTATAGGCTTCTGCCTTGTCTGACAGGATGAACACAGGGTGCATAAAGACAATGGAGGAGAAAGCAGGAGGGCAATTACAGCAGCCAAGTCCTAAGGGATGTAAGTGTGAGTAGATAAAGAGAGTAGGTGGAAGAAAGAACGTGAGATATGCACCATCTTCCAGAAATTCCCATCTCTTCCTCCTCTGGCTGTATCACCATGGAGACTGCTTCCAAGGCAGGAAATGTTCAATCATGTGTGTGTGTCATGTGTTTCCAGTACAAGGAATTAGCCACAACTCTACACATAGACACACAATGACATGTTCAACCACACACCCCCATTCCCTGTGCATCCATCCTACCCAAACATACATTCATATGTAAACCACGTAAACAGATTATATCGATTGCTCTGTCAACCAAGAAGCACCACAAGACAGTCATAAAGAGTAATGGTGCCAACTCAGGCAATCAATGTTCAGATGGTTTCCATTGACAGCTCTGTCATATAGGAATATAGGCTTTGTGTTTACTCAGCTTGTCTACAGGTGCCAGAATTTACATGAACATTATATTATAATTTGCGGAACAACACTGAGACAAAACCCCCTGACTGAGCCTGGTGTATGTTTGCATGAGTGGGAGTGACAACCATGCATGTCCCATCCTCTAATCATATTTTAATGTGAGGGTTTCCCTGCTTATCTGAATGCAGTGCAGTCTGAAAGTATATGGACATTGTTGTGTTACATCATATTTTGTTTAAACTGAAACAAAGACTTGCTTCAGCTACAAGCTTTGCTTTTGCTCTTTGTTTAAGGTCATTGTCTTGCTTCAATGTCCTAAAATTGAAGAGACTATATATAAAAATGGCCACAATTCTGACACAGTTAACCCAGTATGTAAATGAACACCCTCAAACACCCTTAAGTCTGCACCATAATTTCAGAGTCGTTTTATTACAAATTTTCCATTTTCAGTACATAGCCAGAGAAAGAAAATGTGTCTCTGTCAAAAACAAACAGACGACAGTGTTAAGTGTTTTTTAGACGACTTACTGCACTATAATTACTTCTATATATGTTCTGATAATTAAGAAGCACTAGAACATAAACAATGATAAATATCTCTCCCAGGCACTGCGCAGCTCCGACCAATGCCACAAACAACACTACTTCCACATTTGACAACTGCCTTTAACTGCAGACCTTTTAAGTACTTACATTCTTTTCTTTGGCATCGCTGTAGTCTGCAAAGCATCACCACAAATCTATGGACATTAGCCAGACTGTCAAACAAAAACATGAGCAGCTTTAATATCCAAGATGCCAGACACTGTCCACTACAGATCGGTACTTCATTACTTTAAGAAGAGACGCCCCCTTTAGTTTCCTAAGGATTATGGATGGTAGGCAAGGCATAAGTGAGGAATGTGTGCACATAGTCTCAGTAGATGAAGCATGACCTTATGTCCCCAACTAACAAGTCCTCATGGTATGTAGAGCCTTTTGTATATATTACAACCATTCAGAATATGTGAAGAAGAGTCAATCATTATCATAAAGAAAGTGATGAAGAGTAACCTCAGAGAAAGACTGGTGGGAATGACCTGTGATGGAGCTTTCAGTGACAAAGTGGCTCACACACACAAATACACAGAGCACAAGAGTACACCACGACCACTGCCATTGATGGGATTACAATTGGATGCACTCTCGCCTGAAACACAGAGAGAATACAACTGCTTTGTGGACTCTGTAAATAAACATCAAACAGCTTGTTGACCTCGGGATAATCTAGTTGACAGAAGAGAGCAGACATTTGAAGGGAGCATTTCAAAAGCATGTGCTCATTCTCACGAAGGGGAAAAAAAAAAAGTCAAACAGCTGCCAGATGCTCTGTGCCATATGGAAGATTTGTCAGAGTGTTGCAGGAGCATGCTTAGGTGAACAGCAGTGACAGTTAAGCCAAGTGCAACATCACCTGGGGCAAAAAAAACTACAGTGATAACTCTGGGAGGAAGCTGTAACACAAGTCAATCCAGAGATGGCACACTGATGCTTCTGCATGTTGTGCTATTGCAGATCAAAGCATTTCCTGTAGAATCACATAGTAACCAGTCTTCTGGAAGACAATATAGTGTATAGTAGTGTATTTGTGGTTTATGGAAAGATCAAGGCTTCAGGGCATAGAAGCAGCCCTCAGACCACTGATATTGCATCTTGTCTTTCAGCAGGATGACAACAGTCTTTCATGTCACAGTCTGAATACAGTTTTGTCTTATTTTCAGATCTCATTTGCTCTGTCTCCCCTCTTACAAAGCAAACAGTTGAAAATAGAACATTTCCCATGCAGCACCCTCAAATATGTGCCCGATATAAAAGCTGCAGGGATTCTAAAAATATTACACTTAGACATGAATATTCAAACGCTGAGGCATTTTTCTTATTCCCTGCTTCTGTTCCACCGAGCTGCATGTATAACTTCCCATGGTGGAGGTTCTTGTCTGATAGCCTCATTACAGTGCAAAAATAGTTGAATGGGCTTCAGGCCAGACATGGGCTATGGCAACTGTGAAAGTACATCATCAAATGGATACTGAAGGCAGGAACCTCAAGAGGGAAATGTAATAGTTTCTGTTCTTATCAGGCAGCGGAGGGATAATCACCTTAATGGAGTTGGATGGCCTGTGGACTGACAAGATGTACATGAAAGGGGTACAGGTCAGGTCAGGTCTGGTCCTCTGAGGCATCCATCCACTATAAGCTGCTGTAGAGTATGTGTGTGTGTGGGAGTTGTGGAGAGGGTCCTCGCTACCCTGTATGTGCATACAATGTGTTCAAGAACCTAGACAACCCTGAGGCATTTTGTTCGAAAACATTTTGTATGAGCTCGCGTAAGTGCACTGCAGCAGGATTCATCATAGTTTAGCCTTGAATCAGCATCTCAAAGATGCTGATTCAAAGCAGTTGCCGACACTGTTCAAGGTCTGTCAAGGAGTTCAGACACAATAATGTGCAAAAAAAGAGTGCTGCTCACATACTGTTGACTACACTGTATGTGCAAAAACAAATCAATCTTCCTGTTGATTATAGATTTCAGAAGCACTCTAGCTAAATTGTTAAGCAGCTGGTTAACAAGCTAGGCAGTCCCTGACAAAAGTGTTCCTCAAAGATGTTCCTCATTCCTCAAAAAGCCATTGAGGCAATACCACAGCATGTCCAACCCAGAGAGCTCGTTCCTTAAAACACCAGAGAGGCGAAACCACGAAATGTCCAACACAGAAGCTCGTTCCTCAAAACGCCCAAGAGACAAAACCAGGAGGGCATTTGTGGATTGGTATGAAAACAGAAGTAAATCAGCTTTTATTTTTTTAATTAATTAAACTGTTTCTTTGAACGAATCTGAATTTCTATAAGAAGCAGTCCCCCTGACGTTGAGGCTCAGCACTGTAAAAAGTACTGACACCTCTGTACTGACGCCCTGAACTGGGCCGGAAAGTATGAGGCTGTCAGACTGGACAATGACAACTTTGGGGCCATGTAAAAAAAAATCTGTTTCCTTAACATTAGTGTGTCTCTGAACTCCTATCAAAGAAAGATCCCAGCATATTGGGGATCAAACTCAGCTCAGTCAAATAACACTAATGTTGAAAGATGCCTTTGAAAGTCAATACTCCCTCCCCTACGGTACACTCTTTTGTTTTGTAGAGAAGATGAAGGCAGTGATTCGCCCTTGAAAGTGAAATTGTTTCATAACCAAATGAAAGTAAATTTGAATGGTTCATTAACAAACTAACAGTAATCACTAGAACAAAAAATGGCATATCCAAGATGTGTATACCTCTAATATCACAGGCATATTTTGACTAAGGCAGAATGAACATTTATCAGCTCTTCATGCTAAAACATGCAACAACAACAACAAAAAATTAAACATTAGACAGACGTTTAAATTTAGACAAGCAAGAAAGATAGTAGAGAGGAATATGTTTTGTTATTTTGATGTTTTATCTTTTCCAAACACATAAATGGAAACATCTGTAGATAAAATGAGACGCAAAAATATGAATGTAATCTAGTCTGTGTCTTTCATAAGAGCGCACACTGAACTGTGACAGGTTCGGCAACTGCTCAATTGACTTTTCTATGAATTGACAAGAAAATGTGTCCTCTCTTTTACCACTTTCAGAAAAAGAGAAGCACCGCTCATATCATACCAGTCTCTGTGCATACACTATGCAGATAGTTTAATAATGATAGTCTAACATTTGAAAAATCTATAGCAGATAGCAAGTATTATAAGTCAAGGTCATGTAGCGTCACATAAACATTTCTTTCACAGAAGTTTAGTTACAGATAATAAAAAAAATCCACCATTGTGATGATGAATGCATTTCAGGAATAAATTTGTTAGAAAATTGCTACCTACCTAGTGCAGCTACTCAGGGACAGGGTGTCATTATTAAGCTCCTCCATATTGAGAGAAAGAGCTGGAGTGGTTCAAGCACCTACTATGAATGCACCTTGAATACCCTTTAGTGCAACATGAGCTGAAACCAAACCTTGTGGTTTTATGATGAACTTGCTCTTTGATGAGCTGAAACCAAAACTTGACATTTCCTCTGATAATATAAGAGGTATTCCTTTTCGCAGCCACGGGACACATCTCAGGCATTTTGTGTTCTGGGACTGTAGTTCATTGTGGAAATACAAAACAAACAATTTTAAGAGGAAAAGAAGGTCAATCACTTGAGTTTAAAGTGTCACACAGTGAAATAAAAGGGGAGCCTTATTGGCTGTGCATGAGTGTGCAGGATTTAAATCGTGCATAACACAAAAAGTAATATGCTTCATCAGCCTGAAGTTCTTATAGAATCACCACCAAAGAGGAGACCATCGCTAAAGGAAACACTTGCATGTCAACACATACTTGTAGCTCTCCACTTAGCACATCCCCAAGGATCACAATCCATTTTCCACAGTAGCACAGTCACAACAAACACCACACTCAAGCTGCATCCCATCACAGCTGCAGGGTGAAACTCCTGCAGTAGGCCTGCTGTTGACATGAAGAACTGCCGGCATGTGCTGACTACATGCTGCTTGAAAAATAAAATATCAGAGACTGTATAAAGTAGTAGACTATTTAAAAAGAATGAAAGAAAAAGTCCCAACTAGCATGATCTGAGAATCATTTTACAATTTCGGAGAATGTTTGCTTTATTGATAGGTCTCTCAGCCTATCACAGTCCACCATGGCTGTTGCTAAGATCACTGCAAGCCATGAACACAAATCAACACTTCAAAATGTTTGATGCTTCCTTTGAGAATGGAAGAGATGACTTTTTTTTTTTTTTTTTAACTTGATGGCTAAATCCATTGCACTTCAAGACTTATGAACTCCAGAGCACCCAGGGGCTTCCCAATTCTATCGTTAATCATTTTGTAAGTCATAAATATACAAGCTTTTGGAACCTATGACAAAATGGCCCTGCAATAAGGATTAATGATATTTTCTGGTGCCCACTTCCTTTTACAGATCAAGTGACACAGACCTACTCATTGTAGTGGAATACCAACAAGATGAAAAACACATTAGATATGTCGCTAAGCAAAACAACTCAGCCAAATATCCAGTAAAAACAAATATACAGAAAATTAAGAATTATTTCTCCAAATTCCAAACAAAGCCATACAATTTCTACTGAAGTGAATTACAGATGTGGCCTCCACGCTTCACCCCTTTCATCACCACATCTTTGCAGCTCAGTGAGTTTTTTCTAAAGTGAACGCAGTCAAAACTTCATTACAAACTTTGTCATGATCACTGATTTGGCAGCATGCACAGTGCATACCAAGGACAACACAAACAACTGACATTGGTTTTCCTATTTAAACAATAAAACACAGATTCTATTTTGTCTAGAGACTCATCTTTGCTGACGACTAATGGTTCAAGCCCTGGTCTTACATTGAGTAAGACTGATGTACACATTCAGTCAAGGAACAAATAATACACCTCAAATAACACATAAGCTGCCTTTTCACCATTTCCTGTGGTGTGATCGAATGTGACAAAAATCTGTGTAGATCAAAGTGTTTACTTTGAGTCTTTGCCACAACAACTGTTGAAAAGGTAGCCACAAATGAATGAAATATTCCCAGCATTCTGCACCATTACCACAACAATCATCGCCCATTTTACAGATACATGTAATGGTAATATAACCTCTAAACAAGGTCAAGGCATTACGTCTACATCCAATCTATGCAAAATCCATAGTGAACAGAGTTACATATGTGCTTTGGTGCTTGTATTCAAGTCCAAAAAATTCCATGCCATGCAAGCATGATGCTGCCAGGAACTTACTGGGCATTGGTTGAGTCCATACTGTACTCCTCTTGATACCTGGACGTGGCACACATGGACACAGACAGGCACAGGTTAGGAGAGAGTGTGGTTGAGAAAGCAGGAGAGGGAAGGAGAGGGGAAAGAGCAAGAAAAGGATGCCACTCAGAATACCACTGTAATTTTATTTTTATTCTATCACTTGCATCTTGAGTCAGAATGCAACCATTTTCTAACCTTGAAGAAGAATCTGAACAGTTTGTGCAACACGAAGGTCCAAGATGGGATCTGATCATGAGCTAGTTGATATCCCTTTTGGAATATATGTAAACACTAGAACATGAAAAATTCATTTCGAATGTGTCCAAAAGCTGCATCAGATCCCATGTTTGAGCAGCAGCTTCTTATAGTCAACCACTGTCTAGACCTTTCCACCAAGGTTTAATGGACTCGCCTTCAAACTCCTCCCACAAGGAAATAAAAATATTTACAGTGGAAGTGAGTGCATCTGAGCTTGATGGGAAATACAAAGAGTATTTCTGAGCTATTAAGTCACAGAGCATATGTACAGAAAACACATTAAGTTAATAAAAAAAAAAGCTTCAGTTGACTAAGGAACAGATGGGACACTTAATGCAAGCCACAGGGGATCAGTGGACACACTCTCTTGGTCAATCTCATAGTTGCCATATTGAGATGATGGTGGCGAAAAGGGAAGTGTGTAACACTGAGGGAGCTGACAGACAGAGACATACCCAGATATTGATTTTGATAACTGACAAATGGACAATTCTGATGGTCTCGGGGGTCAAAAGGTTAAACACGCAGTTTGATTTGACCCAGAACAAATTGACTTACTCACTCAACAACCACATCTTCCTCCTTTAAACCAATTACTGGGGCTGAACCATAGAGTGATTTGTTCTGTGACAAGGAATCAAATAGCCTTTGAGATGTATGCACATTCATTTATAATAATCAAAATTGCAAATGAAATTAACTTCAGGAACAGATGACATAGCACAATGTGGACGACTGAATACGCCCACAGAGCCATTGTGATTCAGGCAATAGACTTTTATCACAGTGGACAGTTAAACTAATAACACAAGTGTAACTAGTGACATCAATTATGGCTGCCTTCCCTTTAGGTGCACCAGTTCAAGAAGCCTGGTATTGGTACACACCAATAAAATGGAGTCATTGTTAATGTTACTTGTGACATTTGTGCTTTTCTTGTCTGCTGTGAAAAAGGTCTAGTTAGTAAATGCAACAGAAAGCAGAAGGTCTTTATTGCCTTACACAAACGTATAGAAAGCATCGAGACACACAAGGAAAGAAGACAGCAGAGACTTTGTACCAACAGCTCTTGCTCTGTGCACGATCCTCCAGAAGATGTCTGATCTCTGTTTTTGTAAAGATTCAGTCCTGATATAGAAAAGGTTATTGATATTATCTTTAGAGTATTGTTAATATCACATTTGTTTGAAAACATCATGTAATTCAGAAATTGTGGCTGGTTTGCTTGAGATTCATTCAAACCACATACTCAAGTTTGAAAATATTAACAGGGTTTTAAAATTCAGTGTCATTAAATGTAGGTTTGGGATTACCAACAAGAGACACAACATTCATTCAGATTTATATTAATTTCATGATTGATTAGCACATTCCACTTTCACATAATTTTGATCCAACAATTATGATATACAGTATACAATCAAAACTCCATGTCCCATATACGCTTGCATTTATTGCATTGCCAAATAGTTTTGATCCATTTTGTTCCACAGCTGCGATTCGTGTTGTCCATTTCATATATATTATCTGCATACAGTTCTGATATTTCTGCATAAACTGAGCCTCTTACCTTTCAACATAACCTACAGCAATGTCTTCCAAAGCTTAAAATAACTAACCTGAATTATTAATTCATTTAGCATTATGTCTGTAGGTTTTTGTACTGTTCTTGCCATTTATGTGTCAGTATACTGAAAGTGTGGTAAGTAAGATGCCTTCTAAGTCTACTGCAAAGCACATCTTCAACATTGTCAATTTTACCAATGCAGATGGATAAAAACATAATTTAGGTTGATGTCCCTTTAAAGATGGTGAATGATCAAAGCCTGCCTGCCGGTCAAAAGTGTAAAGAAGAAAGCTCAAGAAATCTGTGCTGTTAGAAGGTCATTATTTGGCAGTTCAGGCACAGCTGAATTTCTGACACACACTTTCTGTCACACCATTTATGCCTTTGGAAACTGACTAATGGAGTGTCCATTAAATCCAGGAAGTAGTTAGGTCACAAGAGAGGTCCTGTACAAATCCAGTAATTAATCAAGAATCTTTTGCCAATTCAACAACAGAGCACAGTCGATTATCACGGTCCCCAAGTCTCAATAAAATCAGCCGTGTCAACAAGAATGTCCACAATGTTCATTCATAACTTTCAAGTAATGCTACCAACTCATTCACCAGAGGTTCTTGTCTGTGACCCTGAATGAACTGAAAATCATTTAGATGAGGCTTTAGCCATCAACTGTATTGCATGAAAGGGTTTCACATTTTGAAAAAGCTAGATTCATTTCAGTGTTTAATTCAATATGCATTATTGTTGACCCATATCACAAAAAAAGTGAGATTGCTGGGAATTTGGAAATTTTCTGATAAAGGCAAAGTTGAACTGCGGTGAAGGATATGCATTGGACTGGTGTACTGTATGTGGCAGAGTAGCACTTCGTTTATTTTTCAACAATTTCACTGGTAATACGTACTGTACGAAAGATAAACGAAAGATCTCTGAAATTAACTGGGTGCCAAGTGCTCTTTAAAAATGTTCAGAGGTGAAATATAGTAATTGGGAAAGATACTGTACATAACAACAACACCAACTCCTCTGTTGTGATCTCACTCTCCATTTGGTGGCTATTTGACAACACTTTAATGAGCAATAAAGATGCTATCTTGCTGCTAAGAGCTTTAGCAGCACAGACACTGAGATAAACAGAGGCATCCTTTGCCTTCATTAGCTTACAACCAATGCACTCAACATACAGTCTCTTCCCTTCATCTATGTCTTCATCATAAACCAAAATAAACTGAAATATAATCCTAAAATTCATGCACTTCGCATCATGCTGTCCTTCATGTCTTACTCAAAACGTGCGAATACACAGACAATGAAAAAGTAAATTGAATCTCACCTCTTTGCAGCAGGTCTGGAAACATGAGCATGTGCCAAGTTAGAGAGACAACAAGTGCAAAATGATCAGCACTTGCAAAGTATGCTTTCAGCTAGATTTACTGAGAACTGCCTCAAGGACTGACTGACATAAAGTGGGAGGGCCTACCACACATACCCTATCTCTGCAGCAATTTCAAGGACAAATGGGATTTGTAGTTTTCCATCTATTTACCTGCACCAGGAAGCTTGTCAACCTTTCCTCAAATACTACAATTCCCATACAGTTCCTCCTCTGCTAAAATATGACTGATCAGTTCTGGCAGAAGGATTTTACATATGGTTAAAAAGGAACAGCAATATTGCATACAACATATTTGAGAATACAACAAGATCCTGCCCTGTAGTTTTATTACTCAGCCTATAAATTACATGTTAAAGTAGTGATCTGTACATGCAAAATCATCAACACCTCCATATAATATTCTTCCATTCTAAAACACTTGACTGGCTGGCAAGTGTCCATTAAAACCTTATAATAGACCACCTCACACACAGCTGTGGTCAACAGTTAAACCTCCAATCTAAATCCGTCTGCAGGTATATTAAACCACAGGTAACCATAGCAACCCCACCTCTGTATCTTTGTGCTACTTTATCGGTTACAGTAAGTCTGACTGTTGAAACTGACCTAAACAGGTGTTTAAATGACTACGAGCACCCTCTAAAAAAATACTAAAATAATAAATAACAGGAAAAAGTGTCTTTTTGTCTCTGGCCATGACACCAGAGCTACAGAATATAATGGACTTAGGTTCTTTGATGATTTTTTTTTTTTTTTTTACATTAGGATAGCACATCATGTATAATAGTTGGACCTCAAGCCTGAATAAAATACAAAAAAAAAAATCAATTATAAAGCATGAACACATTTGAATTTGGTACAGGTGGAGCAATACGATAATGTACAACATTAGACAATAAAAGTTTAAGACTCAGCAATCCCTGATAAATTTAGTGTATTATATCATTAGGAACAGTGTTGCATATCAAAGGGCAGACCTGTTTTGTGGCAATACTGGACTTTCTATATGATATTTGCATTAGTGTAATTATATAATTTATTTGTCAGATATTTAATTCACTGAACAGGATGCAAACACATTCCCTGTCTGTCTGTCTGTCTGTCTGTGCCCACTTCTGTGCACCAAATGAGAACTGCACTAAGCACTTATTTTATCTATAAACAGTTTCTCAACAGAATATATAGACAAGGTGCTTGTGATATTGTGTCCACCCCCTGTTGATGCTCTAAGCATGAGCCAGTTACTGATTTAGTGTGTACAAGTGATTCATCAGAGAAATTATGGACTCACTGCTAACAGCATTATAGAGAGCACTCTACCAAGCATATCATCCAATCGGAGTGCTTTCCTCCCTCTCCTTGCAAACAAGATTTCGAAGGTCTGTGTTCGTGCTGCTCTGCACAGGCCAGGCTGTGAGCCCAGGTTGTGAGCGTTTTTCTGCAGCGAGGCTCAGATTAAGTTTAGCCGACATCCAGAGCTTACCGTGTGAGCTCTTGATTTCTGCGGCTTTTCTCAAATGATCCCTCATTCTCACATTCTTTAGTTCTTCTAATTGATTCTCTGCTAACTAATGGGCTCAAGAAGCAGGAAAAGGCAGGCGAGGTGATGGGTGTGATCGATTTTTTTGGCCTGTGCATGTACATAAGTGCTACATACATACACGCTGATCTACAACACGCAGCCAGGCACAAACACGGTATCTCAGCATTACAGAGGCTTAATTAAAAGGCCACCAGCATTCATTTAGATGGATTCTCCTAACACCCAAGGTCTTTTTAAAAGTTAATTTTCTTTAAGGGCACGCAGAGCAACCAGGGTACTCGTTATTTTCGAGTTTCAACTCTCAAGTCAACTGGTGAGAGATTTCGTCCTTCTCTTCTAATGAACACCAATGATGGACAACTTATAATTTACACAAAGGGCCACATTAAAACCCCTCATTAAACCTCGAGTACTCGTATCAAAATGAAAGCGTAATTATTCTGTGAAAGCAGGGCACTATAAATAAAGAAAAGACAAAAGGGAGGAGGACAGATGCAGTCTTTGCAATAAAGAAACTGTGAAATGCTGACAATCATTTACAACCACAGTGTAACTGAGCAGCAATTTGGAAAGAATGTGAGGAAGTAATCAGCTGAAGAAGTGATTGATGAACAAAATATCTAATGATAAAATATTAATGTTAAAACCACAAAACAAGACATGGTGCATTAAGCAAGCAGCAACACAACAAGGGCAACATCGAACTATAATGAGAAAATGAATAAGTAGCTTCTCTTTTTTTACATCTACGTTCATCTTAATATTTATTGAAACAGTGTACATGTCCATTAGTTTTCTGCTTTCCAAACTGACTACTGCTTACACCAAAAGAAATTCTCATTTATCTGTTGCAGTTTAACGAAGATCTAGTACCCAAGGCATCTTGTACTTGCATTTGGACTTTAAGTTCATTTTTCATCCTTAGATGCATCTAAATTACTATATAAGATGCATAATGTCCTACACCATTGGAAGAGGATAGAAGTGTCTGCAGTGGGATAACAGAAAGGTGTGTGGGAGCAGAGGAAGCAAAATAAGATGAATTTGGTGCATAAAAGAATTCAGAAGTAATCTGAGTAAATGTTTTTTTCTTAATAAAATCAGCCCGGAAACTCAACAAATGCCTTTAAATATGAGCATTTTCCCGCAGAAAAACTGAAGCAATTCTTCCTAAAAACCTACACTAATCCATTCTTGTGCTTGATCTAGTGGCTAATTGTCTAAAGCACATATCATGTACCCATTATAGCTTGGCTTTATATCCTTCGGAGGGCCTTTGTTGTATGATATCTCCCTCTGTGCCCAGATTTTCCTAATCCATTTAACTGTCAATTAAAGAAAAAAATGCAAAAACAGAAAAATCTAAAAATGAATGAATGACATCAATCTGTCAAAGCCTCAGCCAAACTGTGGACAACACAAAAGCCAACATCAAAGTCTACTGTGTAACTTTGACATTGAGGAGGTGTTGCTGACAGTACAAGACTTTAGGATAAAAAACAGAAACTGTAACAGGTACTAAAGCTTGATAAAAAAGCACAGGTGCTTGAAAGTGACAGACATGTAAGCTCTGCAGAAGGCTCAGTGTTGCTGAAACATCAGCAAATCCTGCAAAGTCTATGCTGCACATCAGTCAATCGAAGCTCCGCATTTTATCAAGTTGCTACTCTGTTGGCCTACATCCGGTGAAAACTCATCCTGTGTATAGTGTAGCCTTAATGAGAATATGACTAACTGTTCCCACTGGGCTCTGAAATTCAGATCCATTGCACACCAACAGACCAAACCAAATGCCCATTTTTCCAACAGATTTTTCACAGAGAGGCAATGTGGTGGCAAGGCTGGATGAAGCCAAAATAAATCTGCTATCTGTCTCTGTTTTGACCACATCCTGTATTTAAAAGATGGTCAATCCCTCTGTTTGTGAAGATCCTCCAAATCTCAATTAAGTCTCTTTACGACCTGCAGTATTCAGATGTCAATACTGTTTCCAGAATCCTATGTAAAGGGATTCCCAGGTGCTGTAAATTACACAAAAAACAGATCCAGTCTTAACAAGCCATTTCGTACGACGGGCCAGATTATTGATTCCGTCACTCCTCCCTCCACCTCCTTGCATTCTCAAGCCAGCCGGACAGAAATCCCATGCTGATCACATTTCACAACCTAGAAAGCGCTCCAATTTCTGACAACATCCTGTTAGCCTGCAGGGGCTCTGTTTGGACTAGAAATACGACAAAAGAGAGTTATTTTGTCATTTTTGAAAGTCAAGCAATATGACAAGAGGATGATCCAAGGCAAGCATTTATTCATTCATTTATGATAAGAACTTAATGCCAGGAGTGCCAAACTAACTCTACTAAGTGGTTGACATTGGTCCAGATCTGGTTGCCAACTGATGCATTATGTTTTCTAACCTCAGCCATTTGCAGATATTGTGCAATAGATCTGCACACAGACAGTCTGGCATTGCAGTCTAGCCACAGTCAATATTGTTCAACTTCTCAAAAATGATGGGCTTCCATATCTGTTCTCAGACCAGTTGTCAGGTGACTAAGATGTGGATCACTCTCACAGGTTTGCAGTCATCACTACAACCACCTACAGTGCACCAGCAACACCGTTGTCATCATGACATCATCATACGCATCATAGTCCCTGCTCCTTAACGCTCATATTTGGCGAAATCATTGAAGTTGCACCTACAAGTCACTGCCATATTTGCCAGCTTCATCCTCCTCATCACCTGCATTGATGTCAGTATCACCTCTATAAACCATTTTCATAATCACTACCTAAACTGCTAATGTTTGATAGCAGTGATGACCAGCTGATCCATTTAAATACATTAAACTGGCGTTTATCACTGTAATCACATATATCACTGCAATGATTGAATTTAGAGTTTTTGCTCTATTACTATCCCCACTGTGTTGATTCCACGCAAGATAATACATCCTACTTAGTTGACAGCTGGTAATAGCTACAGAAACCAGATTGTTCTGTCATCTAAAGCTAAAATCTGTATTCATCATTTTGACATAAACATCAAAGTCAGCAGTCAAGTACACCAAACTCATTATCATCGTTACTGTAGTCACCATAACTGTTTTGCACGATTTGCCAAACAACTACAGTATTTGCAGTTCTGGTAAGTGTTATGAAAACATGAGCAGATCGCTGAGCTAATGCAGTCATCTCAAAGCTGTGATCATTATAATCAAAAAAAAAAAAAAAATCAGAAAGTTTAGAGGGATGAAAAATGTTTGAGAAGTGTCTCCTTGCAGACTTAAAGGTGCCCAAGATGAAAGAGAGTTTCTAACCTTCCTCAGGCTATTACAGTAGCAAATGTGCACAAGATTTCTTTCTGACTGGGCCATTAACATTACCACATGTATTTACTAAAGGAGGTAATTAAACCCTGATTTAAAAAAAAGAAAGAAAATAGGCTTATTCTAAATTTGATGCCAGTAGCATGTTTTAAACAAGTTAAGCCTGTTTGGATCATTCCACAGGTTAACAGGTTCATTGGTAACAGGTGATAGTATCATGACTGGGTATGAAAGGTTCATCCTGGAAAGACTCAGTTGTTCACAAGCAAGGATGGAGTGAGGATCACCACTTCATCAAACATATGACTGAACATTACTATATGTGTTCAGAAATAATTTGTAAACCTGTTGTCCGTAAACACAATTTGTTAGCAAATGATTGCATTTTGTTTTTATTTACATTCTACACAGAGTCCCAAATTTATTAGAACTGGGGTTGTATAAAACAAAATAATATAGTGAAAGATGATCATCAATCAGTGTCATCTCAAGCTGTAGTTGATCCTAACACACCTTTAAAGCATTATTTGACTACACTAACAAGGACAACTATCAACACATCATAACATAGCAGCTAAGCTTGGCACATTTTGCCCAGAGGAAAACGTTGCAGAGACGTATGTATTCATTTTACTGGATGATTGTATAATTATATACAGTACATACATACATTTTTAAAAGTCTTGAAGCACTGGGTGGACAGATTTCTCAATGGGTCTCTATTATTGATGGGAAGGACGGAAAGCAAGCATTTTATTAACATCTAAAGAAACTACAGAGAAGAGCCTCATTGTTAGGATTTATGTTACAATGTGCCAGATTATTTTACTGCATTTTTGCATCACATATCATGATCTTTACCAGTTTGGCAACACTGTCATTCTGTGTGTAAAATATTAAATGTCCCATGCCACTGTTATTTCTTTTATTAAACCAGTGTGAAATATTTAAATAAAACACAGCTGTATTACACGAATGCTACACAAACTGTCCACGTTTCAGTGAACAGATGCCAGGTTTCTGACTATACCAAAAATATCAATGCCTTCAGGTAAATACTGACAAGAGAAATGTGTGCTGTGAAAGCTGAGAGTGAGAGCACACTGCACCACCAGCATATTGGCTGTGCAGTGGTCTCTGAAACACTGCCAAAAAAGCACAATCTATCAATTTTTGGCCAAACCAACCTCATATAACCTGCAGATGGGAGTGCCAATCTGAGCTTTAATGGCAGCGTTTCAGCAGATCTCAAGTTCTTTTGTCTCCCTGAAAGGAAAAAAAAAGACATTTAGTCTCCTTCATTTGTTACTGATTCAGCCCATCTCGCACAAACCACAATCTAATTGGTCCAACAAATGGTGAGGAGAGTGTCCTGACGGCAGAGGTCTGCATGCACGGGCTGTTGAGTGCTGCAGACATGTGCTGAAAGATAACATGTAGTCTTTTTATTTAAATATTGAAAAGGTCTGTCAACACAATCCCCTGTGAGTTGCATTTTTATTACATCCATCAAGCTGGTTCTACCATGCCATAAAAATCAACTCCAGCATTGAGTGGTAAAATAAGATTTTTACCATCCTATAAAAACATCAGGATTCATGAAAGTGTAATGGGAATGCAGCATCCTGTGAATTATGTAATCATTATACACTGCAGCCATTAAATGAATCCTAGTGATGCTGGGAAGAAAAGTGATTGGCGGCAGAAGCCTTTATATCTGTCATGAAATGAGTCATAAAGAGGCGCACTGGTTGTGTTTATGTTTAACCTCAATGGAGAAAATATATACCACTTAACGATAATGACACAAATCAGAGGTGGGTGGATTTAATGGTAATGGCATCCTGCTCAACTTTTGCATCAGGATAATCACAAGTTACAGGAAAGACTTCATGCACCTTGCAGCATCACCTTATTTACGGATGCTGCATGTGCGCAAGCGATTCAGAAACATGCGACTCTGGTGCGGATCTGCGGCAGCTACCTTTGGCCGGCATCGCTTCCGAAAGAGCCCGTGGTCCGGAGAGGGTTGGAGGGGTGGACCCAGGTGGGCTCGGGGGTTTTTTGCACCTCGGTCTTGACGTCTGGGTCGATCTCCGAGGGCGAAGGCGTCAGCTTGGCGCCCGCCATGGCTCTGTGCCTCCCCGGGTGCTTCCCTCCAGCAGAGAGCGGACCAATATGTTCTCCTCCTGCCTGGTGTCAGAACGGGCTCGGCTGGCTCAGAGACAGCCGGAAAAACCGCATCCCCTCGGTCTCACTGGTGCTGCGCGAGGGCGGAGGGGGAGCGTCTCCCTCCCTGCCGCATCACGGGGTCCTCAGACACACTGAGGCGAGCGACGGCTTGTGTTCTGGTCGTCGACCGCGCCTCCATCCCCGGTGGAGATGGTGAGGTCCCCCCCGCGCGTCTGCGAGATTCACGCGTCGTCACGATGCAACGTCAAGCGCGCGGACAAACCCGACGGGCTCCCCAAAGCGGTTACATAACCGAGCCGGTCAGATGTAATGATCCAAGGTTCCTGTGGATCAGACCACCGTGCCAGTCCCTCACCTTCACCTCCTGATCTTCACTGCTTCTGAATCACAAATCCTATTGTCTTTAAAGCACATTGATCCTCATAGTTCAAATGGTGCTGAGTGGAAGATGGAGAGATCTTCACTGAGCAGCTTCTCCCATCTGTTGTTGATGGTTTTGACCACAGAGAAGAGTCACCAGCATAATGAGATGCCACAGACAAATGAGCAGGTGGCCTATACACAAACACACAGTTTGCATGGAAACACATGTGACACCTGGACACCAAGCTACAGGAGACACTGGTGGTCTGATTTTGCTCCTGTGGTAGATCAGACATGAGAAACTGCACTCAATAGTGGCCCAATGGGCAGAAGAGAGTCAAGTCATATCTCTCCATCATAAGTTTCTTAAATAATACCTGGGAAACCCTTTTACATGAAACTGAACTATTAACAATCAGACATGTAGTGGATCCTTTTTAAGTAAGTAAACACTAACTGAGCAGCAACTACAACACTTCTTAAAGTGAGTGAGAACTTGCAGCTTGACAAATTTGCAGAAATTTAAGTCAAAGCAAACATACACAATTAAACATACAGTTTAGACTTTTGTCATTCATTAGCCATGGCTAATTTGTTTTATATCTATCTGACTTGCATGTGTTTATATAGTAGAAGGAGCGCCGTCACGAAACATGCAAATGGTGCAGAATGCCACACAAACTGGATTCATGACTGACCCTACTGTGAGGGGACAGCGTTAACTGGCCTCTGCAAATGTTTACTTTTAGAAGCAGTCAGCAGTGCAAAAGCATTTAAGAACGAAATGTAATCAGAACAAACACATATGTAAAGCCAGGGTCTGAAATGCCAAATGCCAAATGTAGGTAGATTTTTCTGTTTGGTAAATCTCATTTGGTAAAAGAGTTAGTGAACAGCAACTGATTTAAAGGCTGTCACTTTTGCCTCTAATGAATAAAATCTTGTAGGCTATGACTTTGGGCATTTTCAGTGGTTTGAATGTGAAAGCCGGCATGCTAGTCATCATAATAGAAATACATCATAAGACATCACAACTTTGGCAATATCTGCTGCCTTCCTTTGACACACAGCTCCACTCATTCACTGGAGCAGCCTGCCTGTGGTACACCAGCCTTCAGTGTTGAAAGGCTTTTATTTGTGATGTGTAACCATTTGATAGTTCTGTGAGCTAGACACTGACAGAGACTACAGAGTGGTAACTACAGACAGAGAAGCTACATCAGAGCCAAAGAAGCGCATTAGTAAATTAATTGAACACCAACTCTTTTTCCTGTGGACATCAGCTACTTGCTAAACTATCGCTTGCCACCGGTCTGCTGCTCACAGTAGAGAGTGATGAATCTGATGAGGAGTTTAAGTTGATTAAAATATCAAGCATTCAAAATGTGCAAATGTCCTAGGTACATTTAATAGCAAATACTGCAGCAGAATTTCAAGATGAACACTTAGAGGTAATTTATTATTTGACTAATAAATAGGCTTGGCTGGTGGGTTTTTTCATTTAGCTGTCCCCTTGGTTGGTGAGGACACTGACACTGTATACAGTTGTCTGTATTTATGAGAGTGGTGCATTAGTGATTTACACTAAGAGAGCTGAACAGGTGCCAAATCAAAAAGTAATGATTCTTGTAATTTTTTTCTTTAAGAAAAAAATGCACAAGGTCTAAGGTTCATACACATAGAGATAAAACTAAAGATACAAACTTAAGATGTTTCTTGTTAGTATCACAGATTTAATTAAACTACATTTATATCCACTCAGATTTAGTTCTTTTCAGTGCTGAGATGGGTCAGTAGCCTTGCAGATGATTTTCACATTATCATCCAGAAGGTTAGTTGTACAACAGGTCAGGTGTACAAGACAGGAGACAATGGATGGATGATACTGATGTTCCTTAGTATAAATTCCCAGCCTTTACCATTTTGTGACAGACATGAATTCACAGCAGCTGTTTCTAAAGATCTGTTCATATTATTTCTCATCTCCTATTCACGATCATGACCTACAGGCCTATTGAAAGCCATGTGCTTGCAGGATGCAGTTTATTTCTAATGTAGCCAGAGCAACCACATGAGCCCAGCTCTCATTAGTAATGCATTTAGGAAACACATAATGCAATCTACACTCACTGCACATGGCATTTTGAGTTCAGCCCTCAGGAAACACATTAAATTATCTCTTGATAGTAACCTTGGGATTAGAGAAGGGAAGGGAGGGTGGCATATTTAATCCCCAAAGGATAGGAAAATTTGGGAGGTGAGAGAACAAAGACAATAAATAAATAAATTGTAAATAATAAACTCTTCCAGTGGAGCTGCTCAGTGGTCTCTGGTATAAAACAGACTCTGGTTGTACTGATTAACCCCAGGTTGTCAGTGCATAACTGTATGGCTATAAAAACATAGGCGATAATGTCATGTCTAACTTCCTCTCTATATATAATGGTAAGGGTATTCTCCACCTCCACTCCTATTCTAATTGCCAAAAAGCATTATCCAGCAGTTAAAACTGAAATGCATTTTATGGGAAATGAAAATATGTCGATCAATGAACAATGTGGTATTATTTAATCATCTGAAATAAACGAATCTTCTCTTGAGGAGAATGCGTTTGTCTGTTAAGTGCTTGCGGGTGTGTCAGCTGGTTTCAGATGAACGCAAGGAAATTGGAGGCATAAAAAAAAGAAAATGAATGTATAGAGGAAAGATGAGATCTTGAGTAAGATGACATATGCCAGAGGATGATAGAGATAGGTATGCACACAGGTTCATCAGGACTAGAAACAGGTGTAGAAGCACAGATTGGAGCATAGAGACACTTTGTGGTGAAGTAAAGAACTGCAGACTGTGCGAGGCGGATCTGACAACAGCAGCAGGGCGAAAAGACACCGTACAAAAAACAGGCACCAGCCAGTGCCGAGCTAATGTACTAATGACACAGATGGCAATACAGCCCTGGGTTTTATCTCCTGTGAGGTCGTGCTAATGTAGTATCCTTGAACAAGCTGTGCAATCCCTTTATATGCTTCAGGTACATTACAAAAGCTGGAAACTGCACCCAAACCAGAGGAAAATGAGACAAATTAAGTGCAGAAAACTACATTTAAAGCTGTGATGATTCTCTGTGTCCATTTTCTATTGGAAAACAAAAAGAATTAAATTAAGCTTTCGCATGATTTTGAAATTTTAAACATGATTCAATTTACATTGATTAGAGAGCGGCTCAGTGTTAGTTGCCAACTCATACTCCCTTTTGCCAGACTTGAATTCAGAAAACAACAAGCCATTAAAGATCGGTTAACATTTCTCATCTCCAGTTAATTATTATGATCTTGCAAGCTTAGTGACAAGCATGTGCTTACAGGATGCAATTTGTTTCCACTGTAGCCAGAGCTCTGAAATTATTACAGCATGATTAGCCGACTGGGGGGCTCCAGATTCATACTGGAAATTTTACATACACTATTACAGGTTCAAGCTGGATTGTGAGGGAGCAACAAAATGCAGGGATATAAAAGCTGCAGTGAAGCCTATTAGCTGAGTACTGGGTATAGCTGGTAAAGAAATCCACTCTGAAATGCTTGGCACATAGACTTGAGTAACTTCCAGCCGCTGAGATGAAAAAGAGAACAGAGAAAAAAAAAAGGAAAGTGAGCTTTAGGGACAGAGCTGATAAATGCAACACCACACTGTGTCATAGTGCCACTGCTGTTGCATAAAAATGCAGTTGAGGATATCGCTGAAAAATGTGATCATATTGTTGGGTACAAATGTTATTACATAAGAATAAACAATTGTAATTTCTGGATTTTTCAGAGAACTACATATGAAAGGGACAGATTTCCTTTTTTTTATGACTTTAATTTGGGAGCTACATTGTGCCGGTGTGGACAAATTTTAAGTAGTCTTGATGAGCAGCCAGGCCTCTTCGTTAAAGTACCACAATCACTGGGTGCACCTCAGCTTCATGCTTTGTGCTGCAGATGGGCGTCGAGAGCTGTGATAAAGCTTCCTCTGTCAAAACATATTAAGGCAGTGAGCTGGCGCTGCTGTGGGCGAGCTGTCTGTCTGTGCATAGCCAGAGAGGAGGAAGAAGTCTAGCCAGTGCCACTGGCAGCCTTACACAAAGGAGTGTACACATGCACTTGAGCACCGCATACAGACACACACACACACATACACAGGGATGCTTTTCCTCACCCACTGCTGTTTTGCGAAAGGCTGTTGTGTGCAAAAAGGTTCAACTACCCATTTACTGGTCATAACCTTATATTCTCTTCCAAAAATGAAAATGTCTGCAGGAATGTTCACTTGTGTAAATTGAGTTTGGTGTAGCCCGGAGTTCAGCTAAACGAAAAAAAAAAAAAAATACAATCTAGTCTTCAAATTGCCTATGGGACCATACCATACTACTTCAGCAGAGACGTGTGGAGCATTAACTTATACACTATGCATCTGAATAAACTCCTTTTCGGGAGGTTTTGGATTTATGTTTTTTCGAACTACCATTTCCCTTTGAAACTTCTCGGAAAATATGCAGGCACTTTTATTAGGCCACATTAAAGACAAACAGGCGATGTTCAACAGTTTCATGAATAAAACAACTGCTCCCAGCATGATGCCGAGCCAGAAAGCAGTGGTGGTGTTGTTCTCATTTGCATAAAAAAGGACAATCAGCTGTTATTTGCCAGCCCATGCGCACAGATGTAGATGGAAATGTGTTTTTTCTAACTCTGTGAACAGCTGCAGAATTTCCTAAATGGATAGTGGCAGAAGCCTTCCATCTCCCCTTCAATAATAACTCACAGTCCAGTCTGAACAGTATTGATCCCTGTACCTCAAATGTTTGAATAATCGCCTCCTTACTCACTATCTCCCGAAAAACTGGTTGTTTGGTAAGGTTCACTCCATAAATCAATGTGGATGACTTAGATCCAATTCAGTGTTCTTGGCCAATATATTTTATCATTTGACTCATCGTGTGTTGACCAGAAGGTAAATCAGGCTAATGAATTTCAGTGTTACATTTAAATAAAAAAATCAGGCTTAATAAAATGTTAATACACAAACAAATATCATTAAAATGGGATTAAAATGTATTTGAATTGTTTGTGATAAAATCTATAAGACCAGGAAAACACAAGATTAGGCTAAAGCAAGATATTCTAATAACCTAAATCTCATGTATTATGTTACAACATTGACATTATATATAAATATAGTATAAAGCCCAGCTCTACATTTTAGGAATTTCAAGGTCTGTGAAATATAGAAAAAGACATATATACAATAATAATTTAGAATCAAGCCATATTTTATTTTGCTTTATATTCACAGCTTATATAATATTGAAAGCCGGGGAGGACAAAGATTGTATTTAAATGAACAAAGAGATAACTGCTAGACAGCTTTTATATAAACAGATAGTAGGTGGGGAAAAAAAAAACCACATTTGACTGGCAGTCCGTTATGTTATTAGAAAAAGCTGCCACTGGGCTCTTTACTAAAATCAAGCTGCAAATCCGTGATCAGTGACCCACAGCGGCTATATTGATTATGAAACATTTTGCTGATTACCTTGGCCAGGCAAAAATCAAACAGGCGAATAAGCACCACAGATAAAATCATCTCACAGCGTTTTTGACTCATCAAATGCAAATAAGAGACATTAGTGGGTGATGCTTATTTATTTAAGGTGATTATAATCAAGGTAAAAATGGTGCAAATTCTTAACAAAATCAAGTGAATATTTTACAATTCGAATGCAGCTTCAGTATTTGTGCCTGGCATATTTGACCACATTTCTTTGAACTAGAGGAAGGAAATTCTGTGATTCCTGAATAATCCTCTATGTGACGCTGTACGTCTCACACTCACACACAAGGCTGGAACCCTCTCTACAGTGATGAAAACCTCATCAAAATGCCTCCATCATCACAGCTGCTTATTAAAATCTGACGAGCCAACTCCATCGATGCTAATTAACTTGGCAAGACAGAGCATGGGGGTTAAACGGCAAATGCACCAGAGATTTCCAGGCACAAAGATGCAATGGCCCAGAAGAGAAACTAATTCTGAGGGGGAAGAGAAATCGGATTTTTCTCCCCCCTCATGAGAATTCTCCCTTTGCTGCCTACCTTTAATCGTCTGTCCCATTTGAGATATCCCTCTGAGGCTGTGTGCTGAGCTGTTCCAAATGATTTTATATGAAAACCAATAAAAAGCGCTCCAAGAGAGCTGCACACTTGTTACTTCCAGCTTAAGCATGTTGTGCTGCTTTCACTAATACCACCATGGTGTTGAGGGAAAACAAATTTGAGAGGAAATTACTGAAATGGAGCCCTGTCCAAATGTAGCTTTTCAGGAATGCAACGCCTCAGCTCTCCACTCATTTTCCCCATTTATTTATTCACATTCCAGTTGCTGCTCACTTGCTGCACAAATCCTGATAGATACTTGCCTCCATAGGATGTGACAAAACAGACAGCATGTTCAGGGGCACTGCTTCTTTGTGACAATAACAATAATCCTTAAACCAACAGCATGTCAAAGACACAAAGCCGCTCTGCTGCTGATGAGAACAAGTCTAGCGGCCATTAAGTGTCGCCCACCCACTCTGTGCTGATGGTGGTGACTAATGCCACCTCTGATCTGAAATTGGAAGCTGCGGTTGCTAAGAGGAAACGTGATTGTCACCAGTAACAACACTCTGCCTTTCAAATACATCAGAATTTTAGGTGAGATGACGCTGGGAAACTGTGGGGTCAACTTGAGATGTAAAATGTCTCTGAGGTTATCACTACAAAGTCTAATTATTTGGACGACATGGAAATGTGGTACAAATCTAGATCTTAATGCTGATCCATTAGCATCATTAACCAGCTAGATTAGTTTGTGGGGTTACAGATTACATTGAAAACCATCCACTCTGTCCTGCTCTTTATTGGATTTGAGGAAGTTCACACTCAAGAAACCCTAGGCAACATCACCAGAGATACAGGTATACATATGCCATATCGTAACATAACAGTTAGTACTCAGTTCTCATAAAGTTAAAAGCGAAAAGATACTGAAATTAGTATCACACAATCAGGGCTTTGTTTCTTATTCTAGGACTAACTAGCACTATATGCTGCAATGCACTACAGTTATATCATTAACATTGTCAGCTGGTGAGGATGTTGACTTTTTGCCTGGGACATGCAAGGCTTGAAAATAATAAAACAAGTCATCAAGTGCATACTTTAGATTGCTTTGAAAAGATCAGTCAGCTGAAAACTTTCAGTAAACTGTAGACAGCATTTTCAACCTAACCCACAGAGCTAACATTAGCTTAATTTGATAACTACAGTGGATGAAATATGCCAGGAAGAGTTGTTAGTTGTTGCCATCAGCAGAAATTTGCAGAATAATACCATAAAGTTAAAGATTATATTCACCTTGTTTGACCATAAATTATATAAAAATATCTTGACTTTTTGGAACATATACAACTGTACATGTACGTACGTGTGTCTTTTGACAGCCCTCACTGTTTAAACAGAATCTCAAAATATCAATTGCCATCCTAAATCTAAAATGGACAGAATGGTGGATTGAGCCTGCAGTGTGAACATAGCCTGAGAGCACTCAGACTGTTAGTCCTCCGTGACTTATTGGACCTAATCAACCTCATCATCCTCCTCATATCAGTGTCACTCATCACTCGTCTGCCTCCTTTCTCCTATCTATCATCTGCTCTACCCTACTCTCCCCCCTTCCTCTGGGTTTTTGTGATCCTTCTGCTCCATCTTATCATCAGCCTCCTAAACTCACTTACAGGGGAAAATCATCCAGGCATCAAATCCCAGCAGTCGCCCCTGCCACAGAATCAGTGCAAACAAACAGCTGCTGCCAGTATCAGTGCACAACTATTGTCTCAGGGCACTTCATTCATCTTGGTTCTGTAAGGTCTACCTGGACAGAAAAAAACTTTAATCTATCAGGAGGCCTCCAAGAGATGGAATGTCTCTCTTCAGAGACATTTTTGATTTTTCAACAGGGGAAAACCTGGAGCTTCAGAAAATTCAACATCAAGAACTTGTCATCAATAAATAAATCAGAATTAATCCATTCAATTCAATTCAGAGAGAGATGATTACCAAGCAAGGTCTCTTCTGTGCTGCTGTGAAGCTGTCATATTCGACATTTTCACATCACTATGAGTTAATGATCCATGTCTGAGGCTAGCTGTTGCTTGACAGCAGAACATGCGTCAGTGCTGTGTCACCAGTCCAAGAGCCACTATTTGACTCACAAATAGTGTTAAAGTTGATTTGGTAACCAATTAACACTCTGCAATCTGTCTACATTACTCCCATCAGCATCCTGTCTGACTTGAGGAGAAAAAGCCCCAACAACATTAGACTCAACTGTTTCCCCTACCATTGCCTCAGCCCATGTTTTAAATGTTTTATGTTCAGAGAAGTTTGGGGCAGGCCTAGTGGTTTGTGAAGCGAACTTGTAACCAGTGGGTCACCGGTTTGAGTCCCCGGACTGGTAAGAGGTTGAGGTGGGAAAGTGAGAGCGACTGCTTGTCCCAGTCACCACCATTATGGGCCCTTGAGCAAGGTCCTTAACCCCTGACTGCTCCCTGGGCACTGCACCATGGCAGCCCACTACTCCTAGTATGTGTAGTTATGGTTAATTATGAATAGTTTCCCCAAGGGGATCAATAAAGTATATTTTGAAATAATGAGTTTATTTCTGCTTTCTAAGTTCTTTCTAGCTAGTTTGCCATATATTACTGTACAGATATGCATGCATTTGTTTTTGTGGTTTTATTTTGGAAACTAGAGAATTATGCACCACCATACTGTGCAATTTGTACTACTTGTACCATTTCCATTCTGCAAGTAAAGAGCTTAACCTAAATCTAACTGATCACCGTGTTCTCTGACTGGAGCCGTGCAGTTGTCAATTCTCCAACAAAACAGTTTCAGGGGTCCAATGTCGAACAAGTTATTTACCTAATTTATGTGCATTCGTTTCATTTGAGCTCAATGTAAGTCTTTACTGCATTTTACTGTCATTTATGTTGTTGCTAGTTTTCTCCTCTCCATTTCATGAGGGTGGGCAGCTGTTAGCACCCCCCAAGGACTCACAGTGGACAGATAAATGGAACCAATTTTCTCCCTGCTGCTCTGTTTTCAACCCTATCGGCATGTATAAGAGTGTTTGGTGGTTTGTTTCTATTTCTGACGTTGACTGAGGCTGCCCCCCCCTCCCCTCCACTGGCTGACAGACTGAGAAACAAACCCACGTACGCACACTCGGATGTATAATCAGACACTTACAGGTGCACACACTGCTGTGTCCACACTCATACACGAGCACCTGCACACACACACACACCAAATGCTTGTCAGACCAACGACTTCAGCGTGATTGCTCCTCTTCAGCACCCACACAGCCAAGCAGTCATTACAGCCCTCTGACACCCAACCCTGGAGATAATGACAGCTCAGGAGGGAGACCCCCCTCCAGCTCCCCCTACACTGAACGCCCACATCCGCACCACAGACAGAAAGAGATGAACGGAAACACAGGGACTCACACACTCAGCACAACAGCACAGGAAGGCTTATTGCCTTAATGCTGTGGGAGTGATGTGCATTGAGAATCCTGCATTTTCCCACAGGCAAAACTAGTGCTGCTTCTTAATAGTCGACCAAACTGTTTGTTGATGAAAAGAGTCTTAGTCAACTAAGTTTTCATTGCTTGTTTACTCGCAATTCATATGCGTTTGGTGTCATTTGTCCCTCTTCTGTTCCCTTACAGGCTGAAATATATCACTGCAACAGTAGCTTGGAAAATAGCAATACGGGGCACTTAACTGCTGACTGTAGCTGCCATTAGCTAGTTAGTTCAGTTAGAAGAGCAAAGTGGGAGAGGAGTGAGAGCAAGATTGGCCGTTAGTCTGCCCACACTTCCGGAAGGCTTAGAGGGGTCACGGCAGGGCCAGTCTGGGATTGCCAGGAGTCAAACCGGATAAGAAAGCCAAACAGCTGTCCCGGAAATCAAATCATTTTCTAATGGCCTCCAAAAAATATACATTTAAAAAATTAAATGAATATTATAAGCGTGCACGGCCAGTGGACTAATGGCATGACATAAAAGCTATATAAATCTTTGGTCAGGCCTCGACAAGACACACATTCACACAAACATGCACTTCTTCACAGTTAATGAGTGCATTTATTTTACATTGCTGCAAAAGGAAATTCTGCTCCTTTTACAACCTGAGTTCTCTTTTTACAGGTGTTATTGCGATCTGGAGACACTAAGACATGTTATGAGACTGGGGTAAGTAACAACAAGTCTCAGGTTAGCCATATTATCTAAACTACATATTTGGAAGTAGGTGGGATGATTATGACAATGCATACCATATAAATTTGTCAACCAACAGAGATTTTCCTATAAGCTTTATGCCATTCCTTAAAATGAGATGGCTGCCACCATAGGACCTAGAAAGGAACTAGATTCTGCTACACAATATTATTTTTCAGACCTTTAATCTCTAATCTTTACTTCTTTCTTGTGAAAATACGTACAGTTTTAAGGCCTCTACCCTTTAAAATTAAATTTGTTCAACTGTTCAAGGGAACATTGCCCTTCAATTGAACTGCTTGCAACCTTTGATGGAGGCTGTCTCCAGGAAATAACAGTTAGGAGGCACTGTATTAGACCATTGTGGGCAATATAAAATTACACATAGCGTCATGGAGGACTTATTCATGTCACCCACTCCTTTGTGAAAGTGAAAACAAAAAGGTGTCAGGATGGGCTGCTGTAAACATTAATTTTTGCAGAGCTCCTTCTTTCAAACTTGGCTTTCTGCATCAAACAAATTTGTACACAGTGGTAAGGGAATGCACACCTTTATTTTTAATTGTTTGATTTAGATAACCACTTAAAACGGCCTTTGTTACAACCAGTTTGGTCATCTGATTGCTCGTGCTACTGCTTGTCACTTCTAGCAATGTTATGTTAACATTGAGTCCTTCAGCCTCTTACTCCCATAGCCCACTATGACAGATGCAAGAATACAGATGCAAAAGACCATCAGGGCAGGAAGGGAGGATGCTCTGACTCTCCCTCTGGGGGTTAATTTGTTCAGAAGCTTTACACTTGACAAAGCATGAGCACAGGAATTAATCAACATCACAAATCACGAGCATGCAGAAGATCATCAACCAAGAAATGGAGCATCCCCAAAGCTCAGTGACAGAGTCTGCCTCTGTTTCCACGCCAGAGCTCGGAAACTAGCAATTACAGAGCAGCACCATAACATGCTATCAATAATGGTGTGTTCTCCTTTTGCATCTTCATTCACTTCCTAACGCACATTGTGCAGAGGTGTGTGTGAGAAGCTGCAGTTTACAGTTATTTGTTTTGAAGACACAAAGGCTGCTGTGTGTTTTATGGCAGGATCTGTGAATTACTGTCTACAGCTCTCTGAGAAGACCCAGCATGCGCGCACATACACATACATATACACACACACACACACACATACACACATACACACACGCACACGCACACAAACACACACACACACACACACACACACACACACACACACACACACACACACATTGGTAGCCCAGCAACAAACCCTAATTACCCTTTGCAATTGAATAGTGATCAACAAAACAATTCACAAGGGACCTACTGGATGAAAAATGCACACAAACACAGACAATTACATGCACGCGTGCACACACACACACACACGCACACACATACAGGACTATATATACAATATCAGGCAGCTTGACAGCCATATTCTAGTATCTCCAGGTCTCCAGGATGCAGTATAGTCTGTAATAGTAACAGTAATAGTCTGTTGAAAGATAAGCCTAAAGTTACTTTATGTTGACTGTATATCCATGTAATTAATACGTAACGTAATCTATACTGTAAGTCGGCCTTGCTTCATTTGTCTTTGGCTCAAACCATTTATCTTTTATGTCAATAATACTGATAAAAGTGGAATGCAGCTTAGAGGAGAACAAAGCCATAAGCATCCGTAGTCGAAATTACTGCATCCCTTAGGAAAACACAGAGACCAACGTGTGTGGGGGGGTGGTCAAACAGTCTGACCTCTGCTCTGAGTGTTATGTGTAGAAAAAAAGGAAAGGCCTTGCTTTGATATAAAACACACTGACAGCAGTTTACTGCAGTGAGCCCCCGAGACCAAGGGCGAGTGAATAGAGCGATAGTTACAGCAAGGGAGGGGATGATGGCAAAACTGATTGTCATAATTTAATACAAAATTCTTGGTTCTAATGAAATTTCACAAGTGATGCCCACTTGTACAAGATACATGAGCTAATTGCAAAACACAAAAGCCACCCATGGGAGGTTATTCATTGCTGAAACACGGCTGCTGCTTTGGACAGAAGCACACAGAAGCTGCTCTGCTCCAGAAGCCTGGACTCCAGAGATAACATACACAATGTGCCGTCTGTCAGATACAACCACCGATAAAATCATAAATCAACTGTAATGTTACAGGCAGGAATGGCTATGCAAATTAACAACATAAACCATTAAAAATGATGTTTGTTCGCTATCAGAGCCCTGATTCTCTGAGTCAGACAACAGGCAAGGTTCGAAAGAGGGGTGTAACAATACTGTAGTTCATGGTTCTTTATGATTTAGGGTTCACATGTTGATACAATTTAAAATGTATACAGGCATGAAAAGGTATTAAAAAAAATAGGATGACTTGGGAGGCAGAAGTTTCATTGGTGGATATCTCAGGAAAAACAATCAAAATGTGCTACAGATAAAACTAGAGGTTTTTTGGGAGGGAACTGACCCTTCCAGTTGAGGTGAGACCCCTTGCTTTTCCTTCAGTTTCTTTAAAAAGAAACTTGCTAGCCTTATTCCTTCGGGCAACAGTCTTGGCTGATTATAACTCAACCATGTCCAATATGTCAAACACCCTCAGGCTACTGGCTGCAGGCGGCTGCTGACATTAATGGACTACAACAGTTTAACAGCACACTCTTAAGATGATCTTTTAACAAACAGACTGAAGTGGATTTGACAATGTGGCAGACTTCAAGGAATGAATCACATCAGATTTAAGGCTACTGACGTAGGCACAGAATAGCTACAAAGCAGTTCTCTTCATTTGTTCACTGCAAGCCAATACTGAAGTGACTGCTGATGTTTTAGTGAGATGGCTTCATTTCAGTACCACGGAGAGCTCCACAGTACTCAGCTGTGGCTGATGCTCGGCTAATTCGTCCCCTCATGGGCAGCAAATGGCATCTGTTGGTCTGCTTCTCCAACCGCAGCAATAACTGAACTCTTAGGAGACTCCCAAACACTCCACTGCTCTCGTGACTGGAGCACCAGTCAAGGGACCAAGGGATGGGCTATTTCATTCTCAAGCAAGATGAAAATGCCGACTCAAACCAACTAAAATCTCATAAGAATACACCACACTTCACACTTTCATTTTTAAGCCTATTCCCTGTGTGATTCTGTGGATAACTGGCTACACACAGCATCGGTTTTGGTGTCAATCCCTTAAAATTAGACAGGAAAGCCTTTTCTTTTTTTAAAATACATTAATGTGACAACTAACAAAGGCCAAATTCATCATTGAAGAGGCAGACATACCACTGACAGCAGTCCAGCAGTCCAAAGGCCAACACAACCACATGGTCTGAACAAGTGGTAAGACTCTATTTCACTACAAAACCTCTCACTCCACTGTTTCTATTTCCATTGCTGTATCCACCTACACATAAAACCAACAGCTGAACACAAGTCCCGCCACATCTCATCTCTCGGGGTTCTCATGAGTAGTCATTCTGGGAAATGTAGGAAAACAGTAGCTGAAGTAGAAGTAGATGAGGCAGCTCGAGGGAAAGCTGGCACAGCAATATAAACTACAACACTCAACGTAAAGTCACTCTTGGAATGTGTGGAATATCACAAAGTGAGTCTCAAGTGTGATTTGAGGATAAAGTAGATGTTTACACACACACATAAACATACAAATCCCTCCAGGAGTATCCCTGGGCAGCCCCTCACATACTTTAAGAAATAAACAGTGATTTTTCATGCTACCTGTCATCATTCTGAAATGTCTGGTCCCCCAGCAGCAAATCCCTGAAGCGGTAGCGAGGTGGAAGTGGAGGCACCTCTGTGTCCACCTCCCCCATCTTGAGAGCCGAGATATCCAGAATGACGCCAGAGTTGCTGCTGTTGTTCTTCTGCAGGGTCTCAGTGGAGGGCCTGTAGGTAGAGAAAGAGGGCAGCATCAGCTCAACAGCATGTCCGCTTTCGCAGTGTTCTGCTCAGAGACTCAGTCACATTACAATGATGATATTACAGGACAATTTAAGTTAACAGATTCAACAAGGCACCTGCAATTGTTTGTATATATGGTGAATATAAGACAGTGATTGTAAAGTCCATTACTGAGGAGGAGATTTAATGTTATGGGAAACCTGTCGGCAGTTACAGGGTTGTATAATAAGCAACAACAGATTGCTTGCAATCAACAGAAATCGATATTCAGTAGGACTTTATGTTGCATTGAAATCCCCAGATGTCAATTGAATCATCTGGGACAAAATTGAAAAACAAATGTGTAAAGGAAAATCACAGCTAGGAAATAGATTCATTTTTTTAACTGTTCCATGAATACTGAGTCTAAGTAAATGTAGCATGCACGTATTGATGGTGATGTAGTGAGAACAACTGATAATGTTCCCATTGTGGGCCATTTGAGCACAACAAACACTTGAATAAAGATTCCAGCTGAACTCCTATCCAGTTCTGCCAAATGTCAGCTGAGCAAACAGCTTAAGGTTTCTCTCCTGGCATTGACTAGACCCCTAATAATTCATCTCTGTTTATCAAAATTACATATTTGAAGTTTTTTTTTTTCGATGAAAAAATCCCTGCATGCCTTCAAATAGCTCATGTATTTATGTATTGCTCTCTACAACGTCAGAAACACTGAGGTATGTTACGTATTAAACCCTGGCTGCCTGAGTCCATGTTTCTGAGACAATTATTGGTACACTGTAGTTCTAAAGTAAAATGCTCAGCCATGGCATTGACTACTTATTTCACTCCTGACATAATGATAACATGTTAACAAGTTTAAAAACTTGATGTTCATTGGAGAGCATCTTTAAAAATGAATGATTTGATTTGTTAAAGAACATGGTCATGATTCTCTGAGTCAAAGCAAGTCATGCATGAACGTCTGAAGCAGATGATTTAATGTAACTGTCCTATTTCACACTGGTCATGTATTATTGAACAAAATAAAATGAACATATATAAATTGCATCCATTATTCAAGAAGAAAAACTGACATTTCACTTAAAGGATAGGTTACTGTTGAAACAAATGTGAAAATACAATCCTCTACTGCCACATAACAGTATGTATGGTGTTTTTGTGAATCTAGTGCAAAAAGTGCTGGCTCCACATTAGCGTGTGTTTGCATATGTGTTATGATCGTACCACTCAATGTCATATGTAGGGGAATGCAGTGCTTGAGGAGATTACCTGTCACTATGAGAACTCGATGATCGGCGTGGAGGGCTCATGGCTGCTTCTTGTCGGGGGATTGAGTGACGAACGAGAGAGCCAGAGAAGGAGTGAGTGGACATAGAGAGAGAGGGAGAAGAAAGACAATGAGGGAGCTTAAACACTCTTATTAAAAATTCACTTCTTTAAGACTTAGTGAGGACTTACTGCCTGTGTTGCAGCTTAACTCAGCTCAGAGTTCAGCGAGACCTCTCAAATGTGCTGCTGTTTAAAGCGAGCAAGATTATACCAACACACTTGAAAGCAATTGTATTTAATATTAATGTGTTCACTGTTTCATACAAACGTATGCTGGAAAACAGCATTTCAGGTGGGTCAATCAGCTTTCATCTACTCTGGCTATGTGGTTACTGAAGACAGCCTAGAGTGTGGGTTCTAATGTGTGCAGCGACAGTGAGGGGGGTGGTGTTGAACCCATTTTATGCCCATGAAGCAGCAAAGGAAGAGGAAAATTACTTCAGATACAGACATGTCTTCCACACGTATAACAGATGTACAATGTATAAATGTGTGTTCTTTATGGTTGAACATGGGCATTCATGTGTGTCTATTTCTACCCTAGGGAATCAATGTTCAGCTCATTTCATAGACGGCTCACATGTTCAATCCCATGATTTGTGTATCCTGTTGAGATTGCTTTGATTTCCCTCTAAAGCCTCTGCAGAGGGAACAATAAGTGGGTAATAGTGAGCTTTGTATTTGTGTGTGGTCATCATAGTACAGCGTGGGCAGCCTTGAGTGGGCTAATAGCACCCAGAGACATGCTCTACCTGATTAACAGCGAAAGCACAGACCCTCAGAAGCAAATACAGAGGAAAGAGAGCGGGGAGATGACAAACAAGTGTGCTGGAGAGGAGAGGAGAGGAGAGGAGAACAGGAAATAACGGAGGCAAGTGCAAAAGGGTAAAGAACACATTGTCTTCAATGTGCCCTTTACTTTAGGGCACATGAGAAGTTAAGGACAACTGGATGACAAGATTGTTTTTAAAAAAAGAGAGATGATGGCGCTAAGTCAACCATGAAACAAAAATGCCCCTTGTTCTCTATTAATATATAGAGTTTGCAACCTTTCAGAGCTGCCTTAATGGATGAGGGAAAGTGACCACAATAATAGAGAACTGAGTTGCTCCCGGTAAGAGACCGTCTCCAGTTAATGGAGAGAATGCCGCAGATTCAGACCAAAGAAAGCAGATGGAGCAAGGAAAAACACATGTAGGGCAGAGATATAAAATTACCCCGAGAATGAAAAAAACAAAATCAAAATGGAGAGGGTCTGTGAAAATCTCTAGCTCTCTTTAAAATGATGTATCATGGAAGGCTCAATGTAGATGTCACACTTAGTGTAAATGAGATTACAAAGAACAGCAGCAAAATCTAAATATTTTCCATGTTCTGTCAATTTTCCTTGTGGTTACACACAAAAAGAGATTTCTCATTTGGACAAAGCAGGTTCATCTCAACACAGTCATCATATTCTAATCATGTTCAGAGAAAGATTTCCGACAACTCAAAGGTCATAATGACATAAATCAGAGCTTCTTCACTTTTGGAAGAAAACGGTCATGAAAGTTTCAACTAAAACATCTACAATGAAGTTCACCATTAATATCACTGTATTAATGTTAGCTATGAGATAGGAAGGACACAGTTAACTTCTATATGAGCACTACTACCAAACTAAAGAGTATAAGGCTATGGTATAAGAATGTATAAAACAAATACAGATACAAATAAAATACAGAAGATACACCAAAACTGTACCATAAACTTAGCAGTCCCATTGAATTTGCACAACATTAAGTCTGTAAAGTTGACATGAGAGTAACACAGGCACCAGATAACAGCTTGAATGTCATGACCTGGAGATACAATAAAAGTAAAAGTAAACTTACAAACGAGCAGCAGGGTCAGTGTGAGTAAAGTCAGGCTTCCTGCAAGAACACAGGCTACATGTGTGGACTTCTTGCTAACTTGGCTCCCATCATCGTAAAGCTCTAGATAACCTCCATAAACCGTCCATACAGCACCGCCTGTGTGCCGGAGGAAGTCTCCCATCAAAACAACCTTCAGTCATCACTGAAAACTGCCTTTGATAAATGAGGACAAATGAGGAAAGTCGACTCCAGCGGTTAAGAGTTGACTAAATCTTTCAGGTGCGACAAACACTGAAGCGGGTTAAGCTAGTTTTCTTCTCCGCTATTTGTTATTTAGCTCGATAAGGAAGAAATGAGTCCCGGTCCTCAGCACTGATTGGCTGACACGCCTTGTCGCAGCCGTTTAATTTATCGCACACCTGATAGGTAAGTCAAATATCAATCCGCCAGCCCTCCCTTAAAATACAGGCGACACTTTCTTGTCGCCTAGCAACAACTTTGTTTGCTAGCGAACTACATCGCCCGGCGGAAGGAGGACGAAATCTTATTTTTATCATCCGATGTTGTCGATTATACACTTGATTATCTTCTTGTCTTCTTATTTTTTAAATTAGGGGACAATCCCGTGTTTTTAGCCGCTCTCGCGTCGCAAACCCCCGCTTTTACATCACTATCACCACCGCTTCTTAAGGCATTTCCGCTGCTCGTCGTCCGCCAGATAACGCTGCTATGTAAAAGAAGGACACGGTGGAGGTGAGACTGCTGTCCTCCCTGCTGGTCCCCATGTTTTCCTGTCAGCATCAGCATCCTCTCCATCTCTCAACCTGGACTCACCTCACCTCTCGCCCCCTGCCGGACAACTTCGACGTGTTTGGGGAAACTGATGGTGGCAGGAAACTTCTCATTTAAAAAAAAAAAAAAAAAAAAAACTCTACTAAACAATAGATACTGTAATTGTGCATCGGTATTATTTTACATGTGCATTTATTTTACTTTTATTAAGATGCAAGATTGCAGATTTAAGTCGAGACAAATAGTGTTTTATAAGCGATATGTGAAACGCTGCTGCTGATCCAGTTCATGCATATTGGCCTCATCAGTCAGAGTCACCTGGTGGTAAAAGGTGGAAAGTGCAACTCGGCTGCTGTCACTTGTGGCTGCTGAAATGAACCAGCGTCGTTACAACACAAGTGCATCAATCAAGGAGGATTTAAATGGCCGGAATAGACATTTCGCATTAAAAAAGAAAACATCGCATTAGAATGAAACCACAAGCCTTTATTTATTTTTCTCATCATTTTCCACGCATGCACAAGTCTGGTCAACTTTCTAGAAAAAAATCACATTCACAGTCATATTATTGCTTTCTATCAAAAACATACCTGGAGCAGCTCTCTCCTCTGCTATTTGCCTCACCATAGTCCCCCTCAAATTGAAAAAGATATTCATTCTGTGGTCACAGAGAGACGACAGGGACACACAGCTGGCTTGGTTGGTGTGTGTCTCTCCGAAAAAGGCGTGTAGCTCTGTGTGCGCCTCAGCCTCTCCACATTTCAGCCCATTGCTCTCCGGGGGAAAGCGCTCTGAGCGTCATCATTTTAATGCCCACACAGACACTCATGCTTTCCCATGCCAGCAAGTCAGCATCGGCTCTCTCGCTTATCTCACCCAGCATCTCGATTCCCACATATTTTCTTTCAGCTACAACTTGATCCAGCTGATGTTATCGCTGCATCTTCTGTTTTTTTTGCACGAATCGCTGGATGTTTGCGCAGCATGAGTGGTGAAATGTGATGGGTTTTTTTGTAGTCATTTGACATGTGGTGGCATGGAAGATATGCACAGAAGCTGATGCACACACAATCACATGATGAACATTTTAAAGGAAAAAAGCTCACAACATATAAAACACATCATTCCTGGTGTGATGCTATTTTAGCAGGTCACATTTAAAAACATCCAGTACACTTTCTCCACTTCCAACAAACCACCTGAGTTTCCCACCTCCAAAGCATCCTTGCAGAATACATCAAGGTTAAAGTTACTACTTTCATCTCAAAATAGCAAGTGTATCATAACACTCACCAATTCTGCACACTCTCTAACCAAACACCTGCATTACTTCCACGCACACCTCCATCTTTTTTTTTCTCATACCTGTTACACTGCATTCATAATTAATCAGTACACAAATCATCAAATCCAACATTAACAAGTGCTACTTTTGTGCTATTGTGTCAAACAATAGTTCACTTTTTCAGGTTTAACATTGTAATCTTTCTATCTAATATTATGGTTAGACCGATATATTGGCCAGGTCGATATATCGTCTCATATAAGCTTGTTGCAGATACATCACAATTCTCTAAGGAAACAAATCTAAGAGATCAGTATTAAGGTTCGTTTATGTTATGCCTTTATCTTAACATCGCTATTGGCCAATATGTCGATGCCAGTGTTGGACTCCAAAATCCAATATGTCTGTTGTTTTTGAAATTGTATTTGCTGCTCAGTCATCTCTATAAAGAGGCCTGTTTTATAAGAGACATAAAAAAGAGGCATAACTTTAATGGTAACCTGGTAGCCTATAATGTGCTTTAATTTAATGCTCGCAGTCGTTTTGCAGCAGCAGTTGCCAGCTTTGACTAATGCAGCGATGTCTCATTTTGGAGTGAACTCTTCAATTATTCAGTCATTATGCCGCCTTACTTGAACCATATCACAATGCGTCCTGGAGGCTGTTGTACATCCATTAGGCTATTTCTCTCTAACAACTCTGTCCTGTTCATATAATGCGAGCATTGTCGAGTCTCAGCACAGCACGGCCACTCTCCCTCCTGGATGCTTGCTCTTCATGCTTCCAAAGTGTCTAAAAACAGACGGAGAGGGAACGATTGAGACAGTGGAGCACTCGGATTCAGCAAGCAGCCTGAAGGCATACGTATATAATATATAGGAGCGTTACATAGTGCATGAATCACAAAGTGACTCTGTGTATTTGTCTGGCTCAAAGCAGCAGACGTTCCTGTATTTTTGTCCTGAGCTTGAAATTCCTTTGACAACTGTATCATAATGGCAAGACAGACAGTAATCTGTGGCATTAATTAATGTAATGTTGCATTTAAATTTTAATGAGTAGGAGTAATTACTTTGCATGATGAAGTTATCCTCTTCTTCCTTATTCATCGAATCACATTTTAGTAAGTGTCTTGCATGACTGAGTCCGCATTTTCCCTTTTTTTTTTTTAACAATGTCAGCGCCAAAACTTACCCTGCATAACTTGTAAAGTATGAGTCTAAATATTAACTTTTTAATCCTCATAACTGTGTGATCCGATTGTGCATACATTTATTGATGTCATCCAACTCACTCCTAACCCCTTCTCTGTTGTGTGACCCTATTGCTAAAATATTCACTGTAAGTCTAGATGCATACTTTCTGTACTACTGTATTTCAGGCTTGGTTATCCCTCAACCATGTTGTGATTAGATTTTAAACTACAAACTATTTCCCTGTAAATTTATTTTCCACATTGTGTTTCTCTGCTGTTAATTGATATGGCATTATAATAATGCATTTCATAGCCCATTTTTTAAAGCATAAAGATATTATGGCTTTTATGTTTCCTGCAAACCGCATTAACAGGGAGTGGAGACAAAAATATGTTTGAGCTTTGGGCATTATTTGAATGATGAGTAATCTCTTGGTAGCCTATTTGCAATAAACGCCACAGCAATGAGCAATGCACTAAGCAGCACCAGGGACACGACAGGCTTGTGTTTCCTCTTACCTCCATGTGTTGGTTTCGTGACAGTAAACTTCTATTGTTTTCAGATTGGTGACACCATCCGAGCCCCCCACAGCCAGCAAGGCTCCATTGAAGACTGCAAGGGACACCTGAAGCACAATAAACAAGAGCGGATATGAGCGGATTATAGAAAATGATATCAACCAATGAGTATTAATTTATAAAAGATTTTCTATTTTTTCTTCAATCTTGCAAACCAGCCTGTGTGGGGCTTCCTTAAAGAGTGAAACAATTATATACATTATGAAATGAAATGTCTTCGTTTTAGCATACAATACACAAAAGACATGATCAATGCCTTCTTTAGCCTTTAGTTAGTGGCATTGCTTTATGGATAGCAATGTATGGATGGCAGACTGAAAAATCTCAATAAGTAGTAGATGGATTGCCATTCAATTTTGTACAGATGACATGGTGAGGACTTCTGTGATTACCTGACATTTCATCTAGCACCACTAGCAAATCAAAGCTTCCAATTAATCTTTAAAAAATCTAGATGGGTTAGAACTAAATTTTGAACATTCATGGTGCCTGGACAACCCTGACTTCTTTGAGCGCCACCATGAGATTTGAGTGATATGTCTCAATAACTACCGGATGGATCGCCATGAAGATAGACAGACATTCAAGTCCCCATCTGGATAATTTGGAATAATTCTAGTCATTCCCTAATTTTTCATCTTGCACCATTATCAGATCAAGCTTGTAAATACCTGGTTTATGACAAAATTCCTGCAAAAATCTTTGATAATCTGAGATGGTGAACATTCTAAACATCATACATGACAATCCATTCATGACATGCCAGAAGAAAAAGAACCAGTGTTTCCTTTATTATTATATTCTTGTGAAGAGAAATCATTGAAACACAAAAAAATATTTAGACTGCAGGATCCAAAAATGGCAGTGACACCCAAAACCTCTACTGAAATATTTGAGGTAGTCTGTTAAGGAAAATGATGTCTTTCTCTCAGTCATGTCAGTTGTATTACTTCTCTCCATCTTTCCTCTTCTTATTGTTTGAATGTAAATATAAAGTGGACCTTAAATCAGCAGGGAGGGCTGACATCGGATGTGTCATACTGATCCATTACTCACATTGTCCCTCTTGCTCCTCATGCGTTTGACAGGAGTCCACCTCATGGTGTCCACGCTAAACCTTTCAGCAGCACAGAGCTCCAGGTTGAGCTCGTCTTTGCCCCCAGCCACGTAGATGTGTCCCAGGTACACAGCGCAGCCGGCGTTCTCCCTGGGACTCAGCATGTGGGCGCATATCGACCAGGTGCCGTCTACAGGGTTGTATCTCTCCACTGGGGGACATTTAGAGGATAGCAGAAGTCAAAAGAGGCCATGTACATCATATAATGCATAACTACACACACTGTATGAGTAACACTGACAGACAGGTAGTGTTTATATTTGTTTTCAAAATGTCCAGGCTTCATTGTTCTATTGCAAACCTAAAATGTCTGCCAGAAAACAAAATATCAATCAATATATCTTCTATGTATTCTCATATGTATATGTGTATATCCTCGTATGTATACTCATAAAGGTCTGTTGGAAATGATTAATTATTTAAAACTTTAAGTCTCTTTAACTTATTGTATTATTGCTCTCTTTGGACGTTTTATTTCTTTAATCATGCTTACCTATATTGAGGCAGACTCTACCCCAGCACTTTGGGCCAATTCTTGTTGCTTTTAAATGTGGTACATAAATACATTTACTTTTTCTTAAGGAATGACCGTAAGCTTGATGGGAACCAAAAAAGGTTGTGGGAATTTTACTGACATGCGTTTCTCACAGACTGAAATAGTCTGGACAAGTGGTAGCACAACATTACCCTTGTTTATCTTTGGCAAGGACAGGGACTTAAGAATGTGTGTGTGTGTGTGTGTGTGTGTGTGTGTGTGTGTGTGTGTGTGAAGATGGGCTACACACAGAAAAAAAAAGGTCAAGCTAGTTATGTTTCACTCATATCCTGCCACACGTCAAAAAGCTGTCAGAGAAAGCTGCTGTTTTTCAAGCAGTGGTGGGAAAGAGTCAATTCACAAAAATAACTCTTTGTAAATTGCATTCCTATGTCAATAAATGATCAGTATCACTCTAAACGTCTTTCATTCATTATTCTTTTTGTTTTTTCTTTTTCTCATTGTGCTATTTTGTGTGATTTATGGCAGCTCTAACATGCCACACTAAGTCATTACTCAAAAAGCACCGGAAGACTATTAAACATAAGTGGATGTAAAATGCAATTCAATATTAAATTGAGTTTTCCATTGGGAATTCAAAGGAAAAAAAGTTTAATAAATAGGATTTGCTGGAATTTTCTGTTATGTATTGTTGATTGAATAACTATGGATTTTGGACTGCTGGTCAGACAAAACAAGCAAGCAAGTGAGCGTCTGAGTTTTGATGTCGCACCTGAGCTCAGAGCCATGTCACCATCATTCCCTCCAATCACGTACAAGTGACCCTCCAGCACAGCAGCCACGGCTCTGGTGCGTCTGGTCAGCATCGGCGCCTGCTTGCTCCACGTGTTCATTTTTGGATCGTACCTGGAACAGTGAAACAAAGGTTGGCGAGACCAATTTAACAAATGGTCTGTCAATCACTTGTGCTTTTGCATAACTGAATTTATCATTGCTTTGTTCCTTCCTCTGAGTCAGCCCCTGCAGATTGCTTTCAAAGTAATGTGAGATGTCAGGTAAGTAAGATCATTATTACTTTCATTCGAGATCGATGTAACTCACAGCCTACTCATTCCATTTTCATTAAATGCACATTTTAAAAAGGAAGTATGCTTTCTTTCTTCAAATGAGACTTAGCTAAGCACCTCTGTTGTACCAGATGGTGGTAAGAAAAAAAAGATGAAAATGTACTACACCATTTGAGTTCAGGATTCTATGAGGACAATATATAGCAGTGCCACATAATGTTGATGAGATGTCTTGAACACAGCCTCATTTGTCAACATGTCTTAAGAGGATTCATAGTTCATCTTTTAAGATATTGATGTTTTGTACCCCTCATGCTGCAGTACCTCTCCACAGTATTTATGGCAGTGATGCCATCGTGTCCTCCAATAGCGTACAGGTATCCGTCCATCTCCACCAGACACACTCCGCTGCGGGGGCTGCTCAAGGGTGCTACATCTGTACTCCAGCTGTCTGTGTCTGGGTTGTACCTGCCAGGGTGGAGGTCAAAAAGTGGCGGATCAGGTGGATGAAATCAGGTACTGGTAATAATAGCTTGAGTGGAACTGAGCTTTCATAGAAATTCCGATTTTTATTTAAAAAAAAGTGTTTTGTTTGCTTGCAGTTGTGTGCTTTTGAGGAACAAAAGCCCATTCATACGAAAGAAAGTATTTGAGTCGTGTGTGCATCTGTGTAAACATCTGCCAGAGTGCTTCCTCTCCACTGGAAGGCCATTAAAAATGAGTTCTCTCCATTCGCGGCAATTAGATGAAAACCCACATCCCCCAAAACAACACTTTCGTCTAATTGGCAAATCTTTGCCAGAGTGGGACGTCGGAAATTTCCTCGAAATGTCACAACAGCACTCAAACCACCACTCAGAGATTTGGTTACCAAAGTGACAGCCTGCTGGTTCAGGTCATTAATAGCTTTGGAGCAGGTCTTTCCCTACTGGTCTGCAGCCAGGCCCAGGGATGGTCATTATGGGGTCAGCTGGCTGGCATTCAGTTAAGGAGTGGCTGTCTGTGGGAATTGGGAACAGAGCCAGCGCCTTGAGACATCTGATAGAGTAGGAGGAGAGGAAGTGGGAGAGAATGTGCTGCAGGAGAGCAGAGTACGTGTGTGTGTGTGTGTGTGTGTGTGTGTATGTGTGTGTGTGTGTGTGTGTGTGTGTGTGTGTGTGAAAGAGAGCTCATTTTTTTTGTTCTCTGCCTCCGAGGAACAGATACCCCAGCAATATGAGAAGATGTGGTAAATCCCATAAAGTGAGGATGTTGGGTGGTTCATTGCTCACTAATAAGATGGCTTCAGGTTACAATTTGGATCTAATGTCCAAAAGCCTTCATCTAATTTCTGCCTTAATGCTGACCTCTGCTGTTCAGTGATGCAAACAACAGCAAATACAAAAAGACCTTTCTTTACCCTAACTAAATTTTAGTGATGAAGTACACAAGTATTGAGTTTGAAAGAGATGCTAATAGCACCACCTTTTAAAAGTAAGTACAAGTAAAAGTAAAAGAGGACAGCGAGTCTCTTTTTGCTCAGGTCTTTCTGGGTTCAATAACATGCTTATGTCTTCCGCTGTGTATCCTGAACATACCTGTGATTCCTCACTGCCAGGAATTTGGAAAATATCCACCTTTTACATGTGAGCATTCCTTTCGAGTCAGAGCTGATTTACAGTCAAGCGAGAACTCAGCCAAGTTTGGCCATAAGTCTGTTCTATATGTTCTATAGTGATGCTGCTATTTTGGTCAGGAATCTTATGAAAAATAGTGTCAGACCACTTTACAGGTTAAATAAAGTTATAAAACAGTAGAACTAGAGGTCTTTCTATGTGCATTAGTTCCCTATTTTGGACCAGAAACGTAGGTCATCTCTTTGCTTATATGATCTGATCTGATGCTGCAGCACATTCACCTCCACCCGCCATCCCTGTCAGAACTAAGCACTAGGCACCAAGTCGCTGACTGGCACCTACATACATTACATATACGTGGCTTCATCCTCCACAGATCAACCTCAGACGGCGAGGAATCCTCCGCAAGACCACGACTGTCAGAGTCAGAGAGATGACCTGCATTTCAAACTGTCCCCATCAGCTCCGACGTGTTTGCTTTCACTCTCTAACGTTGCGATAACAAGTGCAAGGTAATGAAATGTCAGTTTGACTCATCTTATACCAGAAAATCAGACCCAAAGCTTTCAGTTGCAGCCTCTCATGGAGTCAGCAGGTTGAATGTCTGCATTTAAGTGGAACATGAAATTCAACGGAGCATGTGACAGAACAAACAAAATCTGTTCAAATGATGATGTGAGGCTCACACAGTGAGACATCCTGATGGTTTAAAGTGGTAATGTAATGGGAGAACATTTGAACTCATTCCATTGTGTGACATTTCGAGATGGAAATAATGCACAAATTCTCACTGCAAGACATTTTGAAACTGCACTGTCCCTCACCTCTCCACACTGCTGTAACACCGGACTTTATCCTCCCCGCCCACTGTGTAGATGTGGCCATCCAGCGTGCCCACAGACACACCGCCACGATTGTTCACCATGCGTGCTGCTGCTCTCCACTCGTTGTACTCAGGACAGAACTGTTCCACCAAACAGGACGGGTCCTCATGGGTCCAGCCCCCGACTATCAAGACAAAACAGAGTGACATTATTTTAATATGGTTCTCATCTTCTTCTGTCTCCACATTTAAGCTGTGAAAGCAAAATACATCTTGTCTTCTGAGCAAAAACTGAATATTTAAACTGTAATTAAAAAATGTCACTAATGTCAATCCACATCAGAAAAGAGCAAAAAAAATTGTTTATGAAAATTCTTCTCATCTGGCTTCTTCTTCCTTTTTTTTTAATCGTATGTCACTTCTTGCTTTTCTCTATCTGCAGTTGAAGCAGTGAAAAGACAAATTTTAGGCATGGATCCAATAGTATTGAGCTGTTTTTGACTGATTTCCATGGTAATCGCTGGCAGAAAGAGGTGTGATCCAGCAAAGTGAAAAATATAGTGAACTCAAACGTATGAGTCATTTGTATAAGACTGCAAATGCACAGATGGGTGACAAATTAAGAGGAAAAACCAACATTAAGAGTCTTTGTGAGGCTCAGCAGAAGCCATCAAGTCTCTGAAACTCTACTGGAAGGATGAACACCATCCTGTACTCTCTCATTTTGGATGTTGGTGATGGTGGTGGAGAGTACTGTCTGACGCTTGGGTCCAAAATCTCCCCTTCTTTTTCAGTGGGGTTTGAGATCTGCCGATTGTGAAAGCCACAGAAATTGACTCACATTATTTTCTACTCATCAGTCATTCAGTGCCTCCTTGTGCCCTGTGTGGTCTCTTTACTGTCATGACTGGCTGAGAATTGTTGGACATAGCACCTGTAATAACTGCAATGTAGATAATAATGTAGTCATTTTAAAGCTCCATGTTAGCATTTAGCTTCCTCAGGGATCCGCTGTTGTTCATGCTGGCTCACTGTCACTGTGTTCTGGATTACTGGGACACTTGAACAGAGCCATTGTTACTGTGCTCTTGTTCTGCACTTCATCCTGAGTGCAGAACAGCTTCAAGTGCACTCGAAAGTAAAGGCTCAGCACTCTTTAAAATTAGAAACTCTTCTCTTTAGAAGTACACCGGTGCAGAAACTGACCCACAAACATCATGTCATTGAAGATGTCTTTGGGGGGCAGTTTGCTGAGCTGCCTGCGAATGGAGAGGGGGGTCACCATGCGGCGGTGGCGGGCGGACCCTCCTTTGCGATCTTTGATCAGCATATGTCGAGGCTCTGGTTCCTGCAGGGCCGCCCTAAAACATACAGGGACAGGACAGACATGAACAATTTGCAGTGATTGGGAAAACTATTCTGTACTCTATACTATACAATTTCCCTGTTGTGGGATCAATAAAGTTTATCTTATCTGTCCAGCAAATGTTTCACCAAGACAGTTAGATAGATAATTGTCATGTTTATTATAAGAGATTGTAAACAAAATTTTAGGGCCCTGTCTTTTCACATGCATCTCATTTAGCTATGAACTTGAAATGTGATTTTTACAATTTGTTTCATTGATTGCTATAAAATCATGTGATTCACAGTCATGATATCACCTGTTTCCTCCAAGCCCTAATTACGTCATAGCAATTACAAAACTGGATGATAAATTAATCTAAATGTTACAAGACACACCTCAAAATCAACTTCCCACTCCTTAAATGCATCCTCACAAAGGCTCTGAATCAGGATCAATAATCTTACCCTTGTTCATTGTACACTCCCATGTTTTTATCTCCTCAGTACTTTGCTCAGTGAAGATTTGTGCTTCTGCCTCGAAGCAGGTGTCAGTCTGGCCTCCTGTGCTCTCTCAGCACACACCCCTCTGTTCTGTTCCAGTCTGTCCTTAAACGTCTCGCTGTCGCAGCTTTCTGCTGTGTACTTGACCACTCTGAGGAGCGAATCCCCCCTCCCCTTTAGCGGCGCCTCCAACCCCCGCACCAGTGATTCATCCCACCATCCCTGCATCCTGACACCCAAGACTCCTCTTACACACCCTGATTTGACAACTGTCATGCCAAAGGAATTACCGACACGCTTCACAGAGGCTCCATCTGTGTCCTATGAGTTACTGTGTCATGGTGTAAGTTTAGACCAGAGCCAGACATGTCTTGATGGAGGCTCAGAAGGTTTCTCCTGACAGTAACCAACACTAGTCCCGCTCTGGTTACTGTGGAGGTTTTCCCCCTCCCTCAGCGTGGGTGCATCAATCGCTTCGGCAGCAACATCAGTCTTCACCATTTCACATTCTCACCAGAGGCGTCCAGATATCTGTTACTGTCTGACCTCCCCTGTCAGCTCCCTCCCGCAACTCTCTCGCCCGTTCCATCACTTCTTTCATTCCTCTGAAGTACGTGTGACTACCTATCCTCCAGAATGCCTTCAGTATATTTATATCTGCGTTCAGCGGAAACACCTCAGATGGTGGAATGATTCATCTCATGTAGGTCAAGGAAGATAGGTCAAAATGCAAATTCTATGTAGTCACTGCTGTTCTGCTGTCTCTACGTGGCTTCCACAGGGCTGACTAACAAAATTGTGTTTTCCTCATTAGCATTATACGGATGACTCAGATAGATAGATCAGTTAAACCTAGTAGCATTTTACATCTCAACAGTACAATACAGAAAAACACATCAGGTGTTTGCATTTGGCCCATGGCCCATCAATATGTTTCTGTTTTGGCTCCAAGAGAAAAAGTTTGAGCACCGACTATCCAACGGTGAAGCTGTTAAAATTAGCATATGTTCTCTAAATGTAAAAACTGTTTTAAAGTCACAATAACAGCAAGACTTTGACCATTTGTTCACTAGAATGGATAGATAGATAGATATATAGATAGATAGATAGATAGATAGATAGAGAGAGAGAGAGAGAGAGAGAGAGAGAGATGGGCAGACACACCAGGTGAAGCAGTTGCTGTGCTCCTGTCGACAAGGCCTTTGGAGTTAATCCAACCAGAGATAAGTCCGAGGTCTTCAGGCTCAAAGACAGACAATAGATCCCTCTAATTATCCAGATATGAGTAGCTGAGACGTCCCCAAAGGCGCGACTGAGATGATTAAAGTTTCCTCCTCTGAAAAGTCCTGAGCCCTGTCCAACCCAGAATCAACAGTGAGACTTGTCTGGTCACTTTGCAACCTTGGCAGCTTGTTCCCACCCGGCCGTGGTGGCATTCAGCCACTTGAGGCATTCGGCTGTAAATCCCAAATTTTCAGGAGGTCAAAGTTTTTTTTAGGTCTGTGAGGATAAAAAAAAACTGCTGACAGGATGCCTTCTGGGCCATAAACAGGGTCTTCATGCAAAGTGCCTGCATTTCTTCCTTCCTTGACCTGCATCAAGAAGGAAAAATAAAAAGCAAAAAAATATGAGTTGATATCACTGAATACAAGACTTCTTTCCAAAGCCTGCTGCAGTGGTCAGAGAGAGATCATTCAATCTCCAGTCAACATCCGACAGTCAAAGTCCAATATTCTTTTGTTTGAAATCCCTATTATAACATGCTTCTTATTTAATAGTCTTGACTCAGAGGGCCAAATCGTTAATGGCAGCTGTCATGAGTCAGGCATAATTTTATGGCTCAGGTACATTTAAAATGAGAAAGCGAGCTGCAAAAGAGGTAAAAGACAGAAAAGTAAGTTCTTGTGAAAGCAAGACATGAAATGAAAGTGACAAAGGAGATATGGAGGGCAAAATAAACTGTTTATTATTCAGAGGAGTCGGTGAAAAGTGACTGATTTTACAGTTGAACTGGTGGTGAGTGAGAATTTTTCTTCAATCTTCTCGGTATCTGTGCCATTGCAGTGATGAGTGCACACATAAAGGAACACTTGAAAAATGGGCTTGTTTGCTATTTTACCCAGATTATAATAAGAGCATCTACATATATCAATTCTACCACTTTGCAGTCATCACAGAGATACTTCAAGGCCCAGAAGCAAAGGAAATAATTAGCCTCATTCACCACTTAAAAACAGCTTCATAACTGTGTTTACTGCTATTTATTCAATAGTTGGGACCATTAATCATTAATGTTAATGCAATAAAAGTCCTCACCATTTGTTTGTTTGTTTTTTGAGAAAAGAAAAGATCAGAAACCATGTGCCAAACATACTCATCATAAAAATGAGGTGTTGAGGAAGGTGACCCTCCATCACTTAGTACAGTGTGGTACTCACGTGAGGCAGACGTCAGGCAGCTGACTCTCCGGAGCCTCTCCTGAGTCTTTGGCCTTCTCACATGCCAGAGAACCTGTCTGCCACCCTGTGACACACAAGCCCGCCTGCAGCTGTCTCCAGAGACTTCCTGCCAATCACATGTCACAACAATGAGGCATTTAAACAATCCATAACCTTAAAACACCACCCCCCCACGGAGAAGACATGTGTCTGAGGTGTTTGTGGTGGAACGTGATTGCTGGCTTGACATCTGTGTTGCTGGGTAAGGTTTTGGTGATGTCAAAATGTTTTAGATTGGTCCATAATATGACTATGAAAATAAGACAAGACATTCCTCTGTTAGTCCCACAATAGGGTTATGATTAGGGAAAGGCTGGACCACTATAGAAATGAATTACAGCAATGTGTAGTGATCTTGTCCTCTGTCATCTTTTGTTTATATTTTCAAATATTTATCTCTCTCTCTCTTCTCTCTCTCTCTCTCTCTCTCTCTATGTGTATATGCAAATACAATACAGACAGTATAAAAAGTAAGTAAACTCATACTCTCTTCAATCCGTGTACTTTGTTTTGTATATTTTTTTGTATTACATGCATTATATTTATGGTACTCCATATATTTGTACCCTTTCCTACTTTGTACTGCAATTGGGATAAATAGAGTTCTATCTTATCATATTTATTATGTCTTATGCATGTGTACATACAAGATTACAAACAACATGTACATGTACATGAAAGTCCTGTTCTTGCATCCCTCACATTCATTTTACAGGTCAGTTAATGTGCAATATTTGAAATGATCTTTCTTTCTGAAAAGTAGGGTGAGTGCTGACTAAGATGAAGGAATTGTTTAAATTGTTTAAACATTTAAATAGGCTGGAGAGGCAGACAGAACCTCTGCTGCAGCTCCAGTGCACAGGCAGGTGAGGTTAGTAAAGACGTGAAGTGAAAATAGCCATGATATCATTGTATAATCCCACATGGATTCCTCACACACAATGCTTACTAATGGAAAATAACCTTGTTGCTGTGTGAAATGTAACAAATGGTTTTAGTCATCATAAACAACACATCATTTCAGCCCCTCTTCCTTTGAAACCAGCATGAATAAGTTGTCCTCAGTCCAGTTAAATGAACACAAACTGGGCCAGTGCTTGACCCTCGGTGCCAAATATGATCTTTAAAGCTTGCGGTGTTTTTGCTGTTGTAAAATAAAAGTGCTGCAGTTGACACAAAAAGCCAGTGGAGGGGAAAGTGATATCTAGGTCTTGAAATGGGCCTCAGGAAGAAGACCCCACACACTATAAAGTTAACAGCTGTCAGGCTTCACTTGGTGCTACTTTTGACAGAGGAGCTGGTGGATATTTAAGGGGGGTTGAGTAAAGGGAACACAGGGGGAAAAAAACATATCAGTAGATATTATCACAAAAAAAATGTCCTGCTGATTCTTGTTTTTACAGCCATCGTGTACAAAGTAGTAAAATAATGTTTCCTGCAATAGAGGAAATGAAAAGTTATCATAAGATTTCATTATGTAGTTATGTGGTGAAGCACGGTGTCCTGCTTTTCTGCTTTCAGTTTGTTTGTTGGATAGCTGGACGTACACGCTGTCCAGATGACATGCCGTGTTATTGTTTCGACCTTAAGCCAAATGTGATTGCAGAAAAGACGATATGTGATATGTTTGCCTTTGGAAATTGGTTGCAGATGAAGCTGTTTGCACACATTTGTTAAGAATTGTTTCCCTGATTGTAACCTCTAACTTTCCTCTCGAAACCAAGACATGAAAGAAAAAAGAATCAGCCATTGACTCAGCAAACAGCTGGTGACATGTAGGTTACTTTTTTCCTAGGTCTGTGCAACCAAGAAAATAAGATAATCCTTTATTAGTCCCACAACAGGGAAATTTACAGTGTTACAGATGCAAGATAAATAGCACTTAAAAAGTATGAACAAGAGAACTACAAAAAAGTATTAAAAATTTAACTCCAGTAAGTTAGCAGTCCAGCAGTTTAACGAGAGTAGGAAGTATTTAACTATAATAAAAGTACTGACGATTTAACTACAAGAAATACACAAGTATTAACAGTTCAAACCAGGCTAGAGGTATTAATAAATTGACAAGAGAAATGTGAACTATAAGAATATAAAAACAATATATTCAATAAGACAGGATGAACTGAGATGAAATGAACTATTGCACAGAATGAAACAGTGATGACTCCATTGTCTGACTGACACAGCTCAACCATCCACACATGAACCACACAATATCATTTAGTATTTCCCCTGACCCAATTTCACCACCAGCCTCCCAACCCCTCTCATTAAAGTACCATAAATACTCTAAATTCATTGTCTGCATGTGCTTATGGATTGCTATTATCAGCAGTGGGGAATTATTGTTATGGTTATATTCACGTCATTGCTGATCCATCAACAAACAGCCATCAACAAAAACCATTACAGACAGGCCGTTTACAGCCGTGTGTGGGCAGCTCTGACGCTGATAAGGAGTTCATTAGTGTATCCCTGAAACACAGGGGCTTAGTAATCAGATTCACATCTTCCCTGACACGTCTCAGTGGAGCCTTATATGCAGCCCACACGTCACTATAAAACCTACACAAGGCTCTGCGTGAGTGTTACCTTCAGCTTACATTACACAAGGGGATAATGAGAGACTAAAAGACAAAAGTGTCTCGTTGATGATAGGCTTTTTGATGTGCTCCCTCCTCAGCAGTTCACAATTTCCCTACATGTCCCGAAATGACTTTTGCTAACCAGCAGATAAATCAGTTTAAGTAGAAAATGACACGAGTTTTCCTGTTGAGAAAAGCCTGTGCCAAAGTCGTATTCTGGTCTATCAGAGCTGCTGTCAGTGGAAAACTTAGAGTTAGAAGACATTGATTTCTAGTCAAGGCTGCCAACTTCAGCTTGAAGTGAGATTTGGCACCAACCCTAAATCTGAGTAATACCTCACAAATTCATAAAATAATTCAAAAAAGAATCTGCGGTCAGGGACTAAAATGTGTGAGTCGCCCCCACTGCCCACATACACACACAATGAAAAGACAACACACCAATCAGAGGGTAATTTAAGAGTCAAAGGAAAGTGGGGAAATAAGAAAAGCAGTTTCCTTTTAATAGAGTAAATTTGACTTTTAATATTGAACTTAGTGTAAATGGATAATCACTCACAATAGTCTGTAGCAACATCTATTTAGATAGATTTTATTTTTTTGTGTGTTGTTTTTGTGTCCTGAGTCCAGATCTTTCTCTCTTCCATTCAGCCTGTTTGGCAGAAAGGAGGAAGATATTTGTTAGGTAATAAATCAGAGATAGCGAGCTGGAGAGAGACACCCCCTGCATGTCAGACTCACTAATCTGCTGTCCACTAACACTCTGGCAGGGATATAGCGATGACTCCGCTTCACCTTCCATCAGACAGGAATCATTTGAGAGCTGAGAACACTTTCAGTTTGTCCTGGTTTTAACTGTCTTGTTGCTTATACTCTGTTTTTCCATCTTATTGAGGCTTTCAGTGCTGACATGTGAGGATTTGACTCTTGATCTGAGGGGGGGAAACTCCAAAGGGAGCTTCTGTTTATCTTTTATGAGCAAAGATTTTCTTAGGAGAGAATATACATATGGACTAAAGTCACAGGTCCTTGCATTAACAGCCTTTGTTAATTGCACTATAATCAATAATTGTCCACCGACACACAATGACTGATTTAATCATTCAACTTCTAATCCCTCTTTGGACTCTTTGTACATTTGTAATTAGCACTCCTGCTGTCCTGTTGTCTAATAGGTCAGTGAATGTTAAGCTACACTATTGCCACAGTGGTTTCTCAGGTGTCTTGGAAACTAAGGTCAAACCTACAGCAGTAACATAATCACCTTCCTTTTCTACTTGCAACATGGACATCAATCATTCCCAGCACTGTACAGGTATAGTGTTACTACCTCCAACGCAGATTTAGAATCTAAAATATTGAAATCATAAACATGATCTGCATCATCTGTGCTGCAGTTTTCTCTCATTAACTGCCTCACACACTTTATAAAATACCACCAGGCCACCAGGAGCAAATGGACTTTAGTGTCAGTATCTTGCTCAAGGACACATCCACCATGTGGACAGGAAGAGGACGGGAGCCGCCAACCCCCAGGCAACTGTCTCGACCTCCTGAGTCACAGTTTGCGAGAAAGCTTTACACCATATAAAAGCATATTTACCTGTTCAGACTCATTGGGGGGGCAGGAGCATATCCCAGCATGCAAGAAGCCAAGCCCACGCAAACACACTGGACCTGTTCCCTGTGCACAGCTAACACACAGTCAGACACACACATTCACATCGTGGAAAATAACTATTCATCTGAACTGTGAGAGTAAATCAGAGCAAAGCCAGCACAGGGAGAACATGCAAATTAGGTACATGCAAAATTTCATCCACACAGTCAGGTTCAAACTCAGAACCTCACGTTGAGTAAAGACACACAAAATACACAAAGTAATCCAATAGTCAGTATCTGCTTCTTGACATATGGGGAAAATAAGATTCAGTACTTCTGTGAGTGCGATGCAGAAACATGTGTCATTAGTCAAGCAGGAAGGGAACCCCACTGGTTTTACAGTTTTCAAAATCCATTATAATGTTCCACATGATTTGATATATCTTTAACATTTCTTCACGTCCAGTGAATAATGGAACATATTTTTAGGAGTTAGACAACATTCAGGCTGCGTTATTTCCTGTTTTTTAAGCTGGTCCTTCACATGAGGTCTGCACCATGTCCCGGTCAAGAAGGTGCCAGCATGCCACATGGCTCTGCTGGCCTCCAGCTGGGACCAGCTCCGGCACCCCCGCTGCTCTGCGCAGATGGGACAGGCCACTCGTGCCATCCACTGACACAGTGTTAACTTAAGATCCCAGACGGGTGGTATCATATAAGGTCCCACTGTTAAACCAAATCTATGGTGTCAACAAACTCTATTATTAGTAGACATACCTAAAATATGATCCCAGTGAAGAGCCAGTTCAACAAACACTGAATGTTGAAGATTAACTAAATGGATTTTTGATGATGATACAATTTGTCTGTTCCTATATGACATGAAAAAAAAATCCTACATAAACCATCTGAAATTAATCTAAAAGTATGCATTGTCACAAAAGTAAAAACAAGACGCAATTATCCTATATGCATTTATTTGTTGCTCAACAAGATATCCTGACCTGAACATTTAGGTAGCTGCAATTGGGATTTGCACAGTAGCTGTGAGCATTTGGAAAAGAAAACTAGGGCATTTGATTTGAATGCATAATGAATTATCCAATAAGACTACCGTTTTAATTGATTTTTATTAATACGTGGTGCAAATATAGATGAGTGGTTGCAAATGAAAATGCATCTTTAGTCCAGATGTAGCGGCTTTGCCTGGGTAGTAAAGTGTAATGCTACAGCAGTTACAGCACAGTGAAGTCATTAAACTCTTTATGCATTGATATAAATCTTTGGTATCACTGTACATTAGCCTCATGTCTTCCCAGGGGGTAACAGGCTGTAGCAACAGGATAAAGGTCACCTGTAAGCAACTGATGCTTAATATGAAAAGAGTAGACAAAATGCAACACTGCGAAGTTGCTGAGACAGCATATTTGTACTTGTGTGTGTTTGTCTGTGCCGGCGCGCTCAGGTTAATTCCTCATGGGTGAAATTAGTGTGCAATAAGCATTACTTCTCCCATCGGCCAATTCCCAGCTTTCAGACCGTATCGTTCCCCCGTTTGATGTTTTGGTGCTAAATTAATTTAACCATAACATGAAATTCGATACAGCGGTGCATCCATTTTGTGGAAACTCAGCTGTACCTGCCAGCTAGAAGACTGGGTGGCCACAATAAGCAGCCTTGAGTTAGTGTTTCTGACAGCAGGAACAGATGATGCAGCACTTCAGACAGAGAGGTAATTAGCCACAGAGGAAAAACAGGCCACCGGGGGAGCTGCAGGAGGAGCTGCCAGCCTGCTCTCCTATACGCAACGCAAAAAAGGACAGAGCTGGATGATGGGATGCTCTGATTGGTCTTCTTGCACCCTCAAGTGGTGCAACGCTGATATGACAGGATGAGGGAGAAGACATGGCAGCTCTGCTATGCATTCACTATACTTTGTATTTTGTGATACACCCAAAATAAATTGCTCATCCAACCATGTGTGACACGAGAAATTAAGAAATGTGAGAGCTGCCATATGAAGTCTGAGACATCAAGTTGACAATCTGAAGCAGCTTGATAAATAATCACTGAATGGCTCATTATTTAATTATGATTAATAATTGATGCTGTTGGGATTTATGTTCATCTCTGGAGAGGCTCGTGTATCATGACAAATAAGCGAAGTTGTTATTAATGTGTCATGAAACTTGGCCCAGCTGACGTGACCTTACACAACACCAGAACCTCATAGATGCCAGATATAGAGTGCTCATTTTAAACAATACTACAAAAAAGTCTGTAAATAAAGGAAACCAACTTGATAAAGTCCTCAGACCATCTACAGCAATAGTTAGTGGCAAAATACAAACTTGTAAAAAATATTGGAGAAATCAGGTTAAACACTAAAAATTAGCAAGTGCAAACAATTGCACATTCCATCATCTGCACACAAATACATTTTAGGATATTGCGGAGTCGTTTATGTGTGTTCAGTACAGAAGCAGATTTCCACTGCAGCTCAGACAATCTGTTTTACTCCTGAGTATTTTTGAACCTGCTGACCTCAATGGCTGGAAGAAGACGATCAGTTTTCATTTGTGCAAATAAATATCTTTGGCTTCCAGATAAGCTGTATGTAACATATGATTCAGGGCCAAGCTTTTATTTAATCAGGACATTTTCTCAACACTAATGCTCACTTTTTTTCAGGGAAGTTCTGTTCACATTTTAAAAATTACACACATTCATACTTGGAAGCTGCACAGTGAAACTATATCCACCACTGAGCAGCTCCACTCGCTCGACTGGAGGTTAAAGGCAGCCCAGTGGTGGTAATGAAGCAGGGGCGACACTGTTCCTTCACTTTTCTTGAGGGCAGTAATTTCTTGCATCCCTGGATTTTACTTTTGCAGCTACTTTGAAAGACTGTGGAGTAACTCAGCTAAGTGAAAAAATTACAAATCCTGATTCACATTTTCATATTTAGTGATGAAAAATCAACATGTCAAAAAGCCTTTTGGTGTGAGACAGATTTTAAGTGGAGACCTAAAGGTAACAGATGAAAGATCAACTCCAACTTCTCCATGTGGCCTTGAATGTAAACTTGGCTAAACCTACTGAAAAAATAGTGAGATGTATTTCACAATCACTGGATCATGTGTTCACGCATGTTGACATGCATCCACCACATCCATCCTATCTAATGGTGGCGTTAGATAAAGGGGGCCTTGAGCTGACAGGATCTATTTGCCAACAATGTTTGGGAGTCGCTGCTTCAGGCCACGGCTGCTTTATATTGGTTACAAATTATCCGAGAGGAAGAACAGGAGGAAATGAAATACATTCTGCTTCTCACAATGAGAGGCAGGATGAATGGTCAGTAATCTAAACTGTCCCCTGAGAGCAGGATATTACATAAGCTGTCTATAAAACACAGTGATATATAGCTTTAACACAGCTTATAAACTCCAACATCAACAATCAATTTGTTTCTCGCTTCCAAATATTCACCGCAGCAACTTATATTTCTGCATTGATCACTGATGACTTTTACAAATCTTGGCCCTCGAAAAATGCTGAGCCAAGCAAAAATGACGAATTGCCCCTCCTGCGCGGCGCCCCTCACATAATGCGTCACATCATGGACACTGGAGGGTGGAGGTGTGTGGCCAGCCCATAATAAACTGACACATTGCTTCAGTGAACATGGCAGGAAGCAAATGCAGGACTGCCAAGCCAAATACACTCAGACCCCCTATCAGTTTATGGATGTAATGGATCCAGCAGGCAGACGGAGCCCGTTGGCCTCCAGCGGGCCTTTGGCTGAGCCACGGCACATAAGAAACTGCACGGAGCCAGCGGGCGCACGCAAGGAGGGTCAGGCTTTCTGAAAGAGCCGAGGCGTGTGCGCACAGTACAGCCATTCAGACTGCTCACAGAGGAGAGATGAAGAGAGAACGAGCAGGTCTTTATGGGCCAACAGCAGGAAAATGCCTGTTATATAACAATAACACCATATGATGGCAAGGACTGCACCGTTTGTGTGTAACTGATCCAGAGAGAGGGGAATATGAATAAGAGTAAGACTAAGAATAAAACTGAGACTGAGAGTGATGCCATGAATAAGACTAACATTAACAATAAGAATTAGACAAACACTAAGACTATGACTATCAATCAGAATAAGAACTTTATTTCTGTAGTACTTCAAAAATAGAGTTTACAAAGTGCATTAAAGACAAAGCACACTGGATATTCAAAAGGCAATATAAGAACAGAAAGCCAAACAGTAAGGCTAAAAATAAAGACACAAAAGTGTGAGATAAAAAATATCAAGATAAATAAATACAATTAAAAGATTAAGACCAATGAAAGATGACATAATATAAATGCAAATCTATAAAAAATTGGTTTTAAGAAGTAATTTTAAAGAAGTCACTGATTCTGCAAACCTTGTTGGACCAGGCAGTTTGTTCCAACTGGTTCCTATGGGGTCAATATTTCTGCTATGTAGCTCGAGGCTGGACCCAGACGCGCTTTAAAAGTGATCAGCAAAAACTTCAAAATCAATTCTAAATCAAACAGGGAGCCAAACGATGCATGTTCACGATCTCCATTTCAAAGACAAAGCCTATCTTATTTTTTCTAGGACATAATTAGATTTCAATTGTTTTCATATGTTTTAAATCCACTGCTGGAAATACACATGACGGCTTTACATATCTGACTTTTCGCGATCCCTCAGATGAATTAATGTAGTTTTTCCTCAACATCTCTGTCAAACAGCTGTGGACAGTCACAACTTCCATGGTAGAAGTATATGAAATATCTGCCAGTATATCTGTTAGACAGTTATATGACTTTAGTCCCTCATTAATGGCAGAAGTGTGTTTGCATTAAATTCATCCTAGACCTTGGAAATAGCCGTTTCAGCTTTCATCTCTGTGACTTGGTCATCTTGCTTGTGTCTGCTTCACAACAAGCTGTCAACTGTACATTGACATATTATATAACCTTATAAAGTTGTCATTGCAAACATGTCAGTATTTGTGGTGCTTCTGACCACCTGACAAAAGTAAAGTTAAAAGTAAAGTAAAGTCCAATATTCATCTTCCTTTTAGCTCTGTTTTTCATCTGCTAAATGCTCCACTTTCTTTACCAGCTAGTGTCTAACTTTGTCTGCTGTTTGTTGCTGAGCAGGTTGCATCCAGTGTTATCAAGATCTGTCTGCTGTTATTGAGAGATGTGACCAAACCAAAGAACATTGTTTTGGTGTCACAGGATGGTCTAAATGCTTTCCTGTCATGAAGAACTAAAGATGAATCCCTCTGTTTTTACAGGTCATGATGTGAATATCACATAGACCTTTCTTCTGACAATGAGTATAAATCAGAAATCAAGATCCTGAAATAAAAAGATTCTTATCATCATCTTATCAATCAGCTGATGAATCTCTAATGTTGTTGTGTTGACTAAACAGTTTCTTTAGTTTTGGGGGGGCGGCAGCTTCTTAAACAACACATGTGGTCAGAGCGTATAGAGCGAAGGTCGGGGAGGATTAAAGATAGATGAGGAAGCAGTGCCAAAGGTGTCAGCTGCTCAGGTGTCACCGGCTGGCTGGCTGGCCGTGTGAGAAGAGAGCAGAGAACAGGAGATCAACAGCTGTGCAGGTATCAGATCACCTGGTGGAAAGACACATTCAGCCTCGTACCTGGACAAGACATCAGGTAAGACCTCGCTCCTGTGGTGTGCTTTGATGGAAAAGTAGTGGGAAAATATAAGAAGAGTTTTTAACACTAGTATTACAGATGAATTACAGAATAATTACTAAGCACGGTTGTTATTAATGAGGCACAAAAAGCAATAGGGACAATATGAGTAATAAACATTTTGGAGTGATAGACCTTTATATCTGTTTTTGTTGAGTGGTTGAATAGTTAAGTAACCAATTTTAATAAACAGATTTTTACATAGTGGTGCAAAATAAAATGTAATTACTGAAGTATTGTAATGAAGTACAATGTTGAGGTACTTTACTGAGTATTTTCCACTTTGTGCACCTCATTACTTTTCAGAAGGAAATATTTTATTCTTTGACCTCTATAGTTACTGCAGATTAAGATTGTGATGAGAAAAATATTCATATAAAATGTGATGCATTATTTATGGTGAAACTACCCAAGTACAAGTACATAAAATTACACACACTACTACAAAACATGACTACAGCACCAATGTGGTGTAATTTATCATTTTACTTTCACTTGGTGCTTAAATTTCATTTTATTGATGGTACTTAGAGAGGAGCCAGAGAAAGGGCAGACATCAGAACGACAGCTGGGAAAACAGCATGTAGAGCCAGAATATTTTCACATCTAACTCAGTGAATTAAGGTTGTGATTTGGCCAAACCAGAGTTGGTGATTGCTGGGACAGTGGAAAGACAAAATTAGTGAGGCAGATTTTGTTTCCGTCCAGTTTGAGTGACGTGTGTTTTACAATGATGAAATTGCTGTTTCTGTAAATGCAGTTTGGCTCTGATGAGAGTTATATAACGGCTGTTTCTGATTAAACAAAAAGGATCTCACTCTTTCACAAAAGGTCTGTCTCTGCAGGGATCCTTCCTAAAATGTTTGTCGATTAGAATAAGAATCTGAGCCTATCAGCGACAAACACAGGCACTTTCTTTAGACGTACACTGACGGTGTGCAATTGCCCCAAAGGATAAGATTGCAGCTTGTTTGGCGCCTGCTGGCTCCAGCACTCTCACTCAACGCTGGACCACTCTCAAAAATTATCGTCCCCATTTGTCACACAGAAACATGGGAGAATACTGACTCTTTAAAACGAACATTTGTGGGACAACCTTCAACACAATGAGCTGCACTGACAGTACAAAAACATACACTTCTTTACTGCACAAGTCCTATATTTCTTGCTGTCCGCCATCCTCGGCTGAGATGCACTCATGCACACACAGACCCCTAATCTCAGGACGTGGCTGTCCGCCTGCTGCCTCCTGTCCCAGAAGCACTCAGCCCAGCAGATGAAGTGGCCACGGATGAAGCGATTAGGTTACAGATAGTGTAAGTCACAGAGCTGCAGAGAAAACAATGGAGGCTTGTTAGCTTACAGTGGAAAGAAAAGATCAGTGTCGTTTAATTCATTTCCCAAGAGTTGGATTCATCTTAGCACATGAGGTCCAGGTGGGAAGATTTTTGTGCCTGACTCTATTGGTTGACCACGGTGACCTGACAACTCCAGTGAGCAGACACAATGTGTTTTCACCTGCAACTCTCATCTCACACTTCACATCATCCTTGTCAAACTGAATTATATCTCACATCCCCTACTCACTCTGAAAGAATCTGTTCCATTTCTCCCACCTATGATTTCATTTAATCTTGATTATTGGATAGCACTTTGTATCACTGTTCAGTAATGAGGTAATGATGGGGTAATATGACCTGGTTTCAACCTCTGGATTGAAGATCACACCTCTCTAATTTTTTCCTGATCAGCAGGCCACAGCATTGTCTTGCAGATGTAAAGTCTTCAAAAGCATAAGTCTCAGCATGTTTGCCTCCATATACAAGGAAAGTTTTCCACCATCATTAACATCATGATTTGCTCCTTTATTACCTTACTGTGAAACTAAAGCCAAATCTTGTCATAATCAAGATGGTTGTTTCTTAGTACTGTCATGTCGACTTAAGCCTTCTGTTATGACCAAGTTGTAATGCAAAGTGGTGCTGATCATTCTATGGTCACAAAAAATATGAGCAGAGGACTGACATTTGATTTAATATAATAATTTAATGTAATAAATGCATTTTAAGGAGTACATGTTAAAGCCTATATGTTGCTGTGTCTATCTGTGCTGATGGCTGGTTGTATCTGCATCCTGTCCTGTACCAGAATCAATGAGAAGAATCAGGAGAAACAGCCAGACTCTCCTTCAGGATCTCTTTTACAGAGGAGTCCATGGAGGAGACAGAGACACACCTGTAAGTGTCCAACCAGCATGTTCCTCATGTTTATGACCATCAGCTCCACAAGTTTATTATGTCAAATGTATAACTCCTCATCATTACTGCGAATATTATTAGTTATGTAACATCATCCTGTATTTAAGGTCTAAAAGACAAAATGTTTTTTCTCTACAGATCCCAGCTCAGCCTGGTCGAGATGCTAAAATGATTCACTCCATCGCCAGCCTGATCAGAGCAAAGAGCAAACTCCTCCTGCTGGAGAGTCCTGACACTGTGGAGATCTACAAGGTCAGCACTCAGCCATTTGAACTGTTTGGTGTTATTATCATTATGTGAGTGATGCTTGAACTTTGGCTGAGAGAATCTCAATGAATCTTAAACATAAAGGAATGGTTTTCAGATCATCCTTTTACATGTAGCACTCAGAATATATGAAGTAAAAACTCATCTTAATTTAAATATTGTTTTTCATGTAGTTTTTAAAATTTAGTAAATATGTATGACCAGAAATGCTCCAAAGTTAACATCAGGAGAAATCTGCATAATGTCAACAAGGAACAGTGAATCGGATAAAGATTTTGATGTTGTTTCCTTGAATATCAGTGAGGAACAGAACAAATAAACTTTTTGCAACAATTATATTTTTCCAAAGGTTGTACATGAAAACTGAACAAAATGTACAAAAAATATTTAAATTTTTTTTCAACTGAATAAACACTTAAAAACAAATTATGCAAAACAAAAAATGAACAAGAGTTGCAGTTTTCTCAAAAGAGACAAAATCCCCACACTATATAAATCTTTTGAAACTGTGTCAAGTAAAAACTACTGTCAGCATCAATCACAGATAGAGAGCATATGAAGAGCCATTGCTTTTAACCATGATTTACTGCAGGGGTCCCTGTGGCATCATCACTTCAAAACTATGTTCATTGGCAGTTCTTATAAAATTAGGTCATGTAGTACAAAAGCAAAGATAAGTTTGTGCTGGTAAAAGGAGCCCAAACAAAACATTAGGGTTAAACATGATTTAAGATGGATTCACCACTTTGATCATTGCATTGTACCTGACATAGCTGGATGATCCAACAGCCCGGTCGAGCAGAACTGGTAAAGACGATGTTTACCTCCCCGCCATCACAACGAAGGTGTCAAGTCTAAACTCACTGAAAGGCTCTCTGAGTCAGTCCTGCCCTTACCTCTACGACAAAAGAAGAGGATCCTTCTCCTCAGTCGCTTCTCAGAGAACTGGAGGTCCCCCTAAAAAACAGGTAATCTGATATCTGCTTGACTTCACTGAAACTTTATTTTCAAGTCAAACCTTGTCACTCTTTCCGCCATCTTCTCTCTTCATGTCAGAGCTACCTGAAGGAACGAAAAGAGGCGAAGAAATCCAACGTCACCGTGACGATGATCTACCTTGGACAAAATCACCGGGGGTCAGGGTTGGGGTCGAGCCAGGATGAACTGAAGGTGCTGCAGCAAGTCAACGGAGGCGAGAATATCTGCGTCTTCAAAGGCCTGGTGACCCCTGGTGGTAGGAGCTGTGAATTGCACAAAAGATCATAGTTTTTAAAGTCATTTTCCAAAAAAAAAAGAAAAAAATTAAGGTGCTTTCTCTCATGAACCAACTCCAGAGTATTTGAGTCAAATTAGAGGTGATAAAGTTTCTCCCTCTATTCACACGTTTAATTACTCATCTGCCCTCAAAGCAACAATGTAAAAGGGATGATGAGGCCGCTGGCCCGAGGCAGTATCAGCCGTCACATTAAAAAGTCAGTAGACGTTATTTCATCTGTGCAGCTGCTACATGTTGATACGAACTGCGCAGCCATCACTGCAGGGAGGCAATCACAATGTCAGGCAGATGTACAGGAAAGAGGTGATGGATTTCTGCTTGGAACTGTGGGTGTGATGTGGGGGATGCTGTTTCTGGGAAAAAAAGAAAAAAAGAAAAGATGTTATTGAATTTTTAAAATGTAATTTTTCAATGCTGCGAGCACCGCAAACAAAATTTCACTCACCGTTATTGAATTGGGGTGGGAACAGAAAGCTTAGAGAAAGATTTCTCAAACACTGGATGAATAAGTCAAAAGCTGTATAGGTATGAATAGATACAGTGGCAGTAAAAGTAAGAGGCAAAAAAACGTTTTTTTTATGTGCAAACTTTGGACACTGAATTCTGATTTTTTAATTTTCTCTTTTGATGTAACTTCCCTAGACAGTAACATCGATTGTCTGCAAATAGTTCACAAATGACTGAAAATGATGGCAGAGTGACGCAAGAGTCTTCCTCTTGAATTGGCCTCAGATCTTAGATTTTTGCTCTTCATTTGAGTTTTACTCGTCTTGATTGCTCCTAAACGGGACTCGAGTCTGATTTTGGTCTTGATGTGGTTTGTTTTTAAAATAATGTGACGCGCTGTATATCAGTTGTTCCCACCTGGGCAACAACAAGGGAAAAAGAAGAACACAAAATTATATCCAGACTTTTGTTTGTTGGCTTTTTTTCTCCATGATAATTTGACCTCTTCAGGCCTCACTCTTTGGCTGTAGCTCATAGACATAATTCAATACAGGTTTTCATGTAGCTACGAATGAATCTTTAACAATGAATCCTCAAGCTGAACTGACAATTAGATCATCATCTTCACTGACCAAATCGTTGCTTCTGGCCCTGGAGCTTCTCTCACTGGTTACTGAAATTGCCATTGTCAGCCGAACATAATTGCCCCTTTACTATACAACCTGTTGTGACTGGATCATCACTACGCACTGATTGACCATCAAGGGTCATAAGCCAAAGATATAAGGGACCACCGTTGTGCTATTTCCTGGATGCTGCCGTTGCAACCATCACCATGAGCAAAGAAAACCATCCCTGATCCTGCTGCGCTTCACGGCAGCGTTTGCCAAACAAGATAGTCAGATGGCCATGTTGAATCTGTTACAAACATCAAACATGATCATCTTCAACCTTCAAGTATTTTCTGCTTGTGTCTGGCTCCCTGACACTGTTCGATTGATTTTTATTGCTTACTTTTGTTGTGTGTTTTTTGCAAGTGGAGTTGCAGGAAAACAAGGGATTGGACCTAAACAGAGGCAGGATTGGAGCAGTTCAATGATTTATTATCAAAGGAAATGAAGAACAGGCTGACGGAATATTCAGACAGGCAACGGTTAAAAACCAGAAAACCGGCAAACAAATCCATGAGAAATTAGAAATCTAACATTGAACGAGATCCAGGGAACATGAGCTGACACAGAATAAAGAGAATACACACAATAAATACACAAGGAAGAGAGGATTGCAGGTGAAAACAATTTACAATTCTGAAAGTGGGAAATACACAAAGGCAGGAAGTAAGTACACACCTGCTTGCTCATGATGGGAACTGTTGGGTCTCTATATGTTGTCGGGTCTCTCGACCTGCTCTGTATGTAAAGTGCCTTGAGATAACTGTTGTTGTGATTTGGCGCTATACAAATAAAATTGAATTGAATTGAATTGAACCTGAGGATGTACTCTACAAAATAAAGCAGGAAGTGACAAAACTAAAACCCTTAGTAACTTTTCAGACCTAATACGGCATTGCCTCTAAAAGCATTCATGATTTTTTGATGTGGTCTGTGGCCTCTTGACCATCAAGATGGACAGATGGGCTCATAGGTCATGGTTTGTGACCTTTGCTATTACACACCATGAAAGTCTCTGACAGCTGAACTCAGACACACTAAGTCTAAGCTTCTTTTAAATCTCTTCTTAAAACTTTGTGTGAAACCTTTTGGAAATGTTATGTACAATATGCTTTTATTTATACAGTGTTTATACCTATGACCTTATGTGGTTAATCTAAAGTGCATTGTAACATTGTTAAGAAGAGTGCTATAAAAATAAAGGTTATTACCATTATTATTATTATGTCTTTCAGAGCAGTTCCAGTTTGTCTCTCAGAGGCACAGAGGTTACCCCTTCAGCGCCACCTTTTACGTTAACGGCATCATGGTTGCCAGAATCAGCTCCTGCTGCGAGTACCGCTATGCTCCCGGCTTCCAGCAGGGCAGGAAGAGCTGCTTCAGGTTGACTTGGCTGGCTGGTGGGATACCATGTTACAGGTCAGATCTCATCTTCTGGACAACTTCCAACATGGCATTGGCAGAAAATGTGAAATTAGTTCCAGTCAAAACAGATTGGGTAAACCCATTGCTCTGCGGATATAATGCAGTTTGGGTCGACAGAGGAGGAAAATATGTCATGCATATTGCAGGACATGAGGGAATGATGTTGGTGGTACAAGGGCGGAAATATGAGTCATGATGAAAGCACATTTTTCATTTTTTCAGATGTACAAGTCTCCGAAACAAATACAGCTCCTGCCAGCAGCTGAACAACGGCACAAAGGAGAACTTAATTCCCCCTCCAGAGCAGAGCCCTGGCAATGGTACAAAGCCTGGAAATGAGTGTCTCAATTTTCCATTTCTTCCTAAAGCTTATTCATCAACAATTTTTTGACATTAGGCCCAGTTCTTGATTTTAATGGACTAGTTTAAAGACAGAATTTCCCACAAAGCATTCTTTCTTTCATTTTGTCTCTTAATGTCTCCAAAGCAGGCACCAACGAGTCACGTCCATCATCCCCTCTGTTTATCCCAGCCAAACCAGAGAAGAAATCAGTGAGGAGGACGAGAAAACACATCAAGGAAGGCGGCGGAGGATCTACAGACAGCGAAGACCCCGCTGTAGCTGGGATCAAAGAGACCTCCAAGAAGAAACGACACAAGGGTCAAACCAATCAGAAAGAGAGCAAAGGCAAGACAACCGGAAATAAGAGGGAAGAAGGACGAGACGGCGAGGGCTCGGAGGTCTCGCGGAGGTCAACAGAAAAATCAGAAGACCAAGCGTCGTCTGCCAGGCGAAAGCAGAAAGCAACCGGCGATGTCACGACGACGCAGACAGAGCAGCAGCGATCAAACAAGACAAGCAGAGTTCTCGGTGAGCACTGTTTGACTGCTTTCATTCCTGTAAGAGAGGATGGAAAAACAGGGGGGGAATCAAATCCTCCACGCTTTTCAGGTGGTGATGCAGATGACCTTCAATCCATCCACATGTGGTATTTCCATTTAATAGTCTTTGTGGGGGGAAAAAATGGAAAGAACAAGAGTGTTTCTTTTTAAAGATTCATTGCAGGATGAGGAAGCACTGACTAAGCAGAACGGAGAGAAACAGAAGGACCAGGGATCAAATGGGAAAAACAGAGATGGGGAAAGACTGAAGGACTTCTATGAAGAATGTGTGGAAATGAGCGCTGCGTTGGAACAGGGCCCAAACAAACACAACTGGTTCAAGGCAAACAGTGAGTAAAGAAACCGCAGCACAGTAGGAACATACTGGAATCTCCCTGGAGAGCTGTAACTAATTTACATAATACACTTTAGCAGAAAATGTTGAATGTGCATTAATGTGACGCATCGAACAATGTCTGCTTGAAGGAAGATGGATGATGTGTGGGAGAGGTTATGTCGACATTGGTCACACACACACACACACACACACACACACACACACACACACACACACACACAAATATACCTGCCTTCATAAATCTCTTCAGTAGATTTGTTTTCTCTGTTGAACAAAATGCTCAAACTGAATTTAGATTTCATTACTTGCATTCTTACGCCAACAGTGGGTATCAATATCACTTGGCTTGAGGAGAGAGTTGTATTGGGCCTGAGCAGTTTTTTTTTCTCTCTGTATGCCAAGTCCTGGAGAGGTGCCGGCTCCAGAAGAGACTGTCATCGTGCCCCAAATCACCAGGCTCAGATGTGGAGCACAGTGCGGAAAGTGACACGGTCCCGCAGCCTGATGGAGAGCCAGAGGAAGAAGAGGACACAGCCAGCCAGAGCGTTGGCAAAGAAGAGCCTGTGGAAGAACAAGACCTGCAGGCGCAGGTGTGTGTTCAACACAAATTACTGTGGCGAATCGGTGTTTTTGCCAGAAAGGCACTTGGCATTAAATCACTGGCAAAAGCCCTTGAAATACCCACATCCCTGCATTCTGTGTTAGAACTGAATTTAATTGCCAATAAATATGGTAAAGTGTTAATGGAGAAACATTTTATCCTTTAAAGGGACACATTTCCTATTAGTTAACTTTGTTTTCAGTCGAATAAATATATCGCAAATTTTTGAAATTATATAGTAATAGAGATGAAAAAGTCAAAATTTCAAGGTCATCTGTTCACATATTAACATAGAATAAGTCGATGCAGTTTAAAGGAACTGAATATCTATTTCAGTGTCGGTGTCTGTGTCGATTTAACACTTCGCTATATTAGATATAAAATGGAAAAAAAAATAGGGTATGCAACATCTGTTTGGCCGATAAAAAGTTGATTGACTCGCAAACAATTCATTCTATCTTAAAAGGAATATTCCATTATCGAGAGGTTAATTCACAAACCACAGTAACAAACAGTCAGTGAGTTTTATCTGGGGCAGGCAGGCGTTTGGCTCGCTCGTACCCATCAGGATGAAAGAGCTTCCAACGAATTCCTCAAGGTCCAGCAAAGTGGAACAGTGGTTGTGGCCGACAGCCAGACCATATGTCTTACTGGACTCTCAACCCATCTCTGTGTTTTGAAAACCTCCAGCACCTGTCCCGCTCATGTCTCCATCCCGGCCAAAAACAGGTTTTGGAGCTTGGCTGCTTTCTCACACACAAACAATAAATACTTAATGTTCACAATAGTCTATTCTCAGGGCACTGATGAAAAATGTATTTCTGTAGGAGGGGGAGGAAATCTCTACGTGACAAAATGTGATGTCTGTATTCCACTAAAACTTGCCGTCTGGCGATTGAGTTGAACTAGAGGTTACAAGAGATATTTCTATTTCTTTGTACAGTCTTGCTTCCTTATGTTGGAGAACATTTCTCACCAGGGTTATAGAACAAAAAAAAGCATGAGAAATAAAGAAATATATTGGTACTGTTGTGAGAAGTCTCTAACTCTAACAACCCTTGGCCTTATGAAATCTTTCTGAAGCCCAGTGGGTAAACTCTAAAATGCATCAAAAACATCTTTTTATCAACTGTAGCTCGACGCCATGATGACGGTGCTGAGCACGTCGGACGAGGTGGAGCAGCTCGTTCTGAGGAACACGGACCTGACAGATGATCTCCTGCTCAGCCTGGCCGGAGCCCTGAAGAGCAGCCCGTCCGAGGTCACGCTGCTCAACCTCAACCTCAACCACGTCGGCCCGTACGGCGCTCACATCCTGCTGGACGTTATGAGAGTGAAGCCTCAGGTCAAAGGCTTACAGTAAGTCCAAAGCACCGCTGGTCTACGGCACAACACAACCTGAGACGAAGGAACTATCAGAAGACACAGTGAATAACAAGTCGAGAACATCAGTCTTTTAAAGATGTTCTACAACTGTAATATGACTTTAGAAAAGAGCATAATAAAACTGAAGAGACAGTAAAAAGACGCAACTAATCCAAGGACGGCCTCGTCGTCGCAGTATAAAATCTTAGCCTTTCACTGTTGAATTACATAATCCATCTCTTTTATGTGAACAAGAAATGCCTCCAGTGCCTTACCTTTCTGAGTTATTTTCTCTTTCCCCACAAAATACAGAAAATGTGCAAGAGCTTGTCTTTGACATTTGTTCAGAGACGTTTTGACAGATGTGGAGACTTGCAGTGCATGCTGACATGTGTGAGATACAAGCAGTGCACAGCTGGTCATCACATACAGGACAGGAGAATAGTGTGAGATAAAGGAACAGTTCAACACTTTGGCTTCTTCACTTTCTGACAGAGAATTGCACGAGGCTGATACCACTCTCTTATCTGTCAGTGTCTGAACTGCTGTGAGCAAAGGACAGGCCACCAATAGAGAATCCAGGGAGTTACTGGTCTCAGCCAGGAAATAGTCTGGTACGCTGGTATGCTTTTTAGTTCACTCAACAAACAATTGCTTTAACGTGCACGGCAGATCAAACATCTCTCTGTAAGAGTTGAATGTGTTGACTAAACCATGATGAAACTGTATGTTTAGATTTCAACGATACCTGTGGATGCAGCATTTCTAATACATCCTCAGAGCATCATTTGAATAAATATACCAAATATGCCTGAGTCAATAACAGGAAAAGGTCATCCATAATCGTCTATAAGACATGCACATTTTTTTCATTAATATCAGGGTGCAACTGCATACCCATGGAGGAATCAAAGTCTTCACAGTTACAGCTTTTTTCTCTCTCTACAGCCTGTTTGGAAACAAACTGCGTGACCATGGAGTGCTGACCCTGTTGAATGGAATAGCTGAGCTGCAGGAGCAAACTGCGAGAGCTGCTGCTGCCATCCAGCAGGCAATGCTTTTCCCATCGGAGCACAATATGCTTCTGCAGCTCCCCACCGGGTGGAGCTCTTTCAGAGTTTTTGCACTTGTAGAACTGGATATTGGGGGAAATGGCCTGACCAGCGAAGGCGTAAAAGTGTTGGCGTCATATATGAGGCACCACTCTTATCTTCAGTACTTAGGGCTGGCGCAGACCAGCGGAGCCGATCTAGCGGCGTGGAAGGAACTTTTCGACAGCCTCAAAGGAAACAGCGCCCTGACGCAGGTCATCCTAGATGAGAACAACTTGGGAGACCCGGGGGTCAGGCTGCTGGCCGACATGCTGAAAGAGAACACGAGTCTGCGGCAGGTGGATCTGGACAGGAATGGCATCAGCGACGTGGGAGGAAATGACATCATGGGGGCGTTGCTCTGCAGGACGCAGTTCCCGCTGAGGCATCTGAGTCTTCAGGAGAATAACATGAGTGCAGGGCTCATGAGTCGGATACAGGAGGAGGTGAAATCTAAATGAATCCTGCAGGAGTAAGAGGATCCACTTCCAAACCATGAGAACCTATGTAGCACAATAAACACAGCACTGGCCCAAGAACTTCTTTGTTTACACTTTGCGGGCAGAGAGGAAAAAACCTGACTCATTTGACTTGTGACCTTCAAACACACACTCAAAGATCTCTTCCTTCCTATAACTGGGTGGCCCTATCTATCAAATGCTGCATCTGAGTTTAGCCCAGGCAGGTAGTGTAGGCGGCATGTTTGCTTTAGGGCTGCACTGTGGTCTGGATGCATTTTCAAAGAGATCTCGATAAACTGAACCTTTCTTCTTTGTGGTGAGGTTACATCTTCACCTTGAGTTTTTTTTTTTCTTTTTTCTTCCCACCAGCGTTACCCCTCATGACTCCACACCTCCTACTTTGCTAAAACTGACTCCGACACAGGGCTCACTGATCCCTCTGTCATCTTATTGAATAATTTGCTGCCTCCTGACAAAAAAGAAACCACAGTGATTCACTCCACCCACAGTATTTACAGGTCATGGAAGGCTTACTCACGACTTCTTTTTTTTTTCTCACTCCCCTCCAGAACATTTCAGTAGCCATCATCAGATCCCCTTTCTCCACTTCTTCGAATCAAAAGAGAGTTACGGACAGCTAAGCCATGCCACGTCAACTACCCTCATTTTGTCATTCTTGTCTCTTCGCGTGCTAGACAGAGCTTCTATTCAGAATCTAAGCGTGACAGAGGGGAAAAGAAAAACTAGGGCAGATTCATCTGAATTTCAAGGCCGTCATCTCATTGTTCTATCAACACCGACATTCTGAGAATAACTGTACCTGTGATCAAAGCTTGTCAAAGTGGTAATTATCTCCTCCTCTCAGGGCTGCCAGTAGTGATTCTGCTGAAACCAATCCTTCCATATTTCATCTGCAGTCTTTGCGAATTCCTTTCTGTGGAACCCCGATAAAGACGCTCTCCGAAGCCCCGGGAGGATGACAGATAAATGAGAGCGGCGCACCTGAAGATTACATCTGCAGAAGTCATCCTGCTTCACCGTATCAGACTGAATAAGCTTCTATTTGCGGTGTTGTGGTGGCGTGCATTTAAAACCCCGGCAAAAAAAAAAAAAAAAAAAAAAAAAAAAGATGTCTGGTTCAGGGTGTCTCATTTTGTAAGGTCAATTCTTAGCATCCAAAGTGTTGCAGACAAGACAGGTAAAGATTTTGTTATCAGCGAAAAAAAAAGAGTCCAAGTTTCTTTTCTTTCTGATCTTCGAACATCTCAACAGCTGCATTTGTTGTAGATTGAACACAAAAAGTAAGTGGTACACCATCATGCCTGGCTGAGCATAAGCCTACAAACAAAAGCCGCACTGTAAGTCAGCGACTCCTTCGATGAGCCCTTCATGCTTCTCTGTTACGAATAAAACTCAGATCAGTGACCCCTTTGTCCATCTGCTAATGTTATCTGTGTTTGGCCTGAAACAAATCCCGCAGTGTTACGAGCTTCTTTCAAGCGCTCTTCCAAAAACAAGGCCTTCAATCATAGGAGCTCAATCTGTTAGGAATTTACAGGTTTGTTGGAGAAAGAGTTTCCCCTTTCAGGCCTTTGTGGGCTACTGTATCGTATCTCTTTAGCTGTACAGTCACACAGGGCCTCGCTAGCGCTGTAGTAGTAATAATCAGGTTAAACACATCACTCATCAATGTTTTGCTGATAAGAACAGATATATGCAACTAACAGGTGAATTACAGCCAAACAGTAGCATAGATGCATCTGATACACTGGAGTACAGGGGTTAAGTTTCACACAACCCATCCTGTGCTAAGGGCGAAAGTGGAGAGTGGAAAGTCCTGAGAATTGAGTTCCTTGATTGTGACTTAGGGCAACAACAAAACAAATGAAGTGAACAATGGTTACTTACTCTCATGGGAAGTTCAGTGATTCAGGTTTCCTTTAAGGTTCCTGGGCAGGGTGATGCAATTTATTTCCACTTACAGTAAATGAAGGTCAGTGTCTCTGCAGTTTGAAGAGCGTTAACTTTGGGTGTCTTTGAGTGTACTTCTGGATACACAGAGGTAAGTAAAACTTTTCCTACTTTATAGTGGATCTCTAGGGGTGGTGATGTCTGTCTTATGGTAGTCCACCATTTTGGTCCAGACTTTAATATCATGAACAACTATTTGATGGATTGGAAATGTTGTACAGACATTCATGATCCTCAGAGGATGAATTTGAATGATTCTAGTTGTGCCTTCATTTTTCATTTAACACTACCACCTAATCAAATTTCAGAAGAGCACTTTTGAAGGAGTATATTGGTCTGCACAAAAAAACTGCCTCTAGATCATATCTGAAACAAAACAGCCTTCACTGAGAATCTGCAAGCAAGGTTGTATGCTAACACATTTCCCAACAGAGACCACTCTTAAGCCTCTGCGCTGCGTCATTTCCATCTCCACCAAAATTAGCACCAACATTAACACCGAAGCCTGCAGGGGTTGACTGGATCCACTCGGAGTGTTTGTGCCATGTGAACAGTCTGAGTCAGTGTGTGACATTAGGGAATGGATGGGCAGGGGTGTATGTTTGCGTACAGCCTGTTCTCAGCCCACATGTAGAAAACCAGGTGGCGTGTTTGTGTTTACGGAAGCCCGGGGGCGGTGGTCCTCCCGACAGAACAGCAAACCCTCTGTTGGGTCCATTAAAGCTGTGCACTGACCGCAGGCTCTCGCTAATTTGTTTTGTCTCGTCTGTCCAAATCAGATGTTACTTGCGCAGCTTGACCAATCGGAGGCTGTTTGTTGTTAAATAAAAAAAAAAAAATCTTTCACATGGAGATTTGCTGCGAGCCTTGAAACACGGCCCAGCTTTGTGGCTGGATAAAATAAAACTCACGCTGCCGATTTAGGCAGGATGGGAAACTAATCGGGTGAGTTACGGCGCTCACGGAAGACAGTGGCGTGTTCTTGATTAACAGCCGTATTAAGATCATTGTCTCGATCTGCTCAGCTGCTGCAGTAAACAGCGAGAGAGGAGCAGGAAGTTGACGTTGGCTCACGCTCGGTTGCAGCAGAGGACGAATGTGGAAAGGCCTGGCTGAGGATGAGAGTGAATCAAGTTTCTAGATTTGTGAGATGTAGCGCCACAGTGAGATCCCTTAGCGAGGCCTCTGCATAACAGATCCCCTTTTATTGTCCAGAATAGGAGAGAAATTTATAGACTGGACACCGCTGTGATGATGATGATGCATGGAAAAGCTACAGTTACAGAGGTTGGACAGGGGTGTTTTATTCTCATATTGATGAGAGAGCCAACAGCATTTAAACCTGCTGGTTCTCAATCTAAGGCATGATAAATCTGAGGGCCCAATGAGATGATTCAATGGACAGGAAAGAATTTAAAACATATTTTGCTATTTCAATTATGTTTATCTTTGTAATTTTCTATAGTCAATGCAATTTTCTTAAGAAATGCTCAATAGTCTTGTCCCTTCAGGCTTCTAAAAATAATTACATTAAACAATTTGAGAAGGGAAAATAACTCATAATATATTAAACCTACAACGATCGGGTTACACATTGTTTCAGCTTAAGTGCACATGAGTCAAAAAGGTTGGGAACCGCTGTTTTAGACTGTTAAAGGACACAATAAATCCACATGAACGCAGGGTAATGAAGTGAAATTGTGAATAAAAATGACTAATGAAATCATTTAAAGGCAAGACAATTGATAACTGCAGGGTAGCTGGAAGTGTGGGATATATCACTGCCTTTAAAATTATAAGCGGTCAGAAAACACCAAAGTTCATTAGGACGGAAAAATGAATCAAATGTACAGTCTATGAGGAACATGCATTATAATAGCAGAGGATTAAGTTACAAGGAGAACGTGGTTCCTCTTCAGATTATAAACAACTGGATATTCGGGGCACCCTGCTTGGCCACATTCTCTGCATTATGTGACACAGCATTGTGATGACGGCGAATGAATGAAAAGTTTTAGAGTCCGCTCCTCGAACAATGGCTCCTGCTGCTGTTTGACATTTGGCAGAAAGAGCAGCTTTTCAATATGGATTATTCATCAGCGGTTTGATCCTCCACTCAAATGTCACCACAACAATGCCTCTGACTTGGCAGCAGCGTTTGTCTTTCTGCAGCTCTGCGGGGTGAGGAATTGGCAATAATTACCACATCTAATGTGGCCTTCAGAAATATTCAGACTCTGTGTTCAAGCGCTTTTTTGCTTTTCAAATCATTATTATTATTACAACTTTATTGAGAAGTAAGGAAAGAAATGAGAATCAGGCTTACCACATCACTCCGTTATTCTGTTTTTTGCTCTGACTTGTGGTGTCAGTAAATAAGTTGCACAGATCCCTAATGCATTAAATGTGTGATCTGCTGCAGTCGAACATGCTGCCTAAGATGACTGATGGAAGTGACAGACATGTGGCCTCAAAAATATCAAATGCATTTGCTTAATATGCAGCCTGACCCCAAAGCACATGCACAAACAAGACCCCATGTAACCTTGATTTAAGCTGTTTCATTTGCACTGGAAAACCAGCAGCATTTTCCTGTTTTGTGCCATAAAGCTCTCTGTCTTTGTGTTGTAAAGGTTAAAGCTGAACAGGTATCAGATAATGTAAATTAGATCTTTTAATTCTTAACGCCTGCATAATTGATTTTTTGGCCACTTGCGGTTGCACATGAGCTTTAAACCCCACCTCGCCTGATAAGGAAATGCACTGCAAATGTTCTGTGTGTGTTACTGTCGGTCTGATCTGATCATCTTTTGTTGTTTACAGCACAAATTTATTTTGTGAGTGATTTATTGTTGGGAAAACATGACAAGCAGCAGCTTTAAATATTTCTTTATAGAGTAGATAGAACATTCGAGAAATAATGTGTCTACATTGTCCTTGTCTTCCAATTATTTTCTTGATTAATAGCTTGGTCTAAAAATAGCGAGAAATGACCTTAACGACCCCAATAGACTGCAGACTCCCAGAGTTCACATGTTAGGATTGCTTGTTTTGTCCAAACCAAAAGTCAAAATCCCAAATACACCATTTTGTTTAAAGTCACTGAAATCAAAGAGAAGCAGCACATTTGAGAACCTAGAATCAATTAATCGACACAAATTGACATTTGTGCTTTAAAGTGAACAATTAACCATCACAGTTGCTACCGATTAATTTTAAATCGACCTTTAATCAACTACAGTTTCAGCTCTAATTCATTTACTCATTTGAGCGCCTGGTTTGTCAATTGTTATGTAACCATTAAACCTTTTCAAAACACTCCCCCAGTTAGGTTATACAGTTCCATCCCGAGGCTGCAACGTAATAGAAACAGAGAGAAACTATTATATCACTCTAATTTGGACTTTCTCAGCAAGACTGAATAGTCTTTTTCTCTAAATTTCCTGTTGTAATGTATGGAATGGGTAAACATAGCACCAGGGCATGCACTTATTGGATCCAGCTGTGCCTGGACAGAGGAGGATGAATTCAGCTGGCCCCAATTCCCCAAGACATGAGAGTAAAACAAAAGACTCTGTGTTTATCGGAGAAGAGTTTCTGTGACTAGAGCATAACATGAAAGGATACATGTGCCTTTTTTTATATTTTGAGGTGCGTTATAAAAATAGAAAAGAGAGTGGGAAAATTTAGAATGATCATAATCCCCTTTAGGTCTGTCAGTAATCTGAAAAATCACAGCCGTGGTCAATGGAATAAATCACGGCACAACCAACTGTTGCTCATAAAAGATGTGGCTGCTCTATTAACTGAAGCTGATTCATATGCATATGGTATATGGTCACTAGTGACTTTGACACTGTCTGCAGGAAAATCCTCCAATTTCCTGCAGACACCGAACTTCTAATATCCATCGTAATGTGGGGGTATACAGGCCAGCTGACTTCTATTACCCACCACTGGTCTGGAGTAAAAACAGTCACAGCGCCTATCCACACCTGTCAGTGGTTATAGATGAGTTCCAGGATGGCAGTCATATGTGATGAGTGGAAGAAAATCAACTCATAAAACAGTAATAGAGAAAAGCCTCCGGATCTTTCTTTAAAAAAAAACAACTGTTTTATTTCTCTTTCCATCAGGGCTCTTTGCTTGAAACAAGCTTTTGGCCTCAAGTGAGAGTGGAGAAAGTCTTTGTTGGGGTTGGAAGGAGACTCGTTTTGAACTGCTGTCAGGTAGGAAACCAGTGATAAAGTTGTGGCTCTCCTGTCCTCGGGCACAGCGTCCCATCAGCCAACATGAGAGACACTCTCACCTTTTTGGTGTCAAGGACCACCAGCACATGTATCAGACCACAAACCCTGGCATGTCCCGAGCAGCCATATTCAGGAAGACTTTATATAACAAGTTACATAAGCTTTTACAGTCTCTGTGCCATTATAATTGTTGCCTTTTGCATGTTGTAAATTTTCAAAATTAAACTTCATTCCTCACTATTCAAAATGTGTAGGGATCAATCTCAGGACATGTTATTCAGTAGGTTTCTACATGAAATGGAATAGAAGATGTTTTCAAGGGAGACTCAAACCTCAAAATTATCAAAAATCTGTCATGTGATTTATTAAACGGTTGTTTAACCATTGATAATTGAAAAATAATTGGTTTGTCTTTACTGAAAAACAGTTAGGTAACAGGAAGGAGTGTTTGTGTGAGAGAGCAACTTACTGTCACAGAACGTCCTTCAGTTGAAAAACAGGGACATAAAAAAGGGAGGTAATTATATTTGGCAAAAAAGATGTTATTCTAAATAGAAATATAAAAACAATAACAATTGTGTGTGTGTGCGTGTGTATGTGTCGGGTGTGGTGGGTGGTGGAGAGGTGTGTGTGTTGCTCCTCCCCCTGCAGCATGTGTGTTTGGCTTCTGCCTCTGCAAACAGGAAAGTACCATTTAAAATCTTAAAATACTCTTTCTACATACAAAACACATCATTCACTTGCAAACATGACATAGTTGTGATTCGTATATAACATAGGAATTGCAATAAACAATGAAAACAACTTCAGTAATTCCAACAGTAAAACCTAAAATCAAGAGTCAACAGTTTCATAATGAATCGATGTACATATCAGATATGTCTAAATTGTTAAAAAAAGATACCTGAAGGATTTTAATCACAATATTTCATGGTGAAATGTATTTCAGTATGAAATATCATGATTGGAGAGTGGGGATGGGCCAAAATCCTTTTGTTTCAGATTTTACATGATGTATCTTCATATTGCAATCAGGACAAAGTACTGGACACTTTACTTGATAATATAATGTATTATACAGATGTTTTCATGCATATTTATGCATGTAATGTCATTGGGATGGATACGGTACCAGTTCAGCAGAATGTCTCTTCTATGAATTAAGTTTCTACAGCCTATGTTAGATGGGAGGGGATTGACAGTGCCAGCTGTTACTGACCCGCTTCCATCATTTATTGTGCATTGAAATATGAGTCTAGTGATAGTCTATACTTTTTTCACTGGCTGTATAATCCCATGAAAAAAGTGAGTGTCTGATATATCTTATTCCACTCTGCCATTATTGTCCAAAAACTTTGTAAAGCACACCATGAAGTCACATATTTGCACTGGGTGGCATGACATTAAAAAAGGTCCCCAACAAATGTACTAATTACCAGGTCTTTAGTGGGACTTGTTGATAAAAGAATATATAAAATTTTGCCATAACAGTTAAAGGAGTAATTCACCATTTTGGGAAACATGCTTGATTAATTTCTTCCAGAGAGTTAGATGAAAAGGTCACTCCTGCTCTCATATGAAGCTATCACTGCAGATTGGTTAGTTTGGCTCATAAAGACTGGACACATGGGGAAACCAGGCTAGTCTGGTTCTGTCCAAAGTTAGCAAAGCACCATCCAGCACATCTAAAGCGCACTATTACACACTAAAGTATAAAGTAAACTAAATGAGTGTGGTATCAATCTTCTCATCAAAGTCTCAGCAAGAAAGCAAATAAGCACATTTCCCAAACTGTCTAACAATTCTTCCTCTTACTTGACCCCCTCTGGCCTGCCTACAAAACCCCAGAGCAGTCCCTGGACCACAGTTTGAGAACTGCTCCCTTAGGCTGCTGTAACAGACCTAATCATTACAAACCCCATGAAACATTACACCCCAGATTGGAGATCTTCCTCTGCGCTCTTCCACAGGCCGCGAGGACATTGCCCTTCTTGTCTGCGAACTGAAACTGGTGGTAACAAAAGCTCACATCCGACGTAGCTCAGACAGGTACATGGGAAGTGCTCTTTCAAGGTGGTGAGCTCCCTTCCTTCCTGGCCCTGAGAGGACGGGCTGTGAGGGGGCTCTGTGTGAGGAGGAGGGATCCAGTTGCAGACAGCTGAATCGGTGCTCTGTTGGGTCTCCCCTGGACACTGTCATAGCGTGTTTGCTGAAGGCGGGTCAATGAGGACTTTCTTTGGCAGAGGAATTTCACAGCACACGACAGCACACAGACACACACAGGAACCAGTGCAGCCCTGCAACCCAGATCTCTGCCGTTCTGGTGAGAACGGAAGTGGACGTTGGTGAAGCAGGAGGTGAAGGAAGGCTGTCACAAAACACTGGTCTATTGGTTGAACTTTTCACTTGACCAAATGAATTGGCTGTTTGTTGTAGCCGAGATGTGTCCGTCATGTTATCCTGAACAGAGCAGCTGGGAAGTGCAAACAGGGGGAGTGCGTACACTGCAAACTTTCATCTGTCAGATTACACTGTAAAATTAATACCACGCCCTGAAAGACACAGTTTATTCCGGAGGTGATCATATGATGGTTCTTTATCGTGGCTGGGCTTCAGCTATACTGATTATACAAGGAAGAAAAAATACCTGGATATTAATTTCATGTCAAGGATTTTTGGTTCCAACAATTTCAGGTTTTCATGATCTGAAATGACTATTTGTATATGACCATGATTGATCATTTGACTGGTTGATTTTTAGCTTATCACAGATCAATAAGTATCAGCACACCCACAGGCAGATCAGTAACAAGAAACCAAAATGTATAAATGCCAGAAACATGTTTGTGGTAATTTAGCAGCAGGGGTGTCCACAAGCAATTACTAACAATTTAAAAAATATATATTATATTTATGAGATAGTGTTGTTTTATTTAAGAGGGATAGTGCACATTATTAACTGTGAATATGTCACAAGGATATCTTCCATCTGCAGTCTCTGGACATATGATACAAAGAATTGTGAACATTTTGACCTAGGTCACAATTCTTAAATAACCAAAATGTAGTTTATTGCATTTATACTAAAAAATTTATATTGGACAACATATCATCATCAGATTTGTAACCCTTGAATATCAATATCAGCATCAAACATCTAGTATAGGTACAACCTATCAGTGTATGTTCTATAATAAAATATTTCACAGCAAGCTTTTTTAAAATTACGATACAATAAACATTCAATGTAACCAATGTCATTAACAAAGGCTCTGTTCAATTCAGTTGTCCCAGTAAGTTGTGCCAGTGAACAACAGGACTGAAGCAGCTAAATGGAATTCAACCAATACTCATTTCCCTGCTTTTCTTACAGTGACATGTAAAAAAAATGGCAAAAGTAATAAATTCATCATCAACAGCCTTTATTTTAACTTAGAAAAAACACTGAGACCTCATTTACAATACAGCAGAGAAAAAGGAAGAAGCTTAGTTAACAATTAATAGACTAACAATAGATAGATAAGACTGAATCAGTAAAACAATAAACCCTCAGGAATAAATAAAGCAATTAAAATAAAAAGAGGAGTCAACTAAAAGAAGAACAGCTGAAAGTTAAATGAAATCAAAAATGTTACAAATGAGGTCAAGTTTAGCTTGAAAATGTAAAATAACAGTGAAATTCACAGAGGGCTTTTGATGTCTGGTGAAAGTTTCCTGCAGGTGTATGTGTATGTGCGTGTGTGTGTGCGCGTGCGTGTGTGTATGTGTTTCGTGTTGCAGTCCTGAAAACACACAAATGCAACAAGTAAACTAGTGTTTCACGGCTGCGTTCATTCATTTATGATCACCAGCAACACTCCGACATGCAAATCCGACCCCGGGGTCCAGCTTGCTGTTTGGACCCGGATCCGGACCCGGACCAGGACCCACCTTCTGCAGCGGGAGCGTCCGTGCTGCGCGTCAGTTTCCCTCAGTGTCAGCTGAGGGCGACAGAGGGAGGTGTTCCCCCTCTGCCTGCTCTCCACACTCTCCTCACTCCACAATAAACTTTCATTTTGGGAAACACACATGCAAAACACACACACACACACTCTGACACACACACACACACATAGACACACACACACACTGAGGAGGTCGTCATCTTGTCCTGCAGCCGGGACAGAGAGCCGGAGGACACTTTGGACTTTTCCAAAAACGCGCACGAGGAAGAAGGAGGGAAGGCGGCACGCGCTCAGGTGGAGCGTCTTTTTCTCTCATTTCTTAAATCACTCAGATCATCTCGTGGAGGGAGTCTACAGAGACAGGACGATGACAGAGAGCAGTCTTTTCCCGGCTGCTTGATCCCGCACTCTTTGCTTTTGTTGTGCTGTTTGTGCGTGCTGGTGCGTTCACGGCCCCCCGGTCCCCTCCCTCTGAGGAACACCTGGAATGGAAAAACTTGATGTGCTTCGTCTGGACTGTATAAACTCCCAAGAAAGAATGAAGTAACCGCTATGGAGCCGGAAAATGCCCCGTACTCCAAACTCAAAAGCACTGGAGTCGGGGGGTGAGTCATTACACTTTAAAGTCCAAGATTTTTTTTATTTTTTCTGTCAGTGTTTTATGTGCTGTAAAAGTTCAGAGCGCTTGTGAACTTCACCTGCATCTGTATGAGTGTCATGTCCATTTGACTGTGTGGAGTTCTGATGTTTTGTACAAGCAATCTTTTGCAGGATTTGTCATCTACATCCTGAGGAATAACACAGATTTAAAGTTCATATGTGCAAAAATGTTATCTAGTTGAACAGGTGCTGTAGTTTAATAGGTTGCAGGATGACTTATGGAAACTGTTCACATGAAGCCTGTGTTGCCTGCTGTACTGTTCTCAGAGTTGTGTCTTTGCAGCTTGTATCACAATGAGCTGCCAAATGATCTGGGACTGATTTGAGGGAGATGTATGAGAGGAGGAGACAATCCTCCTCCTCCTCCCTTTCCCTCCTCCCTGCTGTGCATCTCACTCAGCTGGTTGGCCGGCTGACCCTGTGGGAGGGGGGAAATAAAAAGTCAAAATTGTTGCATCATATAACCCGGCTGGACGTTATGAGAGACTTTGTCCCAAACTGCACACTCCCACCATTTTTTTTGGGTTCCCGCTAATGTCAGAGTGAGGGGCAGTGAATGGGATGTAAAGAGGAGGGAGGGAAAGTTGTAGAAGCTTCAGCGAGCAGTCAGTGTGTCAGTGGTTGACCGGTGGCTTTCCACGGCCCTCTGGAAAACCGCAAATGTGAAAGATTTCCTGCAGCTGCCTTCATTATGGCACTTGTCACCAAGCCTGGTTCGCTTCAAACACCACTTGCTCGACGGGCGCCCAGTTTCACTACTGCATCATTAGCACTATAAACCTGAGGGTTCAACCTCATGAGAGATCATTCACAGCCAGATTTTATTAACAATCTCGTTATTGCTTGTATTAAGAAAATAAATGTTATGTCTCTTATGTCCTGAGAAAATTCTGCACCTTTCGAGAGTCGTGAAATTAAAGCCTGCATCCTTTCACTTGTAGGTGTAATTTAAGGTGGTGGAGTGTTTTTCCAGTTTGTCAGAGTTGGTCCTGAGGGAGCGCCTGTTTTCTATAGTCTATGGGGAGCACTCACCTATAGCCCAGCCTCAGTAGCTTATCTGGTCAGGCGGCGAGATAAGGCGAAGCTTGTCGACTTGAAACGGATGTTAAACTCTTTGAACGGAGCAGAGCTGCTGCTGTTCTCCTGCAGCAGGTCTGATGACTGTGGGAGGTCGGAGGTGCAGGAGTTTATGGTTTTTAATGAGGGTTGAAACAGAGATGCATTATCAACATTGTCTTTCTTTTGTCTTATGAATGAATGATTAATGAATGAAAGCATAAGCAAATGTTTTAGCTTCTTATCAGATGAAGTTAAAGATAGTAGGGCTCTTTGATTTGATTTGATTTTAGAGACTAAACAATCAAAGGTTAATGAATGATAAAGAAACATCTGATCACCAGAGTATCTGTACCTCCACCATCTGCTGTAATTGTTTCTAACCTTTCTGTCTGTCTCTTCAGGAGAGTTCTGATTCTTTGGACCATACTGTGTTGCACCTGCTCTCTAAGGATAGCACAAGCACAAGGTAAGCAAACTTTAGGACGGGGATGGGTGAATGTTTGCTTTTCTGGTTACGCAGACACTTTATTGAGCGGGCGGTGTCACAAATGTGCCTCACAAGCAAAGCAAGTGTGGGGAAGAGGAAATTAAAATTGATTTATGGGAGGTTGCAGTGACACTTTCAGGTGTGTCCTGTGCACTACACCCCAGTGAGACTGCTCACATCCTAGACCAGGTAATGTTAGTATATGATGCTGAATAGCTGTGGAGCACAAACTGGGTAAAGGAAGTGAAAATAACCACTGTAAGTAAGTGCATTACCCCAACATGGGCCTCTTGTTGTGCACATGTTTATCCTTGTTATCCAGGGATTATCTATGACTGAAGTGATCAGCAGCTACATTTTCTATTTACGGCTTGGTCAGCTGTACCGACAACTCTCATTCACTGTGTTTGCTCTTCCCTGGAAAGCTTTGTTGGAGACTGGCTGCTCTTCTCTGCCTTTCCTCATGAAGTGGATGTGACGTTCTGAACACTTGAACTGGATTAGTCAAAAAATGCAGACGCCACGCAGAATATGGCTTAGCAGAATGTGAAGTGATTCCTGTGTGCAAATTTAGGCGTCAACACACTCTCACATCACATCACATTTAAACGAAAACAACAAAAGAGAATCTTGGCAAACTATTCATTGTAGCTTACATACCCCAAAATGTGAAAATATGTAATATCTGCAGTGCTTTTGATGTTTACTTTGGTGGGTTTGATTCATTCTGCAGCAATTCAATTCATATGTCTCTTAGCCCAAACAAGCCCCACAGTCCTCTCTAATAAGGGTCTTCAAGGTGTTGCATGAGCCATCTCCCCTGATTCCCAACATCCTCCTTGTTAAAGTGCACTCTGCCTTACATTGACTCCCATTCAGCTGTGTCTCAATGTCTGCTTCAATCACTTTTCAGTTACACAAATTAAAGACCCTTATGTTATCTAATTTTTGCTGCCAATCAAAATTTGCCAGATCTTATCCAACCACAGCTCTTCCCACTTTCTAGATGCCTTTTGATAATATAAACTACTGAGTTCGATCATAACTGTTTCTGGCAATCAATTAGGCTTGAGAGACGTAGATGTTTATTTGTAAGGACGTGTTACTTTGCAAAGCTCTCTGATTCCAACGTGATTATAATTTTTTTTCCTTAATAAAGTGTGTGGAGTGTCATGGAAAAAACAGTTCTGCTGGTTTTAAAACCTGCAGACTGTTGTTGCATAATTTGTACTTTGTAGTTGTCTGCTCGTTATATGAGATGATGACTTGCAGCGAAAGTCATGCATAAAGAAAATGACTGTGCAATCACAAGCTTTTGTTTTCTTTTAGTTTGAGTGGTGCTGGCCATACTCCAGAGTATTAAAGGCCAAATCCAGGATTGGCGGACTGCACCCTTTCCTCTGCAGTCACAACCACATGGGCCGTTACGTTTATATAAAATTACATACTGTGGCCACACATGAAACTGCCTCCACATGTCCTCAGAAGGGTCGGGGTCTGATCATAGTGCAGCATCCCTGGACCAGATTCGAGGGCTCAGCCTGTCATTGTAGATGTAATACCAGCCTCCTTCCAGATGGTGGCTCACTGGTCAGTACTGGGAATCAAACCAGCAACCTTATGGGTACTGGTTGTCCACTCAGCTCCACCTTGAAGCATCTTCTCTTTAGTCAGAAAGCAAACAGTTTGAGTAATTATGAAGATAGTAAATTCATGGGTAAAATCTGGAGATGCACTCACTCATGTAAAGCATTGTTCATTCACACCTTTAAAGAGAAAAATCTTTTTTAATGTGACATCGAAAACATTTAACTGAGACAACTGTGGACTGAGCTTTTTGGTAACGCTTGGCAGCGTGTGGATTAATGTGCTGAGTCAGAGGCCAAGCAATTCACTGGCTCTTTCTCTTAGAAACAGTGTGACCTTAAAACTATCTTCTTTGGATCTTTGGATGCAGAATTCTTGAAAGGCCTTCTTCATCTTTCTGTAAACACAGGTTGTATTGAATGTTAAAAATCAGTCATGTTGCTAAGCGCCGGCACTTTTCCTGAATGAACAAATGAAGTGTGTATTTCTCTTCTTTGTCTCCACTAGTGTTTTACTGTTGAGGCAGCTGCAGGAAACGTTGCATTGACGGCATACTAATAGTGGTGATGCATTAGTCTGTGCATTTCATATCTGAGAAGAGTTGTGTTCTTCGGCAGTGCATTGTCTCCAGGATGTGTTCTTTTGTTGTTTTTTTTTTCTCAGGCTCATCAGGAGGTCACACGAAGCCTTAGGCGGGCCGGTCTACCCGCTTAGATGTAGATATGCAAGGAAAAGCCCCGAAAGTAGATCACAAATCACAAAATGAAAGAACAATTTTGCTTTCCTCACACCGCATTAACAATTCAAAGGAGTGCTACACGGGAAATTCAGCTGAAGACTGTCTTTGTTCTTTTTCTTTTTTTTCTTTTTTTTTCAGTTTCTGTTTGATGTCTCTTTTCCATGCAGGGGTTTTTAAATCAAGCTGACCTCCCTCTGCCTGCACACGCTGAGCAGGGTTTCCCTCCTAACATGTCTACTGCCTGTGCTTGTTTCCTCTCTGCTGAGCCGTAATTTTATCATTTATCACTTTATTTTTGTCTTGTTTGGTATTAGTATGGAAAAGGATGGATGTTTCAGATCTGTAACTTTCCATTTCGACCTGGCACGTCCTGAGAGGATTCACGTGTTGTGTTCCGAATATGCAGATCAATTCTTTCTTATTTTCCAACTTTGCTCAAGCAAACAAAAAGCTTTTGTTTGACATTATCGACTATCCACTGTGCCTAACAATAGACAATAGTATGATAATTTCCAATCTGTTTTGATGTTGGAACCAAAAACAGATTCAACTTTATGAAAGCGCTGAATGTTATGCTTCCAAAGTAATATCACAGATTTAGCATAATCTTGGCGCTGTGGTTTCAGTGGTTCTTGTTTTGGGCTTTGGGACCACCATGTTGGGTTTAGGAGTTTGCAAAGGACATCATTTTTGGGAGCTGAGAGATGATTTAGAGGCTAAAACATGATTTTTTTTCTCTAATTTTAGATTTTGTGAAATACTAAATACCTCATTTTGTCATATCATTTCTCCATGCGGTGGTCCCCGGTAGGCAATAATATGCTATAAGTGTTACAAGTTGAAAAGGCTGAGAACCACTCTTGCTCAAAGATTTGCCTTTATTGTGAGGAATCATCTTGAAATAAAGGCTTTTTCTACCTACGGTGAAAAGTCGATTCAATTAAACTCTTACACAAGGGTGTGGATCCAATTAGGAGCAATATGCAGTACACACAACACTGTAATGTGTGAAAATTACCTGTATTTTCCTCCCGTGAGATGCAAGCAGCAATTAAAACCTGTAGAAAAGGCTGCAGTGTGTTTTCATGAGCCTGGGCCCCTGTCAGAGCAATCATCTTTAATCGACACGCACTGCCAGATCAAGTGAGCTGGCTTTTCTGTCTCTGCAGCAACACACCTTTGAAAACCCCACCACCGTCCTCTCTGGGGACCCGTTCAGTCTCCATTTCCTGAGATTGTTCTAATTAAGACTGATGTAATCATTACATAATTTGCAGCAATCCCCCAAACTGGATGTTGATATGTGGCCCAATCGGAAATTTTGTGCCGCCTTTTTATGTTGCTTTTTGCTGCAGGATTTCCATTCGTCTGACTTTAAACTTGTGAACTCCCAGCCTGGCACCACAACATAATTGTCACTTATATTACTGCTCTTCTGGGGTTTTTTCAGTTTATACTTTGATGCAGATCAGCGCATCACGGAGTGAGGTTGTTAATTGGCGTCTTACACAAATTAATACAGCATTGCCATTTAAATAGCTTATTGAGTGCACATATAAAATGAAATGTGTTGTGCAATTAGCTTTTTCTTTTTCCCTTTTATTGCGACATTTATGTATTGTAATAGGTTTCCTTTATGGCCTTGTGTAAAGCCATTTGTAGTCTGCAGAAAGAAATGCTTAAAGATGATGCTTACAAAAGACATGTTGTGTTATATAAGCTCAAAAAGTGTGATATGATATTGTAAAAAGTTGTTCAGTATCTCTAGATGCTTCTAACTTCTCTCTCATTTGTTTTTATGAAGATGTGGATGTTCTGCAGCAGCTTGGGCTTTCCGGGCGAAGGGCAGGCGGGTCGTCATCTTCAGGCGCCCGATCAATCCCTAATGGCATCATCCCCTTCAAGTCCGGAGTTATCCTCACCCCTAGGGCACGTATCCAGGTGCCTCTGCATACTGTAATCCCTGCTACCTACAGCTCCACCAATCTCTCCCTGATCCTCAGCCTGTCTGTTCATCGCATCAACAGCGCCTTTCTTTTCTCAGTCCTGTCCAAGAAGAGGAAAGTGCAGCTCGGAGTGCAGTTCGTACCGGGGCAGGTCCTGGTACACGTGGGCCAGAGGAGCTCTGTGAGTTTCGACTTTGACGTCCACGATGGCCAGTGGCACAGTCTGGCTTTGGATATCCAAGGCCAGCAGGTGTTCTTACACACCTCCTGTGGAAAGAAAAGTGTGCATGCAGATTTGCATTCTAAAAAAGAGGAGGCTCTGGATGCGGAGGGCTCTTTCCTGCTGGGCAAAATGAACCACAACTCGGTGCCGTTTGAAGGCGCCATCTGTCAGTTTGACATTTACCCCTCTGCTAAGGCAGCTCATAACTATTGTGATTACATTAAGAAACATTGCAGAGAAGCTGACACGTACAGGCCCATGTTTCCAGCCCTGCTACCTCTATTTTCCACAGACCCAAACATTACTGTCACTCCACTTTCATTGACGGAGATATCCAAAAAGGCTCAGAGACCAACTTTGGCCTTCGCTGAGGAAAGAACCAGGACTACAATTCTTGTTCCAACTGACCGCACGCTGACGCTGAACAAAACATCTGTGTATCCGACTGCGAGTACTCCAAAACCTGGTGCTGCGTCTGTTTCTCCACCAGTTCATCCGGGGTTGGAAAGTCCGTTTAAATTTCCGACCCAAACTGCTACTGCTTCTCTTCGGATCAGCGTGACACCATCAACCCCAAAACCAGCTTCACGCGACAGTGCCAGAACGAACACAAAGCAAGGGGATGCTACTTACCCTTCTATCAGAAATATGGATTTACCTGCTTCCACTAGAGCGTCAGAGATGAAGCCAAACCTTCAGACCACAGCTGCTTTCACACAGGAGTCCCCTTCAAACGCCCACCTTCCAGATAAACAGCAGCTGACCACAGTAGCTTCAAAGAAACCTGAGCCAAAAGTGGCCAACGTACAGGATGTTCAACCCGCCTCGCTTATTCCAGTCACTCCGGCTGCAACAGATGGCTTCCAAACATTTGACCTGGAACCGACCCAGTTCTCACTACTGGCTGGACCACCTGGACTAAAGGGAGAACCAGGACCGCCGGTGAGTGTGGGAGCTCCAAACGAACACAACACACACCTGCCCCTGAAACCCATTCACGAGCTTTTGCGTGTTTATCACATCTTTGATTTGTGCACTGCAGGAAAATTTGTTTGTTCCATGATTTGCTCACAAAATAGTGCTTTAGTGTTTATTTTATGAATGAAAAGCCTCTGAATTAGGGCGTTGGAATTGTGCTAGATGCATGTTTTTTACGTCTTGGCTGCCACATGTCTGCGCTTCAGGCCAACTTCCTAATGCATCTTTGGATCACATCGATATACATGTGCGACAGATTGATGTTTAAAAGTTGGTTTCTTTGATGTCCGGAACTGCTGCTGACGTGGATGCTGACGCGTCTCTTGGTTGTGTGGTTTTGTGAATTTGGCAGACGCTGCATCTCTGAAATGTTTGCTTGTTTAATTGTGTGTTGCTGTGTTAATGAGTCAGAATTGCCACATTTCCCATCCCCAGTCTTTTTTTTTTTTTTTCCTGACGGGCATGAAATACCTGCATGTGGCGCCCTGCCAAATTGCTGCTGATTAATGTGCGATTTCCTTTTTAGCATCAGTGGGAGAAATAGTCAGGTTCATAGTTGGCCTTTTCCAGCGAGTGCTTGTCTGAGTGAAGGGGCTGGCGGTGAGGCGTTAGATTCCTCTGAGGGGGAGTGCGACTGCTCAGAGAATGGATACTTTTAAAGTAGGGTCAAAGGTAAAAACGGATAAAGCACTTGTGCACAATTAACCATTTAGAGTAAAAACATAAAAGGCTATACAACATAAAGGCAGTGCTTTATTTCCAGTGTTGAAGGCTTAGTATTTTTCTCATTATAAGCACCACAGACGTTCTTGGTAGTGTTGGCATCGAAATATAGGAAAAAGAAATTTGCCTTTTCAAGTCTTTCAAATACATTTTCAAATATAATAAGGCAAATTCAATCTCATGTGTAATTCTAAAAAAAATATTCAACTCTAACTACAACAGGCTAGAGTGTAGGTTCAAGGATTTGCATGTTTGTAAACTTTGCGAATATTGCAAACATCACCCGAAAAGGTTCAATATAAAAACAGCCCATCCTTTTATATGATCATCCTAAGACTGCAAAATAAGACTGACCTTTCTAAGTTCAGAGCCAAGTGTTAGCGACAGTCCACATATTTCATCCGGTCATTCACCCGCCAGTGTCGACTGCAGGCTGCATACATTCATGTTGACCATGTGGTGCTGTCAGGCACTGCTCCTCTGTTGAACACAAAGTGGTTACCCACATTTTCCATTGTTAAAAGGGCTTCTCTGTCTTGTATTAGGTCATGTTTGACCAGAAAGAATGTTTTAAGTAAAGCTTTCCTGCTTTGGCAATGAGGGAAACCACAGCTCTGCATGCCCCTGAAGCCACTCAGACCATTTTTATGAGAGAGAAGCGACTGATCCAGAAGACTTTCACCGTCCTATCGCTCGCTTGTGTTTGAGTACAAAGTATAAACATATTGTTGAGTCAGCTACAGAATCAAACTTATTTCCAAGGAATTTTATAAGACTTGTCTTCTGAATCATTTTAGTGACGAGAAGCACGTCGTTGAGCTTCTGATCCGCTGCCACTGGGATTAGGGTTGACGTTAGTGGGCCATGGACTGTTTAACAAGGCATAAGTTTCAATGGCTCACAAGAGCAGGAATGTCTCTGACAGTAAATATGACAGAGTCGACTGCGGCGTGTCGGCTCTGATAGATAAAAGAGCTGATGAATTTTGAACAGGCCTATGCTGAGAAGGAGGGAGGATCAAAATTGATGACTAGATAATCAGTCTTCAGTTGTGGACGACTACAAACTATTTACAGCTCTAATACGTATTGTGTTTCCACAGATAAACATTTCATTCATCAATGGGTTTCCTGATGAACTGCGAGGTTGTTGGAAGTGTAAAGCACAGTTCATGAGTTCATAATGGAAGCGTCCTTCAAAAACACCTTCTGGGGCTTCTGCAGGCTGTCAACACATGATCAGCAGGGATTCACTGATCTGATACATTACCTGATATATATACAGGCTTTTAATTTGGCTGGAAGAGAACACCTGTAGTGGTTTGGTACTCTGCACTGGAAAATACCCTGAGATGAGCTATTGTAATTGGAATAGTGAACGGAAAAGTTGAATTGCTGCAACATTTCGTATTTTTTTGGATTGTCATTTTTGCTTTCGGGGATGTGAGCAGAGAAGGAGGCACACAATTCAGGGCAAATATTTTAATTGCCAAGTGCTTTATGTCAAATAAATATCTGAACAGTCTGTACATTTCTATTGCTTCACTTTATGTCAAATAACAGGAAGACTTTTGTCCTTTTAGGTCGATCCAAGCGTCGGTACCCTTACATAAATGACAGATCACTTGACTGCAGTTATCTTTGCTAATAGCTTTTTATTGAAGAATTGGGTCTCCGAGATTGACAGCGATGTGATCTTTAATGCATCAGTTTTGCAGAGGTGTTGGTGATACAAACCGTTCATGAACATCTTCAGGAATTTAAACAGCCACCATGTGCAGGGATTGTGCATGGAGAGGTGTTTCTATTCACAGATGGTCTGTTGTCATTGTGTTTGTGAGAGAGTGAATCAAGAAGGCTCTGAGCCAATCAATGCAATGCACGCAGCTCTGCAATGAAATAAGATTTTACCCATTTTACATTTGTGGCAGTCAATGCTGATATTATAGTGGGTCGCCACAAATATATCAGTGTATGGCAAACACTGAAGTATGACTCAAACCTAGACTTTCAAGTCCTGAATATTTATTGTTTTTGAATTGTATATAGTCTATAAAGACGTAAGCCGCCCCTCCCTCCCAGCAAGGACTGCAGCTCACACTGCTCATCATGTGTGGACAGCCTGATGGTCGCAGCCGAAAGTATCTAAAGGTTGCTGAAAGCCCTTTGGCTGAAAGAATATAATAATAGCTATTGGTGCCATCCGAGTCAGACAAAAGTGCTCTATACATCTGACATAATTACAGTAGCTCAATTTCAGCTGAACTGCCTCGAGCTGTTTTTGGGTCCATTTCTTTTTTTCCTCTTTCTTTAGGCTTGTGGAGCCATGGGAAAATAAGTAACAAATCCTAACATCTCAAGCAAACTCAGGTTCCTCAGATTGACCCCTCATTAGATTTGACCTTTCAGAGCTTTGCTAATCCATGTATGAAATTGTTTTAAAGCTAGCTGATGCCCATAATTAATGTGATTGGCTGTGGCTGGAACCGGTGCCGACCTCCCTGCCAGTACAATGAGTCAGACTTCCAGCACGCACTGTAGTGGTTTTGGGGCTGAAATCATGTTGGCTGCGGAGGGACGGAGCTGCTCTAACAAGACGTCCTCATGCCTGCCAGCATCTCGCTGAGTGAGCGCTCCGCAGCTCTCGCCTAACATCGCTTAATGTGTAATAGGAAACGCTCAAGATGTATTTACTGATTGAATATCACGCTAGAGTGACTTTTACACCATTTTTACTCTCAACACTTGAAGCTCTCTTTTGCTGTTCAAGAGTCCCTTTAAATGACACAACAAAAAGCCTCTTATTTTCTCCTTTGTATTTATAGACTCGCCCCTGGCATCTCTTATCTTTTCTTTTTAGGGCCTTCAAGGACTTCCAGGGCTGCCAGGAAAGCCAGGGAAGAGGGGTCCAAGGGTGAGTCTCCCAGCCAATGACAACTTTCATATTAATCTTCCCACAGTTCCTCTTTTTTCCATTACCACTTTTTTCCCCCTCCAAAACCTTTCTCACGTATTAAACTATTAATGATGCCTTAATCTTGTGTGATCTGCGGTATAGTGAGAGCACACCACGAGCAGTGTGCCGATATGGAAGACCTTTGAGCGTTTTGATCAAGCACTCAGTGACATCGCTGGATTACAGAGCATTATTCAGCCAGACGTTAGTTTGCTTTGGCTCTGGGTTTGATCAAGCTGTGCTTCTCTGCTGCCAAGGTCCATTTGTAAAGCTGGAGAGCAAACAACCATAAGCTACAAATCTGTTGCTTGCCAGAGTAAAATTAATCGAACACATACACTAGGTATTAGATGGACGTGAAAAAATAAGGTTTAAACTTGTGAGTGTATATATATATATATGTTTTTAAGAACATGCTCTTTCTATCCCATAAATAAACAGTATGGCTACTTAAATTAGGCTTACGTTAAAATCAATGAATGCTTCTAGTGTGTAGGACTCTGGTGCCGTATCTCTCATCCTGGGGCTCTGTCAGTCTACAACTGCGAGCTCCTGGTTGAACCACATGCAGCGCAGATGTTATTTTAAGCCTGTGTTTTCATAAGAAATATAAGAAGAGAGAAAACACTGGGAGATGATTTGTCCCGAGGGCCGGTTTGTTATTTTGATTTATTTCTAAGGCCTTGAGCTGATGATTGTGTACGTATAGTTGCTGCCCTTTAAACTGCCTCTTCACCTTCCTCATTTAAAAATGAATGAAGTGGGAGCTTGGCTTTACAGTGAGTCCTAAGCTGAGATAAATATGCTTGAATTCGAGGCAGTGAAAAAAAGGGAGAGGGTCCCTGTTTGGTTGCTCTTTTGCAGAGCTCCTGCTGAAGTAGTCCTGCAGAGCACTTGTGCTACTGAGGCGTGTGCGTATGAGCTACCTGCCGCAGCCTGTGAGACTGTGCCCTGCGGTCAGGCCTCAGAGGGGTGGGCTGTGTGGGAACCCAGTCTCTTTAAACAAGGAAGAAAGAGGGCTTTGTCCCCATCTTATTAAAGGCATTTAAGACCCTGTCTGGAGCTCAGCAGCTCTATCCAGTAGTCCACCAACCTCTATAGAGTTCATTCATCATCAAGCTCTTGAGACCCAACTGCAGGCCACACTGACTCAAAGCAAAAAAAAAAAAAAAAAGAACCTGAGGCTGCAGTTCAGTTGTTTTTTTTTTACTGATTGTTTTCCTGGATGGTTCACGTGATTAAATAGAAATACCTCACAGTTCCACACATGAGCTACAGAAAGCTCTAAAGTGGACTCTGGACAAACATAAAGAATGAAAGAATAACATGCAGTAATGTGGAAAGTTGCTGAACAGTAACTCCCATTTTTAAACTGTTTGAGAAGTTGTTACACTTTTAATTAATTAATTTTGATTTTGATTTTAAATAAAGGTTGCCTTAAGATATATTTCTTTAACTAAGGTCCGACTGTAATCCAACTTACATCACTGTTTGTAGTTTGTGTCCATTTTTCAAGAGCTCTGTGTTGAAACTTTAAAGTATTCACTGATAAATCAAGGTTTGTTTGAAAGACATTTACTGGAAAGGAGGCTGAATGTGACCATTGATCCTTGCTAGTGCTAATGATTAATAGATGTGATGGTTGGACTCACTTAAATCACCAAACCAAATCAAAAATGATTCTGTGTGTGTTTCAGACTGTACAATCAGATGTAGTCATCTTTGTTTCGGGAAGTTGTAAAGACAAAGTGTTTTGTTTTCCAACATCCTGCAATATTTTATTTTTGCACCACCCGAAGATATTTAGTGTGGCTTTAGACACTTTTGTACACGGTTGTAGATGATGACTTTCATTTACATTTACATTTGAGCAATCTACAAGAATGAAATCAAATAACTCCTTCAAGGGATTTCCAGTAATATTATCCAACTAACCTCAGCTTCACCATGGCCATCATCAACCTTTCTTTTCCCTGACAACCAGTTTAACAAGCTCTTCTGAAAATTATTTCATCATCCCTGACTCTGGCTGCTTAGAGTATAGATAGCAAGCTTATTGTGTTTGGGGACGTTTTTATATAGCAGTGATGTTAAATGCATAAACTTTGAAAGACTAAATGTACAGGCTTGTTCTCCCATTTTGCCCCAATTTTTGAAATTGGAGAAATTACGTAGAATCTTGTGTAGCTAGAGATGAATCAAGTCTTGTTTGAAAAGAAATTCATTGGAAAGACTGCCATGGATGGTGCAAAAGGATTTGGCTGCCTTTGTTTTATGAAGTTAAAAAGCCTCTAGAAATTGAGGACGTATGTGATATTCCCTCTGAATTCTCCTCAGAATTTTCTGATTTGCTGTGAGAATCTTTAATCTTCAGGACGCCCTTATCTCATTTCACTTCCTCCTTTTAAGTCGGATATAGAGAAAGTCGAGCCAAGAAATGAAATGAAATAGACAACTGTTACTGTTGGACAAAACGTGTAAACAGTGCAAACTTTATGGGCATTGTTACTCATCACAAAGGCCTTACAGCAGGTGGGATGACAGCGCACCATTAGGGCTTCAGCTCTCTGACAGTAAGGTGTCATGTGTGAGTGCACACACAGTCTCACCGCAGCCGCCGCCGAGCAGCATCTCTCACACGTGAGAGCGTCCGCGTTCCTCGACAGACCCAGCAGAGCGCCGGAGTTCACTCGGCCCTGAAGGGGAGGCTTGAGAGCGGATCAAAGAGGGCTTTGTGCAGAGAAGTGGACCTGCCAGTGCGCAGTCAGTGTGTGACGCTGGGTTTCTGTGAAATTGAAAATATTTGCATAATTTCTTAAAGAATGGTTGACAGTATTATGACATGAAATAAACAGTCTGAGGAGGTTTGAGCAATGGAAGCTGAACTGAACTGATTTATGTATGTTGTAAAATTGTGCAAATGAGCTACATGTGTAGGCATGAATGAACAGTTTCAGAGGCTTGATTGGGTTTTTCTCCATCATGATTGGTGGCACAGACATTTTCCAGTATTGCATGTTTAGAAGGGGGCTGTGAAATGAGAAGGGGTTCACAGAAGACAAATTCTTCCTGAGCTTTCCCCCCAAAACTGTAAAAACTCTGGACTTAATCTAAACATTTTCCCATGTACTGCCATAATGTAAATGCTAATATACTGTTAGCCCTGTCAGTCAATACCCAGATAATAGAAATATTTATAAGTGCTTCTCTCAGTATGTGTGTAGGTTTACCTACCGCAAATCAGCTCTGGTGCGAAGGAGGTGCTGAAATAAATACATAAAATAAAAGAGCACCACCATGATTTTGATTCAGCAGAATAACCACAGAAAAGGCTGTTGCTCATTTTTCACTGAAACGATTAATGCCAATTAACCAATCTACAGAAAATTTACTGACAATCATAATAATCAGTTCAATCAATCATTGAGCAAAAAAGCCCCCTAAACATTATTTGTTAAGAAAACAATGGCTGGTTGCCATGGTTGCAACCTCAGCTGTACTACTGGCAATGATCTTAGGGAAGTTATTAGCAGTGAGTTAGCACCAAAGTTCTTGCCAAAGTAAAATAAGTGAGAGTTAAAAGCCTTTATATACAATATATGAAGTAATGATTGGGCTAAAGACATAGTGTTTCCTTGTGTCCAGTCCAGTGAAGGTGTTCGTGGGTCTGTTCAGGGTTAATGACCAATAAAAACAGTAGCACTCCACGTGTCACTCCTGTAAAAATCATGGGCCCACATCGTAAACCCGGCCACAGCTCTGGCATACAGGTGCCCTTAATGTGCCGGCCTCAGGTGTGTGCGTGTGTGTGCGTGTGTGCATATGCTGACCTGGGTTTACATCAGTATTCATGCGTATGTTTGTGTTTACTTGCTGGTGATCTCTAATTGGTTGCTTGTCAGAAACTCTTTTCGATAATTAAGTGAAGAGGTACTTCATTCCTCTTCCCACCCACGCGAAGATAGATAGACAAAGTGACTCATTCTCCCCATTATGCTCGTCTCCGTCGGGATAACAACCGCCCACCTGGTCATCAGCGCCGTGCCTCCTCACCTTGTGTACTGCGAGAATGCAATTTGTAATATTCTGTCCCGACCTCCCTTTTTCCTCTCTGTCGCCTCCTCCCTTCGCTTCCTATCTGGAGATAATGACTTCCATACGTTTTAATATCGAGCGAGTGAAAGGGGGAATGCACTGAATAGAAGAGGAGGAGGAAATCTGTAGATGAGCTTCTGTTAACTGTCTCCATATGCCCAGCAGTGAGCGCCTGTGAGGGGAGAGGTCCGGCCAGTTTGAGGGGAGGGGAGCCGCCTGGGCTGTTCGACTCCTCTCCACAGCCTGATAATGGAGCGCGGATAAATAACCGAGACGAGTTGGATCACCCAACCGTACACTTACACCTCTTGGCCTCCTCCGTCTGTTTGACTCAGAGTAATCCTATCCCTCACTTTCACCTCCAGCTCCAGGGAAAAGGTCTCACATCCCATGGAAAGTCTGAACAGCTCAAAAAGAAAAAAAAAAACCTGAAGATACAGTAGCTTCCTGTTCAGCCCATCTGAACATGTTTCAATGATTTCAATTTTTCTGAAGATTTTCCATGCTTAGCATTTCGACCCCGCTCCACTCAAGTGCACATTTGAACCGAAGACTCACTCGCTCGGATGCCTCAGGAAGTTGCGGCTTTATTTTTTCCAAACAATCCCTCTTTGCAGTCTCGCTTGAATTTACAGTCCCGTCAAACAGAAAAAAAAATATCTTCTTTGTCCCCTCTGCTCCTGTGTGTCTCCCTCCGTGGCCTGATTTGCAGGAGATAGTCTATTCTGATAAAACATTGGACGCAGATGGTGTGATGGATGAGTGGCCTTCACTTTGTGGGACCCCAGAAACCAGTGGAAAAGTGTGGGATGAGGAAAATCACATCCATATGTCATAACTTGGACAGGCAGGCAGGCAGACAGGCAGGAGACACAGTATGTCTCCCAGAGCACCTACACGTAAACAGGGACCTCGGGGCACCGCTGACCCGACCCATAACACAACCAGTCAGTGGAAAAGGAACAATGTGTGAATACATCTGTGAATACCTAACATATAGTGCGAAGCCTCCCTTCACTGTGCTGCTTTACTGGAGGCCTGTTCAGTGACCCCAATGATGACCTTTACTCGGTGTCTTCCTTAATCATGTGTGTCTGTTTTCAGGGTCCTCCTGGTCCACACGGAAACCCTGGTCGCCCTGGACCTCCTGGAGTGAAGGTACGCCAATTTAATACTTTCATATATATTTCTAACATGTATAGAATTGAGATGATCCTGACTATAGTTATTTTCAGCTAAAGTGTAAAAGGCACAATCAGTTATCCCAGATCCCATTGCCAAAATTAAATGATGATTGGCAATAAATGGCGATAAATGATTGGCAGGCAGTTTAACACATAGACTAATAGACTGACACAACATGTGCTCCATAAACATGAGCCGCACTTTTCGCCACCATCGCCATGAATACACAGTTTATTTTTAATATAATCCCAAATACAACTCCAGGGTACTGCACATGCTCATTAACACACCACGAAATCAGCCCACGTGTGAAAAGCAAAAACATAATTCATTCCTGTCTGAGTCACATTTTCGAGCTGGACAGCTGCTTCAACAACTTTATATACAACTATATATTTGTGCTCGTTTTTTCAAGGATTTATGTCCTCAGAAGGAACAAATGTGCCCGAGAACCAGAGCCTGAGCAGGGAAATCTGAAAGTATTGAGTGATGGACTATCACATCATTTGTTTTGGCCTTTTGGTGGTATTTGTTCAGTAAGAAGACGACAGAATAACAGCAGGCCTTTGTGATGCTGTTAGAAGTTTGTTTACATCAAGAACACAGCCGGAGAAACGGGTCTGTTTTCACTTATGATGACCTGAAAAAAATGTTTTTTCATCATCATATCAGACTCTAAAACAAATATATAATCGTGTATTCCTGTAACCTCTAACGTCAGAAAATAGGCATTAAACGATGCTGCTCAACACAAAGCCAGATCCTGAAAGTGGGCTTGTACATATGGGACGACTTCTTGGGGAGGCAAGTGGTTCCAATAAAATGATGACATAAATGAAATAGCCTACAGTCAAATAAAGGGCAGAGATTTCTATATTTTAACTTTAGGGTCCATATCTCACTGCTGTAAAAAGGGCATTTGAAAAACAATACAAATTCGAAGAGCAAGTAGTTCTTGTGGTTTTTCTTTGCCCTCCGATGTTTGTTTGTGATTTCACGTAGTTTGCATGTCTGAGGTCAGCTCCTCTTGGCTTCGCAGAGCAACTCCTCTGGCCTCTTAAAAAGCCATTTGTTTCCCTTCAAGAGGGAACAGCCGTTTTAAGTCTCCCATTTGCAAGTACTTGACATCAGTCTGTGTTCCAGCTGATTTGAATTGTCAACAGAGAGGGTTGTTTAGCTCCATAACATGTCAGCCTGATATCACAAAGGAGTTCTGTATGTTCGGCTTTGCTGGAACGAAACGGAAAATTGCTCGTATTTCAAGTCCGTACATAATCTGTTCGAATGCATCGAGTCTCAGCATTTTCCACACTGCCTTTAAACATAAAACAGAATGTAATTGATACCATGCTTTGGCCCGCTTCAACTAGGGAAAAACCATAACTCTTATATTGTACATATGTGTTACTGGAGCCTAACCAAACCTGACCCAGTTCAGTTTGACCCATTTGCACACAAACCTCAAACAGCAGACAATCTGGTCTGGCACAGTTCTCTGTTTTAAGAGAAATGAACAAGTTGGATGAAAACATGCTGTGTTCTTGCTGAGTTTTGTTTTGAGTAAGTCACTTCATCTGGATGTAATGATGATGAATTGAGACAAGATGATGATCGATTTACCTGCTGCTGTAAGTGGCCTACCATCAGACTCGAAAATGAAATGAATGAAGGCGTGAAATATGTGTATAATCAGCGGAAGGTGCACATGCTTATTAGGGTCTTGAGCTTTCAGGAGAAATTACCTCATTTTGTTTCTCTTAGAGCTGAAACTCTTCCGAGGATGCAGTTGAAGCAAAAACCTTTCAGACAGTGAAAAGACACAGTGTTCATGTATGTATGTAGCTCTTGGCTGGAGTTGCACTGCTGGCTCTGCTAAGAAATGAGTCTGGAGAAAATTCCCTGGAAGGCTCTACACTGCCAAGTTGTAGCTGACACAAACGTGGATGTTTTAATGGGCCGATATAGTGCGGATGGGAACTCCTGCCATACTTTCACTTGGTAAAAATAAAAAACACCTCTTTGAAGTGGTGCATGTCTTTCCATCAATTGGCTGAACTGTTTTGCATTATGAGATCAGGAAAAAATAACACCCCGTATACTCCTTAAAAAAAGAAGTGTCAGCTTCAGGATTGCACCAAAGTGAGTCACAGTAAAGCTCAATTTGTTAAATAAAATGAGCCAGAGCAACTTGCAATCAGCTGATAACAGTCTGATTACAGCACAGCCAGCCAGCACTGTCACATTTTTCTCCATATTCTTGTTTCTTTATATGATAAGCACTGACACAGGAAGGACCTCTTACATTATAATTGCATGGATAACGGTGCCGCTCTTTCACCAGTGCCACTGGATGTTGAACGCTGACCCAGAATGCCCTGACAGGATTCCCACTGCCCGAAAAGGGAGAAGAATGTGCACGATTACTCCCCATCACTTCTCGCTGGCTTGGTGTAAACCGAGTCAGCGGAGGGGGCATAAATGGACTGCACGTTTGTGTAAATACGGCCGCTAGACTCACCAATAAGTAGCATGAACTCATTGCTCCGATAGCGTAAATGCAAACGGCGAACTCCTCTGCGCCTTGTGGAGAGGAATGCTTCGGCAATGCGGGAAATATGCAGCGGACATTGGTGCAGGATGGGATGTATCTCGCGCCTACTGGGCGGAAAAGTGTCTCTGAAAGTGTGAAAAAGAAAATGTTTTTGTGTTTTAGGGACAAAAAGGAGATCATGGACTGTCCCCTGGTCAAGCCCCAAAAGGACTAAAAGTATGCATTTTGTTATATTTCCTTTCATAGATTATTAGCAGACGCAAATTATGTTGGTGTGTTGACCCAGTTTTTTTTTTTTTTTAGGGAGAGCCTGGTGTCATGGGCCCCCCTGGACTGAATGGCCAACATGGACGAAAGGTAGAAACTGTCTCACAAACTGCAACTGCGTATGTTTGTGTGTACGTGTACAAGGAAGAAACTGATATCACTTTCTGATAACTCATAATAGAAGTTCCTCTTGTGTGTGTGTGTGTGTGTGTGTGTGTGTGTGTGTCTGATGTTTTTCCGTTCTCAATATGTTTTCAGACATAAACCTGACACCTCGAATGAATGAATGACTGAAAGAGCAGAGTTCTGTATATCGAGGTTCACTAAATCAAACGTAAACTCTCAACCCAGGCCCACTCTGAACCGCCTTTGAGGGCGTGGGGGTGGGCTCTGTGAAATTGCAGTGTTTAGAGGCTCCAGCCAAACACGAATGTTTGAGCTCTTGTTTGGAAAGCAGCCTCACATAATGCAGGCGTCAAGGAGCACACCTGTGTTCTGGCTCCCAAGTGGGTTGAAACACCGAAGGCTTGAATATCTGGGCTGTTGCATCATCGGTATCACAGGCCTCTGAAATGATGAAAGCGGTTCAGGAGAGCTGCAGTTTTCAAATGCGTGTTATGAAATTGTCTCTCCGGAGAACAGTTTATCTAAAAAGTAGGACAAGTTATGAATGTGGTTTCTGTGATCTGGTCCTGCTCTGGATTGTTTGTCGACATTATTTGACTTTTTTACATGCCGCCGAGCTGGGTTGTCCTGACAAAGAGTGATGGTTAGCAGCAGAGTGTTTTCTTCATGGCCTTGTGCATTTTATCCTTGGCCTTTTTCCAAAGCCTGTTATCCCACTCACAGTAATTACACATCTCAAGTGGGCCACAGCCTGTTGGATTTCCTACTACGCCGAGTGTGAAAATGACATAGTGCTCTGACCGACTTTGTTTGTTTTCAGACAATATTTTTGGCCATATTTTATATTTTTGTTATTGTCAACAAATCCCAAGAAAAGAACATAAGTGGCAATGTGGAACTCAAGCCCATTGGTTCCCACTCAATTCTTTAAACTCTTTACACATACTTTATATCATTTTTGAAAAGTCTTGATGATTTCCTAAAACAGGTAGGCACTGTAGTTCTTACACATGTTCGGGACTATTTTCAGCTGCAGATGTGATGCTTTGCTGAGTATTTATAGCAGCAGCATGGTGGCAGGATTGATTCAAAATGAGCCACAGTGCTCATGTTCATCATAACAAAGGAAATGTAACATGTGGCTGGTGTTACATCCAGTGATTCATTTCACTGAACCAGTGTCTTTTTGGGAAAAGAATGATGCGGGAAGGCAATTACTCACACCTTAAACCAATTAATGTGATCATAGCTCGGCCTTGAACTACCGAGGGATGGTAGGCGGACCCACAGCCCCGACGTCAGCGAGGAAGAGCTGGAATTTGCACCCATAATTCATTAATGGTTTTAGGGATAAGGTGGATTTTTCCTGCATGATGTGTTGTTTTCACAGTTACTCAGCTCAGCTGCTTGATGCAAAAGGAAAGCTCACAAGGTTCCGATTTTCCAGGATAAAAATGATATTACATAATTTAGTCATATTCAGATAATTCAGTTTGATTGGTTCCCAGTCAAGGGGTGCACTTTATTAATTTATCAGACAACCAAAGCGGCCTCACTAGCCACCTACCACAACCTGAAACTGCCAGAATAGTTTCTGGTCACTGATGACGTTCAGTGACTCAGAGGAATAAGATCTATCAGCTTTTCCCTGCACAGACAATATTTGTTAGTAGGATCACTGCAGTGTTGGATTTGGTCTTTTCAAGGGGATTTATTAACAGTGAACGTCTCGCCAGCCATCTTTACTGTGCTACTGACACATGTTGAATGGATTTTTGTTCGACCCAGAGCCAGTGGAAGAGATATGTTTCACACTGTGTTTGTAGTTTCACTCCTATAATCAACAACATGAGTCTAGTAGAACATTTGTAGAACGATGGCTGATTCCAATAAACAGCCTCACAAAACAACACTCGTCTTTGCCATCAGTTTCCTCACAGCGCAGGTGATGGTGACAATGTGCTGTCAATGTCAAAACTTTCACAAATTCAGCATTTCCTTCCCAAGATTCATTTTGTTAGCTGAGGGGAAAAAACTCGGAAAGCTCCCTGCTGAAAGCCAAATGTATGAAATTCATTCTTCAGCTTCATGCAGGGAGACCCACCCGACTTACTCAGTGGCAGGGAATCTCTAAGATTAAGATCAGGAATTTGATCAATATGGTGTTCAAGGAAATGTAAGTTCCATTGCAGGAACCAGATGGTTTTCTTTAGAGCTACAATACTTCATTGATTAGTCAATTAGTTGCCAACCATTGTAAGAATCAAGTAATTGTTTCAGTCATTTCAAGCAGAAATGTCAAACATTTGCTGGATCCAGCGTCGTAAATAGTAAATGAAGATCTTGGACTGCTTGGAAAAAGAAACAATTTGAAGACGTCATGTTGTACTCTGTGAAATTGTGATGAGCATTTTTCACATTTTTTGACTTTTTATAGACTAAACACTTAATTGTGAAAATATTCAACAGAGTAATTTATATCGAAAATAGTCTTTAGTTGGAGCCTCTCCAACTTTGAGAATGAAGACGGGAAACTTTGCAAAGGGCATCATGACTGTGTTACCTGACAGTCTGAGTGTTGCAGCAACATCTGTTTAGAAAAACAAAGTCATAAAAGCTTGTGGAAAAAAAAATCCTCAGACAGGGCTTCTTTCTTAATTACACACTTTATCATCACACTTCTCCTTTTGCGGTCTGTTGTCAGAATTATACTCTGAAGATAGAGAGAAACAACGACTGTGCATTGGAACAGTTAAAGGTAAAAGTAAGGTCAGGTTTGCAAATGCTAATTAGGGGCCGACTCACACAATAGAAGAAAAAACCTCTGTGAGCGACTCTCTCATTTAGATACACACACATGCGTACACCCCTGTCCTCATTTGGGACGCAATAGTGTAATAATGCCTTGGCCAGAAGTCCAACAATCTGTTATGCAATCGGGCAGCGTTGACTGTGAAAAACCATCTGGTGCGCTCAAGGTTCCTCTGTTTAGTGTAGTAGTGGGGACGAGTCCAGCTCGAGAAAAGGAAGACCTCTTCGTCGTTGTGAGTCATGGAACATGGAGTCATGGGAAAAAACTAATAGTCTTTATGCTGGTTTGTGGTAATTGAGTATCTCTGCTGGGCGTGGACCGGCGTCCTGAGTGGCGGTAACAGACCCCCCTTTTGAGTTCAGGTGGGATCCTGGTCCCTGTGATCAAACCTTAAACACAATGGCGTCATGGTGAGCGATTGCTGACAGCCATACAAAATGTTAAAATGCAGTTTGATTCCAGCTAATAAAGACAAGGCAATCAGCTTGGCTCTGCTGAAAGCCACCAGACACCTCATTGCTTGCAGCTGTTCTTAACTCACTTTTTTAGATCATACTCCGGCGCTGGAGGCCAAAAAAGTCCTTACAGGGCACTTTTGTGTTCACATTACGCTGAAATTCCACCATCTGCCGCCGATGAAGCTGGAGGTTGCTTCTCTCTTCTGCTCTTGTCCGACAGGCCAGTAAAACTACGACCTGCCGCTGCTTTATGGAGCCTTTTCGCTGAGTTTTGTGCTTGCTCCTTGGCCTGCTTCCAGAGAAAGCCTTTCTCACTGTGGGAAATGTGTAAAGATGTAATGGGGAGGTTGCCTGGGAGTCGGTCAACTGTAAAGTAAGAAGAGGCTTGTGTGTGTGTGTGTGTGTGAGTGTCAAACCCAAAACGCTGAGGAGTATTACTCGCCCTGGACCGGCGTACCTTTTATACAGCCAGCTCTGATCATGGCACACTGGAATAGCGCTCAGCTTTTTAATAGCTGTGCAGCCCCTCAAGTTTTTCCTTCCTGCTCCTGCTGATTTGTCTAAGAAAGAAGTGTGAGGTTTGTCATGTGGGAATTCTGTGTTACAGTGAAAATGAAAAAAAAAAAAAACAACTAAGGAAAGCGCAACATTTTTTGGTCTGCCGAGGAAACTCTGCTACTTATTCAGAGAGCAGGGTGGATGCTGCTGCCGCCGCACTTTGCCTGTTGGCTGCAGGCTCGATCTGGTGTGAGTTACACTAATTAAAACTGTTTGCTCTTCTTAGAAAGGGAGAACTAATGGAGAATGTGAATCCTTTGCCATCTTTGTGTCTCACAATGGATTTAGAGAGCTGTGAAAGCTGTCCAGTTTTTTGGAGTCCATACACGATATATATATACACACACACACACACACACTTCAGGGACTGACTTCCTTTCTCTCCTTTTACTGTACTCAGCTGTGTTGGCCTCGCTCGAAGGCCCAGACACATTCTTTTGTCTTTTTCGTGGCTGCAGAGCTTTGGCTCCAGCAGGACTCATCTAATCCCAAAAATCCGTCAGATATTTCCAACTCGAAGCACATTGCCGCCTGTTAGTAGATAAACAGAGGCGTAATCATAAAGAAGGAGCGACAGTGTCTGATTGAATGACTGCGGCCGAGGGAGCAGCGTCCGGCTTCACTCGTCCGAAAGCTGCAGGGAGATGTGATAGAGAGTTAAGGAAGAGTTGCCTTTCAAAGTATGTCTATGCTCTTTGTAAGGACTTTTTTTACTGGAGCTCTGATCGTTTGTAAAACCTCAACTCTGTTTCATTCTTCTGTTTTTCATCCTCTTCATGTTTTAAGGATCAACTCTCACATCATGATGGCGTCTCAATTGATCGGTTTGTAGCTGTGGGGTAGTTGTGATATCATCTGAAATATGCCACAGGCATGTTATTAATATGCTTTACTGAGCTGAGATGATACACAGGACCAGTATTGGCCTTTTTTTTCTATCAACATAAGACATCAGCCTGCCAGCCTGATTTTACTTTACATCTGCAGACGTGTCAGTCTCGCCCGGCTTCAGCCTCTCAACCCTGCCTGACCCACCGGTGGGTCCGTCATTATTAACTCATGTTGTGCAGCCAAACGATTTTCAAACCCTCAGAACTTCATTTTATATTCTGATCCAGAGTCTAAAGTTTTGATATTTTATTGATTGTTGGCTCAAGATCAGCTAAAATGATGTGTTGAAAGAAGCAGATACAGACTATACTGAATGTAGTATGTGAAATTTTAACATGGTTTGGAACGAATTTTTTAAAATGCAACTTTGATACAGGGAGAGATAAGAGGAAAAATACGTTTTTTAGAGTTTAAAGAGGACCAGCCCTTGTTTAAAGGTATAATTTTGGGAAATGTGAAAATGTGGAAAATGTGAAACTGTTCTTTTAAGAGACATTTAAAGTGGACAATCTAGGTTTGATCACAGTGCATTTTGAATATTTCAAAAAATGATCGGCCCTGATTATCTAGTTCAAAAACTAGGTCAATCACAGTCTTGAAATTAGCCCAATCTTGATAAGAACTCTTAAATTTAGTTCCTCATCACTGACACTCAGGCCTGCGTGAAACTCAGCGAAGCAGGATTTAAAGTTGAGCCCTGCTTTATATCAGTATTACCAAATGTCTCACAGGGCGTTTGCAGAAGGAGATTTTAATCCTCGTGTATACACTGAGGCTGCAGGCTTGAGTGTGCTCGGTATGGCTCTCTTGATGGCGACTTGTTTGTTTACGCCGATGCATCAGCCTCTGGACGCCCGCGGTTTACTTGTTCTGCTGCCGACAGGCCAACACAGCTGGTGGCTAATGACTTCACACTTGAGGGGACAGACGCGTTCTTCCCTCAGAGATGACTACACATGGCTCTATCTGCACCACTGTAGCCTTTGATTGTGGCACGATTAATACGTTTTGTAAGCAGCTGGCACGCTCATTTGAGACCACGGGGAATTAAGGTGACCATTAATTACCCTTTCGGGATTCACTTGTTCCTGTCTAATTGGTTTACTGGTTTAATTAACGCGAGATTGTCCTGAATTATTTTGTCAGAGTGCAGTGGTGGCAGTAATTAGACAAACTCACGGCCAAGCAGCTGCACTGAAACAATAAATAAAAACGGCATTGTTCTTGTGTAGAAATTGTAAAGAAGTCTTTTATTCAGGGTTAACCAGCCGATGCTGCTGGTAAGTGCTCTATTAGTTTGACAGCTATTAAGTTTGTCTTTGCTGTGAACCCTTTTAAAGATAAACTCTACGGGTCTTTATTACGTTATTTTATTGAACGTTTTATAAGGAAACAAAGTCAGGCAGTTGGGAAATTGTTCAACATAATTCCAGCCCCTGTGGTGTTGATGGAACTGCTCTCGAACGCAAGGTGATAAACTTTCTCGCAACAAGAATTAGATTAAATTTGACCACTGACTTAATAATTTCTACCCAAGACCCACATAATCTCTTTCTCTAAAGCACATCATTTAGCATTGTTCCTCCCTGCGGCTTTGTGATCAGAATTTGAATAAGATGCCCCAGTGTTTTCGCTTATGCTCTAACTTATTGTTTCTCTATCAACAGGGACAAAAAGGTCATCCTGGTCCTTCCGGCCTCCCAGGTGAACCTGTGAGTACTGTGTTTCTCTGTTGTCAAGACTACAGATTGAGCTACATTGTCTCTCATGTATAATGTACTATATGTGGAATTTCCTCCTCAATATCATCACCAGTCAACAAACAAGTTGTAATGTAACTTGCCTCTTGGGCCACTGAGTAAAAACACATCAGTATTTGCACTTAGTAGTAGTAGTAGTAGTAGTAGTAGTAGTTCCTCTTTTAGGTCAAGTATAATGGGAAAGTGCTAGAAATTAAAAATCTATACAACAAACTCTGAGATGAGCTGCACCATTGCCCCCTTTTTTACAACAGTGTCTCAATGTGAATTTTATGGGACGAGTCATAAACAGTCTTAAAGCAACCAAAGAGGATTTCCTGAACATGACACCTGAAAAACTAAACTGTGATTTCTCTGCTGACACAATCCCTCCTCACGTCGAAGCGTCATCATGCTGACTGAATCCACCGCATGCTGTTTCTCCGTACGACGCCTGCGCTGCGTGTTAGCTGTATGTCACTGTATGTTTACCCTTTGAGTGCAAGAGCCAAGAGTCTGCAGAGACGACGCTTCCCATGAGACTCCTGCGCGTCTTTCCATTTATAGTTACAAAACGGGAGAAAGGGAGGGAATGACAGGGAGAAAATATTAACACAGACGCACCGGGACGTTAAAGAAGAGACGTGGGAGTGGTGGAGGACTGCTGTTCCAGAGACGTTAGACATTAGACATGAGTTGTTCTGGAATCTTGGCGGGAACAGAGGAGGAGAGATTTTTTTGGCAGCGGTACAAGTGGGCTAAATAGTTTGGACACCCCTGGGTCATTCCTCCTCCTCCTCCTCCTCCTTTGCCTTCTTCCTGAGCCCAGATCTTGTAGACTATCTTTGAGAAGAATGTGCTGTGTCACAACGTAAAAAAAAAGGAGAAAGAAAACTTTTTCTCCGTCCTCCAGTACATGGTTTAACATGGAGAAGTTGTGATTGGCCCTTTGAACACATCCTGGGACTGAAGTTTGTTCGTGAAGTTGATTGTTTTGTAATCCAATGAATACAACTGGCGACAACTTGTGCCAGAAAGAAATTAGGTGTTGATTACTGAAGACTCTCCTAATTGACTTATTGGAACTTATAGTACATGAGATACACGTGTGTATATAGGACGTGTAACAAACCTGATGTTTGCTTCCTGCGTTTCTCACCAAAATGGACTGTTGGCACCAAATGCATAGTCTTCCCTCATAAATCATTTTGAAAGTACACATTTTTAATTTCTCTACTTACTGCATTTAACTTGTGTCAGTCACTCCCTATTTACTACATAGTGCACATATATCACTGCCCTTCGTCTTTTTATCTGAATGTCTGAGAGGGAAATTCCCTCTGTGGAACAAGAGTTTCCATAATATGTGCACTACTTTCTGCTAACAATCCCATAATGCAATGTATTGCATTTTATAGATACGGAAATTGCTGATGTGCAACTCTATACCTATCAATGATTAAGTGTCCAAGTCTTGATCACTATAAAGTAAAATACCGAGTGCTTAGGGAGGAGTGATGTTGGTTAGTGGGGTTCCAGTTTGCACACACAAAACATTTGCATTGTCGAACTCTAGTATCACCTGTGTGCTCATTCACATAACCTTGGTTTGTTGTGCCATAATAACCTCCCTGCTGCTCAGTATATCAACAAAGCTTCCATTACTACTCCAACTTGAACTACTGCTACTATGACTGCTGTTTCTTTGTGGCTGCTTACAAGATTTCTCATATTATTTTTAATAATACATTAACAATTGCCAAGGAAACTGAAATTACAGAAACATAACTGTTGCCAGTGTATAATGACTGTGGTCGGCTTACAGTATGCTGTAGGAGCATGCCGTGACTAAATAATCCTGTTTTACATGTAGAGCTAAACATTCCCTTCGGACGGATGCATTTGGCTTGTGTGCACCACAAGGACGGAGTGACTCATCTGTTATACTGTACTGTTATAATGTAGTGACGATTAAGCCAAAACTGTGCTCACAGTAGTCTGAACAGCGTGAGGCTCGACCACATTATAACAGCACTCGCCGTTGGATTAATTGTTCAGAGCGGCGGTGTCTGCAGTGGCGTCTCTTTCCTTAGGCAACACTCGACCAAACAAAAGGTCTTTATTGAAAAGCAAAGAGATTTACATTCTTCCATAGGACCAATTGACTGTTTATTACTTCATAAATAAAGTGCTTGTTTTCAGTTTTTATTATGTTTGTTAGCTTCGTATTATTGCAATCAGTGAGGCCCCAACAGAAACCATGTGTGCGTAAATGAAACCTTTTTTTTCCTACAGCTTCCCTCCCTCCATCCTTCCTTTCTTCCTTCCTCTCCCCTCTTCTAGTCTCTTGCCCTCCTCCAGTGCTGATTTCTCCTCTGACTCTCTCTCCACAGGGTGAACGGGGAGATGATGGAAGCCCTGGGGCCAAAGGCTATCCTGGCAGGCAGGTGCAGTAAATCTAGAGTTGCGGTGCTGATTGAGCAGGGCCACACACACATACACACACACACACACACACACACACACACATACACACACACAGAAAGAAAAGATAAAACAATAAATGGAGGCTGGGATATCATCTCCATTGTGAATTCAGCTATTTGAAACATTTTGGTCTTTTTAATACATCAAATCTGAGCCAGTGATTTTCGCTCACTGTCAGAACGATGAGTTAAACGGGGACTGGAGGGAAAACTCAGAACCCTCTGTGCCTTCGGTAAACACATTGGATGGCAGCAAAAAAACCTCAACCATCGGCATCAAAAAAACCCAATTTGGCAAATCCAAATAAAAAGATTGCAGCGGCTGAATGAAGTGGATAAAGGCCACAGAAAGAGTGACAGACTGCTCCAAGCTGTTGAGAAGCACCTGTGGTGGAGTTTGAGGGACGCATGCCTCCCCAGTCTAGTGAGGAAATAAAATGTCAGAAGGTTTCCATAGTGAGCACCACTGTGAAGAGAGAAAAGGTAATAAAAGTGTGACTAATGCCACAGCTCCCTGGGTACAAATAAGCTTCCTCTGTCCTTCCAAACTGGGAGCGTCATTCCCTGCCCCACTTCTAGGAATTGTATTTAACTTAAGAAGTCAAAGCTAGGGAGCATTAGGGATCCTCTACATTTAAAATCTGTTTCCTCTTAGCTTTAAGCAAATTGAAACTCCACTAACAGCTGGACAACTACGCGCTCGCTTGTGCATCCTGAATGTTTATGATAAGGCAGGGTTCAGGCGCGGGTCTCTGTGTTTTGCCTGTGTGCTCTGGCGCACTTACTGTGTCTGAACGCTGATCCCTATAGACGCTTAGTGGCGTGTGATGGATTAGGTTTTAGCACCCCCTACCATCTGTGGACTGTGAATCACTGGGGCTGTCGGTTTATGTCGAGGCATTGCACTTTGCTGTGGGGAGTTCTCCTGAGCTGAGAGTTGATCTTTATAGTTGCAGGGGGAGATTTTCTGCACCGATGGATTTGCTGGCAGCATCTTCTGAGAAACTGATGCAAATGCCGCTTGAGTATTAACGCGGCAGACGCCGGGCCAAGACACTAATTAGAATTTTAAAAAAGGATGCAAAAAAAATCTGGATATAGCTGATGCTTATCATCAAGTAGTGAAAATCTTTTAATCTGATATATCATAACATTTTCATTGTTTTTCCAATTAGATGCTTTCACAGCGACTCAAAGAGCTGAGAAAAGTTCTGATGCTTTTTGTAACCACAGAAATGTGTGTTGTCATCTCTTACATTCAGGGTTTACCTGGGCCTGTAGGGAAACTGGGGCCAAAAGGAGTCAGGGTAAGTAGATGTTGGATAAATGACAGTAAATTCTTAAGGCAGCTAGCTTCATCTCTGCAAATAAAGAGGTGAAAGTAAACACTGTCTCACACTGTAAAGCACCCTCAGAATGACTTACTCTGTCTACTTGTGTTTCATGTTCTCGTCGTGCATCCTCTCTCAGCCTGCACCGAAGGCCACGGGGGAGAGAGGCATGACTCCTCTCTGCATAGCAAAGCTCCTGAACGTTCACGTTCTTGAACGACCTGTGAAAGGCCTGCTAAATGAATTACTTAACCAGTGTGGGTACTTAAAAAAAGCCAATGTCATAAACGCCACTCGTCCACCGCTTGTTAACTCCATGATGATAATGACAGCTGGTGTTAGAATAGTCAAAGTGCTGTAGGAGCGAGGAACTGTGGCTTAAATCATTTGTTCGCTGTTCTTGTTAATGTAAGCCAAATATCATAAAACTATATTGCTCTGCTGCCGAGCGTAACCGTAATGCATTCAGATGATAGATTCTCATTAAATGTCACTATAATTTCTGTTTCTGCCCTTTTCGCCACTTTTCTCTCCTCCTCCGCTGAGCAGGTTTGGATCTTCAGAGATCCCTGACGTGAGGGTATGTGCCCTTGGACTACATCGTGGAAGCCAGCACCATGCAGTCCATGGGCATATACACTTGCCTCAAGGCTTGGCTCTTCAAGACCACTCCACTGTGGGAAAAAAAAGCCTGCGGTGCTGTAACAGATCAAAGCATCACAGCTGAAAAGATGTTAAGACGTGTTAGTGTTGTTGGCATCTAACAGCTCTTCACAGTGTCCATCCGTTCCCATCTATCTTTGCCTTATCTGTTCCTCCACTCCATCTTTTATTCATCTCTCTAGGGTCACATTGGCCTCCCTGGGCTTTTTGGCTTTCCCGGTCCTGATGGCGAGAGAGTGAGTATTAGTGGCTGTCAGGGTAAATGCCTACTGGGTTGCATTATGTGACGATGAAATAGAAATAGATTTCATTCTTGCAGCACTGCAGGCACCAAATCACTATTATAAGACCAAAGTAGCACAGGCTTCCTTTATACCGTATTGGATCACGCCAGGGGGCAAATGCAGCCCACATCCCAAACCTCTCTGGATTCAAGTTTACTTAAAACCAGCCAGGCCTCAAATTTCAATGAACCACCAGGGCAGTGGATCCAAGCAGCGGCACCGAATCAAATGTCAAGTAAACTGAATGAGTTTTTCATTTTTGGCCACACTGGCCAAGTGGTGCTATGTTGGCCTTGTTGCAGTGTGGCAGTGAAATTTGGTAAACGCATATACAACATGGTCCTGAGAGGAGGAATCTCAACTGCTTTTCTAAATTCATTTTTTGTCCAGCGCCATTAATGACAGGCCAACATTTCCACTATGACAGGATAGGCCTAAAACTAATGACCAAATTCTGTCAGCCTCAGCTGTGCTTTATGATTATTATTATTCCGGCATACTGTAACAAATGTGGTAGAAACATTACTTTCAGGTGTTAGATGCATATGCTTCTGAATTGTCCTTCTCATACTGACCTGGGCCTTTTATGTACCTTTACCTACCTCACCAAGCAAGTGAGGAGGTTCAGACACACTCGCCTCCAGTTCTTGATATGCTGGATGGAGACTGGACTCTGTTGTTTAGATTGGATAGCTCAGGTACACGCCTCTGTTTGTGCCCATGTTTTCTTGGGTAAAACTAGACTGATGATTTGTCAAGCAAACTCCACACCACCACTGTCAGTGGTGTCTGTTTCCTGATACTATATGATTATAAATAATAAATACCTTCATTTTAAGACAATGGAAATTTGTGACAAAATAGAGACTGACCTAAAGTACAAAATTAGCATGCATGTAGCGTTCAGCTCAAAGCACAACCTAAGTCGAGCTAAGGCTGAGAAAGTGCAGTTCAGTCTGATCAAAGTTGAGCCACAATGTAAAACAGGAACCTGAACCTGACAACCTGATTCTTAAATATCTTGGCCGTCGTACAGAAGATAAACTATTTTAATTTATTTGACGAAACAGTCTCACCTCAGGGTCCATTTCGTAGCTGTTCTGATCCACTGCAGGATCTTCGTCAGCAGATGTTCAAATGATTATTTTTTATTAGCACTTTAAGGACTTTCTTTTCTGATGATGTGATTTTATTCGAAGCTCCAGAACAATGATCTCTGAGATTGTTGCCAACCACAAGAATGAACTTTGAGGCTCAGTATTTTCAGTTTTGCCTCAGTAGTGGTTTTTTGTTGTGTCTGAGCTGCTCTTTTTCACATTATGCACTTTTGTCTCTCCTATAGCTTCCTATCCATTTTTCTCTATCTCTCAACTTTGTTTTCTTTCCTGTTTCCAGGGAATTCCTGGTGTTCATGGGAAGAAGGGCAAGATGGGTAGGCCGGTAAAGTTTTCTCTCAACATACTTCTCAGAGAACATTTTTAATGCAGCCTTGTGAAAACATGGGCATTTTGTCTTGATCTATGGACTCTTACTGTAGAGCAGAGCTACTTTTAAAATGTATTAGATGACCATTACTCTGGCAAAGACTCTGATTCAGTGTGAAGCCCCTCTTAGCCTTAGTCGTAAATCTGCAAGGAAAACTTGTGGTAACTTCCTCACTGGCACAGTGATGTGAAGGATTACTATAGGGATTGTTATGAGGGGAGAAATATGCACCGTAAATAGTGTAACTGAATGTATTGGACACACAAACATTCCTGTCTCAGCAGCTTACATTTAATCTCTTATTCAGTTCTCTTTTTAACATCAAAATCATTGGCCTTATATTAAAGCGCCTATCTATAAATCCTGTCTATAAATCTTGTATGATTAATACCCTCTGGCTGAAGTTAATTAAGAAACATTGTATGTTTGCGTAGTTTGCTTATTGCTGTGCTTGTTTTGCATTAGACTGATATGATAATGTGATGTGTCAGTTGTGGGTTTGGCTCTTCAGGGTCTCTACCCACAGATCAGTTAAGTCTATCGTCATTGGCGCCTGGAACTAAATTTCCCATCCTTGCTGGCTTACATGGAAAATACTAAAAGTGCACGTAACCGCTTGTGTAAATCTGATATTTTCCCAGGCCCAGTCTGGTCGTACATGTTTTTTTTAAAATATTATTATGCAGCAACGGTCAGTGACATAGACTGAGGCCGGAAAGTATGCTCATAATCGCCAAGTCATGAGGAAGCCATTTCTCTTCCTCTGTGGTGAAAAGTGAGGTCAGTAACTTTACGCAAGAGGGTTTTTTTTTCTCTCTCCTGAGTCAGCATTAAAGTTGTTTGACAAAATCTGGAAAGACTCACCAGAGAAGGAGTTGGCATGTTTGATCCCTCAGCAATGCATGTGATTCACACGTCCCAAAGCTTCACTTTAACCGCAATAATAATAATAAAAAAGCAAATTCTAGGACTTTGTGCATTTTATGGCGTTTTAACAGCTCCTCTCCTCCTGCACTTTCCTTACAAATGCAAAATAGTAAAGTCATTTTTTTTGTCTTGAGAACGTTATATTTTACATATAGCAGATTGGCAGGACGTCCACCAGACAGATCACGTAATGATAAGGGATCTCGCTGGCCTGAAGACTGTTGTCAATATTAGAACAAAGACGTGCATGTGTTTCTGATCAAACCCAGGCCGTTATTGGCATTTTTGGAAAAAGGCACATTTTTCCACATTCCCTGTGGGCTTCATGTTGCACCAATTACTGCTTATTACTTTTATCCACATTTGCCTAATGTCCTAAATCAGCACTCTGCCACACAAATAATCCTATCTCTGCCATCTCTGAGGTCTCCTTACTTTCATTCCATTTTTCCCCTCCCCGTCTGTAAAAGAATGAGGGACGTCTCCTCTACTTTGCCGTTTATCTTTTGCCTGACCGTACATTCGCCTTCTGTAAGCAAGTGCTGAGCCGTGTTGTGTGCGGTGGGTTGCATGTTGACCTTGGCACGTTGACAAGCACACGTTGAGCGTGTGGCCTCGCGGCTGCATCACGTCTCTTGTTCTGCCTCTATAATGGAATTACGAGCACCAAGCGAAAAAAAAAAGAAAAAAAGGATGCAGTCAGCAGTTCCTGGGCCAAGCAGCTTTATTCAGCCATTTAGGCAAGTCCTGGGGTTTTGGTCCGCGGGCTGCCGAGTTCTTCCTGCCAGCGCGTGCACACACAGACACTCGGTCGCTTGGAAACACTCAGCCGTGGAATTTCCTGCCGGTCTCCCAGGAATGAAGCGCTGGGAGCACATTTGATAGGATTTGCTTGGCTTTACTCTGCAAACTTCTGTTTTGGGAAGCACTTTTGGGGGTCTGAGGATAGAGGGTGTTGTACAGATTGTAAACCCCCTTGAGGCAAATTTGTGATTTGTTATGTTAGGCTTTATGAATACAATTGGTTTGACTTTGTTGATCCCCTGTGTGATAACTTCACTGACCTTAAAAAAAAAAATCAACATCAAAACAGGCACGAACATGATGAAGCATTTCCCCCTCTGGTTACATGACTGTCCTGTTTCTTTGTGTGCTCAGGGGTTTCCTGGTGACTTCGGAGAGAGGGGACCTCCCGGCCCTGATGGGAACCCAGTAAGTGAAATCATGTAGATAAATGCACCCTTTACTCCCTTACTCTGCCCCCAACATCACACCTGACTGAGATTTCAGGCACATTTCTTGTCAAAATGCGAAAAGTATGCAGAAGCAAAAAGTAAACAAAATAAATGCTGCTGCATCACTTGACCTTGTTTTGTCTCCATCCCTTTAGACCACTTCTGAAAAATTCAGAGTGATAGCTCATTTGCATCTTGTTTTACAGCAAAAACATTTTTTTTCCTGCACAAGACTGACTTTGGGGCAACTCTGTGCCAGTGGCTCACTCACCCATCATAATCCATGCTGATATGAGGGCAGCATCAGCAGTTTCACTCGCCTCTCCGCTCGCTTTTTAGTTTGACCCTCACTGCTCATGATTGACGGGGTCAGTGTCAGATTGTGATTGGCTGACCTCGGAGAGCCTCCTCTAGGCCTCATTTCCTCTGCCTCCAGAGGGAAGAGGGGACGTTCCGTTTGGCTGAATTCATCTCCTTTCATTCATAGAGAAATAGAGGAGGCGACAGGAAGGCCGCGCTGGGCTGCGTGTCATCCATCTCTGCATCGGAGAGGATGTAGGCACGGCTTGTGGTTGCGGGGCGGGTCGTTTAGACAACAAGCCCCTCTTTGTGTCGAGCGCCAAGTGCTCACTCACTGTGCTCAAATGAGTGGGGAAACACATTAGTCAGGCTAACAGTGGGGGAAAATACTCGTAAACAAACAATATAGAAAAATACTATATGCTTTCATGATGTATGCTTTCCCCTCCAGCTGTGTGGTGCATTTTTTTTCTTTATCTCTCCGTCCATGTCGTTTTAGGGTGAACTGGGAGCTCCTGGCCCATGTGGAGTCTCTGGTCTTATTGTGAGTGTTGTTGGAGCCTTCTCACTTATTTCATATCTCATACGTATATAAAAAGTTTGATTCCTTACTTGCTTTTCTTATACTTTGAAACTTCAGTATTTTGACGTTGAAAATGAAATGAATGAATGAAAAGTGAAAAAGTGAATGTCAGGTTATTTCGCATTTGTTGATTCTTGATTTGAATCAAACTATTTTGTCAGTTTTTAGGTGTATTGTTTGCGAGAGTTTTGCCTCTTTTGTTAAATGAAAATAAAAGTGATATTTCTTAAAGTAAGACGCAAAGGATAATTTTGACACACAGTTGGTCCTGAGACTTGTGTCATATCAGCTAGAGTAAATGTGAAAATTTGATTATCGTTTGAGGTTTTGGGGATTTATTTGGACCTTCACTGTTCTGAGTCTGTGTTCTGTGTGTGTGTATGTTTGCAGGGAGACATGGGCCCTGTTGGTATTATGGGTTTACCAGGACCACCAGGACTCAAGGTAAATGATGCGGTTTTATAGTTATGTCTCTGTCTGGTTTAGATATATTGTTACAATAAGAATAGGGTATAATTTGGTAATTCAGTGTTTGGTCTTAAGCAGAATGTCTTTAAATAGCAGTTGAGCTCCCTTTGACCAGACGTGTGGTTGGGATTCATTTATTCAGTTTATGTAAATCTTGGTGAACAGGAAAACACCAGGACTGCTCAATAACCGTGGTTTCTTTTAACTTTCATTTCGCTTGCAAGGGAGTACCTGGAAACCCAGGGGAGCCAGGACTGAAAGGTGATAAGGTGATCTGCATATGTCTTTCTCAGACTACTAATAATCAGTTTGCAAGAATGCTCGAATGTGACAAAACTGTATTTCTTATGCGGAAGCTAACAGATAACACAAAGCTACAATGCACGATTTATGTTACCCTGCACTCCTGCGGTGCATGTTCATTGTATCATTTTTACTAACGTTCCCATTATTTTTTCATGTGTTGTTTGTGTTTTCTCAGGGGGATATCGGCTTATCAGGAGAGCCAGGGGAGTGCGGATTCCAAGGGGATAAGGTAGGCGGTTGTTTGTGTGTGCTCAGGTGCTACAGTGGGCCATCCATTAATAGCAAGATCGGTGGTTCGATGCCTGGCTTCTCCTATCTGCATGTTAGAGTGTCCCTTAGCAAAACACCCAGATTGCTTCCGATGGTTAGACCAGCATCTTCCAGGGCATCTGTGCCACCATCGATGTGTTTGTGTGCATCGGTTAATGAGATCTTTGGGAAAGCATCTTGTTCTGCTCTCTAGCAGTGCAGTCCATTCTTTTAGTCTGAGCATATAGATATGGATTGGATCTTATATATGTTCTTTTTTTAAATATTTGACATACTTGTTAGTCTTGTGGATTTGTTTACACTAAGCCGGGCTTTTATATTACAGGGTATCCGTGGTCCACTTGGGTTGCCAGGTCCTTGCGGAAAACCTGGACCTCAGGTATTTTCTATCTTGCATTCAAACGTTCAAACAAGTACCAGCAGGGAAGAAGTTGAAATAAACTATTGATTAACATCATATCCATATGTAGAGTTTCTGGCATGCAGGTACATCCCACCCATTAATGCAACATAACTGACTGTACATGAAGGTAACACCTAACAGGAGCTGGTTCAGTTTCTATTGCCAGTGCAAATTTTAGATCCCTTTGATTAAATTACACAGTTAATCTGTAATTCAATGCATTGGCTGTGTGTTTCTTCTCAGTATGTGAAGCAGTGTTCAGAGCTTCCTGGACAATCAATAAATGATAAAGTACTGTCTATCTAATGGAGCACGGAGCAGCTGTGAGTGGACACAGCTTCTCTAACAGTTTGTTGTGAAGGCTATTTCCACTATTTTTCCCTCAGCTGCCTCAGATAAGAATTTAGTTCTGAAAGCATAGGGGTTGTGCTCTAAGGCTACAGTAGGTCTTAGGATGCACTCAGGAAAAAAAAACATGCTGGTGCTCTTGAAGAAAAATGGGTGGAATCTTTGGATGTATACAAAAGCAGACTTCAGGCACTCATGCGTGTAGGAGAATTTGGGTCTAAGAAATGCATGCTAATCAAGTTGCGGTATAAACAACCCCTCACAGAGCAGGGGACCGGCACAGTCCTCGTCCATGTGCTGCCTCAGCTCTGAGTCTAATCCACCAAAGTTGGCACTCATGCGATCTTAAATGTCCTTAATATGTTCAGTGCTCTCTCATCTGATGTGAGATTGTGGCATGGAAAACCCACTCTCTTGCTTTGCTTTACCCACCACACGATGCAGCTTCCATCAGAATCTTACTTCAACTCACAATGGCTGATTTTGGTGTTGTGAAGACTGTAGCTTTAACAAAATGAGATTTCCATGTATGTTGCACATACTGTACATGACCTAGAAACTTACAGAGGATGCATTTTTGACAGATGCAGTAAAGCAGATTTATTTTGGTCTAAAATGACTATTAGATTGTAAATTAGATTGTTTTGAAAAAATATCACATAATGTTTCCTGCACCAAATTTTTTTGAATTTTACGTTTTGTCAGTTTGGTTCAAGTCAAGCCGATTATTTGTGACATTTCTCAGGGCAAACCTGGTGAGAAGGGTCCCGATGGTTTACCTGGCCCTCCTGGCCCAGAGGTATGATGGGTTTTACTTATTAAGAAATCTGACTATATAAAATATATTTGTGTTGTTCTATCAATGCATATGTTAATACACTGTGCACATTAAATGTGCTACTGTGTGATGATGAAGCTGTGGTTCCTGTTATTTTCTCAGGGCTTTCCAGGTGACATTGGCCCACCAGGGCAAAATGGCCCTGAAGGACCCAAGGTTAGTAGCGTGGCATTCACACTTTACACATGAGAGGAAATGAAGTCTCAGTCATGCTCAGTAATTCGTCCACAGGGAAAGCAAGGGACAAGAGGTTTGCCAGGTCCGAGAGGGACACTTGGACTTCAGGTGGGCTTGACTTCATATATTTAGAAAAAGAATAGAAGATATAAACAATTTGTCGCTCACTAACCTTTTGTGATGATCTCTTTGTCAGGGCGATGAGGGACCACTTGGGCCAGCTGGACCCGCCGGACTCGAGGTGAGTGGTGATTGGATGACCAGTTATACAATACAGTAGCACAGTTATCTTTTAGGATCCACACAAAACACCACAATACTTGGTTACGCACACGTGCACCCTGTGTTTGAGCCTAAATTTAACTTTTGGGGAATAACTACGAGCTGTTATGAACACTAAGTCCTTTGGCTGACTGATATCTCTATTGTTCTAAAGCTGTTTTGAAAGACTGCCTATTGGACACTGTATATTCATATTACCAGATTGGTCAGCAAATTGCTATTTGTCTTTTCTATTATATAAAAAAAAGTACACATAATCACAAACAACAAAAACTGTCTGTCAAACCAAAATGTATATGTGTGTATCAGATGAGTGATTCTTTTTAAGATGAATGCACAGGAAAGGAACATTTTAACCTACAGCAAATCCTGGCAGTCATTCATTATATTAGTATCTTTTCAGGAGGCCAAATGTGCAGTTAATGTAAATGAATCAAGGGACACGATGAAATAACTTAAATGGCCTCTTTTGTTCTTTGTTCTTCACCATACATAGTTTTCCACTGTCAATTATTAACATATGAATGTAAAACGCTGCAAGAGTAACTTAGGACATAAGAGACAAATAGGATGTCTGTGAAGATTCTCAGTCATCCGGGTCAAGATTAGCCAAGGAAGGTTGAATCTATAGTAACTGGACTTCTCATCCAAGGGAATTTTTTTTCAGTTCTGACTGCCACAGCATCCCTGTGTTTTTCAAACCCACGAACACACCAGGACAGAAGAGACTGCACATCCAAACACGAGACAAGAAATCTGTTTTATGCAGTTCAGTTCAGTGAGGAATACACAGACTTGTATATTGGCGAACAACCATCAAACAAATGCCTGGCTCAAGGGCCAACTCCTCAGGTCCAGACTCAGCATGTTATCGATCCCTGAAAGAGAAAGGTAACACTTCCAAGGACAGCAACGTGCCTGTTGTGGATATGGAGGAGACAGATGCTTTGAAATAGGAGGATATTTAGCAGTTGAGAAACCGTCACTTCACAGAGAAGAAGGTCTACAACATCACCTCATCCTCACCTACAATTCTGTTTTCCCATGATGTCAAACACACATTCAGACTTGGCCTCATGTGACAACTCCAATGACGGTTGTTTACACTTGAGTTCAGGTGACACTAATGACCGTCTGCAGTGCCTTGGATGAGAGGTGCAACATCTTCGAGCACCTACAACCACGTCCAGTTGCCTCTAGATTCACCCCTCCTGGACAAACAAATCGGCATCTGACTTGAACTGTTTTGCAATATGAATAAAAGTTCACAACAACTATCTCCTTCCAAAAAAAAGTGTTTGTTTGGAGTCATCCCAGGCTAAACAATAGAGAAGACTGTTCCAATAAAACACTATTTTTGGTCGATGGTTGACTCCGTTCTACCATCTCCCGAAAGTGTAACCCACAAGCGATTACTGAAAACAAACACAAATGACCCAATGACTTGTGTGAGTAATAAGACGCCTTTGATGCTGCAAAAGACTCTTTGTTTTATGGATCATTAAGTTTCTTAAAGGGGTGTTTTTGTTTTGACATCAGTTGTTGGTTTGCTTTGTGCGACTGCCTCTCGAGGGACGGCCCGACTCGCAGACGGAACCTTTTGCAGGAGATGTAGTTTATTGTTTTTGTTGTGAGGAGCTGCCGTACGCTTCTCTGTGTCATTTTTGCTTTCTGTTCAGGGCAGGCCTGGGAGGCAGGGATTCCCTGGACTGACAGGCCCAGATGGACTCAAGGTCAGACCTAACAGTCGCACATCCACCGCAGAAACGCTGTCATCCTTAACTGAACATTCTCTCCCCGGCTTTCTTTTATGATAATGTATCATCTGAATATGTGTAAATTAGACGTTAATTCTCCGTGACCACGGGGGAACGGGGCCTCCGAGCACATTTCAACTGATTCCGACTAAAAACGAAAGGCATGAATAAGTTTGTGATATGCTAATTGTCTGCTTTGCTGTAGGGCGAGACCGGGATAAGTGGCGAGGTCGGGAAGCTTGGCGAGAGGGTAAAGGCTTTTCTCCCTCTCTTTCTCTCTCTCTTTGCTGATTTCTGTCTGATGCTCACTGTGTGTGTCTGTTTTGTTGGAGTCCCAAAGCTGTGCAGCCTATTATGAGAAATCTAACTTCAATAAAATCAAGTGAAATAAGAGCCCGTTGAGACAGCGTGTTTTTTCTCCTTCAGGGAATGCCTGGATTTGTCGGGCCTGTGGGAGAGATGGGCATCGCCGGAGAAAAGGTTTGCACGTTCTCAATTTGTCACACTTTGCTAGGATCTCAGTGTGTTGCAAGCCAACGTGTTTTTTAATCTCTCCAATTGCTTTCTGTTGATTAAATGTGGAACTTGATTAGAGCTGAAACAACAGCAAATTTGATAACTGATTAATTGTTCTCAGATATCAAAGCTGGGACTGGTTTCTCAAATGTGCAGATTTTGAATTGTAAATATATTTTATATAATATCTTTGAATTTTGAACTCTTCACTGTGATTGTGATTGAATGCTTAATCGATTCATGTCCAAAAGTATTAGACAGATTGATCAATAATCAGAATAATCATTACTGTCCTAATGTTATGTTTGTCTAATTGCGGCTCATGGTTCCTCAGGGGGATCGAGGGAAGACAGGCGCCCCCGGGCCGCTAGGTGAATCTGGGCCGATGGTAAGGAGTAAGTCTGGACCCCGTCTCTCGTACCAGGGAGCGTTCAATTCTACATACGTAAGGGATGGGGATGTGATCTGTATGGAGAGACTGATTTAAGTGATTTAACACTAATCATCGAAAAGGCAGATAATATGAGAGCTACCGTATGATTTCTTTGATGAATCATGTACGTATCATTTGAGTAATGTTGTATCCGTCAGGGTCACACTGGAATACCTGGAGAGACAGGGTCACCTGGACCACAAGGAATCCCAGTAAGTTTTTGGTTATCACTTTCATACTTGATTAGCACTGAATGTAAAGTGTCCAAAAACAATGAGACCTATTTTTCATGTTTTTTTGAGAACTATCCCAAATGTTTCTAACAATGTTCAAACTGAAAGAAATCTGTAATTTTATTCAAGGTAACAATGCATTTCTTTTGGTCATCTGACACTATAATACCGGACGTTACGTCAGGGAGTTAGGAAGGAAGTCAACAAAAATAGATAAAAATTTTACATGATTTCTTTCTGAGTCATGTTAGACACATTTTCATCTGCAATAAATGAATGTTTTTTAACAATGAAGACAACTCCCATGATCCCACACTTTTTCACAATGTGATCAAACTATGTCTTTTGTTATTGTTTTGATCTAGCAGAAATTACAATCTGAAAAAAATCTGTCATTGACTCTCTCTCAGTCAAACCTCAATAAAGGCACTAAATTAGGAGCCTTTGTTAACTGACATTATATTAAAAACTGAACTGCTGCCTACTGTTAAAATAGGTTATTGGAAGAAAGATGTTGTAATCCATAGAATTTCTAATTCAACTTGCCACTGTTAATAATGGAAGTCTCTTATATCTTAGTTTCCATAATTTGTTAGAGTCAAACTCAAAGCATATTTTTTCACACACATTCAGGGGCCTCCTGGTTCAAGGGGATCTATTGGCATCAGAGGACCCAAGGGCAGGAGGGTGAGTAACTAAAATCTCTGTTATAAGTGCAACAAGTTGAATCTGAATATGTATTATTAAAGCACACGAATACTAAGATTCATGGAGATATTCTCACTACATACAGCAAAGCACTCTGGAGATTTTGTACATGGAAATGTATGTGTGCTGCTTCGTCTGCCAACTCAGGATAATTCCAGTATTGGCTGGCTTTTCCATAATTGAGTTTTCTACTTTGGGAAAATAGCCCTTGGTTGCACAGCAGGCTCATTGGACTGAAATGAATAATTGATGTAACATGAATAAGTGGTATAATTAAGGCATTTCGTTCTGTGGATTGGTTTTACACGGCTCCCCTGATATCACAAGCAGTCACAAATGTAATATTTAATAACCATAATAGCTGAAAATTACATCAAGCCTTTAGAATATAGAATTAAGACGGGTACAGTTAAACACCAGCCTCCTTATTACACTGTCTAAAGTAATTCCCAGTCAACAAGAAAGCCAAAAAACCAGTAACAACCTTTTCCCCTGCCCAATATTTTCTATTTAAAATTGGGATATTACCTCCCAAAGGAAGATAATAGCTTTCTTCTGTGGGACACACATTTTATTTCAAAGTGTGATCTGTGTGTATTCCTGTGTGAAAGCAATATGTGTCGCACAATAAATAAATCATAGGATTCCATGGAAGGTAGTGACAGCTATTTGGAGGATGTATCCAACCTTGTTACTTTACTTTTTGTTTGCTCTCATATCCTGTAAAGTTCTAAAAGGTTACTTCTAGAGGGTTTAGTCATTCAGCAACACGTCACCCATTCAATTCAAAAGTGACTCCACTGAATTTAAGCAATGTTTCAATCTTCACGTGATGCATTTCTCTGATACTTCAGTGAGTCATTACCATCATTTCATTCAAGTAAAAAGATTTAAAGTTGGCGTAATGTAAAAGTAAGCCAGAGAAAATGGGTGAGCTTCCAGATGATGTGCCTGCTGGGGTTGAATGGATATGAAAAACTAATTACAGAGGGAGGGATAGTCAACGTCTGCACGATGAAAGCTCTTAATAAGTCATCGGTCAATATTGCTGTTCCCTCCAATTTTGAAGACTTTTTTTAAACAAGTGATGATAAGTTTAAATACGACAGATCCCCAAGTACCATAGTGCCTTTTATACAGCACTATAGGTCACAGCTGTTTTCTGTTCTGTCCTCATTTCGATCACTTTTTATATAAGATGCTTCTCACATGAACCCGCAAAACACACATTCATCCCTCTAGCATTTAATGACATTGAATAGTTTGGTTCAGTTTTAATGGCGAGGATGAATCAGTTACAGGATTCGTGACCTTTTCCAAAAGCTTTGCTACAATAACTCCAGTGTGCAGGCAGTACCACTGTGTGCGATCATGGAAAGACGGGGACATAGTCTACACAGTGTGGATTGGGCACGCTTCGGAGCCGGTTGCAGATGCCAAGCGTTTGCAAAAAATCGGCACAATCTTTGATGGTGTCTCTCAAGTGTGGGCAAAACCACAGAGCACAATAAGAGCAAGAGCACTGCCTCCCAGGCTCCACTAAATAGGGATGACAAAAATGGTGATTAAGTGCTCTAATTCATTGACTTAATATGTCAGACAGCGTGTGCCTCAGGTCTGTTAAAGGCCAGATTTTCCAGAGCTATTCATCAGTGACAACTTCTGTTTCTTCGTGTAGGGTCTGAGGGGTCCTGACGGCCCAGTGGGGGACAAAGGATCCACTGGAGTGAAGGTGAGCACATGGCCAGAAACGGTTAATAAAGCATTTTCAGATTTAGTTCAAATTTGTGGCTCATTTTAGATAACGTTGCTTCACCTTCACCTTCAACGTAACCTAGCTGCACACATCAAATCTGGGTAAACAAAACGTCCCAGGTTTCTGTAACAGAGAAAAATAAGGATGAGAACTTTTACACGGGTGCATCCAAGACAAAAAAAAAACTGTGAAATTATGATGCAATCTTCTGCAATTTGACATATTCAAAGACTGGGAGATTATTTAAACCTTCACTAAATCAGTTTTTGTTGCTCAGTAATCTCCTGCTTTATATTAGAGTAAAGGTTTTATATGTATCTAGAGATTTTCCTGTCGGTTTTTAATGTTGTGGTTATTGAAAATGAGACTCAATCACTCACTCCTACACTCGCTTCTACACTGCTACTTCATTCAAACATTTTAAGGGGTATAAATTCACATGAATAGACAATATCCACAAATGAATTTAGAGAACATAGATAATAAAGCTGCAGATGAACAGAACCTGCCAACGTGGTAAAAGCTCTACTTTCAAACACAATGCACAGGAAGCAGCATGAGTACAGATTAGACTGTGCAGACATCACAAAGCAGTGTCTGCTCCGTTGCCAGTGAAAGCTCAGACTGAGCCGTAGTAACCTGTTTTTCAAACTACTTAGCCTCGTTGAAAGCTCCATCGCCACCACTCACTCTTTCCAACTTCACTTCCTTCTCTGCCTCGACGGATAGCGGAACATGTTGCAGAGCAAACTATGCCTGTATTTCTCAAATGCAATTAAGTGTGTGTATGGCTAATTGGGTTTCTATTTCACGCATATGAAAAGGGATTCATGGGATTCATCTCATCCAGCAATGATGTACATATGTGCAATTTGTAACCAAACCAATTTCATCCGGCAACTTTTTGAAAAAAACAAACAAACAAAAAAACAATACCGTAGGGAAAAGGGAGTGTGTGGCTTTTTGAGGTATGAACATAATCAGAAGAATACGTTTGACTCATGATATAAAATGGTCATTACATATAATATGAAATAATGGTAATAAAATCATATAGAAATACAAAAAAAATCCATAAATCAAAATCGACCCTCCCAATTTGAATGGACGTGACACATCTCCTTTTACATGCAGCTTTGTTCAGACTGTAATTATTAGCTATTTTTAACATCTGAAGAATCTTTAGAGGACACTTTGTTAACTGCAAATCTAACAACAGAACTTTAAATCAAAGAGTCCTAAAATATTGATGGTGGTGGTAGTGCTTGGATGTGGGGAACATTTTAACTCTGGGGAATTTCAGAAAGCTCAGTTAACTCTGTTGGATGTTTTCTTTTCAGGGCCCCGATGGTCCACCAGGAAAACTGGGTCTCCCCGGGGAGACGGTAAGGGAAAAAAAAGACTTCTTTACTTTTCCCTTGTACCAGTACTGGAAGAAGTATTCAAATAATTGACTTAAGTTAAAGCAACAATGTCACAATGTGAAAAGTCCATTATAAGGAAAAGTCCTGCATTTGAAGTCTTACTGAAGTACTGTACTTCATACACTTGTTATATACTTGTTATACACTTACAATTCAAAGTAACTAGTAACTAGCTGTCAGACAAATGTAGTCGAGTAAAAACTACAGCATTTCCCTCTGACATGCAGTACAGTAGTATACATGTAAAGATTCACAAAATTAAAACACTCAAGTGAAGTGTAAGTATTCTAAAATTGTACTTGAATAAAGTACTTAAAAATGTATTTAGTTACTTCCCACCACTGTTTTTTTTTTATCATTCATCAAGCTAGAAGATCAAACATTCACTCTTTCCACTGACTCCATTTTCCAGTCTCTCAAATGTAATTTGTTGCTTCTGTCTGTTTTATATCATTGTAAATTGAATCTTTGAGATGGAGAGTGTTGGTGGGACAAAAAAAGCAATTTGAAGGAACATAAATACACAATTTGGAGAATGCCTCGGGCTCTCACAACTCAATTGTTATTTTTAACTGTTTTCCTCTGACTGCACAATTGAATTAATTGGCAGATAATAAAAATAATCATTACTTGCAGCTCTGTATTTAATCATCTCCCTGTTCTTTTGTCTCTTGTTCTTATGTATTTCTTGAGGATGAAAGAGCACAATAGTGAGTGAGCTGAGCCCTAGTCTTGGGCTCCCTGTGCCTATTTAACCCTCCATAAGTTTAACATGGTGTAACACCAAACAACAGAGTGGAAAAAGAGAAAGAGATACGCAAACCTAATAGCTCCGGTTTGAAGGACTTTAATTAGCTGCTGTGTGACGTTTCGGGCACAAGGCTCTTCCTCAGACTGCTTCTGATGCACACAGTTATCATCATCAATACCAATAGTTTATGAGCCCACATAACATAACACAGCAGGCGTAGATCCAAAAATTTGTCACCATTATTCCACAGAATAATCCAAGAAGGCGAGATGACACTCAGATGTCAAAAATCCTCATTAAGGCCTTTTGAGACTAAAGTGGCCAGTTTATGTTTCAGTTCATATTTTAGACGTATCGAGTTAGCCTCCATGTGGGTGTTTTAAAGCTTCAATCCCCACATCTGAGAGTGGTGTGGGGATTGAAGTGTTGTGTTTTTGCTTTGGAAATGTGTACAGCCACAGGATTAGATGCTGCATTATTTTGGATCGTGCTGTGGTGTTTAGCAATTTTCGAGGTCTTGTGGTCTTACCAACGTATGCCAGTCCACATGGGCATTAAAGCATGTATATGACATTGGCAGTGGAACATGAAATAATGTCTTTGTTGTTGTATTTTCTTCCTGTGTGACGGCGGTTGACTGAGTTTGATCGAGTTTGACGATTGCTGGCCACATGTGTAATTAGACAGAGAGGACTGAGTTAAGAAAATGTGAGGGTGATGGAGGGTGAAGGTCTGCCTGCATCAGCATGTTTCACAGATTAGGGGGGCATGTTCTGTTTAACATAGGTTTTAACACATTCTTTCCCTTATGTCAAAATATCTTTACTAACAGATACGCCTCTCAAATAGTTAGTTCTGTATATATGAGTCCAAACCACTGGGAGTACATGTGTTGTAGAGGAGCCCTGTGCCCGACACATCACGCAGCAGCTAATTAAAGTCATTCAAACAGGAGCTATTTAGTGTGTGAATCTCTTTGTCTTTTCAACTCTGCAAGGCATTTTGTGATCCAACACCCATCCTATTGGGTAACAGCAAACAGCACTATTAAAAACTCAGAGCTTATGTTTCCCTCTGTGTCATTTTGCTGCAGGGAAAGCTGGGAGAGCCAGGTGAAGCCGGGCCTAAGGGATTTCCAGTAAGTGATTGGGGCTAACAGAAGTCTCTTTTAGGTCAGTCTCGATTTTGGGGGTGGGCTCATTTTGGGGGAGCAGTGGTGGATCAGAGAGGCTTGTGTGGCACACTGTCACTCTAGTGGGTGTTGTAGCATTTCAACATGTGTATGAACGCTATGTGTGTTATAATCGACTGTGTTATTTCCAGGGTATTCAAGGACTCTCAGGACCTCCAGGAGCTAAAGGAATTGCAGGAGAGCCAGTGAGTTTATTATTTGCCTTCATGAGTGTGTGTATTGTGGGTCCATATTTGAGAATCAGCCCATTATCAAAGACCTAACTTCTTTTTCCTCTGTGTTTTTTACTCCATTTGGTTCAATTATGTGAAACTTTGCAGTTGCAGAAACTGTGAAAGAGGGTATAGAAACTATAGTGTCTCATTATCTGTAATGACCCGTGGCTCTGCAGCACCTACCGCTCACCTTTCCTCTGCATATGCACTCTGAGTTTCCACTTTGACACCTTTTATTCAGCGCTTTCTAGAAACCCATATCCTGGTCAAAAAGCCATGAACAATCTAATCCTCTTTCTCTCATTCTGCCCAAGTCTCACAGACACAAGCAGAGAAGTAGTGAGTCTGAGACAATTTGATTTACACCACCTCCTTCCTGGAGAGGCAGCTTTATTGTTGCCTGAATGTGTCTCTATAACAGCGGGCCTGTTTCCATCACTTGCAGAAGCTTTGGCTCCGTGTTTTGAAAGCTCTTAACCCTACAGATTAACTTATCTCCACAAATCCACACTTTCTGCCTGGTTTCTTATTTCTCTTCACAATTTTCCTCCTTTACTGTCACTTTCAGAGCTGTTTGTCCAGGATTAGAAGGCGCTCTTAACCTTTTTAATGGATGCCTCTGCTTTTCTGCAGGGACCAGCGGGGCCACCGGGAACGATCGGGCCGCTGGGGGAGATGGGGCAGAGGGTGAGTTTGATCGCGCAGCTGGTGTAAGAGCTCAAACTGACTTTTCATGTCGCAGCTGAATACTGAGGAGTGCCACTGCTTTTGACAGGGGCTGCTGGGCAAGGCTGGAGAGAGAGGACTGCCCGGTGAACCAGGAGAGAAGGTAAAGATGACCATGACCTTTTCAGTTATTACTGAGACATTGGACTGGTGGATGTGCACTTATGATTGTTTTACATCATGAACATTTGTGTAGTAATGGTAATGGTTATGGCCAGGGTGGAAGTACCCACTACTCTATGGGATTATATTGGGGCTTCAATCCTGAAAGCAAGGTGGGACATTTTGAGCAAAAAGAAAAAATAAATTTACAAGCAGATACATAAAAATTTAGAGAAATTATTTTATTATTAGCAGACAAAAATAGATTCTGTCCTCGATTTACTTTTTTTTTACAGTTTGCCACAATTTCAGCCAGTTGGAAAACGAGGGCAGGTTATTTGTGATCTGCTGTTTTGTCTCCAGTCAGATTACAAATAGAACTATTGGTTACCAGGGAAGTAGAGAAACCCTAAGAGAGTGATAAGTAAGTTCAAACAGCTTTTTAAAAGTTATCCGACAAACTTAACAAAACTGGGTATGTGACCCAAACTGTATAAACCACTTCTGTGTGGCTGTGGTCTGCCTACAATTCATTGTCCCACTACATCTACCTACAGAGTCTTCGATAATCCTACTTGTAGCTGTATTGGAAACAAAGCAGCCAATGAAAAAAATTGCCTACTCCAGTTTTCCATTTGGCAAAGTAACACTGAAAATCCCTATCATGCACTTTTGTGGCTGATAAAACTGCATTGTTTTCTCCACAAAATATAATTTATTTGCTTGCAAAAATGGTTTTCTAACCATCATGTTTCTTCTCCTGACAGGGTGATATAGGTCTGCCTGGCAACATCGGGGAGCAGGGTTTGATAGGCCAGAGAGTGAGTATCCAGTAGCTTCATTTCCAGCCTGAAGCCATTTGCTGCATCGCATCCTCTCTCCCCCCGCCTTTCCTGTCTCACTCCAGCTATCGCTATCCAAAATAAAGTGGAAATGCCCAAAAATAATAAAAATAAAATCTTGTACTCGTGCTGGAATTATTTCGGCGTTCTGTCAAAAAATCCACACGTCACAACCTACGTGGTGAATCTGTTTTCAAAATGTGCTCCAGATATGGCTTTGCCAATGTTTGGCTTGCTACACATCTGGTTTTGCTTCCTGTGATTTCTGTCCTACTGTAACACCAAACAATATTGAAACCATAATAATTTTATGATTTGTCTGTCAGGGCGAGCCAGGCATTGACGGGGAGGCTGGAACAACTGGACCTGATGGACCAAAGGCAAGTTAAAAAAAACAAAAGACCTGCTGCAGCTTCAGATTTTAATTATTCATGAGTTTAAAAAAAACACAGTGTGTCTCTTACTGTATAGAGCCACAGTAAGTGGAAAAACGTTGCTTCAAGACTTTGGCTGGGAATCAAATTGTTGTCAATACCTTCAACATGGATTAATTCTTTCCCGAAGCTTGGTGTCTGTGAACCCAGTGAACCCCCCCGCTGTTCACTGTAGCAGCTTATTGTGATTAGAGCAGGTCGAGTATTGTTTGTGAGATACTGGCCTTTGTACAGTTGGAGCTGCGTTGTATTGACGTTCAGTGAAAACAGATCGCCTCGCTATTTTAAGAGCTCTTCAGTCTGGCAAGCGCCGTGACAGAAAAAAAAAAAGAAAGAAAGATGGAAAGCACAAAAAGCCTGCCTGATTCAGCAGAGCCAAACTGCTGCAAGTGTGGCTGACAGAGCCACAAACAACTTCTGGCTGAGAGGAGGTGGTAAAATGTGAGCACCGACAACAGGGAGGATTAGAATAGAGTCGACCTGAGAGTGTGTTCAGATCTGAGCTGTACAGGACGTGTTCTGTTAGTCGGGAGAGTAAACTACTCTGAGTGCTTCTTGGCCACAGTGCTGCTCCTCGGATGGAAAACAGGAGCTGAAGGAGGGATTTGCAGCTCGTGCTTTTAAACTGTTGGGGAATGAAAATCAGTGCACTGTCATGGTTCACTGTTGTGTTATTGAAATTTGAAATAAAGATTTGATAATGAATTAGGTGATTCCAGCAATTATCGACTCCCTCCTTCCTGTAGCAAACTGAAGACCCGATTCTTATTTCCAGAAAGATTAAGAGTGGGAACAGACAGGTTTTGGTTACAGGACATGAAATATAGTAGCAGCTATTGAGAATATAACAACTTTTGATTTCAAAACTGAAACCATATCTGTTATGAGGAGTGGGTATGGACTCAAATGCAACACATAAAATCAGATGCTTGGTAAAGCCTTTAATAAAGGCAAAAGAAATCTTAAACAAATCTCACAGAAGGGTCATATTTAGGATAGTATAGATAGGGAAAAAAACACATTAGACAAAGAGCTGATCCAAATGATTACAAGCTCACTGACAAGCATGAAGGGACAAAGGAGAACAAACAATCCGGCAAAGGCAGAATGAAATGAACTGGCTTATATAGAGTCCTGATGGTGATTAGCTGCAGCTGGGAACACAGGTGACAAGATGAGGTGGGAGTGGCTGGTAGATGAGGTGAGGCAGAAGCGGGGTGAGTAGAAAATTACTGAGAGCTGAGGTGAGAAGCTATGGAAGGTGAATAGTGACAGACTGACAGAACTTAGACAAAACTACGACAAAACTGGACTACGTCAAGACAAGACTAGGACGAAACCGACAGAACTAAGACAGAACATGGCAGGACAAACACAAGACATGAACAGGACTCCGACATGACCACAGTCAGAGACTGGACACAGACATGGCAGGGAACAACCAGGGCTGAACAAAAACCTGACAGGCAGAATGTGACAGAACAAAAACCAAGGCTGACCAACCCAACGCAAAAAGAGATGCCTGACTGACAGAACTATGACAATATCTTAGCAAACATTTGAAGCAGAGGTTTGTCAGTGTGTTGAGAGGAGCTTGTTGAGGGAGGTGACAAAATCATTTGGGGAAAAAACAAAACATGTTTGTGGGTGTGGTTGGTGTGCCGAATGTCAAATTGTATAACAAATAAAAAAATCCCATAGTTCATTGATGTTGGATTAATTTCAGTGAGCTAGTCAAGAATGGGTCTGCATGCCGAAGGGTCTCGAATGATAAGTCCTCAATCAATTCACTACTAGATCTCAGGCAAAGACGTGTTGTTCGCATTGAAATATTCAGTAGACAACACTGGTTTTCATCCTGTTTCCCCGACAGGTGTTTCTCGCTTTCTGTAAGGAATTATCAGTCTTCCTCCTCTGCTCCTTTTATCCACGCCGTTCCTAAGGGCTCAATTCTTTGTTCAGTCTTGTTTTTTTATTGACGTATGTTATTTCCCCTCGGACAGACCATTAGCCTTTCTGCTTTTGTTACATAGACAGGCCTTCCCCCTTCACACCTTTCCCTTAAACCACTCAACTGGATATACTGGCTGTCTGTAAACCTGCCTGCCTGCTGTGAAGAGTTGGTCGGCCAACAAAACCAAAATCCTTCTGATTGGTTCTGATAGCATCAAACGTGAGCCTCGATGTTTCAAGTTTCAAGCAACAACTGATGCTCACAGAATGTCACTTTTCATCTGAGAAATATTTCCAAGTTGCCACCTGTTGTGTCGCCCTAAGAAATGAGTCATCAGTTTCGTGTCTCCTTCTAGACTTTTATGTAGAGCCAGCTGTGAGACTCAGAAATTTGTGGGGTGTGAATGCATGATACAATTTATGATTATATTTATAACTTGCAATGCTCCCAGAATCAAACTCCTACTCCGATTGGTAGACATTCATTAGACTTAGGAATTCATGAATATGGGTGATCAAGCTTTTTTTATTGTGGCCTCCAGGCTTTGCAATTTGCTTGAGTACTTCAGGTTTTCATTTATTTATTTCAACTTGGGAAACACCAATGTTTTTATTGCATATATGTGTAATGAATAATAAATAATGTGTTTTCCAGTCTGAATATTTTATTCAAATTTATTGAAACGACACAAGGCCAAACATCCTGTCTAAGGTTCCCTGTGACTACGCCAAAATTATCCCATATATTCTAACTCAATTAAACGATCACCTACTCTTCCACTCTTCTCAGGGTGAAAAGGGGGATGCTGGTCCAGAGGGTGCTAAAGGAGACAGGGGTGAAATCGGTCTGAAAGGAAAGGAAGGACCTCCCGGGCTTCCTGGACTGCTGGGTGTAAGGGTGAGTGTCTCTGCAGCTGATTCCTAATTTCATTCAGTTCCCCAGGAAAGACAGCTCTTTTTGTCCACTGACAACCTGGTTCGATTTTCTTTTACCAGGGTCAGGAGGGTAAACCTGGCAAAATGGGCGAAAGAGGAAAACCAGGAGAAAAGGTTTGTCTTTCAACATGCTTGGAGGCTAAAACACACTTTTCATTCTTGGATGTCTGTAAACGTCGCTTTCTTGTGCATGGGCTTGAATAGCAGTAAACAATAAACTCCATAAGCAGAACATTGGAAGCGCTCGTCAAATAGACTCTCTGGATTAAATGTTTGAACTGTCAGTCTGCATAATTGCTCAGTGAGGTTCGCGCTCTCGCCCGCATACCTGCTCATTTACGGCCTCTCTCCAGGGGAGCAAGGGTCACCAAGGTCACCTGGGTGAGACCGGGCCAGTAGGAGAGCGGGGAGACATGGGCTTTGTCGGACAGAAGGGAGCCAGAGGAACCATCGGGCCAGTGGTAAGACGTCCACAGATGGTCTGAAGGACTTGCTCAGTGGTTGGTGGATGTGGGCTAAATATGTACGTTCCCCTAGGGTGCTCCGGGGAGAATGGGCCAACAAGGAGATCCAGGCATATCAGGTTATGAGGTAAGCACAAAACACTGGTGGAATAATGCATTTAATAGCAGGATGTTATGAAAGTGAGGCAGCAATTCCAAAACCCTACACAGGTTTTTAATCTGCTTTCAATTCATAAATGTTAAAAACATCGATTTCAATGTTGACAGTGTTTTAGGAAGTTTTCTCTCTCAACTAAATGTCATCAGCTGCATTCAATAAATCTGTTTGGTGTCCATCTAGTGTGTGTCACATTATGTATGTATATTTTTTTGGCTTTACCAAGAAATGCTAAATCCTTTTTCATCCTCCCACTGATCTGTGTTTGAAAAGCCTGGAGTTATTTTTGGGCCTTGTTTCATCTGGGTTTGTATTTCAAACGGAACATTATTGAATGACACTATTGACTTGCCTGTAGATACAATGCTTGTATTATTCTGCTGTTGATGAATCACAGACTGGAGCTCGTTTGCTGGTGTTTTGTGTTTCCTCCTCACTCACCAGTAGGAGGTGGGGGAATCCTCTCTAGTACTCTGATGTGTCAACCACCCCTCGTATAGTTTTGGTTAATTTCATTTTTATGGACTGCAGGTCAGATCGCAGGTCTGTCTTTGACCAATGACCTGACTTTGATTTCTCATGAATAATTGCTATTTAAAAGTCAATGAAATCTTATCTTGATTAATGGCATGGTGGATAGAGGGAAAACCAATTTTAATTATTTTATTTTCTTCTCATGACCACTAGAGGGCAGAGAGTAGACACCAAAGCAACTTTATGTGCTATGGAGGCCATACAAAGACAAATCTTGCAAAGCAAAAGCAAACAAATTTTTAAAAAGTATAAAGAGTGTCATTTTCTAATAAGCCATTTGTGTTTGCAGCTAGCTAAATGCACCTCTTCTAAAATGAAACACATGTTTGCCAGATAAAAGACTGGGCTGGTGGAGAAGCTTTTTTTCATTTGCAGTGGATTTTTAACAACAAACTTTCTCTTATTTCTTGTGCAAGAGATGAAAATGGCAATATGACTGGGTCGTTCCTGTGTGTGCACATAATAGATTCAGGATAAGATTAGGGTTGAGAAATCGATCATTGCAGATTTAAGACGAAGGCATAATCAAATTGTTGACACGCATAACCACGACTTGACTGATGAATCACAAAATTGCGTTCTCCATGGTAATAAAAGATGAAGTGCTGATTGATGACACTGTTGCATTCTCAGTTTGCAGAAGTTTTATCTCTCTGTACCTCCATACAAAATGTGCTTCTCTGCATTATGACTATAATATTTCACACAGTAAATTGCAGTGAAGGTTTGGAGGCTATAATTATTCTCATTTTCTTGTCGTAGGGTCACATGGGACTGCAGGGCCCCCTGGGACCTCCGGGGCCAAAAGGTGAAAAGGTACATTCCCACACTTATTTGCTGTCCCTAATAGCCGCCTGAACTTTGATTGTGTCTAATGAGCTCTGGGATTCTGTAATGGTCGCATTACTTAACAATGTAAAATTGCCATGCAGCTCATTCTCTTCGAGTGCACGGTCAGTTCTTTTTTGATGCATTGAAACTTCAGTCGTGTCCCTAATTAGTGCTTCCTCTGTCTGTCTTGTTGTCCTTGCAATATTCCAAAAGTCATCCTTAATTTGATCAATGATTTGAACTAGGACGCATCCAATTAACTCAGTGCTGTCAAATGCATACAATTAGCCAAGCACCTGGACTCCTCTGCCCATAATTTTGGGATATTAGCACCATAATTTGTGTTTATTGTGACAAGAGCAGCACACAATAGAACACACTGCACCAGAGTCCAGTCAAACGCTAATTTGCATTTTTTTTAGTCCCTGGTCAGGAGCCATCTGGATGTGGATATTTGTTATGTTCTCTTTGCCAATATCCACGAGATAATGGCTGCGCTTGCTCTCTAATTAAATCAGTATTATGCTATCACACGGGTCGTTACAAAATATATGATAGTCAATTGAGAGAGCCAGGTAACTCCAGCACTAAAACATGCTGTGGAATCTGCTAAATACAGATCTTTATCACAGTTACGTTAAAAGCCCTAATGCCACAATACGCTGCTTTTTTATCCGTGTAAGGATCAGCTTTGCTCGGACCGTGGCCATTACGACTTATTGTCCTACTTTAAGATGTCTTTTGGGCTCTTCGTTTATTTATATCATTCGACACATGCATAACACATGACTGTTAAGATCATACGCATATCCATGGTTATTGTTTAATGAATCCCATAAAGACCCTGGAACAGACACTGGCTCCGTTTATGTAAAATGGGATCATTGTGGGTAATAGCGCATGTAATGACTTGCCATTCATATGAAGAGAGCGGGCAATGTGTTTCCATTGTTAAACACACGCATTGATTTCGTACAGACTGTTGGGTTTAGTGGGGAAATTCCACTGATCGCGGTTGTTTGTCTGTTTCTGTATTGCTTGTTTAGGGTGAACAGGGAGACGACAGCAAGGCAGAAGGTCCTGCAGGTCCCCAAGGTGACAGAGTGAGTTTCTTACATGTACCAGTTCTGCTCGTGTTCGTTTGTTATAGGCGATGTGGATTGTTGAATTAATTAGTTTCCTAATGAACCCAGGGTCCTCCTGGAGACCGAGGAGAGAGAGGAGAGCCTGGTGACCTCGGATACATTGTAAGTGAAATGAAAAAAAACTGATGTTGTTAGCTTGTGCCTTCAGGTGTAGTGCAAATTATGTTAAAGTGATGTTCTGTAGACTGAAATACAGACAATGATGTTTTTCAGGGTCAAATAGGCATTGATGGAAAGAGAGGTGAAGCTGGTGCCCCAGGGCTTCCTGTAAGTATCTTATTCGCGTTCTCTTAAATAGTAGAAGAGATATATAGTGTTGCATTGTCCAAACACAATCAGTGTGATTCAAATCAAACAGTAATGATCATTGCAGGGACATCCTGGGCCAAAGGGACAACCAGGGCTGAAAGGATCCAAAGGTGATGAAGTAAGGACATAAATAATAGTGGCATGATTTTTTTATATCTATATATAAGAAAGTTATTTCATGCATTATTATTGGACTGTATGTTCTGTTATGCAACCATGTCAGAACTGTGGAACATGAACTCTTTATGCTCCAGGGGCAGAAAGGAAAATCAGGGGCAAGAGGCACATCTGGGACCAAAGGACCACCAGTCAGTCAGATGCATTTCTTGTCTTGTTATATAATCAGATATAACTCACAGCCAAGCTTCATGTTACTATTTGAAACCAATGTAAGCTTTGACGTTAAGATTTCTGATTATCCTTTCTAAGGGTCCAGAGGGTCCTCCTGGTCCACGGGGAGTTGTAGGCAGGGAGGGACTTGAGGGCCCCCCTGGCACAGATGGACTGCCTGGTCAAGATGGAAGTAAAGGAGTCAAGGTTAGGACCCTGTCTGTGGTGTACTTTTCCAATTAATTTAAAAAAACAGCTCTGATTATTGTTCAACAACTGTCTTCTGGTCTTCTGTGTTTAGGGGGAGCAAGGAGAAGATGGAGACCTGGGATTACCTGGTAAACCTGGTCAGCCGGGTAGAACTGGTGTGACAGGGCTTCCAGGAAGTCAAGGCTCCTTTGGACCAAAGGTGAAAATGATGGATGGACAATTTCTACTAAACTAAGTTTCTTGAGTTAAGAGTGAAAAGTTTTTATCACAAAGAACTTTGTTAATTTGTGGCATCAGCTTTTTATTTTTACAATGCAGGGAATTTTCTTGCCAATATCAAGTGAAAACTCCTTAGTCTGGCAGAGTTGCTTTGTTTGGCACCGTAACACTACCTTTATATTTGGAGGCCAAACTCACACAGTCTTTACATCACTTCTCAAAAGTCCCCAAATTGCCTGCAATCCTTTTGGGAAGTAGGTTTTGCAAACATTCGGCACAGTCTTGCTTTACATGGTCTTGCCAATATTATATAAATTGGCATGAAACCCAGAAACACAGAGAGGCTTTGTTTTTTCGATCTGAGGTATGAGGCAACCTTTACCTCACTGCCCATGGTTAAAAAATAATGCGGCATTCTGATTTGGTCATATACTGTTGATCTAACATTTATTGATGTTTTTTACAGTTTGTTATGAGGTAAACTGCAGTTTGGTTTTACTGCATCTTATGATAATAAAACTTTCCAAACTGAAAGCCCAGGTGGGGAATTAGCAGTGTCTATTGGTTGGAAGCCAGAGAGCAATTATAAGCTTCTTCTGGCTTGTCTGTTCAGAGGTTACTGGGTGGGATGTGAGGAGGATGTGCATCTGTTTACATGTGTTTGTGTGTGTCCTCTAGGGTGAGAGGGGTCTTCCAGGCCAAACTGGTGCATCAGGGAAAAGAGGCTCTATTGGCGGGATGGGATTGCCAGGAAGACAAGGAGACGCCGGACCTAAAGGGCAACCAGTGAGCACTGATTGGTCAAATAACTTCAAATTTAAGTTCCTTTCCTTGACAGCTCCATTGCTTGTTCAGTGATACTCACTTATCTCTCTTCATCAGGGGGATACTGGTAAACAAGGATTTCCAGGGGTGTTGGGTCTGTTTGGACCAAAGGTATGTCTCTCATCATAAACAAAATGATGACATCAGGTCAATAAGACATATTAAGTTTTCTAGTCTGAGTTCTTTTCCCGTAGAGCAGACTTATGAAAAGGCTCTGAGAGTGTAAAATGACCCTAAAAGTAATGTGTGGGCTTAACTCATCTTTTGGTTGAAGTACTTTTGTAAAGTTTGAACGTCTTAAATTCTCTGGAGGTGCATTACATTATATTGTCTTGAGTAAAAATTGGTATGAAAGCTGTTCGGTATTACTGTAACATGCCCCGGGATGACATCTGCTCCGACATAAGTCTTCTTTACTTACAGCACGGCTGCACTATAGATTATTGCCAGCTGAAGAAACAGAGCAGGCTTTACTGGAGTCTCACTCTTTAATTTAAAACCCTGAGAGTGATGTTGGATATTTTCCTTCTCAGAGAGTTGAACAGGAGTGTGAAGCAGACGAGCTCTATGTTACTGTTCCATATTGTTTATAATAATCGTTCTAACTGAGCAAAGATAATTAGAGTCAAGTCATCAGATAAAAGTGCAGAAGGCTCCAAAACAAAAAGTGTTTAAACACGTCAAGCCCCGGAGTGATGCTGAACGGTTATAATTACGCCAACGACAACAATATTGACCTTATTCTAAATAAGAGGAGAGATTAAGCTGTTTACATGAGTTTCTTATAAAACTTTTCCACTTCCTCGTAATTATTACATTAATCAAGCTTAAGCTGTTGTTTTGTTATGGTGCTATTATGATAAATGTAGCAAAAACAATGTCCTGTAAACAGTTTATTTTTACTGCTATATGCGAGTAAATTAAAACTGGTAGCATTAAGTGGCTGGGTGGCTGTTTGGTAGTGGTGTATGGAAATGTTGCATCTTGGATATACACTGAAATGTTTTGTATGGTGTTGCCCCTGGACAAATTGTAGGAGAATTCCACCATATAAAGACATATGCGACACCACCCACAGGTTTCTGAGGGGGCATTTTTTAAGATTGGTGTCGGGTGTACAGGTCTCAAAGGACGCAGAAATTGATGTGGGATGAGTTAGTGTCTCTGAGACTGGACCTGAAATCTGAGGCTGCTGTCAGGAGGCAAACTTTAATGTCTCTTTAATGATTTCGTTAAAATCACCACAGACATTAAGCCAAGTGACATTAGTTAATAAGATGCCTTGTCTATTCTTGAAACGATGAGCCGGTTAGTAAATAAATGACTTTATCAGCAGAAGATTAATTTGTTTGATTAGTTTGCTTTTAAGATTAATTGGCAACAAATTTGATCATCAGTTAAGTCGTTAATTAAGCAAAACGTGAAGTTTCTTAGCTCCTAATATGTGAGGATTAGTTGTGTCTCTGTGTTAGGTGATTGTAAATTGCTTTGGAATTTAGACTGTTGTCAGACAAACAATCAATTAAAATTGTGATGGGATTTAAAAAAAAAATTAAATAACAGAAAAATAGCAAAAATAAGAAAAACATTTCAAGAGAGAAGCTGAAACCTTGATATGAGTCATTTTCAGTACAATCTGATGCTGTGTCCCATTTCCATACTCTTTCATATACTTCAAAGCAGGTTTTGAGTATGCACTGTGTTCACAATAGAAAAGGGACAAAACAAGGATGCAGACTTTATGTAGTCTGCATGCATATGAGAGGTGCTTTATTTTTGAGTGTGCTTTTAATCAACACTACTGTCCTGAAATGGAATGCACGCAGGAAATGGAAACGAAAACCTCCTCACAGCTGCAATCAATTAAAACAAACTGTGAGTGGTGTACAGTAGGAACACGTCAAAAATCAAATAACGCATTTAAACTTTGGGGAAAAGAGCTTTCTCTTTGTGAAGTTTATCCGACAGTCCAAAGTCGTGTTTTGACAGATGCTGTCAAAGTATAATTTTAAGACATTTCAGCTGTCAATGTAACAAATCCTACTTTTTGTCAAGAGAAGCCAACAAAGGTTGTTGTTGACTTGATACTAGTTAACCTTTAAACTTTTCATACTTTATTCACCGTTATAACAACAAATGTTTGTGTCTTTCCAGGGACCCCCAGGAGACATTGGCCCAGCAGGGATCCAGGGACCTAAAGGACCACGTGGTTTGATGGTAAGATGAAGATGAATGGTCGCCTGCTAACTCACTGCAGTATTTCAGTCAATACCAGAGCATTGAACTTTCACAAACTGCACACTTTCCACTTGAAAAATAAGTTGTGTGCCATCAGATGCTCCATCATATATGTCCTTAGTCGCTAACATGTCTCTGCTTTCCAGGGTATGGAGGGAGCTTTGGGCCCCGTTGGCATCATTGGCCCCAGCGGTCATCCTGTATGTACCTCATATCTCATCCTATCTGCCAAGCTTTATGTGGCTTCTCTCTGCTTTTTGGCAGTGATGGAGTGATCCTCTGTCTCGTTTCTCTCCATCAGGGACCCCAGGGTGACAAAGGAAGTCGGGGGGAGACGGTGCGTGGCGCTGTTTTTGATGAATCCTTTTCTGCCTTTACTGTGAGCACAGAATAGGATACTTAGTATGGAGACAGCACAGCACTCAGCCTCCTTTGCCCTCAGCAATTTTCATTTCCTATTGTGCCCCAGTGTTTGTTGTTACACTCACAGTGACACTTAGCTGCTGTGGAATTCCTGTCAGGGTGATAAATTTTGGCTGCATGCTCATCTCAAGCTTTTTTCAGAGGTGTGCCGAGCGCTCATGCACAGGCATAATTCACAATTCACTCCTAAAACGTCAACATTCATGTATGGGTTTGCTGCGTGAAAATAGGATTTGCTGTGTATAAATAAGATTTCTGAGTGTAGGCTTTCAACGAAGCAAGAGGGCAATTCAATGTATAGTAGATAAAGACTCTATTGAGTTGCGTTAAGGCGGTGATACACTGCACACGATAGAATAATATCTGGTCTGCTTTGATGCTCGCTCTCTTACTGTGGGATTGTCCACTTATGAATATTGATTTCTTTTTCTTTCATCTCCAACAGGGGTTGCAAGGACCAAGGGTGAGTAATTATTCACTTCTGTACCTTAATCATTATCCTTTCCATGGGCCAGTGGCCTGCCCAGTACTTGAGGAAATGAATGAACTACTTCATCATCAGGAGAGGTTCTAAATAATTTGAGGGCTAATGCGGTGATGCAATTTTTCAGGGCTCTCCTGGCCCTCGTGGACCACCCGGACCACCAGTAAGTTTTTCATTTTCTATATTTTTCTTAAGGAAAAAGACATTTTAGGAAATTCAGTGAACACTCACCAGCCACTTTATTTAGCTAAGCTGCTTGTTAGTTCAAATATCTAATCAGTCAATCAGGTGGCAGTGACTCATTTAGACATACATTGTCAAGATGATCTGCTGGAGTTCAAACTGAACACCAGAATGGGAAAGAAAGGTGATTTACGTGACTGTAAACATGGAATAGTGGTGCCAGATGGACTGGTTTGAGAATTTCATGAGAAAATTGTCAGAATGTCAGAATTTGGCGCCAACACCAAAGCATGGATCCATCCTATGTTGGATGAATGCTTCAGGCTGGTGGGGGATGGTTTCTTGGCTCTTTTTGCCCCTTAGTATCTGTTATCATCATTTAAATGCCACAGCCTACCTGAGCATTGTTACTGGCCATGTTCATGTTCAGCAACATAACACTCCATGTCACAAAATTCAAATCTCCTAAAACTTGTTTCTTCAACATGATAATGAGTTAACTGTACTCAGCTGGCCTCCCCCTTGGGATGTGTTGGAAAGATGTACATCATGCAGCCAGTGTGATGCTATCATGTCAATATGGACCAAAAACTTCTGAGGAATGTTTCCAGCATCAAAAAAAATCACCATTGAGGATTATGCTTGGTTAAAAGTTCTCCATGCATTTTCCAGATATGTGCAGCATTAGGTCCATTAGATCAGTCTCAAATCAAGTAGAGATTAGAGAACACTGATTCATTTGCAGTCTCTTATAGAGTCACAGACTAGTGTTCGAATTGTTTCTTTATAAGAGGCAAAATGTATTAACACTAGTATATGTGTCTTTCCTCTCAAAATATTTCAATTGTTTGCAATTTTTTTTTGCAATTTTTTTTTGCATTTTAAAAAGTTTAATGAAATAAGTAACAGTATTTAGACAAAAGTCATATCACTCCACTAAGGTGAATATATTGTTACTTGATTACAAAACTTAATTATTGGAATGAGCTCATCTGCATTGAACACAAATGAGATTATGTTACATAATTAAGAGGTTTTTTTTCTCCACTTGGTATTAATCCTGGAAGTGGTCTCTTGGTGGATCTGATGACACCTGAGGGCGTCACACTGTGTGTTCTTTCATAATTGAGATCCCGGAGTTGCATAAACAGAAAGAAAGTAGACCCCGCTGTGTGTGCAGCACATAGCCTAATTGAAAATATTCGAAAAAGTAAAACTAATTTGTGCATCTACACTCTAGCTAAACACATATCAAGTGTGTCATTTAGAGAATAATCTAACTAGTTATAGAAGTGCTTGTTTTCCACTGTGATCTCGTTCACATAGCTGTTAGCCGGCGGCTCTTCTTTTCTGCATTTGATATGCCTCATTTCCTGTGTTCATGCCTCATTTCCTGTGCACTCATGATTGTTTCTGTGCATATCTGAATATTGGGTAGGAACGACAGAGCCCAACAGTGGAGATTAGGTTTTACAGAAGTGCTTCCTAAACACAAATACATTGAGTGGCTGTTGTTATAAAACTGGCACGAGAAAACAAACCAAAAGTGTGTCCTTATAATAAAGACTTCTCTCTTTGGGTTTTTAGGGTCTTCTCAGTGCTGCAAACGAGGCTGTTGGCACCGCCTTTCAAGTCATCATTGATTCCCATGCTGCACTGAGGCCTGAGGTTAGTTAGAGGGAACCTCATTCCAAACACTGGTGATTGTTGATACTAATCATTATTAATCTGGATGAGTCTGTATAAACTCAAACAAGTTAAAGATCTAACTATATAAAAAAAAATCATCCCTATATTTATGTCTCATTTTTAGAGCATGGACCTGCCCATGTTAGACCAGGGCACAGAGATCTTCAAGACCCTGCAGCATCTCAGCACTCTGATCCAGAGTCTGAAGAACCCGCTGGGAACCCGCGACAACCCTGCACGGATCTGCCGAGACCTCTACAACTGTGAACAGAGGCTGCACGATGGTGAGGACACATTTAAGCCACTCAGTCCATTCTGTGCATAGTCACTCTGTTGTTATTTAAGAGCTGTGTCCTCCTCTGACAGGTACTTACTGGGTCGACCCGAACATCGGCTGTGCCGCAGACACTATTGAGGTGACATGTAACTTCACCGGTGGAGGACAGACTTGCCTGAAACCTGTCACAGTATCCAAGGTTCAGCTCACTTTACATCACTCTATTTAGCCAATTGCTTCAGCTCGACAAAGCACCCAGTGAAGTGCAAACTCATATCACTTCGATGCAGACGAGATCACTTTGGGAGCTTGTTATGCAGACAGTGGAGGAATATCAAAGCCATGATTGCTTGTGTGCATGTGGAAAATGTTCTTAGTTTTCTTTCTTAAGGAGCAGAGAAGCTTAGAGTTAAATGTTGTTCATGTGAGAAATGAAGCTGCACAGCTGTTCAGTTTCTGGCTCTATATCATAAACCCCAGCTCTTTTTCAATGGATGATTCTTGCAAAATCTTAGGGCTTCCCATTTAGCCCCGCTGGCACCATCAAAAGCAAGTTGGCAAGCAAACCTCTCTTATACTCTTTCATTCTTTTGTTTTGGAGTTATAGTTCAGCCATGAGATACTGCCACAAAACATCACCGCACACACAAACAAATGCAGACAGACTCAACGCCTCAGTAGACTGTCAATGAAACAAGGGGGCGGGGGGTGGGGGGCAGACAATCATACACACAATGTGCGATCCAGAAATAACTCATTCTAATTAATAACAGAATTGGTTTCTGTTATCAGGTTCCAAACTGTGCTCAAGTTTTTCTATTAGTGACTAATACTTGCCAGCAAGTTAAGTCAAAGTTTATTGTAGTCCAATTTCATAAAGCATGCCTCAAAGGGCTGTACACACATTGAAATAAGCAACATTAGCAAAAAAAACATATAAACATTACAAACATAATAGTGGGCACAATACAATAAAAAAACAATAAAGCACATCATTAGCAAAATATATAAAAGCATACAGAAACGAGACAGCATGTACAGTATATTAAAGCAAACTTACAGTACATACACATGCTGATACGCACATAGTCTAAGTAGGATAAAAGTGGTTTATAGTTAGGGCAGAGTAAGTGAGATATGAATGACTGATATGAAAAGATGTTTTGAGTTTCCTCTTAAATTTGAGTAAGAAGATGATTCCAAAGAACAGGGGCTTAGTGAGAGAAGGCCTTACCACCTACTGATGTTTATTTTTGGAAGTCAGGAGACTAGTATTTTGAAATTGTAGAGTCCTAACAGGTATATGATGGGCGACCAGAGAAGATGAGCAGAATGGTGCCAATTAGTGTTATATTTTACAAGTTAAAAGTCTGAAACTCTAACATGTACAAGAAGACAATGAAATGAAATAAAAACAGTGGTAATATGTTATTTTTTTTCTACTTTTTGGTCAATTTTCTACATAATATAGAATGTATGATTAAATCCACTTTGCAGTTGGAAATCGGAGTGGGTCGTATCCAGATGAACTTCGTCCACCTGTTGAGCACGGAGGCGGTGCAGCACATCATCATCCACTGCCTCAACACGCCCGTGTGGGCAGCAGGACCCTCCCTGCAGCCCTCGTCCAGGGCTGTGAGCTTCAAGGCCTGGAGCGGGGAGAGGATTCGGGCAGGGGACCTCCTGGAGCCGCTCATACCCAGGGACGACTGCTGGGTAACTATGCACTGTTACTTCACTGGCAAAGATTCAAAGCAGAACTTGTGTGTGAAAGAACTCAGCTCTTTGTGTAAACATCCTTGAAGGAATAGTTCAACTTTTTGAGATATAGACTTCTTGCTGAGAGTTAGAAGAAAAGATTGATACCACTCTCAGGACTGTGTGCGACAACAGGACACCTTAACCTTGTGGAGTTTTCTTGTAAACAAACAAAACTTAAGCTTGTATTCACTGTTACTCACCAAAACACATTGTTATATTGTTGAGGTTTAGAAGGCATTTCCTTTTTCACAAAACATTTGCAAAAAATAATAAAAAATAAAATCTAAATTCAGCATTGCTTATATCCATATTCACTTTTCTGTTTTTGCTGGTGCATTGCAGCATATCCTCACCACTTGTGCATCAGCTAATTAACATGCTGTATGTTGTTTCAATCATAAATAGCAAGAAATGTAAAAAAAACAAGTTGTGGTTTTACATGCTCTATTTTTTAGCTAAGCGTAGAGACATTGTGGAGTCTTGGAGTCATTTTCACATTTCTGTTTGTGCAATGATTAAACAGAGGAGATACAACATGTTAATTATGCATTAATAGGCGCATTTTAAACTTGAACCAGGCTTTCTGTTTTCAAGTTTTGAGACATCTGTTTCTAATAATTCTGCCTCCAATCCCTAACACTGGTCATTTTGCCGTCCACATCCTCACATCATGTGACATAATGCAATCTTCCCTTTCAGATCAAAGATGGCCGCTGGCACCAGACCCACTTCATTTTCCAGACCCAGGACCCAAACTTACTCCCTATAGTGGACGTGTACAACCTGCCCGCCACAGAACCTGGTGCACGCTATCACCTCGAGGTCGGACCTGTGTGCTTCTTATAGGGCTTTGTGGAGGGGAATGCTCCTCAAAGGAGTGACTGTGGATGGACGGGAAGAGGGAGCCTCTGTGGTTTCAAGAACAACAGACCCCCCCCCCCCCCGTTTTCACTCCACAAAATATGCTTGGACTGCAGAAACGAGAGCGGGCAACAGAGGAACAAGGCCCAGTGAAAATGCAGAGATAAGACTTCTAGCACTACTCAGCCTATGGAAAACAATAATAAGCTTCTTTTTTCAGAGACTTGTTTGTGTGACACAAGACCTGAAGGCCCCCTTTTTTTTTTGGAAGGAAGTAATATGAACGTCTCATTTTGTCATCTCTCGGACCATGTTGTATCATATTTTCTTCACGGTCTGATACCAGATTTTGCAAATACCTGAAACGTCAAAAGACATCTGTACAGAAAGGTGGAACAGTTCGATCTGCAAATGCAATAATTCCTCTTTTAATGTTTAAGTATTATTTATACATGTATTTGTACTGTATATTGTAATATAAAGTGCAATAGTTATTGTTCCACAGCCTTTTGGCATATACAGTATCACCATCATATCACTCATTCAGGTATACAGTGTGCCTCAGACACACAGGCGTACTGTCTCCAGGTAAGTCTTTTTGAGCCTCTAATAACTGTCCAGCGCTGAGAGACCCCGCCTTTATACAGATATCTTCACACAAACAACTGCTGTGTGGTACTTTTTCGTGTTGAAGTGGATCGAAGCTCTCCACGGTGTGAACTGAGAAAAGTGTGTCAAGATGCTACCTCGTACCGCACCTCTCATCTCGCGGCAAACAAGACGTTACCTGATCTAATCGGAGATGACACAGAGGTGACACCTGGTGCTGCAACAGTTGACACGTGTATGATAAACTCTTGTCAGCTCTCAGCAAAGCTATGTCTTTATGAAAAAAAAAAAGGGAAGATTGTAAAATATACACGCAGGCCAAATTCATTAACTTATATTTTCAAGGTAGTATTTTAACTTTTTCAATACTCTTTCAATACTACTATCTGACACTGAGTCTGACATGATAAGTGTTTTTTTTTTTTAGCTCTCGAAATGTAAATGTCTAAATATTCAACGTTTATTATCTACAGTGGATTTTATTTAAAATTTATTTAAATTCTGACTAGCTTTCCAGTTCAAAACCAGCATCAACTGTCACGTTTTAATCACTTTTTTTTTTGTCATTCAGAGCTTTAAGGATTCTACAGTCTGTATGTGTTTTTCTAATTAAGCTGTCCCTAGACAATCAACTGTATTTTAGGATATTACCATTACTTCTTTTTTTTAATTTTACTGTTCATGCATTTGTCACTCAAAGGTGCAGCAATGATGGTTGGTCCTGCCAATCTATAAACTCAGAGGATTTCTTACAATACACAACACTAAACTACACATGGTACATGAGCTTACAGTGTTTGGTCTGTGCAGATGTTTTATGCTGCGTGAATGAAGTCTAATGACTCGACAGGTAATTCAATAAATGTCTGAAACCTTTGTTGATAAGCAGCTTTCAATTTTTTTTTTCCATCAAAGCAAACTTCACGGGAAAGTGAAAATATAAAATGCATTTAAACTGCCTGCTTGCGGTAGTGAGCTTTAGCTTCCTTCTATTAATTTTACACCTGGAAGTGCTGAATCCTGACAGCTACTACCATTGTGAACATGGAGAAAAATTGTGTCCTTGAAGTAATGCCTTGTTTGTTTTTTCCAAACATCCCCCCTGCCCCCGGGCAGAAAAAAGCAAGGCAGACTTGGAGGTTGTAAACACTATATTAGCTGTGTCTTTGCATACATGATCTTTATCTCGGGCACATGGCATGGCGACCCCCGTCAATGGGCAGGTTGACTCCAGTGATGAAGCTGGCGGCGTCGGACGCCAGGAAGGCGATGCTGTGAGCCACTTCCTCCACCTCCCCTGGTCGTCCGAGGGCATGGGTCTGCTTACACTTTGCAAGAAACTGGTGGTGCAACAGATGAACAGAATGTGCTTAAAAGATGTTGTCTGTTCTTAGTGGTAAATAGATCATAGATGAGGGATGTTTGGGAGGCCGTGCAGGCCAGGACTGAGAACAAAAGAATACTATATATAATGCTACTATGTAATATTTTCAAGTATTCATTTGGTGCATTGCTGACTGCCATCTACAATATTGTGTCTGTACTATTAGAGGACAGATGTAAACATAGAGCTCAGCACTTGTGTGCAGAGCGTCTTAAAGAAGAACTCAGTTTAAGCAGCAACATATAATATTGACATGATATGCTACCTGGGCATACTGCTCCTCATCTAGTCCTGCTCTCTTGTGGACATCTGTGATGATCACACCGGGGCTGAAGAGATGCAGTGGGACAAAGGATACAAAATATGGTACTTCAGAAATGTATTTTCAACAGAGACAACTTACATCAATGCATTCTAAAACAGAATTACATAAGACTCTGCGTTAACTAACTATGTATCCCAAATATGAATCAGGTCAACCACTGCACACAATAAACACACATACATTTTTCATGAAAACACTCACCACACAGAGTTCACTCTGACTTGCTTGCATGCCAGTTCTGAAACAAAAGAATCATGTTAATTTAACTTTTATAATCCTGAACTTGTAAAAGCGTGAGGGAAAAAACTGTCTCACTCACCAAGTGCTATGCAACGTGTGAACTGATCAATGGCAGATTTTGACATGCAATAGGCCAGCACGCCGGGGAACTACAGAGAGAAAACAGCACAGTTATGATTCTGTCAGCAAAGACATGTAGTGGAAAATATGTGTCCAGCTGCTTTAATACCCACTGATCTCTGTCCATTGACACTGGACACATTGACGATGGAGCCTTTGGTCTTGATCAGGTGGGGCACACAGAGTTGAGTCAGGAGGTATACAGATCTGGAATATGGAACAAAAGTTAGAGGACATACTAACTAAAATAGACTTGAACACTAAATATCAAAATGGGAAGTAAGTGTTATTAGTCTTGTGTCTTCTTCATCTGGACATCTGTGACGGGATTCACCAGCAAGATAATACCGACATCCACACATTTAGATTGGTTGGCTGATGAATAGTGTCATTGATCTAGTGTTCCTGTGGATCAATGACAGCATGAAGTGATGTCCTCCAAAGGGAAATCTGCGGCTGAGATCGACCTCACTTCTGACTGGAATTCTGTATTGATGTTCACACGTGCTGGCAGCATAACTAAATGCAGCACATCAAATGTAATGCAGTGATGCATAAATGTCCTATATGAGACATGGCCCTACACATTCATGCATACACACACAGTGTATCCATACAGTGCTATAACAGTCACACCTAGATTTAGTCAAGCATGTATACTCATATTGTGTATATGATGAGATCCATTAAAAATTGCAAACATTTACTATATGTATCTATTTCTAAGTCCATTTTGATACATCTTCAATCCATACATCAGTTTAGCCAACTTCAAATTGAATGCTATATTTAAAGAGCACCTGACAGATCCCAGCTCCTGCAACTGACTAATATGTCTACATGGTGTCAGGTGAGATCCTACCTGACATTGATATTCATGACCTTGTCATACTGAGCCAGATCTGTTGTCTCGATGCTGCCCATGGCCAGGATCCCAGCACTGTTAACCAGGACGTCCAGCCGCCCGAAGTGAGTGATAGTTTGCTCCACTGTCTTCTTCACCGTCTCCTCATCGGTGAGGTCTCCAGGAACGAGCAAAGGCTGAACACACACACACACACACTTTTCATGACGTTCTGCTTACAGGTTACAAAAACTGACCTATTCACTGCATGTCTTTAAATGTATATGTTGACATGTATGTCCATTTAGGTAATATGTAACGGTTACTTACACCTATTTATAGCAACAATGAATATTCCCATTTGACATAAAACAAATTTCAGTTCCTTTTTCCATAAGTTACACAAAAATATGTTTAAAATCATTTTGGTGCGCATCCCACAATGCACCAGGGCTTCATATTGTGACTGTACATGCGCCTACATATATCAATATGTAGACTTACATTCCCAGTCATCTCAATGTGTCAGGCTCTAATGATTCTAACATGCACCTGGATACTGTCCCGCCAGACTCCATTCAAAAAACTGCAGATTTAAATTGCAGCCTCTTAACGCTCTCTTCGTATTCACACTTCTCTTGGTGCACACAAAACGACACTTACAAGAAACTTGGACACATTGTCAACATGTCTGTAGGACAGTTATGTAAGCCCCAATGTACCTCGGCGGCTCCACACTCGGTGCACTGTTTGGCGATTTTGCTGAGGTTTTCGGTGTCGCGGCCGTTCAGAGCCAGCAGAGCTCCGAGTCTGGCAAACAGGACACTGGTACCTGCCCCGATACCCGAGCTGGCTCCTGTTATCAGGGCCACTTTGCCCTTCAGTGAAGACACCTAAAACACAAGTGTACACACGAAGTCCATCACACAGTACATGTACTACACAGTACACCAATACGTGAACTGTCACTTAGTTCATATTGGACAACTAATAAAACACTGTAACAACAAGCAAAGTTCACTTACTTTAAATGCATCGTCTGACGCCATATTTTCTGTGGGGTGTTTGTATGTAGTTTATATGAAACTGCTGGAGTCAGTGTGCTTCGTCCAATAGTTGTGACGTAATTTGACGCATCAGGTGCTGATTTGTAGTTCATACATGACTACAACACCGCCCCTTTTCTAGACTTCCAGCCACACCTTCAGCTTCATGATTTTGAATATAGACTGTATAAAACCATAGACTGTATAATATAAAACATGGACGTAGTCTCCGTGACGTCACCCGTAGATTTCTGAAGAGCAAAAATGAAGCTAATCGCAGCGCAGCCATCTTGGCAGTGGGGACATAACTCCAGTTAAGTGAACATTTTTTGCATGTAACTACACACATATTTTTAAATCATGCTCAAAACACAATATATTAGTTATAAAAAACTTTTATTTAGTACAAAACAATGGCAATTTATGTACATCAAGAAAAAAAAAATCACAACCTGTTTAGCAGGGCTGTGCAAAGTCTGGTGTTTTGCTTTTTTGACCAGTTTGTGAACATGTGAAGATGCCTCTATGTTCAGACTCCATCACATCAAACCATTTGTTAAAATTCATAATCATACACAGCTAGAAACTAGCTGAATTTCGCCTTTTGACTTCCTGGACAGTGATTAGGTGACAAATGGCATTTAAATTCGGGGTCAGACCAATTTGAAAAAGCATATTTTTGTTAAGAGTCAGTGTCCTGTTCTTTTTTGATCTAGCCTCTGACAAGTTATTCACTTTAACTTTTGCAATGTGCATAACGCTGTGAAACTACTTCATTGGAAATATCAGAGTCCATGTCTGTGTGAAAGGCCCATCTGTAGAGTTTAAGAGAAAGCAGTCTATCCAGCGAAGGGATTGGCATGAATGGTCACATCCTTTATCCGGGTTTCTGTCAGCGGTCTGAACGTCTTTTCGTTGACGGGCAGTTTCTCCAGTTCATCCAGTGTTTCCAGGCCATCGATAATCCTTCATGTTGAGGAGAGGGAGATGTCAGCTGCAATTCTTAATTAGATTTTAATCAATCAGTTACTGTCAAGCATGCTCTAACCAGCTGTCTGTACAGCTAAAACATTTTTCACTGCTCATTCCACTCTTTCTCTCTCACTAATATCCCTATCATTATTCCCATTTCACACAACACCCATTCTTTGGTATAAAGGATCCATACTTTCCAAACACTGTGTACTTCATGTCCAGATGAGGCTGTTTGGCATATGTGAAGAAAAACTGAGAGCCATTTGTGTTGGGGCCATTGTTCGCCATGGAGACCACTCCTCTTACATTATGCTGAAATAAAAGAAAGCAAAAGAGTTAAATACTGATCCGTGATGATATATTAGGTGACACTTCTTGTGCAAGTTAGCAAAAGTAGGCACTCACTTTTAGGTGTTCACTGAACTCATCTTCAAATTTGCGGCCCCATATGCTTGTTCCACCTTTACCTGTGCCTGCATGGTTTCATCAAAATACAATGAACAGGAATTGAGGATGTGAATTCTGACACTTCAGTATTGAAATGGAGCAGGTGGACCAACAACTTTGTACCTGTAGGATCTCCAGTCTGAACCATGAAACCTTTAATGTTTCGGTGGAAGACGCAGCCGCTGTAGAAACCACTTGCACACAGAGCAAGAAAGTTCTGCAAATAGTAAAAAGTTGTTGTGAGATGAGCGGAAACGAGCATCATGTTAACCAGCTAACTCAGTGTAGTTTACTCACCTCACATGTTCTCGGTGTGCGCTCACAAAACAACTCGATTTTAATTTCTCCTAGATCTGTGTGCAGGGTAACAGCCTGCAAAATTGACAAACGGAAGGAAATAATCAAACCTTAAACTTTTAAGACGCACAGAAATGCTCATTTATTAGTTTGCTACCTTGCTTAGCCTGTTAGCCAGACTGCAAACATAAGCTAGTTCTCGTTACAGAAGGAAAGTTTCAGGGCTTTCAACCAAAAAACTGATCAGTGTTAAACCACCTAATTAGTTAATAGTCATTAAACTGTTTTATTATTTTCATGCTGACAGCTGCCTAATGGAAAATGTAACAATCAGATTTACCATCGTAAACGCCGCGTCTATTGACAAGTGCGTCGGAGAAACATGTCCGTGTAGGTGCAGCAGCTTAGCGTCGAATGGTTCCGCAAGGAGTTCATACATGGCAAAATGTATGGCATCATGTGACATTGGCTATATTTGTTGCTATTATTTTCTGGCAATCATTGGGATATTTGCAAATATTGTCAATTTATGGCTTCAGCACGGAGTAGTTAAAGGCAGGTACTGAAAATGGTAGTTTTAACTGTAGCTGGCCTCATGTTTAGAGACTGTCCTGAGACACCTTTCCCAGTCGTTTGTTGCTGCCATCCCAACCTGTTTGAAAACTGTTGCTGTCATCAAATTCAGAATAAGAATATATTTAGAAAGATCAGTGAAGTTAATTGTTGTCCTTGTACTGTTTTCACTTGAGTATATGTCAGAAAGGATTAGCAAATGATCACATTCTGTTTAATGTTTTGTGCAATGTCCAAACTATTTTTTGAGCAGGATCAGGGTCGTATATGCCCTGTACAAATGCTCTGTTGCTTCTTGATAACTTCTAAATAATATTATGACTTTAACAATGACTAATGTCTAATATGGTACCTGGGTCGTTAGGTTCTTGGCCCATCACCAAAATATCACAGAGAACTGGTTTGTTCGCTATGTCAAACACTTAGCAAACAGAAACTTAGACAAATTTGGTCGACCAAGTTTATTTTATTTTACCTCATGTGGATGGTGTGCAGGAGAGGATGGGACACATGTTCAAACACACAGAATACTCACTGTCACATCATTCCTGTAAATACTGATGCACTGATGAATTCCTTATGAATGAAAAACTTCTGGCAACCAAACACTGCATGAAGCCAAATCTGAACACCACCTATTAATAGATCGGAGTTGGGGAAATGTTTGAAAAAAAAAAGAAAAGAAAAATGTTTTGTACCCAAACATAATGAATTTAAGAGGAGAAAGAGAAAAGATGAACATCAAGTGATGAGAAGGTCTCACCATGCCACACAGCTAACACTCACACACACACTTCATCTGTGCTAATCACAACGAAGACACAACAATTCTGAAACAACACAGCTCAGTTTATACATGGTCACTGACGGAAAAATGCAGAATCAAGGTTAAAACAAGTGGTTTCTTTAAAAACACAAACATATTTTGTTTTAAACCAGCAGTCAATATTAAATACACCAAACTAGAAAAAAATGTATAGAAATGCATATAAAACTGTGACTGTATAAAACAACTGTTTAAATTAATAAAAATACCAGGTGTAATTAAAAAATAGGCAATTAACTCAAAAAAGAAGTGAGTACTAGCTGGTTTCCTGAGAAATTTAGTTATATTATAATAATACTAATAGCTGTCAAAATGAAAAAATAATGTCAGTCAAAATGATAAAATGAGGGAAAATACAGAGAACAAAATGATTAAAAATAACTGAGACCAAAAGCTAATCTAGTCACTGATACAACTTTACTAGTAACCTAGACAATGGATGTCTTAATATACTGACCATTTCACTCGCAGTGTTAAACATAAGGTTTTCTGACGTCACTCTTAATTAGAATAGTTGATTGTCTTAATCGGCTGTGTATTGCTGAGGTGCTCTGGATGTCACCTAAAATGCTCCAGTTGGGACTTAAAGGTAAGGACCAAAGTAATTAATTTTCCTATGAGTCAGTTTAAAACAATATTAATTCGAAAAAAACAAATACAATTTTAATCTCGTGGCTGGCAGTCATTCAGTTACACCTTCCCATGCCAGAAAACGTGTTGTACACATTAAGTTGTATACCATTACTTGCATTTACCTAAATGTAACTTGTGGGAGAGGTGATGTAGTGCAAAAGCATCATCTAGGACCAAAGAATCACCTCTAATCTACTTGAAAATGTCACCATCACCTTAGTAAAATGCGTGTGACAAAAAGAATGCCCATGCACACTAGAAAACTACACCACTACTAACCTTTACATAGTTTAAATAAAGGCAATATTGCACAATATAGCATAGTTAAACATGTTACTGAAATAAATGTACATAGCTTAAACTATTCCTATGCTTTTCAACCCAGTTACTCTACTGTATATTGCTACTGTCCAAGTATTCTCTGCAGTTAGGTTTATTAAAACATAAACTGATCTTTTTTTTCCTGGGGCAAACACAAGAACCCCTGTTGTGTGTTGTGCTGTGTCAGAGCTGTGCATTGATCTTGAATTCCACATTTTTAGCATCGTGCTGCTTACTGTGGTAAAAACACAAGTGCAGAAAAGTCACTCTCAGGCAAAAAGTATTCAACATTTCTCTACAAATGAACACACTTTAAAACCAGAGAAATAAATGACAATTAGATGACCTGACCTGAAAAGTATGAACAGGAAAATAATGAAAAATTAAGAACGATAAAAAAAATTCTCACACCTCCCACAATTATGAGAAACAAAGACAACTTTTTTTTTACTGCCTGGTGGGTGCAAACACAGGACCTACATGCTGTGAGGTTGAACTACCTCATAAATCCAATTTAGTGGAGTGGAATTTGACATGACTTAGTAATTTTTTTTCTTGCTTTTGTCTTTTCTTATTCCCCTAGCAGGGAGGGCTTTCCATAAGAGATGAGCATATCTGGTGTAAAAAAAAAAAAAAATCCCCACAAACAAAAAATCCATCACACAATAATTAAAAAAACAAAACAAAAACACTTTCATTCCCAAAATGAGCATATGTCACTTCAATAATGTAAATTGAAACCAAACTGCTACTTTTCTAGATCACTTTTTACAAAAAGACTGGCAGACATTTTACTGGGTAATTTAAATCCTAATATTCATGCCCTTCTGACTTTAACACCCTATACAAGTTGTCAGCAGTGCACAGCAACACTGGTGAAGAGAGTTAAAGCTGTACTAGGGTAGGGACTTTTCAAAAGCTACCACAGAAAACAATGTCTCATTAATCCCATTTGAGACACCATATGCACCTTTTACTGGCTTAAATTGATTACTGTTGTCAAGTATGGTCACTTCTGAAAAGTCCAAAGGAAGTGATGACATTAAACATCCGGGCAAATTATAAAACAAACATCATGTCATGCTATCCCTATTAGCATTTGGGGTGGGGTGGTATTGCAGCTTTTAGCGCAAAATTTATCTGCATCAAAACGTGGTTTTGAGAACGCGACCATTTATTCTAAACTACATATCAGAACAAACGTAACTGAAACGGCACATAACACAAAAGGAGTGAATTAATGTTAAGGCAAATGACCTAAAAGTCATGGCTCTTATCAGAAAACGCCTCTTAATCTTTCTTGCCAATGATAAATAAATTTGTAAGAATTACAAAAAAATGTTTTAATTAATTGGAATGTTGCTTTAAAAAATAAAAGCTTTTTGAAGTAAAAGCTGAAATTTCACTATGATCAGAAGTGGGCATTTTGGTCATTATTGGCAGACATCGTCCTTTCACATAAAAACTTAAAATCCTTATTCACCTCACCTTGAAGAACCTAATATACCAATTTAAATATTTTCAAAGATGGCTGTTATCCCACAATACCCTACCAAGTTAGAAATCATATTAATCGGGTTATGTTAAAATAACAAACTGAAATCAACACATGGCCAGGTGCTTGAAAAAATACCTGAAGACATGTTTTGTTCTGTTTACTTCATAGCCACCACAGAAAGGGTAATAAATCAATCTAGTCTTTCAGGTCTGTGTTATCTTGTGTGAACTTTTAATTCTTCCGATGCAGACATGACTCATCTCATTCAAAACCTTTTCAGTAATTTCCCCAGATATGGTCATTTTGTTTTGCGCAATTCATTACAAATGATGCCGATGCAGCATGACCATGAAATAGATTAGAATTCCCACTGAATAGTATACTGGCAGTAAGGGTTGGGTATCTGCATGCTGATAAGATGCTCCACCAATGTAATAGTATGGGGGTGATGTCTTCACTGAATAGCATTCAGTAAAGTAATTGCTTTTCCTCAAATGCTACTGTGGGTCAAACACACTGCACATCTTTCCCCAGAAAGAGGACATGAACGCCTCCGCTCTGCCAAAATGGCTACATGTAAGGATCACACTCTCCAGTCTAATGCCACATGTTGTACTGCTACCAGGACTCAGGCCAACCAAAGACAACTCATCTGCACTGCTAACAGTCTCCTCGATGATCCCCTCAGACACTGGATCTAAGAATCCATAAACTTTCTTGACATGAGTCATCACTAGTTTTCCCTGATTTGTGATATTGTGTCCTACTTTCAGGATTTTCCAATCAATTTCAAACCAAGCACATATGAGCATATTTCCACCATGGTCATCCCTCTACAGCAGAAAAATAATGATCACCAGATTTACAATTTAAGTCAGGTCAGTGCTGGACAACAGACGGAGAAAAGCCATGAACAGCTACTTTTCACACTCAAAATGAAATCATGCTAACATGACTGTGCAGCTTGTTGATGATTGGTATTGTCAGTCCCTGCATATAAATACACTGTAATATTTGGTGATAATCAGATGGGATTGGGAGGTTTGATACACTTAAAATAAGTGGAATAAATGATGGCTGCACTTAAATCAAATGAAAAAGGGGGAAGTCTTGCTACCTTGCGACCTCATTTCTAAGACTGACTATCTTAATGTATTGTGAACAGTGGAAACTTTGCTCTGTTCTTTTTCTGTCTGTAGCAACGTCTTGCATACTTTAACTTCTCCATCACAACCAAGAAGCATAAAATGTAAACACACTGATCACACACACTGATCGCTGTTGATCACAATGGCACTGCTACATTATTGCTAAAAAGCATCACTACTGGGTTATGATGGGAAGGCCTGAGGGGCTGACTGTAAAGGAAGGGAAAGTTAAGAATTAAGTGAACAACCTGAAACTAACAGCATTTTGGTTGAGCCAAACTGGTGCTGGCTCTCAATACCCAACCTTACTGGCAGTACACTGCAGCAGGACGACTGCCTGCTTTAACAAGCCCTCCAGGACAGTACAGGCATTCCCCTCCTGTGTCAGGGCCAGTTGGTCAGTATCTATTTTCACTAACAGCCACAGACCTGTTCAAGCCTGTTCTTTGTCAACTTTCCATAACTGTTCCTTGACCTCTGTGGGCAGGGTGTTGAAAAGGTCCTCCTCCACCACGAGACCGGTTCTCTTTAGCTGTCGGCACTCGCCCAGCTCTACAGGCAGACACTCCAGCCGGTTTCCTCTCAGCTCGAGCTGTGTCAGCCCGGTCAGCTCTCCAAACCGCGATGGCAGGGACTGTAGGCAATTATTCCCCAAGTTCAAAGTGCGAAGCTTTTTGCACTGGAACAGCTCATTAGGCAGGCTCTCAATCTTTATTTCAATGTGGGGGAGGATGATGTGAGGGGAGAGAAACAGAGAGACATTAGAATCTGGAACTTTAAAATGTCTTCAGCAGCAGACAAATTGTTGCAAACCATAAAGGATAAAAATGATAAAGAATTTCAATGTATAATAAAAAATATATATTAAAATGGTTGGAAAAGAGTGATTATTCAAGTACTCACCCTGTTGGCTGTCACTGCCAGGTACTGGAGATTCTGGAGGAAGCCAATGTCTGTAGGGATATAGGTTAGGTTGTTATGGCTCAGGTCCAGGAAGCGCAGCTTGCGGCAATAAAACAACTGGCTGGGGATCTTCTCAATCTTGTTCCTGTTCAGGTACAGCTTCTCCAGGTTGGTCAATGTGCCAATCTGGATGGGAATATAGGCGATCTGGTTGTACCAGAGCTTAAGGCAGACCAGCCGATGAAGGTGCTGGAAGCTGATGATCTCCTCGATGGTCTTCAGGTTGTTGTCCTTCAGATCAATCTCCTGCAAGTTGTGCAAGCTGAAAATTGAGTGCGGTATGCGCTCTAGATCACAGCGGATGAGCTCCAGTTCTGTCAGGTTCACCATCTTCTTCAGGCTGTTGAGCACCATCAGCTTGGTGCCTTCATTATTGATGGAAAGCTTCTGGAGGTGCATGCCCACATCAGTCACCACCTGAGGTAGCTTGGTGAGATTGCTCTTCAGACGAAGAACTTTGAGCCTCTTGAGCTCCCGGAGCCCATCAATGACAATGTAACGGTTGTTCTCCGCGCTGAGATTCCCTGTCAGATGAAGCTCGCTCAGATTCTTCAAACTGTAGATCCATAAGGGAATCTCTTTGATGTCAGTGAACTTGATGTGCAGAGACTTCAAGTTCTCACGCAAAAAAGCCAGTGCAGGAGCTTCAATTTTGGCCGGCGTGTGGTAAAGCCACATCTCTCGCAGGTTGACCAGCTGGGCGATGATCGGGGGGATGGTGACATCGGGGATAAGCTCCAGTTTAAGAACCTCCAGCTCCATCAGGTCAAATACTGTGTCTGGAATGCCGCTCAGCATGAAAAGGTGCAACTCCAACTTCTCCTGAGAGTTCTTGGTAATCCTCTGTCTGAGCTTGTCCAGCGTCCACTCATTGTTGAGGTTGAGCTGCCTCAGCTTATTTTCACTCACTTCTGAGAGGAACACGGCAAAACGCTTCGAGTAGAGAGGGTCATACTGATCGATCATGTGCATCATGAATGCAAAGTCATTTTTCACATCGGGTATGTCGCTGTAGCTGCTCTCTTCCCGTATGGACTCAAAGGAGTACTTCTTCAGAGAGCGCCGAAGCATCCAGCAAAGTGTGTACATGCATATCAAACCATACACAACCACTAAGCTAATGTAGAAACAGGCTAAGATTTTAAAAAGTGTAGCCAGAGGGTGGGCACAACGGTATACGCTGTAGCCTGTCAGGCTCTCTATGTTTACCGAACAGTCAACGCTGAATTTAATATCATGCACGTAATACCCTGTATAGCAGATTATCAAAATAAACTTGATGACTTTAATAATAGTCTGACGGATGTACAGTCTGTACACAATGTCTCCTTCTTCAACGTGTATACGGAACTTCTTCACTTTTTCAAACAGGGCCTTTGCCTGTTCGCCCTCTTTCTTGTCCAAAACCCCTGTTTCTGTTCTATCTACAATGCCCTGCTCAAAGCGTGTCTTTGTTCTTTGGAGCATAGGAACGCTTGCTTCGACGTCCTCACTGATAACAGACTCCTTGTGGTCCATTGAGCCGTTCATTTTCATTGGTTTGGGGTCGCTCTCTTCAACCACCGTCTCTGAGAGGGCCCTAGTTGTCCATGGGGAGTCAAAGCATTTCAGCAAGATAGATACAAAGTGCTCTAGTTTGGAGCTAGTCCGTGGGAATTTAAACCAAAAGTTGCTGCAAGCTAGGAAAATAAGGGTGTGAAGTAATACGAGATAAGGAAAATACTTGGCAAACCAGTGCAATCTATTCTCATAGCACACAGCATCCACATAGTTGTACTGATGGCGGTCCAGATCATACTGGATCCCTTTGGGCTCGAAGAATAATGATGTGGCGAGGGTAGAGTTGAAGTTCTTTTTGCAGGTCTGATTGACCACCCATTTGCAGGGCAGGCAGATCATCTTGTCCTGGGTGACCTGCAGTGTTCCTCCAAACACAGAAATCATAAGCATAACAATGGAGATGTAGTCGGTGAACACATCCCACCATGGTTTCAGGATGCGGTATGCTGGTTGTGTGTCCACAAAGTACCGCAGCTCAGTGATGGGGATCATGGTTTATCTGTGGGAAAACAAAGAAGAGTTTAGGACATCATCAGAACTGGTTACAGTGATTACAGCTGTAACTATTTGTTGATTCATCAATGAGTTGATCGAAAACAAGATTAATCGCCAACTATTTTGACAATAAAATAAACGTTTGAGTCATTTTGCAAAAATGTCATAAATTTGCTGATTTCGGCTTCTTCAATGTAAGGTTTGCTGTTTTTAACTTTATGACAGTAAATGAAGAGTCTTTGGGTTTTAAACTGTTGGCTGGACAAAAGAAGCCATTTGAAGACGCCACTTTGGGCTCTGGGAAATTGTGATTATCATTTTTCACAATTTATTGACATTTAAAGACACACAATGAATCTATTAATTGTGAAATCAATCTGCAGATTAATTGATGATGAAAATAATCAATAGTTGCACTCCCAACAGGAATATACTAAATTATGTAGCCTTGTCAAACATTAAAATACTACAGATATGGCTTTGTACAAAATCAAAAGGAAAAAGCGTCTTCTCCCTAATGCCCACATAGCCTTTACCTGAACCACAACACAGAACCAAGATGACAAATCAATACCAGAATGCTAACTGAAAGGTCATGCATCTGTACTTTGCAGATGGTTAATTTGAAGGCTGCTAGGAGTAACGAAACAGAGATTACCGCTTGTTATGACAAAGAATTGCCTGATTGACTTCACTGAGTGGGCTACCATGTTATTGATTTCACTATTGTTAAACAGACACAATTAATCTTGCTTTCAAAGGGGGTGTCACATTGGATAAAGCATTTCCAATGTTTTGGCCAAATGGAAAAGCAGCCATCAATAAAATATTATGTTATTTTCTCTACGTTTTAATTTAGTCACTACAAGATCTAGACGAAGAATTAATGTGTTGTTGGAGAAAAATACAAATATCACACATGCAGTCAGACAGCTGCCTTGAACCTGCATGCGGGCTATAAACACAATAAATGAGTAATTAACAGAAGAATCATTTCAGATTCACTTAATCATGAAAAAAATCTTTGTGCTTGAGATTCACTGTGAGGGTGCCGTAATTAGCAGAGAAGAGCTGATCCCAATTTTTCTCCTGTGATGTTGATTGTGACTCTGAAGCAAACTGTACGGAGTGCTGTTACACTTTTAAAGTATTTATGAAAGCCTGTAAAATTGCACTGTTACTCAAAAACAGTGACAAAGAACCAGTGAAATAGATCAGTTATTATTGGCCAATGCGCTATGAGACAGTAATAGAACTGAAACTGATCCAGTGTGTTGTAAAGTTGTATAACTACTAACTAGTGCTAGAGGAGGGCGATTGAAATGATCCATACCTTGAGACATTATACGTAAAGACATTATCCATATCATAAGATAAACTTTTATTTGTATATGTATTCCACATCTATGTCTGGCACACGGGCAGCAAGACTCACCTAAGTTATTACTCCAAGTTGTTGTTATGAATTATAGCCAAACTTTAAAAAAGCAATTAACAACATAATTTGTGTAAAAAGATAGATAAAAATGCTCGTAACTAATGTGAAAAATGGTTCTACTTACAAATCTGAACTGTAAAGCACAATAACTCCATATATAAGCAGTCAGGAGCAATCCACAGCTACTCCTTTGCCGCTGCTGTACATCAGAGCCAGATAAAGCCATCCAAATCAACCTCTAGCCTTGTGTGAGTGTGACACACCCAGCATGTAAGCTTGAGAAGTCACTCTTCTAAAGATGATGTTCCGTTTTGGCTAGTTTAACCCAAACAACACGGCCGCCAGAGGAGCCACCTTGCTCTGCTGCTCTCTATTCTTAGCCATTTCCGTTAATAATACCCAGAGTATTGTCTGTGGGGGCCTTGAGAAGCACCTCCCTTGACCTTCAGGAGGAGATCCTGTTTACCTTATAGAAGCCGCTGTCTCCAACCAGTGTCTCTCTGGAATACTCTACCGTCACCTTTTGCACCCCCACCTCCCCCAAAAACACACACCTACACGCACACAACAAGAGTCGGGAGTTGGCATTCATCAGAGCTTGTACTTTGTTAGGAAGCAGTAAAGGCGAGGAGTCAAGACGCCTAGTCTGATCCTCGGCCAAATAAGCATATTTAGACTGGCCTCAGTTCAGAGAAACTTATGCACACATAACAACTATTCCCTTGTAGTAGCCTGGACTGGGTAGATGATGTAGCAGCAACAAGGACACAGTAAATAAAACACTCACCAGTTTGGAGGTGCTATCTGTGCTCCAGTGCCTGATGATGTCTCTGGTGGACAAGCCACTCTGTGTGTATCCAAAACTCTTCATGGACCATTGCCTCTCTCATCGCCATGGGATTGAATTGAAAACCTGACAAACATATAGAAAGATGAAAGTGTGTTTTCAGCCTTTTTTTCTAACATACTAAGAGGAGACATACTTTACCAAAAGCGACAAGAAAGTTACTTGCATACGTATTACTAAGTTATATTAATATTTTAACAAACGATTTTTGTCTTTATATGATATGGCTCTTTTTGTAGGGTGTGTTGTATCGTGGCAGATCTGATTTGTGTTGTCAGATACATGTGTTCATCTAGCTGAATGTACCATCAGTCACCGCTCATAACGTTAGCATGGGATGTCTTTGTCATCCGGCTAGCTGGTAGCTGAGCAAGCGCTTCTCAACACAAAGTTAAAGCTGGGTGTTTTTATCTTTATATCATTAAATAATGTGACACTCTACATTTGAGGGAACACAATGACATCTGATACAAAGCCACTTATCAGCACTGACGACAAAGAAGTAAATTTTTTGCTGTTACAACACGTTGGCAAACTAAGCTAGGCTGCTGTTAGCTTGTAACCTAGCTAACAACATACTGACCACCGGCTCTCTGTCATCGGAAGTTTACATCCTCTCAAACTCTGTAGTTACTAATGACAATGATACGTTGCTAGCATGTATGAAAGCCACTATGGTGTTCAACTTACTACGTTTGCTGTGCTGCGATCAAATCCAACTCTACTTTAATAACAAGAGTTGCTAACAAATCGCGTTCATTGTTGCTAGCAGCTCAGCTTGCTAGCTGTTGTTTTTCCAGCACCACCGGAACAGTGTCTCCCTCCGCCAGGCCGAGAGATGGCAGTGTGGCGCTTTGAACAAACGTAGAAGAAGAACGCTCTTCCTCTCCCTTCCTGGAAGAGTCATGTTCATGTTTTCATACTGAGGAGAAGATTTTGTTTTTGAATGATTCCAGCATCAAGTTGTATATTTTAATTTTCGGACATGTTGTCATTGAACTCTTTGCGGATTGTGAGCTCATCCCGAGCTTCACTGCTCCCAAACAAGCTGATGAAGAATCGACAGACTGTTTATAAAACTGTAACATGTTCAGCTCAATTTTTGTCCACCAGCTTCCCATTGAAGGACATATGGCACTTTAAAGCACCGGGAAAGGAGCTAATTCACTTCTCTAATCCAGCCAGTTCACTCAGGAGTTTCTGTACAGGTCAAGTCAGTCTGAACTGCTGGAACTGCCACCAGCCTCTTGACCAAACACCTGCATTCTTCTGCATGTCCTGCAAAGTAGTGCAGCCTCCTCAAGAAGGAACATCCTACTTTAAACTGATGGATTTGTAAGTATCTTGTCTGTCATCACCCACCCTCTTACTCACAAAAATTGTATCTATGAAGTCAGCCTGTGAGCAAAATATTTCATATAATCGTGTGTTGCCTCTTTTCAGTGACTCCACATTCACACTGGACACACAAAAGCTGCAGAAAAGATACTTGCAGCTCCAGCGGTCTCTTCATCCAGACAACTTCAGCCAGAAATCTGTGGTAGGGAGGGGGGCAGGAAGGGGAGGGGGTCTGAATAGAGATCAGTTGAGTAACATGGTTATGAGTCAACTGAGGCAGTCCTATCTATTAGTGCAAGTGTGATGCAGGAAATTAGGTTTGACCCTGTGTCCCTATTATGCCACTTGACTGGGGCTTTTTGTTTTGTTAGTCTGATTCGTTGTGATTTGGCCAAGGGAATAACTCTGGGCAAAGTTGAAAGATGGGTTCACTAAAAGACACTGACAAATTTAGGCCCTTGTAAGGCAGCTCTGCATATATTAAGCTACCAAGCAAACAAGGCAAAGCAAGTTCAAGGACTCAAAGGCTAAACAACTGAGGAGATGATAGAATGTTGCTTAAGGAGAAAAGGGAGGAAGGACAAGTGGAAAAGTTGCAAAGAAAGTTTTCCACATTGTAACTTTAACATCTAAAAAGAAGAAAAACAAACAAGGGTAAATGTTTTAAGTAGAAATACTAAAGTATCATTTAAAATATTAGTTAAAAAAACACAAGCAATAATGGCCAAAAGTATGGTTACAGACAGTACAAGTTACAACCCTGATTCCTAAACAGTTGGAATGCTGTTTAAAACATAAATAAAACAGAATGTGATCATTTGCTAAACCTTTTTGACATAGACTCAATTGGAAACACTTCAAAGAGAACTTAATGTTTGACCTCATCGACTTCATTGATTTTTGTAAATATCTGCTTTATCTGAATTTGATAGATAGATACATAGAAGTACTTTATTTGTACCGAACTGGGAAATTCTTTCGGTGCAGTTTAATTAGATATAGTGCTGAACTAATGACTATTTTCATGATAAATTAACCCCCTGATTATATTCTTGATTAATCAGTTATTTATGAAATGGTCAGAAAATGTATGCAAATGTACATATACACTGTGAACAAAAATAAAATGTTATTGACTCCAGCTAACAGGATGTAATGTAATGTAATTTTAAAGGGGCACACCATTGATTTTAAGACATAAAGGTCAGTTACAAGCTTTGACAAGTCAGAGAAAATATCCACAATTATGACATAGTGATGCCATCAGGATTATTTCAGCTCAGGTTGCAAAACTACAAATCTATAAGAGAAAGCCTGTGTTAAATGCCTGTGCTAGGATCTCATGAAAGGTGTTTTCAAGTTGCATTATGAGAAAATGTAGGATGTAGTGTTTTGGGAGCTTGACCCGTAATGGGGACTAAAAGTCAGAATATCTCAGCCTCTGCTGCTTTGAGTACCCTTTTAAGAAATTATATCAAATAGCATCAATAAACTCATGGTGATGGTTTGTACTGAACAACGCTAAAGGGAAAATACAGGAAATAGATATCATTTTGGTTTCTCCACTTGTCTTTGGATGGAGCACTCACTCACCGCTGTTTAGGAAAAAAAGGTGGTCTTCTCTCCCTCTTCTTCACTTTTGATTCGTCACTTCTCACAGGCAGACAAGTGCTCTTTTCTGCCACCAGAATTGCACATGAAAAAATAGGCTTGATGTACTTGGTAAATCACATTCAGCCCAAAGCACAGTTAGGCTGATGAGACAGGTAGGCCTATATTTTACATAAAAACCTTGACTAGTGCGACTTTAAAAACATCACCGAAAGAAATAAGACTTGCCCTAATGCTTCAGAGCAGTTTAAAGTGGAATGTGTTTATAGGTTATTTTACCAAGTGGTAAACCGTTGACACAATTTCCACATTATCCAGTTTCCCCTCGTGGATCATTAAAAAAAATTGCATGGCAGTTAAGAAGAATAAGCATTATGAGTACAAGGAGACACGGAGGTGTGTTGCTTCGCACGTAATTTATTCTGTACACTCAGGTGGAAAAGCACAATGCACAACGTTGTCACGATATGATATGAAAGCTAAACTCATATTCAGCAGACTGTGAGAGAGGAGGGGTAGCTTAAATGGTTTCTTCACACATAACCTGTCCAATATTGTACCGACTCTGTTTTATTTATCAGCACCTCTGGCCATTTTTTCTTAATTAGACATCTTCCAGCCTCAGGGGTCTTATCATATATAGAAAACTCATTACTTATACAAGGCTACAAGGCAGCCACCTACTGCACTGGGTGTTATTACAGAAACAGCTCCACACGATGGGCCCATGGGCCAGAGCTTGAGACTATTGATTTTCACAAGAGCTGACAGACCTGATAGCTGCAAAATGTACTCGGATCTGCCAACCATTTCCAAGATATTTCCCTCCCCGGCTTGTTTCCACACATCTGTCATGTCAAACTTACACCTGCATCCCTTGAAGGGTCCCAAACTGCACGACTACAAAAGAGTAGCTGTATGTCATACACCTAATTGTTAGTATCACAGAGGATTTGGTGTTTAAAAAAAACTGACATTGGTATAGATTGGGATGGCACAATTTGAAATAGCTCAGATGTTATTCCCTTTTGTGACAGTTTGATATGTAACTCTGAATAATGTGAATATTTGTTTTTTCAAATGCACAGGTCGTTAAATCACAAAAATACAAACGATCTCTCTGTCTTTTAATGGATGCATATGGAGCTGAGCTTTCCATCATTAAAAGCAAACTTAACAGAACCCTCTTTTGCAGAAAGAACAGGAGTATTCAGAAATCCAGTCGGCTCTTGTGAACAAAGCATACAAGACTCTGCTTAAGCCTTTGAGTCGTGGTCTTTATATGGTGAGTTTGAAATCCCTGACTTAACTTCTAATGAATAGTTTACTTCCATAACTGCGAGCTCTGTCTGTCTGACAGCTTTTTCTAGGCAAACATCTTCACCAGCTGACACTCCAAAGTAGTGACATGCATTTAAAGGAGTGGTTGAGTTTAATGATCTGCCATCCTGCGTTTCAGCTGGAGCTGGAGGGGATGCGTCTAGAAGAGGGCACTGACTCCGGGGCTGATTCTGAGTTCCTAATGGAGCTGATGGAGATCAATGAAGCCCTTGATGAAGCAAGGACTCCAGAAGAAGCCAATAAGATCGGCCAAGAAACAAAAGGTAAACTAATACGTCTGTTCAATTTATCGAGTGAAAGTCTGGTTGAGTGATTTGAGCTGATTGTTAATCATAAATAAGTACAGGAGGACGAGCACATGTACCTGGTTAATTGGTGTTGACATATTAGATGTGATGATTAGATGTAGCTTTTGTAGTGATATTATCGCTCCAGGCCTAAAAAAAATCCTAAAATGAAACTATGTAAGAAAGAAAAATCACTTGGCTGAACTGCTCACTGGCTGAGACATGCTGTGAGTTAAGGGTGGTAATCCTTAGATTACAGTTCTGGTTGATTTGGCGACACCTGTGTTTACCATTGTAGCAGCAAGTGATGTTTAATATGACAGCCAATACTTATTGAGACGCTACTTCATCATAAACACAACAGAGGAACAACTGGTTTATCTGTTTATAGAGCAGCCAAACAAGCTCACATTGTAGGCAATTTAAAACCAGGGAGGGAATGGTGTACTCTGCCACTAACAATGAAAACTACTATATAGAAAGATAATTACTGAGTTTAAATACACTGACTGGCAAATGCAAAAAAAAACATTATGATAAATAGTGTCTGAAATGGGATCCGATTTCTTGAAAATTTTATGGATTAAAGCTACGGACTTACAAATTTGTAAACTGAAATTATTCATTGTATCCATGTGCTGAATGCTGCAATGTCGTGGGTTAGCAGAGTATGTTTGTTTTTCTAATGTGGCTTGTTGAACTGGAACTTGCCTCCTCCTCTCTTGCAGTGAAACTGGCAGACTTGACAAAGGCAATAGACGGTGCCCTGCTTAAAGGTATTCAGAAGTTGCACTGAAACATTTTCTGTTCCTCCCACTCGCTCCTTTGTTTGTTTTGTGATATATGCTGAAACATTCCCTTAAAGTCACTGTGTGAGACATTGATTGAACTTCCTTTTGCACTCTCTTTTCTCTCTCTCTCGCTCTCTCTCTTTTTTATCAGGAGAGCTTCAAGCTGCCAAAGCACTGCTTGTCCAAATGAAATACTATGCAAACATTGAGGAGAAAGTGAAGGAAAAACTTAATGAATTCTTGTAATTTCCTTTCCTATTTATTGTCACTTTATTTTATATTTTTATCTACTTTTAAAAAGTTTTGTACATAAGCGCACAAATTATTGTACATTTGTCTTGGGATTATGTAAATTTGTTGTTCAAGCTGAATAATAAAACTTTACTTGTAATGCATAATACACAACTGAGTTAATGGTGATTTGTTCTTAATCTTCTTTTTTTGATTAAAAGCTGTATAGATACCAGGGTGTAATTGGATGCATACAGTATCCCCCTTGAATTCCACTAATTCCACCTAATGCTTCATTAGATTTGACAGAGATCTATAATAGGGTCTGATTAAAATGCTGCTCGGAGTGTTTATGTGATTATCCTGCCTATCAGTTCAGCATTTGTCATGTGGGACTCAAACACAAGACACAGGGCTCTCATTCAGTTCCTCGGGTTACCTTTAGGTGGAGACATAACACCTTGACAATCATCATGCAGAAGAGCAGTACATGTTGTTCAAACTGGATATGAGACCAGAAGGAAGTCCTTTATTGGGGTAGACAGCCTATTGAATTATTTATGGTGGCTTCATATGTAGCATTAATGCTATGATAATCAGGAAAGCCCCACTGAATGACGATTACTTGATGAGCCAAAGATCTGTGATCTGTGTAATTTCTAGCTCATAAATTGATGTACATTGACCCTGTACACCTATGCCTGCAGCACACTGATAGGTGAATGTAAATTCATCTATTTCCCTTGTTTCATTTTTCATTTTTTTTCAACACCATAGAGAAGAATTGTCATAATTTGTAATTGCTTTGCAAATTGGAGCTCCAGTCACATCAAGGCTTTTGATCCGAGACACTGATACAGGTGTAATCACACAGAAATATGGGGGGGGGGGGGGGTAATCTGATAGCAGAAAGTGAACCATGGTATCACATATCATATGAAGAATGTTATGTGAGACACACTAGCATAACACAACCATTTTGAGTGTATTTGTGGTTCTACACTGACACTGTTTCTCTGCGCCCCACAGCCCACTGGAACATCCCAGTGTAACACGTCCTGACTGCTTGTTTATTAAGGCTGGAACAACAATGTCATGTGTCTGAGGCTGTTTGGTTTTTTCACTTTGGGGAAGCAGTTTCCTTAATACACATGGATAGACAGTGAATTAAACAGGGCTTCTCCCACCACAAGGAGACTAACAGGCCTATTTATTATTCATGTCGTAATCGGAAGGCATACAGCGCCTTTAAATTAATGAGAAAATGTGATCGACCAACACTGAGGCCACTGCTGTCTCCCAGAACTCTTTGAAATTGAGTTTGAAAGAGACGAAAGGGAAAAAACTCACCACAGGCGGGCTGTGAAATTGAGTTGGATGGGAAAGCTTGGCAAAATGAACTAGGTACGTCTGTACACGGACTCCATACGTGGGACCACCGTGCAGCCTCTGGAGTGAGTCAGGTCAACATCGCAAGCACGATGCACAATTTACTGCTTCTGTTGGAGTGTTTACTTAGATTTACTGGTCATGGTTCATTGAGCTAATTCAACTATGCTGAACAAGTCTGCATGACCCAGTAAATGAAATTCCTCTTAGTCATGTTAGCACTGCACTAGTTGGACATTTTATGAAATAAGCTTATTTCTTATTGAGAGTTAGATGTGAAGATTGATACCACTCATATCTCTCTGTTCAATATGAAGCTACATATCAAGAATCCTTCCTTTGCATTATAGATGTTATTGCAACCCAAATTGAGACATTGCGACAAATCAAATTATTCAAGGCATATTGGGCAAATGTTACGACTTGAAATATCACTGTAGAGCAATTGTACCTGGATTAAGGTGTCGAAACGAGCCCCCAACAACGTGATTAATAGTGCATGTCAGAATTGCAGTATTAATCATCTCCATATGGCCTTAACATAAATAACATAATAAGATTAATGTGTTCTTCTGACCCATGTATTAATCATAATGTTCTTTTAATCACATTAAGACTGAAATGTTGGTTGGCCACTGCTACATGATTGCAGCGCCCTTGACAGAAAACAGTAAAATTACAGACTATTTGGCTTATAATGACAAACACAGTATACACAAACTTCAACCGTGGACACAAACAGTAGCCGATGAAAGGTCTGATTGACAAAGGTCTAATGCAGCAGAGGATGACTCACTGGAGCCGAGCGGCAGTCTTGATGATCCTCGCCCCTCCGCTCAGCTGCTGTGTGACTCAGGCATCGAGTGTCAGTCCCATCATCCCACAGACACTTCGAGCCTGCAGTGTGCACTCGTGTCTCGCCAGGTAGTAATGCCATTATAATCTGCCACTATTAGGCTTTCTTCCCACCCCTTAATCCGTGTTTTTATGTTGTTTGCCTCATGTCTTTCCCGAGCCGTGTCTTTGCCTCCCCATAAAGCTCCTGAAATATAGCCCATTCTTCCTTTTCTGCTTCATCTCCACTTCTCCTACATTCTTTTACTGATCCTTGTTTTTTCTGCCACTGACTTTAATTGATGAAAGACACAGAAAGCTACCACTATGTTTTTTAAATCACATCATCACTTCTTCTGCACTTTAGAAGCATGACTTCCACACACCACAAGCCTTTTTGCCATATCTGTGACTGGACATCTGGGATTGGGACGGGGCAAAGGTGGCAAGATGTGTGAGTTGCACAGAGTGTGAGTGACTGACAGGGATAGCACATCTTGAAAAGAAGTTTGAAGGGCTGCGTGATATCCATGAGAATGAGCGATTAATTGATTCAGTAGCAGCTACTGTACAAGATGTTGAAAACAGACTCACTTTTACACGTGGGATTACATCAAATGTCCATCACTGATTTGGCCGACAGTCTGCCCAGGATGAGTCCTAACTCCACTGGATTATGTGTTGAGGCTCTCAAACCAGTCTTCCCTATTGACTCTTCTTACTGGCGGAGCACCAGTAAGAGACACCAACGCTCACTCCAACAACTGAACCTTGAAGCATGACCCAGTGACTCTGAGCAAAAAGCCGTGCTAATACTGACCGTGTTGAACTCAGGGAGGCTAATCACACCACTAGCACGAAGACTGACCAAAGCCCAGGGAATAGCTCCAAACCAGTGCTATGCTGAGAGCCAAAAGAAATATTGCTAAGTCTACATCTTATACACTGAGGACCAGAAGAAATATTAGTGACTCCACACCTGATAAAGCCAGACACTCTTCTGGTTGGGGATTATATGAACGAGCATGGATGAACAGCAAAGACTGAAAATACTATTACATACAACTATTATTATTATTATTGTTGTTGTTGTTGTTGTTGTTGTTGTAATGTACAAATGTGATCTCTGAATTTTAGACTCTTCTTATTTTTGCTTTCAGTCGGAACCCACTCATGTAACTTGGTTCAGACATTCTTTTACACAAGAACACAGTGATAGCGACAATAACATAACACCTGGCATGTCCCATATATCTGCCAATGTCATATACAGTGAGTGTGTTCGAAAATAGAGGCTGGCAGAACGAAACAAATACCACTATTATCTCCATTTTCTGCATATTATTAACATCTTAAAGTCAACTTTAATGGAGAGTTCATTAAAACTATGCATGTGATATCTCAAGCACTCCAGATTGCTATGTCCCCCCCCGCCTTGAATGTAATTCTCAGTGAAATCAAAACACACTTTGACCATAACAGTCTTTCTTCTCGGCTGCATGTTTGTGGGGATAATTCCCAGAGGTGTGAGCCTCACTGCAGCAGGCGAGACGCTCCTCTAAGCTTTTGATATAGGCCTGGCTGAGACATTTCTTAGGAGGATCTCGTCTCTCCTCGGCAGTATGATACGAAGGGTACATGTGCATTTAGACACAACATGTATATGTGTTTGTGTACATGGTTGCATGTGTTTGTACAGTCTAGAGCTACCATATCTTCAAATCCTTTTGACTTCTCAAAATGGGTAATTGGCCCACCAAAAGCAGTTGTCGAGTAATCCCCTTATCAATTGCCTTCCCTGAAACCCTTGTCATATCCATTCCTCCAAATGATATTGGATTTGATCTGGTACACTGCACCAATCAAATACATTTGCTGTTGTAGCAATCATATCCTCCAGCCTGCATCATGATACTGTATATTGTAGAATTACTGAGGATAGCATCTTTTTTCTTTATTCAAATAAGTCATATTTTAAAGTTTGCCACTGTTGCATAGTAGATTCATGATGCAGGTATTTTTTATGATTCCCCAAAAGCCTATTTTTTCTTGTAGATGTCAACATATTATGGCATCCATTCCTAATAATGGGGTCAGTAATGTAACTCCTAACTAACTAACTCACTGACTTTTTAAGGATTGAAATGTGTCCAAACAAATCCAAGTTTCTATTTTGGTGCTTGTCAAGGAAACATATTTCAAACTGAACAAGGTCTTCATATTTGATAATTTTATAGCTGCAATTCTTTCATCAGGATGTGTGGCTATGCAAAAAATACCCCCATACATTTTACAAAATCAATTCAAATATAAAATGTAAGTTAGAAATAAAAATTACAGCTGAAAGAACAAGCCCTTGCACCACTCGGATGCACGGCCGCTGACACTGTTTTGACGAAAGCTCAAAAGCTTAACTTTGCATCATTAAGGTCTTAAGGTTGCACTGACACAACTTGAAGCCTATGTGGTTAATTCTCTTGGTTCATTAAAGTTTAGCACAACAAAAAAGAACACTAAATTCAAAATGGCTGACTTTTTGTGGGTCTAGATATGATACACACCCCTACCAGTTTTTGTACATCTAAATGAAATATGGCACGAGGATTGCTCTTTAGGGGTGCTACTGAGCTCCCTTGCCAAACCCAATATCAGACAGCACTATTCCCACTTGTGACGTGTCAACAGTTTCATGAGATTTCGAGCACTTTATCCCCTCAAGAACGCAATTCATTTGAACAAAGCCTAATAACTAGGCACCAGTCTGTGCTCAGGCTCTAAATATCTGAAATGTTTATAACAGTTCTAAGAAGTATAATCCTCAAGGAAAAAGAGGGGTCCGGTTTTAATTAAACATCTGTGAAGCAGCAGGCTGCAGGTGGATCTGCAAGTTTAGAGGATTTTTTTTTTGTGGTGCTCTGCTGTCCCATTGAAACACCAGGAGATATTGCTTCAAAAGGCTCCTTTGTGGTTCTTGAGTTTGGAAAGCCTTTGAAGGCGAAGAACCGGGGGTTTTAAACAAGGTGTATGCGCGTGGAAACACAGATCAGCCATTCACTTTCAGCTGAGTTGAGTGCAAACCACTCGCCTCTGGTGAGTCTGCTCTCCTCACCTTATCTCCTCTGCCATGCTGCAGATACTCCCCACTGCCTATCTCACAGCAATCACATTGTCCGCGCTTCAGATGAGGCCTGTTTGTTTCTCGTCTCATATGAATGCCTCGCACGGCTTTGAAACACTGGATTCCACTCTGAGGTCGTGGCTCTCACGTGGTTTGGAGGGAAAACTTTTGGCACTCCTTGTACTTCTTAGTGCATCTTCCTGTCTGCCTGAGTGATAATATAGCCATCAACACCGAGTGCAAACTCAGACTCGGACAGAGGAAACAGAGAGGTTCTTCTTGCTATGCTGCCCATATATTGTAAAAAAAAATGTCATGTTTTATGATTATATTCACTTCTGTTTATGTGTAATGTTGCTTGTTTTGCTTTTTTAAAAAATGTTTTTTACTGTATTTCATTTTGTCTTTGAGCATTTTTAATTGTAAAACTCTATATTTTGAATTTGCTGGTGCATTATTCTGCCCTCGTTTTAATGCCATTATTTCTACCGCCTTTGCTTAATTAGACTGTCAGTCACTTGTAAAGCACTGTGACCTGCACTAACCTCTATGAAAGGTGCTTTACGATTAAAGACTGATTGAAATGGATTAGCGGACTGTCTCAATTGAGCCACTTTGCTGCATGAAGCTTAGCAGCATTAATTGATTTTTTTTGGCCACCTGGGGCCAGTGCAAAGAGATGTAAATATACCATTGACATATTATCACCTTGTAAATGTAATATTGGTGATGACCTTGTAGCAGTGAAATATTCACCAGTTAGTTGCTGACTTTATCTGTCTGCTGTTTGGTGCTGGGGCAGGTGTCATCCATTGCGTTTTTAAAGCTTTTTCACTGGAATCAGCTGACTGCTTTGGCTCAAAATGACGATTATGAGAGCAGGGAGAGTGAAACAAAAACAGTGATATCACAGACTGTGCAACAAAAACAATGAGCTGAAAGATGCTAAAACCCCTCTGTAGAGCTGAACTACAGCTTTAACCCCCCAATAAAATGTCAAACTGTCAGTTGGAACTCATGCGGAAACAAGACCTGGAGATGATTTTTGATTTCAAATACAAAACGTCCTCCGTCGCCTGGATAAACGCACCAGGCAATAATGTGGTTTCCATGTGTGAAAATGGCTCTTCACATCACAGCTCGCTCACTGTCGGGTCTTTGTCAAATTGAACTGAAGCACAAACACTCGTTACAAACAGCCTAACGTCTTAGAGATTGTAAGCAGTGTCGGGGGCTGCTCGGTAAGCTCGCCGGTTGGTGTGAATGCTAATGGGCAATCCTCAAGTAAAGAGACATCGCACCATGCCTCAGCTTTACTGCAGGTGGGCCAGACAGGATTCATTTCTGAGGGGGAAGGCAAGACGAGATGATTGCATTGTGGTGCCGGCGCGAACCAATTGTGAGCTCTGAAAACAAAATTCTATCATTGAGTTTTATTACTATGCAGGAATTCAGCCAAATCCGTGCACCTGTGCCAGTATATTGCCTCGACTCAATACGGGCCGTAAGTCTCACCATGTTCTCCCGCGTTCTCGCACGGGGAGGAGAGAATCTGCAGCCACCAGCTCACATTAATTTGCAAGGCCTTGCTTTTCAGGCAAACAAAAGAAGCAACAGTCCCCTCTCCGCTTGTGCTGCTGATATCTCCCATAATGATGACTCTCATTACTCCATGCATTCTACTAAGTTCAACAACAATCTAACCTTTTTCTTACTGCAGCTGTTTCTATGACAACGCAAGCCTCTGCTGCAACTTTGAAGCGTGATAAACACAAAAGCCAGAAAATGGATTTGATTGATCTTCCTTCTCTCCACAGGACTGATATCAAGACTGATAGCAGTGTTTAGGCTAACAGGCAAAGATCAAAAGGTGATAATGTTGGAGGTTTTTTTGCTACACTTACAGGTTTTGCGGCAGTTGTATATTTCTGAACAGAGCGTTCAGATTATGACTAGTTTTCTTAAACTGTTGTATTGACTGTGTATTACAGCACTTTGCAGGGAGGTCACATGCTGTACACGTATTCCACCACATACTAATATCCATCTCTCTCAGAGGAAAAGATGCAGACCTGTCTTCCATGATATGAAAACAGCTGCATTATTGCCTGCAGCAGGATGTGTTATATGAATCTCCGGTTGCAAAGAAGAAAACATTGTTGTTGTTTTTTTTCTGCCTTGCTTTCCTTATTGCATCTGACAGGACAGTGACCACATAACTCAATCCTGTCACCAGCTCAAATTGAGGCCTGTGAGAATAGCCGGTGACCTTTTGGCTTCACTTAGGGTCTTTTCAGCTAAAAAAAAACAAAAAAAAAAAAACACCAAAGAATATGTTGTCCACCTCCACTGCTGCCCCTGCTCACAAAGTAATAGGATTGCTGCTCTAATCCAGATGTTAACATAAAGCAACATGTGATGATGCGCGACGATGATGCGCCAGCTTCAGTTCGAGTCTCTTGCCAATCACGGGAGTGGAATGAAATTAATCACTCTCTGGGCTGTCAGTCGGCGTCAGCCAGGAGACATTTATCTTTGAACCCATGTCACTAATTTGGCAATAACGGTTCCTTTGATTAATTCACTGCCTGAATCTGTGCCAGGAGAGCAGGGGTTCACAGACAGTGACAGATTGATAATGCTTGTATGCTGTATTTCCGCAGCCCTCACTTTTATGCTTAAAAAAAGACAATATAGATAATGGCATATTTCTAAATGTGATGATATATAGGAATGGTTGTTTGAGTGCAGACAGGTCTTCCAAGGTGCGTCGTCTGCATCGGTGTGGATGTCTGCTGTGTGTGCTGCGCTGTCAGGAAGCTGCAGATGATTTCAGGCTAGTTACGGAGCAGCTCTGAGGATTGTTTGCCTGCGCCCGCTCACCGCGTCCTAAGATCAGCTCCAGACGTGCTGCTCAAGCAAAACTCTTGACACATCTCGAGCTAGCAAAGTTCACGCATCCCCAAAAAAATTTCAGCCACCATGAGAAGGCATCATGGTATTTTGTCAAAGCCCATGCAGAAAAAGCTCATTCAGCAGGTGTTGTCCCACATATTGCCACCTTCCCTTGATTTTTTTTTTTTTTTTTGGACAAACTGATGTTTACTTCAAGGCCTCTGGGGGGGGGAGTAAACAACACGCTTAGGATATCTTATTCTTTTTCATTTGACAGCCCAGAATGCAGTCCTACTTTCCTGGGTATTGTCTTTAGCACAGATTTCCACATAACACCTTTTCACTAAACTAAATGGAAATTAATGACTGTTATCTTCCACACAATTGAATCTATTAGTGGGAAACATTGGAATCTTAATTTGAGAATCACGGGTGTTATTATTTTAATTCAACCATATGTCAGGATGAAAAATTGCCATCATTACTGTGTTTAATTGGTATTCAGAATTTAAAAAAAAATGTTGGCCACCAGCCTACCTGACTCACAACTCCCTTCCAAAATAAATCTAAAAACATATAAAAAAATTTTTAAAAATCCCCTGCTTTCGGCCACTTGTCAAAATTAATAATGTAATATCCTCAATGTTTGCAAACTGTCTTATATAATTGGTCTCAAAGAGCAATGTGGCAGGGTTGTTTTGAAACCGGACACCCACATACTGTTGAATGGGAGTTGCAAAATAAAAAAAATGAAGGAAAATAAAGCAGATGGTTAACAAATAATGTTGCCAGCTCTGTCTGACTTGTTTGTCAGTGTGTTTCCACTGGGTCCTATATGAGATTTTAGCAGCATTTCTGACAGCGTAGGTCACAGAAATATATATATATATTTTCCCACAGCAGACGGTCTCATCTGGCTGATCAGAGTTTCCCACCTTGGTATGGATCTGTCTCCATCTCTCCTCTTCCTGCTGCCCTCCTTCAACATCTCAGCAAAAATACTCATTTCTTTTTATCTCACCTGTTCATTTACAGCCGACAAACATCATCTTCTGCCTATCCATCGATTATGTGAACTCATAGCGCGGGTTTGACTTAGTGTGACTCCCGTCTGTTTTCTCTGCCTGGCAAATACTTGCTGGTTGATAGGGGAAATATTTTGAAGTCTTGAAGCTGTGTAGTGTGCGTGGGTGTTTTATTCCACTCTATATTTCATTTAACTGTGGGTTTCTCACTGCAGCCATGGAAACCTAGAAGCACCGTGACCCCTCCCATGGTAATACCTTATTAAAGCGAAATTTTGTAATTTACTGTAATGGAATAGCCGTAATTGGATTAGTGTGCTATTACAGCCATTCCACTTATCTTCACAGCCCTCCCTGAAATCTCTAAAATGTTCCACTCGCTGATGTACTTTAACACTGGTTAGTCCCCTGGCACGGCAAATGCAAGTGCTCTAGCAAGCATATCATTTGCACATTCTTCGTCTAGATATGCAATAGCCATTAAGAACACAGATAGTGTCCTGTTTTTATATTACTGCTCCGAACAGAGAACGCTTCATAAAAAGGGAATTGCAAAAAAGAAAAAAAAAAAAAAGGTTTTATTTTGAGACTTGTTGAAAATACATAGAGCTCTGAATGGCTGCAAGGCTGCCACCTGCTTCTCCATCTCTGGCATGTCCCCTCCACTGAATCCAGCTGCCTGCTGGAAGAATTAAGGAGGAGATTTGGAGAGCCTGGGCAGATGTAACAGCTGAGTTGACATTAGCCTGCGTGGGACAACATGCTGTTCAGATAGAGAGAAATGCTCTGCACTGGTAACTGGGAGGCTTAAGGATGTTGCCTGCTTCATTATGTCCCAGACAAGCTTTCTGACTTGCTGGCCAAAGTATATTTTCTGCCCACTGCCCACGCATATTCTAAGGGATGGAGATAGAGGGTTGGTTTGTCCAGGTGTGAAAACATGATAGACCTGCACAATTTGACTACCTGGGTTGACCAGTGGCCATCTTAGTGGCAGGAATAAACAAGAATTCCTATAAATCGAAGCTTTGGGAACTTGTGCGAAAACTTTTCCTCCAGTGCCAAAGAACGATGTCGGGGTGCCTCGTCAAAATCTGGAAATGAATAATACATACAATGTGTTACCCAAGTGAGAAGTAAGCTACAAAGCCAACAGGGTGACATTTAATCAACTATTTAATACTTGTTGGCAGGTCTCAGGGCTATGCTTTATGTTAAGGGTATGACTGACATGCACTCTCTATCAGGATGAGGATTTGCTGTCCAAGTGGATCGACAGGTCTGTCTTTATTCATTCCAGCACCAAGAGTCCCTGCTCTGGAAAAAAAGCAGGTCTTATGATAAGGAATGAAATGACCTGATACTCTACATACTGCAGGATTTTTTTTCCCCGATGTCTGAAACTACAAATGCCCAAGTAAGTTACTCATTGCAGCTCCAAGTCGTCCAGGTTGAAGTATGCATATGAATATTCTGATCATCCTCCTTCTCTCTTAACCTTCTCTCTTTTTTCAACCCCTAACACATCTACTTATTTTCTATATTTTGTGGCCATGCAAGGGCAAGTAGTGCACCAAGTTTGCCAGTATATCTGAATAGAAAAATTAAATATTCATCAAGGTTAAGGGGCCCTATGTCTCAATGTGAGAATGCAAGAGAATTAAATTTGTTCCAGCTTGTGGACTCGAAATGTTTGCTCTCTGCTCTTTCGGCTCTTCTGAGACTGTGCTCAACATGACGAACGCTCCCCACCAACGCTCTATTAAAATTTAAATGATTAAATACATCTTTATTAATTTCATCCAAATGGACTTTCACATGTACGGAAAGGACATACATTAGCATTTTCCCACTACAAATGGGCAGAGACCCTCAATTTTATTGCACAATTACACATGTTCACTTAAACCACATAATTGCCTTTATTTAGGTTTTACATTCAGTAACAGCTATCCTAATAGAGTGAAGCAGAAGCACAGGGACCCAAACATTTCTAATGGCTTGACTAATGGCTGGCCAGCTGATTTACAAGACTCCTGCTCAAATGGATGTTTTTAAGAGCGGACTCATGGGAGGTTTGATACGCAATCTATTGGCACTATTAAATTTTAACATTTCCTTACAGATTGATGAGATCTCTGCAACAAACTATTTCCATCTGTGCTTACACATGTAAAACTGGTGTTACTGGCACAGCTGCATGTCAGTAGAGCTTTAATTATCTTTCCTCTTATGTCCCAAGCATGAATTTCATCAGACCCCAAAAGCTGTTAAAGGTGTATCTGCAATGTACGAAGTCCTCGATGACTGAAATCCACCTCTGTAAACCAGCAGAGGAGCATCACAGACAAATCTCTGCACCCGAAACACATCTCTCTGAGCAGAATAGACAAACAATTAAGTCATATTTTCCCATCAGAGACGCGAGAGTCAGGTAATTAAAGCAGAGATCCCACAGAAACATCATGTGAAGATGGAATAATTATCCCACTGACAATTAGATTAATAAGTAATATAAATAGTGTTTTGTCACTGTCGGTTTTGCTTTGGGAAGAATAAACCTCGGGATATCGCTGCCTTGAAATGCCAGTGGACTTCTGGGAATTTAAAGTTTTTGCTTTAAAACAGAGTATGAGGCAGCAAATTAGTTTTTAAAGCATAACCCTATCAACCCTCTGCAGATATATTATGGTCGTTTTGTGCTATGGGGCAGTAAAAACCATACTTATTGCCCCCTTAAAGGGATAGTTGGAGTCTCTAATGAGTCGGCCTGTTTTATCGCGAGCTGGGAGTCTTTTCTGTCCACCCAAAAATCTCAATGTCACTGGCTGAAGCACGCATGTTTCTCAGCTGAACTGTACTAGCGCTGACAGTAAGAGCTGATTCTTACGGCATTAACTGATAAGAGTGCATTTTAATGGCGCTGCGAGCATGAGCTTGATCGGATTTGCCTTCCTGAAATCTTCCGACCTCTCCCTAAAGCGATCCTTCCCTTTTCTCTTTATGCGCAAATTACACAAACAGATCTGCCAAAGCTAATTGAAAGATCAAACGCGCCATTTCAACATGAGAGCTTGTAGGCTGACATGAAGACACAAATCAGAGGCCGCAGTTGTCGCATAATCACTGCTGGTGAGATCCCTGCAGACTGAGATGTTTAATCACAGACACAAAACATCTGCTTTCCCTCTGCATTCTTCTCTCTCTGCTTTCACACCTCTTAAATTCCTATTTTATTTCGCATAAGCAAAAAAAAAGTTTTGTCACATTAATTCTGCCTGCCTCTCAGGATCAGTGATTGCGGCTGTGCTGCGCTGGTGTCCGTGGCTGCAGCCGCTGACCTTAAATTCATTGTTTGGTAGATTAATCTGCCGGCAGGTCATGTCTCTGCCTTCCCTTTTGCTCCGGCTACACTGTGTTAACGATGCGTCAGCGCGGGCAACACTGTCCCTGTTTCTTTAGGCTGTGTTGCGATGATTCACACGAGCGAGCCATTAGGAAATGGATGTTTTCATGACCCTGTGAGGAGGAGAGCGAGTGGGTTGAAAGTGCAGGCTTTCTGGAAGACAGGCGCCCTAATAGCCCATACACCCTCTCTCTCTCTCTCTCTTTCTCTCTCTCTCTGTCTGTGTGTGTGTGTAAGGCAGATATTGTGCACAAACATTTTTACAGATCCATCTTCTTAATTGTCTTTCGGCTTCATTAAAACTCATTAAAAAGTTCACGTCGTTTGCGCGACTTGTAAAAATGTCATCCATTTAATATAAATAGGAGTGGAAGAGCTGTGAGGAGCATGTTGATGCCTCACTTTTCATGGATAAACCCTCAGACAAGGATTCAATTCTCCATCTCTTGTTTGGACAGCCCTGTTAGGCATTCAGCCTGTTAAGAGCTCTGTGAAAACACGAGGAACACTTAGTCCTTGGGAGGAAGGATCTGTTGTTTACAAAACGCCTCGGCTTTTACGGATGCTGCACGTTTTTTTTCCCTTCCCTTCGATTCAGAAAAAGCTTTGGGGAAAAAAGAAGGTCCAAGGAGCTAAGAGCACTGCTTTCTGATCTTTTCCATTTAAATGCTTAAAAGGGCATCTTTAGCTCAATGTGTTTAATTCATCACAACCTCTCTTTTACGTTTACCGGCACCTTCTCCCTCTTTCTTCCTGCTGCCTCGTGGCGTCGGCGAGACAGACACAACACAGCCAATGAATTCACAGTCAGGGTCACATCTCTGGGCTGGTATCCCTCCCGCTAAGAACTGAGGTCTGCCATGAGACTGACCCATCACACGCTGGAAGAGAAGCGGCGAGGCCAAAGAGTTTATAGAAGTCCACATGGGAGATGCCTGCAGGGAGAAAACCCCCCCTCCTACCCCTCCTCTGTGCCTTTGTACACGCTTCCTATCTTCTCTTTCCTCGCTCTGTCCTGCACTGTAAAGGCGTGGCCGGGGCCCCCTCAGGGACACATTTGCCTTCTATAAAGCCTATTGCTATGGAAATTGTGTGTAATTTCAGGGCCCGTTAACTGTGAGAGTGCAGGCATGCATATAGAGCGCTACTATCATCACACTGGAGCAGAAGAGCACCCAGGGCGGAATCTCATATTCGTTGCTCCTTTGCCAGTCTTTGCCCCCGACAACATGACATGCATCACCTGATGCTAGCAGAATAAGGAATGGACAGACTGCGGAGTGGGCAGCTGGGGAAGGGAGATGAGAGGTGGGTGGACTGAGAGGGAAAATTGAGGAGGAGGCAGCGGCTCTGAGCGTGTGTCATAGAGAGAAAGAGAGAGAGAGAGAGAGATATGGAGCGAGGGTGAGTGTCTTAGAAAGAGAAGAGATTGGAATACTAGATGAGAGAGGTGGAAGAAGAAGAAGGAGAAGAAGTGAAAGGGATCGTGGAAGGGAATCCGAGGAGAGAGAAGCCTGAATCAATATTTATACTGTGAGGCGAGACAATTCTGAAGCAGTAATTAAATTGGTGTGTCATATTTCATTCCATTACTAGGCCGAGCTCGCATGCAAATGATCCAAAAAGGCCTCCTTTTCAAGTGGATTTCATTTCTTTTATGACAGTGAATAGAATTGAGGCAGGCAGAGAAAAATAAAATACTACTTCAGTATTCATGAGCTCATTGTTAGGAACTTGGGGACCATTGAACTGCATTTCAGCCGGCGGTCGGGTCGGGGAGGGGGTACGATACAAATCCCTCATGGAGGCAGTCGGCTCCGCTGTAAACGGCTTTACGCTCAAACTAGGTTCAGGGGTGGGGAAGCAAATCAATAGCATTTGAATAATGATTAGCGAAATGAGGCAATACTGTCACTGATTGGAAACATGGTCTGATTCCCAACATTGCCTCCCCCTCCTCCCCTCTCTGGAGTCAAGGAGAATGAATAAAACATATCAAAGTAAGTGTTACACCGGAACACTGCCTGTGCAGATATTTTGGGACAGACGCAGCCTCCTTCAAACATTCAGTAGTTACACATCCGCCGTCATTTTCACAAAATATTACAGTTTACAGTTTGAATAACTGCTCCGCTGATGTATTGTTTCGTTAGCATACGCTGAAAAACGGATGGATGACTCCGGAAGGTGACCGCCCCCTCTGTGAATCCTGTCACCAGTGTTTACAGTAAGTATTAGTTTCAGGTGCTGCCTCCCTATTACAGCGCTCTGCACTTCTGACAAATGGAATTTGGGGGGGAACAACAAAACACAGCTGTGCACTGTGTAGCCAATTAAAAGTTTTCCTTCCACCTCTTCGCCTCACAGTATTGGTTGTTCATTTTCAGTTTCAACTCTACTGTGCAAGAAAAAGGATCAAAAGATAAAGGAGGGCGTCCAAAGCACAGCATCAGTATTTTTTTTTTTTTTTTTAACTAACTCAAATTGCCTTGCTGCACCTTTTTCTACTTCTACCCAGTGCAGCAAGTCTCCGATGAGGGGGGGAAAAAATGACCCTGACCTGGGAGTGCAGGCAGAGACAGTAAATGGCAAGGGATGGAAAGCTTCTGGAGTGGTGCCATGTTCAGAGCACAGGTTCTGCCAATGGCATCTGAAGTGCTGCCAATGGGAAACTCGACATTAACGTCTATAGCGGCGGAAAGAACAACAGCTGCTTATATTGTGTTTTCCTGTGCCAGCGCCCATAGGGAAAAAGGTTGTCAGATATGATGTGTGTTTCTGAAAGTTGCTGGAATTTATGCATTTTCTCTGCGCTCTTGCATATATCTATTGACAACTGGTTGCAGGAAATAAAATCGGCAGACGTAGTTCGGTGCCATAGTGTTCTGTAAGAAAACTCAACCACAAATAAAAGTGCTGCATTCAAAATGTGTTTGAATAAAAGGGAATATCATTTGCAAGTAAAAGTGGTCATGCAGAAAAGTCCCTTCAAAATAACATTGCAAAAGAAGCATTTCTGTTTTCAATTGTTTTGTTTTTTTTAACCTGTATTAATGTATCTTATATAGACTGATAATATGTTTCTTATATTTAAAATCTTAAGCAACTAGTAACTGTAGCTGTTTCATAAATGTATTGGAGTAAAATGTATAATATTTCTCTCAGAAATGTAATGGATTTAGAGGCATAGAAGGGAGATACTCAAGGACAAGTACCTCACATTTCTGCTTTCAGTTAGAATCCAAAACATTTTTTTATAGTTAACAGGAAAGAGGAATTAAATACTTCACAGACAATTTAAAAAATGTGAATGTGAAGAATGTGCAACCTGCAAATTACAATAAAATAATATTCTAAGTAAAAGACAGTTTGATGGAAATAGGACATGTCAGTACCAGACAAAACCCCTTTTGATAAGACAAACACCTTGAGGAGGAAGAGAAAGGTTGCACAGAGAAGTGTGTGTGTGTGTGTGTGTGTGTGTGTGTGTGTGTGTGAGAGAGAGAGAGAGAGAGAGCGAGAGAGAGTCAGGAGAACACCAGTCGTGCCAACTGATGGAAGCAGGAGCTGTTTCCACCCTGAAAAAAAGGAAAAGAAGAAAAAGTCAAGTCATGTAACAACACTGATGTACTGAGGGATAATCACTCTGCTGGTGTTGACAAGCTGATAAAACTTCATGCATGGCTTCTCGCTTTGTCAGGAGCGGCCAGCCGGAAGAATGACATATCTACTCATTATTACTGAGAGCATATGGGAGAGCACACAGCTGCCAGACACAGGGAGCGGTGCATGGTGGCCCTGGGCCTGCCCTCTGCTGTTTTGCCGGGCCACACATGAGGGCGAACAAGAAGCCTGAGCACAACAAAGAAGTCTTAATTTCCCAATAATGACCTTTAATCACATCCAGCCCAAAAGAGATATTCAATTACTTACTTGCTGCCTCTGTCTTTTCAGGGTTATGATGGACTGCATTGAGTGGAACTAACAATTGCTATTTATAATGTGAATGATTGCTCCTTAATAGCAGTTGGAAGGAAAAAACACACGAACTTGGTGAAAACATGCAAAACTCCAAACTCCTTTCTTGCTTTGGCACCATGACTACAAAACCACTTACAATCACAATCCTAATATTAGCATTTTATGCACATTTCTGCAAATCAACTCTAGATGGCACTGGAGACCCAGTGGACTAGTCCCCCTTGTATGTGTGTGTGTGGAGCATGTGTGCATGTGAGAGTGTGTGCATGCATGCACGTCTGTGTCTGCATCTGTGTGTATGCCTCCCAGATTCAATTATTCATCATTTCCAGTGCAAATATGGTTTGGCTTTTCTATGTCCCCCCCCCTCCTCCGTTTTGTTTATTATTTATTATGCTGAGGCTCACAATGTTTGGGTAGAATAGAAAGCCGGGTAGCAATAATGTCACTGCGTGGGTGTCATAATTATGTTCTGCTACAAACACACAGGAAAAGGTATTGGCCGTGTGTTGCAGTAGCCAGTGCAGCCGAGTCAGACACATTTGTTTGCCTTGTGTCTTGGCACTGATAGCCAGCGTCTGCAGACTGCATTATTTCACCAGTAACCGACAGACATGATTTTCAAATACAATATCTGTCTCTGGCCTGGAATGGATATCTGTCAATATATCATCCAATGCGTTCCCACAGTCCACAGTGGTAACGATTAATTTTGCTTTCTCCATTCATGTTTTTATCTATGTTAAATTCATGAGTCGCTCAGCACTGGTGGTAAATACATTTATCGATCATCGCAGCCCTCCGTGGATCTTCAGGGCACATGCAGTGATTTATGCTGCTTTCCAAACACGACGTGCTTCTCTCTGAATAGGATTAGGAATATTTTGGGGCAGTATTCATGAACATTATGAGAAAACTTGCACAGAGCAACCTCACCTAAAAAAGATACTAGCCAGGACTCTCAGCACAGGAGGCGATTTAAGTCATTTTTCGCAGTGACTTGGAACAAGTCTTTTTTAGTCTGTGGTTGATCAAGAAATCTCAGCACATTTCCTTCAGTCATTAATGACTGCTCACATGAGTCCATTATAACACAACTTAGCCTAAGCTGAATTGTGGTTTCGTGATTCCCTCACAAATGAAAATCCTTACTCATCAAATATTTAGAATGATTAAATATTTGAAACTCAGTGAACGCTGCTCTCCACCATAGTGAAAAGGCAAAAATAAACAGGGTTGCTCGATAAAAGCAGGCCAGCAATGATGCAAATGTGTCCCATCGGTGACCCCCACAGCACAACAGCAGGGATGTACCACAGATCCATTAATACTAATTTGTCGGCTCGCAAACATCAAGTGAAACTGAGGCTGAACATTCATGACAAGACAGGATTACTCCAGCAACTAAGGAACCCAAATACATCTCTAACGACATCTCTAACACACGCTTGTTCATAGTTTTGGAGTACTTTCCTCTCGACTCGGCTTCCTCTAAAGCTCCAACATAGGAATCCTCCTCCCTACTCTTAACAAGTTTTCCACCTTTGGAGCCATCGTCACAGCTAAGAGGCTTTGTGTTAGCTTTTAGTCTAGCAAGGGTTTAATCTTATTTTTAAGGTAAAATTCTTAAAGGCTTACAGTAGCTTCTAACCGGTCGATTCAGAAGTAAATCAGTCAGTACTAACATTAAGATCCCTAAGTTTTTGGTATGAAACTGATTCAAGCGCCTCACATCTAGTTTGTTAATCTGCAAATAGTGAGGCGAAAGAAAAAAAAAGACTTCTGAATCACTGAGATCGAAGCTCAAACGTGCAATGCTTAACTAGCAATTCTTATGGTGACATGATCGCTCTTAATCTCTCTTTTCATTCTTCACAACAGCTATGAACACTCTTGCCTTCAAATGTGGTTGAACAACACTTTACATCGATTTCATCTGAGAAAGCCATGAGCACGGCTGGAGAGTCTTTTAATCTATATAGAAATATATACATATTTCTGCTGTTGTGTTTGCCTGACTGATACAGACTGATCCCTCTGTTGAACACTTACTCCGGGCATATTACATATTACAAGCACAATGTCATTTATAGCAGCAAGGTCAACCCTGGCTGTTCTATTAGATTTGGATTCCGACCTATTCTGAGGTAAAAAAAAAAATCGCTCTCAGCAGCGCTATAAATAAGAAAAACCTCTGTCTTCTAAAGTTTCAGTGTTTTGTCGAACTGTTGAGGGTAACATAAAATAGTTCTTTCCAAATCTGTCCTCAGGTCACTCACAAACTGAGTTGTCCCACTCTATGCAAATCTTCAAACACTATACACAGACACGTACACATGCATGATAGCTACTGAGTCTACTGCTTAAACTTCTGAAGAGATAAGGTGTTGAAGGTGCTAATCTGCCAACTCAAGGCGAGGTAGCAGACCCCTTTCCCTTTTTTTCTTTTTTTTTTCTATCCCTCCTGCAACTCTCTGCTTGCTGGCAGGCAGACACATGACCCGGCTGAAGCCGTGGGGAAGGAGAGAGGCAGCGAAAGATGGCAACCAGCCAAGGAAATGTAAGTCCTCACTGTTTTTTGGTCATGGTTGGCGTCGCTACATGGAGGCTGGAGATAAGATGGGAGCCAGGATTTTTTTTTTTTGCTTAAGACTAAAAGAGGGAGGGATAGAGGGAGAGATGGAGAGGCAGAAGTGAAGGAAAAAGGAGGAGGAGACGGAGGGAGATAAGGGAAGAAAGAGAGACAGATGGAGGGAGGGAGAGAGAGAGAAAGAGAGAGAGCAGGCTTGAGCAGGAGGAAACAGCAAAACAAGCTGGGAGAAATAGATTTAAGGGAAAGAGGAGATAAAGCGGAGGGATGGGACTGTTGGGATGGAGAAAGAGGCAGAGTTAGAAAGAGCAGAGGAAAAAGCCAGACACATAGAGGATGTGTAAGCCGGCCGCTCTGTGGGAAGATGCAGGGGATTGTGGTGAAAGACATGATTCTCATACATTCAGATCTGCTGTTCTTCTCGCGTAATAGCAAGTCTCACACATAGATGCAGGACTGGCTGTTTTATAACATGTCTTGATTTGACATTCAGAATGTATGTGTAGACTGACATGCATTAATATGTCATGTTTAAAATGAGATTTTAACACCCAGTTAATAAGAATGCACCACATTCCCTTGCAATTGGTATCAAAACAGAAAATGAATCAACACTTTAACGAATGCCTCTTAGACGCCTATGGAAAGACAGTAGACCAAAGATATTAGGAAAGAGTTGAGAAAGAGGTTGCATTGCTGAGTCACTCTCTCCTTGGAGCCATCGGGACAGAGCATTTCAATGAAGATTAGATGCAAGATCTTACTGTGGAAGCTCCCAGCGAGGCTTTCTGGGTAGGAGCGTCTACTTTGAATCACGCTCATTAAAAAATCACGCTCAAAAAAAAAATTCAAGCATTTACTAGAATCTCCTGCCCTGGAAATCTCAGCCTTGTGCTTAAAATAACAAAAATTCCACGGTGAAAGTGTTAAAGCCTCGGAGGTGGTGGAAAATACAAAGAGGAGAACCACTGTATTGAGGTTTGAAATGTGTCATCTCATCGCCCTAGGAGAGTTCAGCCCGTATTAGTGAACAGTGAGTGCTGTCTGCCACAGACAGAAACAAGAGAAAAGAGTTTGTTCCTCCCTGTTATCATAGTTAATGGAGCAGCTCCGGGCTGTACATCGATGTGACAATGCAGATTAGAGTTTCAGCACTCCGGTTTTGAAGCTTTGGAGGAAAGTTTTTCCAAAACCCTGCATGAACTTTCCAGGGCCAAAAGAATAACACACATGAATTCTCAAAATGAGTCTTATTTCCATTTAAGAAGGCTCCGGCACGGGAGCGAAAAACCCCGACTCTTTACAGCGTCGTTATCTGTGTGTGCAAAGTAGCGGCACTGCCGGTTGTAAAAAGGCACACAGAGAGTGAGAAAACCCTTGACAATATTTTGCAATTCCTCTGACACTCATCAGTGTATCCTGAGACTGCAGTATTGCTGCTGACATCCTTTACTGACAGTGTGACATGTGTTACAGTGTTGACAGGAAATGTCATTTGCTCCCATCTATCCTCTGTGGGGGTCCAGGCATCTCTAGAATGCCTATATGAGCCACAGCGGGAACACTGCAGGGACCAAAATGTGTGGAAGATATATGTTTCCTATATGGGTTTGCTGCCTTTTCCTCCCAGAATGGTGGATTTAACACGAGCGTGCGATGGAGTTCAGATGAATAGAGAAACCTATCTTTATCCTTCATATGTATACGCGCTCAATTTCGTTGACGACAACCATTCAAGAAAATTGAAATCAAAATAATAACGCAATAAAGTCCACTTATTGAATTCGGCTGCTGTCTGTCGCAGTTGATTGTAATCTAGTTTGTTGACAGCGAATAATCTCGCCGTCCTCACATCGAGCGTTCGGATGAGATGGTCGAACCTTTCTGCAGCTGTAGCAACAAGATGTCATCCTGTTCTTCCTTTTTTCTCACACGGCTTGAATGGAGCGCGATATTAAAGCAGTATTATTAGTGGAAGAATCACGCAATTTCTAACACAAAGACAACTCTAAATTGGTTGCTCACGGAGAAAATCCCATTGCACATTGAACCATTGCTCATTTAGTTTGTCATTTATTATTAACTGCACTGATGTCAGGTATTGTGCTGCTGTGTTTTTTGTAGGCCACTGTGGACAAGCACATATTGACGGTTAAATAAGACCCGGAGGCGAGATGGAGCTTCACATCTTCGCCTCGATGATGGGTTTGTCATCTCAGCCCATCCCTCCGTCCCCACCTGTCCACCAACCCTCCATCATCCTTATTGCTTCAATATGTATAATTGATGGCAAAGTAGTGCATCATTTGCACTCAGTATAATCTCTGATGTGATGTAAATGATATGAGAGCAACACACCTATGATTGGAGGAATAATAAATTCTAATAAATGCAGAATGCTTCAGTGTAATTGAATTTAACACCATTAAAGATGATTTAATTGATCATTGGCTACAATTATATACACACAATGATGACTATTATCAACACTGCAAGCAAAGCAATGGTCTAATTAAGCTGTTAACATAATCCACGCTGACAGCTCCCTGTAATAATCCTGTGTATGTGAGTGAAGTGCGTATCTTGAGAGACAGCTGCAGGAATTGGAGCAAGTTTTGTCAAAGGGAGAGAAAAAGAAAAAGAAACAAAAAATGGGTTCTAATCCTGCTGCTATCAAATTTTACCCAAAAAATAATTACAGCACTGACTCTGCAGAAGCACAGAAGCTTTTAATTTCTGTGGTTTTCCAACAGAGCCGCTCTGACATCGTGTCTGCCTTCCTTACTCTTGTTAAAATGCCACCCGAGTGGCACTTACACTTGTTTAAAAGCTGCATCGCTGTCCTGTTTTGCACCATCTGTAATGTAAACCACATGACTTTAACATCTGGTCCTACAAACCATCTTGGTCATGAACATCTGCACAGCGTAATGTAATTCACTACAGCAGCACTGCAGTAAACAGCAGCTCTGTGAAGCTTATAGTGGCTTTGTTGAGACTGTTAGGTGTTAGCTGTTGTTCAGGTGTTGGAGACATGAAGTTGTGATGTTGTTCTTTTTCTGCCTCTCACTTTGTATGTATGTAAGGGACAAATCAACACCACTGTATCTGCATTGTAACTCTACTAATAGTTATTTTCTCTTTTTGATACTTTCTATTTTTTTTGTCATTTTTCTTTTATCCCTTTTAACTGATTGATTTTAGTTTTATGACTCACAGACTTGACTCTTTTCAACCAAATAGCAGAAAGAAGCAAAAATCTAGCTTATAAATAAAGTTGAATATCAAACCGCCTGACACTGTCCAAAGACCAAAACAGAGCAAAAATGGCAATGGCAATATTGGAGTTACATTCAAACAGTGGCCAGAAATATAATTCCAAATATAATGCTAATGTTTTTTGGGGAAAAAACCTCTCAGGAGCCAAGTATTATGTGTCAAATGCACGACAAGTACAAAGTCACTGGCAATGAAATGTTCTCAGGGTCCCTTCAACAATGCACATACAATACAAAAAAAATTCATTCAGGTAAATGAGAAAGGAGACTCTACCACATTAGACATAAAGTGCAGAAGTTAAAATGTCTTATACTACTACTACTACTAATAATAGTGGTAATGTAAAACGTGATACTGTGGTAGACTGGTGGTCATTCAATAAAATGAATAAACTGCACCATAGTCAGGTTGTACAGTTATTGCACAACCTGCACAAATATAGCAACATTAAATAAAAATTGCATAAAGGTAAAGTGCACCTTTGTGGTATAAGTGAAACACAGTAATGATCCTGAGAGCTCTACAAAAGCATGAAGTCCTGCTGAGATCTTGCTGTTCTCCAGGTACTGTTTCTGAGCCCTGAACTGAACTTCTGTACTCGGTGCTTATGCTGCTTAATGTGTGTGATAGTCTGTGTTTTTCAGGTTGTTGCGGAGTGCTTTTGTTGTTGCCAAGTAGCCATACAAACCAATAAAGCTGATTGAAATCTAGGATAACTGATTTTTGGACATCTACTTAACTGTGTTTACCAGATAGTTGTTACTTGGCGCTTCGGAGGAAGCAAAGCAGGGGAGGTGGTAGGGGAGGCAGGTTTTGTTGAAAAAAGCTCCCTGCAGGGGGCGACAAAAACAAGAATAAGTTGTCAATGTGATCCATTGTTAATATAAAAAACTAATTTATAGCTGCTTAAAAGTTGTAAAAATGGTCATATGAAGGTTAATAATATTAGCAGCTGGACTATGGTATTAGTTTGTATGTTATACAGGTATATTTAGTATAACAAATATATGTTTCTATTATAATATAAGTTCACTGTTATTACATTTTGTAGGTTCAAATTTCTGTGTCTACATGCACAGTTTGAATCAGGAAATACCTCGAGGCAAGATGAAGCAATCCCCGTCAGTTTTGGCCCGTCTTTACGAAACCTAACCGTGCACCCCACCTTTCTTGATCCTGCTCCTTTGAAACCCCTTGCAGGAACACTCAGCACCTGGTCTGGTATGTGCCGGGCGCCCGGGGGACTCGGAGGGTTTGGAGTCTGGGGGCCTGTCACTCCAGACCTCCCTGGCAGGAAGGGGAAGGAGCAGGTCGAGCAAGCAGCGCGCAGCTGGTGCCAGGATCACTGACTCTCTGACTGTCGGCGTGGAGTGAACAGCCTGGTGTGGGAGTAGATCTCCCCCGTGTCTGGGGTCTCTCTGTGTCTGCCTTCCTTTCTCTCACTTGTCTCAGCTGCGTAATGAACACTGCCGGGCTGTGAGAGCCGACGAGAGGGAAAGAGTGAGAGAGCGAGTCAATGCGATTGTGTGTGCGCATGTGTCTCTGTGAGCGATTGCTGATTGCTTGAATATAAATGGGATGTGCTCATTCACCTAAATCAAGGCCACATGCTTGGGCCCAGAGTAAAGTGCTCTGAGCGCAATGAAGCGTTGTACTGTATCTGCCACTCAGCTCAGGAAATAAAGCCGGGCACTTTCTCTGCCCTACATGAAATACTCAGGGTAACCTTCAAAGAGTCTGTTGTTATAAACTGACTTCATGACTGACCTGATTGTAAAAGATTTTGTTATGTTCATGTGCACTATATATTTGTCATGAATATCTTTTCAAATATATTTAGGGCTATTTCCTGTTTAAGGGCTTTGTTTTTATGTTTAAGGAAGGTCCCTCAATGACACATCATGTCTCGTTCAGCTGCAGAGCATTCCTTAAGAGTCTGGTGACATTCTGTATTTTTCTTATTGTCCAGAAAAAAAGGCCAAAACCGACAGTGACTTGATCTCACTAACAAGAATTGTCTATTTTATACCTTTGACCTATAACGTTCCATTGTTGTCCAAAACCTATTAACAACAAATCAGTGAGCCATACTGTTGTACCGTGACCTTTATGGAGATGAACATAGGTACTGCAGTTCATTTGGAGTCAATCTCACATACTCCCAAATACTGACTGTGACAACAAATGTGTATTCATGTCTGAAAGTAGTACCCCAAATACCTGCACATGTGCCCCTGAGGGAGAATTGTTACTACACTGCTTGACTGATTAACCCCTTTTAAAAGGTGCAGATAGATAATTATTAACTTCAGTAGGAATTAGACTAGGTAGAGAAGTGAAAATGTATTGAGAGATGGTGAGGATGTTATTTCATCAGTATGTAAAACAATATGAAAAATATCTACCAGTCCAAAGCTTTGGGAGCTCACTGCCAAATAAATGTTTTATTTTTTTCAGTTGCTGGTCGATGCCAAGTACTTGCTGACCCCAATCGATTCTTTTATTGGATAAAATTAGATTTCACTTCCCCTTCTAACACAAATTACAAGGTTTACTGAGCAAATTGAACACTTCATGTCTGGGACCTTGCCAGCAATTATCAAAGACACAGAAAGGACCAGGAAACAACTCTTGAGACTAAATCATTGGCGCCAACTTTCCAATGATGTCCTGACAAAGTTGCGTTATCGACAGCCCAACTGTGTCAAACTGAATCAGTTTCTGTAAACAGTGAAGGGTACGGTGACTTTGAATAATACATTACAACGTGCTCCTTCCACTAACAACTCCGGACGGGTATGAAGTGCTGACAAAACGATAAAAGATAAGAAAATCTCCACCACGCTGCGATTATTCTTTGTATAAAAATTGCAGTTTTCTTTTTCTTTTATCATGTCTCTCCTCTAAAGATATCTGTTGAAATAAATCATGCCACAAATATTACAAGCTGCACTACAGTTTTTGCATATCTCAGCACATTTCTGTCTAAATACTGGACTCTGCATGCATAATATAGACATGCAGCAGAGAGAGAATATGGATCAGTCATGTCTGTCTGTATTCACTCCTTCACTGCTTTGTAGCTGACAGATGGTCTGCCTATGGAACTGAATACTTCTGAGAGGGATAATGCACATATTTTATCTGAGCCAGCATCATCTCAAGTTATATTTTCCAAACAGGCAGCCCCAATCAATGCCAGCTATCAGTGCTGCAGTAGTAAATACGTCTGGCTACATTTCACTACCAGCAGGATTTAAATGTGCAAGTGAAACATTTTCTGTCATGTGACTTGTTTATGTTAGAATTAGCATTTTCGGTGTGTGAAATTTGTATGAATCATGATTGGAATATAAACATTGTATATTTATATTTTAAGTATATAATCATATTCACAGATTGTATTCATTCATTTCCAAAGGATTTGCAATAGTGTGAAATAAATCAGCCTCTCTGAGCTTTTCTTCTGTTTAAAGTGACATAAATCTGGTGGAGATGGACACACAATCTACCTTGTACAACAAATCCCCTTCGAAATGAATTAAAAAACACAGGTAGACTAATTCTTATGCTGTATCTTTAATCAGATTTTAGTAAAACTTAATACACATATTGGGCTATGGAAGCTCAGCAAATTCACGATTTGGTGACTCTAGATTCTTTGAAAGCCACTTTGGGTTAACTCTGAATTGCTGGCCATAATGTACCTCAAATTTGTTCAGTTACTCAAATAGACAGTTGTTTCCGATGATGGGAGAAACACTCAGAGATCAGGAGAGAAGATTAAGAATAGGGATGTCATCTTCTGAGAGCTTCTTAGCTGCATCCATGAAAAATGCTGACAGAGAGAAGGGGGAACGCGTGGATGAGATTGATGCAGCAGAACAAATTGTTCTAAGTTGTCTTTGGCATATTTCTTTAATCATTGTGAAAAAACTCTTAGTTACTGCCTCAGCTAACTGCGAACACAGCTTTCCTGTCAAGAGCAAAACAAAACAAATCCCCCAAAGACACGTCAGCTAACCTTACACTACCGCCCCCTATTGGTAGAATCAAAAAGAAAACGTGTACACTTGGTGCACCTTCCACCGGGACGGTCTCATTTTACGAACAAAAGTGTGACTCATAAATGTAATGTAAATATTGCATTTATTTATTCCATAACAGATTTTTCCCATAGATTTGTTGAACATCCTTGAGGTCAACTTAACATCTTCTTCCTTAAACTTCCCAAACTCCTCCCACACCTGGGTTTTTGCTTCAGTGACAGCCGTTTGCAGCTAAATGTGAAGCAGCCATAAAACGATGGATTGCTCCCTCCGGGTTGGGAGTAGGTTGCGGCTTCAAGCAAAGATCTTGCAACTTTGTTCATGAATAGCAATGAAATGGAGATGGACAGGGAGATAAAGGACGGCATCAGCAGTAATGCAGTTGTGGCACTGGACTGTTGTCATGTAGATGAAGCTGAAGTCAAAGCTTTCGATTTACTGGTCGATCTACGTTCCAATCCCCTCCTACGGTCATGAGCTGTGGGTAGTTTCCTCCATAGGCTGCTCCATCATGCTAAAAGAAGCCAGCTGAGGTGGTTCGTTCATCTGATCAGGATGCCTCCCGGGTGCCTTCCTGTGGAGGTTTCAGGGCACGTCCAACTGGAAGGAGGGTAGACTCAGAACTTGCTGGAGGGATTATACATCTCATCTGGCCTGACAATGTCTCAGGCTTCCCCAGAAGGAGCTGGAAAACACTGCCTGGAAAGCAATGTCTGGAGTAGCTATCATGGCCTGCTGTCACCACGCCCCAACACCAGATCAGTGGAAGAAAATGGATGATGGATGGAGGTCTGATGAACAAAATGAGAAAGCAGTATGAGGGTATTGAAGTAAAGTTGGCAACCACGCAGGACACTAACTGCACGAGCCAATGAGGTCGAGGACGAAGCCATAGAGCTGAAGTCAGTTTTGACCTTTAACGGACTGACAGTTTTCCACTGAGTTCTTTAAGTCAAGATAATTTTAATCAAATGATGTCCGGTCAATTTCAGGCAATAAGGTCGACCACCATTTCCACTCGAGGTCGGAATCACATCATTTAGCACAGATCATTTGGCTCAGACAAAGTTGGCCTGAGCTCACTCGAAGAAAGTTTTCTACATCTCCGTAAGGCTCTTTCCAATCAGGATCGAAATTGCTCAGTGGGCACAAGAATCCTCATTGTATCTGTGTGCAATGTACTCGGCTTGATGAGCTTTTGCTTGGCCCCTGATATATTTCAATTTGCATATAGTGGCTTGTATTATTCATGGGAAATTATTTTATAACAGGCTTTTAAACACATTTTGTATTCACCAGAAAATCAAAGCTGCGGTGTGATTTATGAAAAATTGAGCTCGATGTCAAAACAAGCTGTTTATTTTCCTTGTGTATATTAATGGAAAAAAAAAACAGACTTCTATCTTTCCATTCTCTCTCACTTCTCAAAAACAAATTCACCATTACGGATAATACATTTCAATATCACTGTCTCATCATGTAATATGACTCCTCCAGTGGATTTAGGGTAGATTCATAGACGTGGATTCTTAATCACTCATCCACATCTCTGTTGTAAAACAATACCACAATGCGTTAGTTAAATCTTAATACTGCAATTCATTTTTATCACAAGGTGTCACATAACTCCCCGGTTGCGCATAATAAATCTTGATTTGATTCCTAGCAGGTATCCATCACTAAGAGATATACTGTTAAGCGACCCTCTGCTAGTTTATCGCCTGTCTAATTTAAGAGATATGGCACGTTGATCACAGGACAGTAATGAGTGATAAAACACACAGAGAAAAGCCACTAAAATACTGCCTTTAAAACGGTCTTAAAACAGCTGAAGTGACACTCTGAATTGGTATTCTGTCTTCCAATCGCTCTCTGCATCTTGGCCCGGCGTAACATTTTCAAAAGGACAGGGAGAAAAGGAGCGAGCGCTGACCTATTCTGCAGGCCAGCTGCTTGTAAATAGACACGCTGCTGTTGTCCTTCACAAGAGAGACTTTCTCACCGCTGTAATTCATCCACGCTGTTCTCTGATTTACGAAGTGTCGCTCGCAGACAGTCGGGGTGGCGCCTTATCTCTACCTTGTCTTGCTAAATGAATTCCAAATGGCACACTGCCCAGTTATTTGTCAGTGCATTTGTTATTGCTGACAACCGCAACCCCCCTTTAAACAAATATAAATCTGCAGAAAACAATCGCTGAGCAAGATGCAGCGTAACCTTTTGAAATATCACGCTGGCCATCAGTTTCCATAGCAGATCATTTCCCCCCCCGGCCCCCAACACATGAGGCCACATAAGACTTCTTAGAAAATACTCTTTTTCTAATGTCACTAACTGGAAATATGACAGGATAAGTATGCTAGTGTCGTTAGACAGCGAGAGCTGCTCGGGGGTCCAATGACACGTACTGCAGCTGTGATAAAAAAAAAAAAAAAAGTACGTTTCATATGCTACCGCCACGTGACGTGTGACAGCAGAACGTTTAATATGTGGAAGATTGAACTGTGGAAAAGCACATTTCATTTAGACACCTGGGAAAAAAAACTGACAACGCAATTCATTTTCATACACACTGTTGTGTACAGTTACATGGGGTTGATGGGGAGCTGAGCTGCCAGCGTGTCTGTAATTGTTTGTTGGTTTACAGAGGGTGTAATAAACTGAAACATACTCACAGGGGGCAAAACAAACCATAAGAGAACATCTTGCCATTAGTGCAATGCTTCCATTGACAGGCAAACAGGAGAGGAAGGAAAGGTTCAACATGAGAGCCATAAACAGGGAGATTTCATAATTGAACTGATCAAGCACAACGATATCAAATGGACACAATGTAACAGGTACTATAAAACAACAAGAATAATACTAAAAAAAAAGTAGAATCCAAGGGTAACATATTTCACATTCATTGTCCCCCTAGGATGAATATTACTTTGATGATGCTCCGATTTTTCCGATGTTGACATTTTTGTTTTTAAGTTACTATAAAGTTGGGCGCAGGCATCTGTGATCCTCCCCTGGCTTTTGTCATATCCAATGAAATATCTAATCATCTACGAAATGTACAGATATTCATGGTTACCAGGTGATGTATCCTAAAGACTTTGCTGATCCCCTGAATTTTTTTTTTCAAGCCCCACTATGAGATTCACATTTATGGTTTTGAGCGAAAAGTCTCAAATTGGATGGAAAGTCATGAAATTTGCGACCTTGATGGGCCTCTGAGAATAAATTGTAACAGGTCAAATTTTGAATATGTCCAATATTTTTTAGGTTTATGATGAAATACCTGCAAATGGATGACATTGCTACCAAGCTTCAGCTGTACTTTGTGTTCAGGGCTAATTATTAAATATAAGCACATAGTATTAACCATCATGCAAAACTGAAATGGATAACATGGTAAATACTATCCCTGTTAAATATTAGCATGTGACATTATCTCAACATTTATCTCAAAGCATGGCTGTAGCTTACAGAGCTCCCGACACAGCTTTAGACTCTGAGTCTCATTAAACTGTGGTTCGGACAAAACAATCAATTGAGAGACAACATCTAGGGCTCTGGGAACTTACGATGGATGTATATCGTTTTATCTGCAATGAATCACTGGTTGCAGCCCTGCTAGTTAAAGCATCAGCAAGGATCACATGTTGGCTCCTGACCCATGGAGCTAAAAAACTAGGCCCCCCTCCAGTTATTGCTGGAAGTGGGGTCACGTTTTTGTTTTTTTTCCCCCCACAGTTCAGCCAGCTGTCTGCTCTGACCAAGCTTGAGCCAAGTCCAAAGTGTCAGTCTCAATTAAAATCTGCATGTCCAACCTCTGAGAGACTGTAAAATCATGCAGAATAAAAGTCCTATTTGTTATTATGAATCTTCCATTTATTAAGGGCAGCCATTTGTTATTGGTCCATCATTGAGGATGATAATATGCTGGAGATTCCTGCAGGATTTAATAGCAAGTGCTGATGGGTCAACAGAGGCCAAGCTATCACAAATATATGGAGATAAAGCAGCTCAAGCCCTTTAGACGAACACTTCAGGGGGTGAGAGGAGGTGGAACTAATCCTGTGGTCCGAGGGGAGCTCAGTCTAAGGGGACTTCATTTACAGGCGCACACAGAGGACACTGAAGCGCGTGGGGAGCAGAGGCTATGAGACAGGTTTGCAGATAACCGTCTGGAGGGCAGATGCCGTGACATTTGTTGTTGGTGGTGTGCCACTCCGTGAGCCACGGGCTGGAACGTCATCTGCTTTCTCGCCGGTTGCATCATACGGAATCCTCGTGATGGCAAGCGAGTGATCAAACACAACAACATCAATAGTGCACTCACCAGCTAGAACTGCCTTGATATGTTGAGTATAGAAGCGGCAACATCTTATATAAGCCTCAATTCTTTTCTTTCTCCTCCCATCCTCTCATCATTATCAAAGAATCAGGATTCCGTCTATTTAAATATGCATAAGAGACTGAAAACGGCTCAGGCTGATTGATGGGACCACACTGAAACAGATACAATTAGGCGTAATTAAATCTCGTAAAGCCTATGCTGTTTGCCAATTGCTCATTGGGCGATGATTCTATTTGCTGAGGGGCTTTGGTAATGTTGCACAAAACTCCCAGTCAAACAAAAGAAACGCGTAATCCCTCTCTTCTTATATCGCAGGCCGTTCGTCTGAATTCCGTGCGCGGCTCAAACGTATTTCATTTACAGCAAAACCAAATGGCAGGAACAAATTGAGTGCAGAGCAGAGGTGATAAATAATTCAGCAACTTCTTGATAGGCGTTTATCAGTTTTTTCAAGAATCCCCCAGTCTCCTTGAGTGAGCTCCAGCCTTATTAGCGTTATTGTTGAGTTTCATAAAGTTTTGGGATTCACCGCCCCCCCTCCCCCCCTCATGAGACCACACCTTGACCTTGCCTAATGTGCAAGAAAAAGCAGAGCTGACTCCCAGCATTTTCAGAGCAGGATGCTTGGACATTCATGTATTCATCTCCAGAGGAGTTCAGATGCTGAGATGCTGGGGTTTTTGTGAAAATGACTTCATGCCATGAACAGACAGGGGCCGGCTGGTGTTCATTCTAATCCGAAGCAACTAAAGAGAGAGTAAACAAGCTGACAGAAAAAAAAGCCAGACGAGAAAAAGGCTGCTTCTAACAACACCACTCAACACACAACGGGCACCAAAGCCGAAACCGAGAGGGCGAACCGAGAGGCTCGCAGCTGGTCTGGGGTCTCCTTCGGTCAAGTTTCTCCTCTGAGAGTGTGACTTTTTGCAGCAGCGAATCAAATCTTGAAACTACAGCGGCAGTACTCTGTGAAGTAGTAATTCTTAACAGGGGTATCTGTACCATCAGGGTACTTCTACACCTGCAACAGGGTACTTGGAAAGAGCGTAGAGCAGCTCAAGTAATATGACCAAACTGCAATTACAGTTTGATTAAAAAAAATATATATATATACACATTTTGCACGTGATTGAAAGCGCGTGAAAACTAGTAGAGAGGTACAAAATGAGATTAAAAGCTTAAATGGATAAATGATTGAAATAGATAACAGAAATGGGAAAATGGTGAACAAGCAGTGGGACAGAGAGCTTAAAATAAAGCTTCTGTTACTGCAAGTGAAAGAGTGCAAACCTTACCGAAACACTGACAATTCAATCGCACAATGTCTACTTTTATATTATTAATAGTGTTAAATCAAGCTCAGTTTAAAAATTCATTCAACTGAACACACTCCACTGAACCACTGCTGTAAGGGTTATTGATATATAAGATAAGATGAATACAGTAATGCCTGCTCTTGATTTGCCTGATTGGCTCATAAAATGTTGCTTCTTGCACCACCCTTGTCTCCCGTCCTTGAGGCCCAACCTAGCCGTGCTCTAAACCTCCTCTGCCAGGGAATAATACACTCGCTCTGAGCACATTCGTGACTATCTGAATGGGTTTTTAACCTCTGCTCCTGGAGAGGAGCATTTATTCCAAACAAGCCCTCCAAGCTGTCTTCTCTGGCACTCACAGAAACTGCCACCACTAATCAGGATATGAGCACTGTGCGGATAGACACACTTCCCACTGTGCCTGTTGATGCAGTGTGAGAATGTGATATAGAGACACGGACACAGTTTCCATGCGAACGTGTCCTTGACTGGCTGTGCACAGTGTCCCTGTGAGCACATACTGTATATGCTTCTTTGTGGCCATATGAAGAGAAAGTTTCTGTTTATCAGTAGTTATAGGCAGAGAGACAGAGGCCGACTCTCCATTTTTAAGACGTGTCTGCTAATTATGCAGCTATCCCTCAGGCCATATTCCATCAAATTGGCTCATTGAATTGCAAGTGAAGTCAAGACTTATTCCTCTTCCTCTGCAAGAATGCGATGCTTACATCGAGCGTCTCCACCATATTAGGCATAAAAAAGTATTTACCTGCATGCACAGCTGGCTCATTTCAAAGCTGGCCCAGAGTAGTGCTCAGACTTGTTTAGAGCGCTCCACTATTGTTGATGGTAATTTTGTGGGAGGCGATTAAAGCAAAGTCTGACACAAATTAAAGTTAGAGTCTATTGTTGATAGTATTTTGACTTCTAACAAGGCGCGGGCTTTCGGATAGCCGGGCATTTTCATTAAGTCTGTTTTTGAACAGAATGGAAATGGAGGAGCGAGTCTTTAACACTCGGCCCGCATAATTGACTGGAGAGGAGCTGAACGTTTAAGAATTGTCCCTTGGCCCCCCAAGACCAAATATCTTTCTGCAATGCCTAGTAATTAAGCAACACTGATTGCCGTTTTAATGACTTCCTTCCAGTGCTCAATATATTGGCAGTGAGCGAGGGTAGCGGCGTGTGTGTGTGTGTGTGTGTGTGTGTGTGTGTGGAGAGGTCTGAGTATAAAACGGCCATTGTGACAGGCTCTCTGGGGACTTGAGGTGTCATTCTCAACCCATTATCAGACCGGATCCCTTTCATTTCCCTGCGTCCACACCTGTGATTTTTCTCTCTGTCACACACACACACACACACACACACACACACACACACACAGACGCTCACACTATCACACAGCCGTCATCCACAGATTCAAGGTAAAGGTGACATTTTCTCTTTCACCAAAGGAGAATGTATTATGAAAACTAAAGCTTATCATGGATAAAAAAAAACATTAAGAACAAACTGTTGTTTCCACAGAGATTCGTCATGATCTCAATTACGTCAACGTTGATGTGACAGAACTGGTGTGAAACCTAAAAACAGGAAAGCCCAACTCTCCAACTAGGACACCCTTGGGTGCTGAGCCAGTGCAACTTTCAGATGCAACACCGCCGCCGTCTGATAATTGCTGTCAGACTGGCAGCATGACTTTTGTAAGGTAGCAGGAAACTAATAGTGTTAAGCTCGAACTCACAGAGGTAAATTCAGCACTTTGCTTTATGTGGGAGCTTTGTTTGTAACTTCGAACAATTTATTGCAATTTGAACAATTCACAGTAACAATATTTTCAACTGAACAATACACATTTGTCCTATTCATCCGCAGTTGCTTTGACACAATACATTTCAATCAAGTCACCTTAAAACACCTGTGTGGAGGAGATCTTTCTCCTCTGCGCCAGAAATGATGCATGTTGTGTTTCCTGCAGCCGCAACAAGAGTTTATTTGCAGCACAAAGTTGCGATGCCGTGAAAAGAACAGACAAAAAGTATCAACTACACAGACAGTCAAATTTGTACTCAACTCAAAAATGCAAGATATTGTACTGTTCGCAAAGTGAGAAGTGTAACGCGAAAACATCACAGCGGTTCAAATGTCACTTGTTCAACACAAATTACACAAAAACTAGATAAAAGAGAGACTTGAACAAACAGCTCAGCTTTATTTCAATTTGCAAATCTTAGATCACTGCTCACACTGACATTGCACTGCAATAAAAGCAGTGGAGAAATATCTATTTTACAGTTTGAAATGAGTGGCATTGCCCTTTAATGTTACTTTAACCACCTTTACTTTTCAGTGCAAGTTTATTCATGCATACTGTGAAATATGCCCTTATACTGTGAAATGTTCTATAACGTTGTAGGTGAACACGCCTTGAACTTATATTTCATGTTCAGCACACATTAAACATGAAACAAGTATGAGTTTACAGTGAAATCATCCTGAATTATATAAAACACTTATTATCCATAAACACTTTCATATAGTCAGTGTGGAAAGTTAATGGAGCTTTATATAGTAACTTCTTTGTTCTCGAACATCTGGTGACACACAGGTGGAACATTGCACCTCTCTTGTTGCACCTAATGTCACCAGAACAGTGCGGCTGAAAAATCTGGTTTCCTGAGGAGTAGCAGGAGGTATTTATCCATCCTGCTAACAATCCAGAGACAGGTTGTGTTCCTCCCTGCTCGGTACATTATATTAGTCTTGATGAGCGGGGGAGTGGGGAGCTTCGGCAGAGGAGGCGCCTGTCGGTTCAGGCACAATTTACAGGAATAATCCGCCACTGTTTTACTTTCATTATCACACCTCCATCGCTGGTGTTTGCTAGTGAGCATTGTGTGCCGCTCAGTTGTATTGGCTTATTCAAATAAATGTGCAGCTGAGGCCGATAATGCTGCAGCTCTGCTGAAAATTAACTGCCTCCTGTAGTCTGCGGTCTAACCTAATCAGAGAGTGTAATGCACTGTGCCGCATCGTCTGTCATTTCTCCTGTGGGGGTCTTTAGCTATATAGATCACTCACTTTGGCTGTTGACTGGTTTTGGGAGCCAGGATATTGTAGATTTATCAGACTGAATATTTGATGTTGTGTTGACCAGTGGTGGAAGAAGTAGAATACTGTAAACGTAGTGATAACAGAATGTCAAAAAAATACTAAAATGTCTGCATTCAAAACGTCACTTAAGTAATATCAGAATTTTTTAATCAAGAAAATCTACTTTGTGTACTAATAAAAATGCTTATACTGAAATCTGATCAAATAATATTCAGAGGAAATCTGCTGTTTCCAATAAAAGGATTGTGCTTATTGGTCAGGTGGCCAATAACGTGACTCACAATGAATGTAACTGCTAGATGTGTAAATTAGTTGCTAACAGATCTACAGAATGTAGTATGTATAAGTATGAAACTACATAAATATGAAATAATAATGTACAAACTGGCTGCTTTCAGAGTGTAAATGGGTCATGTGTGATATTCACTTGCACTGTAGTAAGTTGAGCTAAGGCCAATTTAAACTAGAGCTACCCAAAGGTACAGTATATGGACAAATAAAGTGAGTAATCAAATTTTAATCTGCAATGTAACTAGTAACCGCAGCTGTCAAATAAATGGAGTGGAGTAAACAGTACAATATATCCTTCTGAGATGTAGTGGATAGAACCATTAAAAATGGAAACACTCAAAAGTGTACTTAGGTACAGGGTTGGAGTGATAGGGGTGCTCAGCTCCCCTGAATGAGACATGAGCCCAATAATTAGCATCTAATAAACACAGTGCTGTCTATTCCCGTCCATCCATGCGTGGGGGCACACTCAATGCATGTCAAACACTGTACGTTGTCTCATCAAACTGTGTCAACAGTGCTGGGTGTTGTGTTTAGAGCAGATGTTGGCTTTGTTTTCTATAAGGCCAACATTTGAGGCTGTGGTCATGTTCACAGTTGTCATGAGTTACAATCTCTGCATGGTCTGTTCAGCAAAGCAAACCCAAATCATTGCCTGTCCACTGCGCACATTTTTATTGTTTCTCAGAGGAGAGAGAGAAAAAACAACACAGTGAAACATTTTTCTATTTCTTTGTTGTCTCAGGATAAATATTCTCTCGATGATCTATCTAAAATGTATTGATAGTATATTTTTGCACTTAGCTGTGTGCACTCATGTATATAGTCTAAGTCTTTCCAGGATGAACCTTTCATACCCAATCATGATACTATCACCTGTTACCAATGAACCTACCTGTGGACTGATCCAAACAGGTGTTTTTGGATCAGTCCACAACTTTCACAGTTTTTTGTTGCTCCTGTCCCAACTTGTTAGAAGCATGTTGCTGCCATCAGATTCAGAATAAGCAGATATTGACAAAAATCAGTGAAGATGATGAGCTCAAACGTTTTACACAGTGTCCCAACTGTTTTCTAATCAGGGTTGTAGATCAGTCAGCGGTTCAGTAGCTGGTCTATAATATGAGTCAGGGTTATGATCAAATAGTAGGACTCTGGGCACACACATGAGGAGTCTGGGCTTGCACTGCTTCTTTTGTTGTGTCTCAGTAATATCATCATTAGTGTCAGAGGTTATTTGCCCCTGAGTCAAACAAAAGAACACTCTTTCCCCAAACGAACGCTCTCTTCACTTCATGCAACAGCAAACTAAGACGACAGCACAACACACCCGACTGCTGGAGTGTTACTACCCTTAAGCAAAGTTTGCACTAAACCCCATTCATCTCAGCTACATGCTTGAAGAGGCTCCTTGCAACGAGATCTATTAGGACAGGTTAGCATCATAGTCAAAGCATTTTTCAGTCCCCTGGAGTGAGAGTCATTATGCTGTATCGCCGCTGAATCATGCATCCTCGATGAGTGCTAAGGAAGGCGTTTCTTATTTTGGGCCAGAGCGTTCCTCAAGGCCGACCCAAACTGTAATTTGCAAGGATCTTAACGGGATTCTCCTGAACTCTCTGTGAAGTCTCAGGGGAGCAGGAAGTCTTGTGAGCCTGATCTATCTCTTTATAATGTCTACGGTTTTTCCCTTTGGCAGCCACAAATTAGTGGAATTAAACAAGACCGACCTCTGCATCACTTGTCCTCCATCTATCTGGGTCAGGCTGATAAGCTCAATCTGCTCTCTGTACATCTCACAATGGGGTAAGTGGAAATTTGTCATGTACACAGCCTCTCGCAGCCCGTATACAGCCTCTTGTTGAAATAAGCAAACAGCCAAACAAAGAAATAAATAACCCGCCTGAACATCTCATTTATCTTTTTCATTTTCAAAGCAATGGATGCTCTCTTCAAGTCTCCACTCACCCCTGAAATTCACCGTATGGAGGCGAGAGCTCAGCACCGCGTAGCTGGATGCGAAGCCTCTCTTCTCTGAGAAACCTCTGGAGGTATTCATTTTTCACACCGGCATTATGCTACCACCTAATCCAATATTAGCAAATTAGATGACTAATGATTCATATTGGAAGTAATTGAAAATCAGTACTTTCTCTTGCCTCTTTCTCGAAATCTAATTAGCAGAGCTTTCATTTCAGTGATTGAACAAGTATGTTTGCCTGAAACAACAGCTCTCACTCTGTGGGACTGGTCTTTACAACATGCTGTCTTCTCTGACCCGGGAGGCCGACATTGGGAATGATCAGAGAGATGCAACACGGGCTTCTGCAGGCGATGGTATATGCATGATTAAGAAGCACACTCGCCCCCCAAAAGCTTAAATTTTCAACGCTGTATGAATCACATAGGGTACTAGATGAGATGGAAATGAAGCTTTAGAGGAAGACAGGCAGAGAGAAAACAGCGTACAGGAGCTAAGAGCTGGGGAAAAGGAGAAAGGGAACAAGGCGAGAGCAAACACCGGGGTAGAGACTGCAGCACAAGCTTCTCCTGAGGGAGTCACAGAGATGGGTTGGAAGACAAATCAGGGCCACAGAGGTGATTTTGCAGCTGCACTCCTTCCCTTCTCCTCCAGCCACGGACGTCTAACGTGCTATATTCCAGCAACGCCGGCTGCGACCGGAATTAGCCCAACTCGCCTGTTTATTTACAGAATCACTATTCATGACATACCTAGAACCCCGGCTATGCTGCAACTTTATTCCTGCATATCTTGATGAAGGGCAGAATCAGTCAGCCTTGGCGCATTCCTCACGGAGCTGATCGAACAATGACATCAAGCTGCGCTGGATAAATTGGAATCCTACTGGGTCCACGCTGGATACCGGCTCACACACTGTTCGGAAAAAAAAACACACACACAACCTCACAACTAGGCCAGTATCTCGTTAGGGTATGTCCATCACGGACCTATTCTGGGAACAATAGTTGGGCTTAGTTGCTGCTAAAAATACACGTTTATCACATCAGGGAACCGCGTTTGTGCTGCTTTTACTTCATAGAATTAAACGAGCATTGAAGCTTGATGAAAGGTAAACTTCTGCCACTTTATCCTGACGCCACTGCAAGAGGAATTGGATGGTTCACTCCGAGGCGGCCTCTCCCTCTGCAGAGGATGATGTGCTGCAGTTGTCAGTTATCAGAAGCCGGCGTCGCAGGAACAGGGAGGCTGCAAGCTCACAAAAAAAAAAAAAAAAGATGGAAGGCGCGGTTAGCAAAGGGTTAGTGATCTTGACTGATGTGTTCAGGTCAACGTGTGAATGATAAATCTCAGTTCGGATGGCACCCTCTATGTCTACGTGGGCGTGCCCCGAAGTTGCCTCGCTGCCGCATGTTGAAACCGTGATGGCAACTTCTAGCCTCCTTTTTCTTGGGGTGTGATACATCACTAACAAGAAACACAGAGCCGCGGCGTCCGCATCGACAACAAAGGCGACATCGAGTCAAAGAACTAAGTTACATCATTTTGAAGCCTTTGTTTAAAAACCGGTCTGATCATGTGCGCTGCGGCTTTTTCGCTGGGATAAAAGAAAAAAGAAAAGCGTTAGAGGGCCTCAGCTCCCAGTGCAAGTTGAAAGGGTGGGGAAGGCGAGGAAGAGACGAGAGAGAGAGAGAGAGAGAGAGAGAGAGAGAGAGAGAGAGGAGGCGCAGAGAAGACGAGGCTCTCACTGGTGCAGCGTGGGGAAGGATACTGGCCCTCGGGGAGATATGGTGGTGCCGCCATGACATTTTTAGGGCAGCTGTGAGAGTTATAGATGAGTATCAGATGTTATCCATTACACCCTGGGAAAAATTGATGAAACAAAAAAAGCACAACAACAAAGGGCAATGTAGAAATAAGAGGGAAAGAAAAAAAAAAATCAAAGGACATATTTAATCCTGGATCATAGCAAAAAAATATTGAGTACAAACAACTGGCTCTTATGGTGATTACTGTTTGTGAGGGTGTGGTCGAGGTCGATCCACAGTGCTGTTTGTGATTCTAATCAAAAATGCTTAATAAAACAAGAGACGTTTCTTTAAAGTACACAGTCACCACTAAATGTTAAGACACTGCAGGATGTGTTTTTTTTTCTTTTACCGTCTTGTTGTTTTTATGGCCCCTTGAATATTGGTGAGGGATGCTCTCTTGCATGAATAAACAATAGAGGTGAACGAGCAAACATTTTCGTTGCACCCTGCTGTTAACGGCTCGGAATGAATGCAGAGCCAGACGGGGCTGTCTTATTTATGTGCCGCGTGCTCTTTCACCCTCCGAACTCCTCAGTGCACAACCTCCTTCGCTGCTCTCGCCTCTGCGTAACATGTAAACTGATAATGTGCTTTCGCCCGTGTTATTATTTCGTAACTCAGGGATATGAGACCTAGTTTTACTTTTTAATGCGTGTTGAAGACTGACCTGCTCCTGCTTGTCATAATCACCGGATATTTTTGCTAAACTAAACTTTTTCGGCCAAAAATGTTGTGGTACGTGTGAGTTTATGCAGATTAATGTTTTATATTCCTCAGACCTGGGCTGCTCAAACATTTTCATGCTCTCAGTTGTTTGCAGCAAATTCATCTGTCGCCAATACAGGGATTCATAACAGCGACATCAGTGTAATATTTATGCTCAAACACGAACTTCAATAAAGTCCAAATCCCAGTGGGAGAGAAGAAAAAGCATTTTTTTTTCTGAAGGAAAAGCAACTAATTCTCGCATCTTATTATGGCATATGCTTCACCATGTCTTTGCCATTTCACCACCTTAAAGTCAGGTCTGTGCGATTTTATCCAGCGACTGACTCAAACGGCCACTGTTGCCAAGCTGATGCGCAATATTTGAGCCGAGAGCCTTCAGCGTGAACGCTCAACTCCCCCGGCTCTTGAGGCCCCTGGTAGGTCACCCAAAAAGGCGAGAGACATGACCGCCAAGACGATGGACAGTTTTAATACAACAGCACGAGCCCTCTAGGGATTCGAGTGGTTACCCCTGCAGATATTATTGGCGACCAAAATGAAGCACATCCATTTCCTGCTGCCTGAGCGATGACATGTGGCATCTGGGGCCTCTGATGGGGTTTGGTTGTTGCCTTGCCTGTCGCACAAACTCCCACTGATTAACAGAGCACAATGAATCCTTGTCCACATCCCATGTATGCAATGGAGCGAACAGTATTGATTTCATCCTTACAGTCATCGTGACTTTGATTATTTCCGCATACAGTGCGGCAGACAATGCCCTAACTAGCCAGGAAGGGAGCGCTGTTGTTAAACTGAACGAGCAGTTGCTATGGGAGAGATGTTATGACTGCCGGTGTATGTCATTACAGGCTGCTGCCGTGTTTACACGCTCAGCAGAGGGGATGGAGATTTGGACAGGTAACTGATAAAAATTAGTTGCTGGAGGACTAGTAGCAGGCGTAAGTGGAAATACGGAGAAAGCACTTCACAGGGTACGATCGGAATGACTCTTTCCCAAAACCGCCTTTCAGTCCTGAGGCTGATCCCTCAGGGTTAGAGGAAAATTGCACACACACACGAACACACACACACCCACATCAAACAGGTCGGGACAGCATTTAGAAGCATTTCTTTAAACACAGCCTCTTCCTGCTGCAGTCGCTCTCTCCCCCAGGATCACACGATGCATAATCAATGCCCCGCTGCGGTCCACGGCCATCGCTTCGCCACTGCTCCTCCCGCGCCTGTGGCTCCCCCTGCTCCAACACTCAAGAGAGTGGAAGAGCAGTACACAGATGTATCCAATTAACACCTGCTCCGATGGCTCGCCGCCGTTATCTCCGTCACGCTCTCACATCTCCCGTTTGCATGTTCCATCTCCGAGCCTCATCTGCAACTTGCCAACACCTCTCCTATTTTTTGCTGACCCTCAGCCGAAGAGTTAAGGTCCCTCGGTGGATTTGGGGTGAGCGTGGGAGGAAAGTGTGCCGCAGTGCATCATGGGTTCACATAAGCTTAGGAATTTGCACAGAAGGGGAACAGAGGCCTTTGCAGGGTGGGATCTCCTCAGTGGGTGTTTCAGTAATCATCTTTGATCAGTGAGTTTTTTGACATGGAGCTGGATGCAGACAAAATGACTGGAAATCATTTGACCTCAGCAGCGGAGGATGGTCCTCTTATTGTTTTTGTGTGAACATCTGCATTGCACATAGGTGTAGGACACAGTAGAAGAACTTTACAGCGGTAAGATAAGTCTATTAAGGATCTTTCAAAAGTTTGTTGGCTTTTCTAAAGTTTCATTCAATAGTATATGTCAAACTGAAATTTTCCAAATGCTGGAATGCACAAATCTTTATTTTCACATAATAACTGGGTTAATTTATTGATGACAAAGAATGGAATAAACATTCTCAGGGTCACTGTCTTTCATCAGTAATGCCCAACTCATCCAGTTTGGCATCGTGTATTGACATTGTTTAATAACCTGTTTATAATAAATTGGGCAATAAATCCATTTGGTTTAAACATTGCATAAAATATTTCAAAGAACTGGCAACTTTTTACTGACATGATATTGGTCCATCTGTACTAACTGCAAACATCTCAATGTAAATATTGAAAGTAAATGAGCCTTTTAGAAAGTGAGCTGATGAACACATTTGTAAAGAATATAATTCGTACATAGTTATTTATTTAGGTGTAGTACTTCGGAGGAAAAAAGTGGTCATGTGATTTCCTGTCACCCCATTTTACAGGTAGAACCCTTTGATTATTTTTCTGACTGACATATTAACTACCTACTTAGTTAATTATAAAAGCTCACACTATGCAGTTGTGGTGTAACATTTACTGAGCGAACAGCATCTTTCTGATTTGCTTTATAGCCAGAGAATTCTCAAAGATAAAGCATCTTTCTCGATATTGTCTGCTTCCCTTTACATCAACCTCCTTCAATAAGAGAAATCAATAATGGACAGTGTGTTTTTTGCTGGAGTCACCTCATCAGGGCGACTTCATAAAAAGGAGTTTTACCTCCACTGCAGATCTTTCAGCCACCGCAGTTGTTTCACATCAAACTGACAGACAGCGTTTTCCTCACTGAATGAGCCTCAGGTGAACAGACGACTTTCTGCATCTACATCAGGCATCACGTTGCCTCTCATGTGCTCCTTTACGACGCAGTGGCATTGGCACATTGGTGCTTGTGGTTCCTTTACAAACGGCAAACCTTTTACAGTAGAGCAGCCTTGCGTAACTGCAACAAAAGGGCTTTGTGCTCCTTTTGTTGTTATCTTGGATCACTGAGAATGTCAAGGCAGATCTTCTTAATAAAGGCGCGGAAAATGTGGTTTTGTCGGCCTTTTGTTTTTTTTAACCTGCATTCAACTGACTCAGAAGCAATTCACATCTGTTTGGTATGTAACACACGGGGTTGATGGAAAGGGACTTGGTTAGTGAATATCAGTTATGCGACAGGTAGAATTTTAATATTTAATGTGGCCAGTGTCAAGGTCATTTTGTATGAGACATGGAACTAAGGATTATTTACATTAATGATTAATCTGTCCATTATCTTTCCAATTGCTCAATTAATCTTTTAGCCTATCAAATGTCAGGAAAGAGCGAAAAATGTGGTGGTATTCCTAATCAAAATGATAGAGAAAAAACCCACAGCAAAACCTCACATTTGAGATGCTGATATTTTCCTCAATTAAAAACTTAAAAAGGTTTAATCAATTTGTTTGCTGAAACAATGTAGTGCAATGTGTACAAGGTCTGCTCACTAGCTTTTTCTGCAAGGGCATCGGTTTTATTTCAACATTGGGAGGACACATATTAAGCAGAAGGCTCAAGAAATTCAAGAAATTTGAAGCATCAAACACTTAATGTCCTAATTCTAGTGACTATTTACACACCAATTTGTATCTTTTCTGCATCAATTTAATGGGGTTAATGTCTTTATTCAGGCTCCAGGTCACAATCCAAAATATAACACATTCATCTCTGTTAGCCAGGTCACAGGTACGGAGCTACATGCATATCTGTAGATGCTTAACTGGCACAATACAAGAACAAAATGCAATTGAGCAATGTAGCAACAAAAATAAAGGTTGAACTAGCTGAGATAAGCTTAACTGATCCCACACATAGGAACCGTTTTGTCATCCCTCACCGGCTCTTATTGACACTAACCCACACAGATTGATGCTCTCTCTCTCTCTCACTCGCTCACTGACTCAGATCATTGAGTGGTTGAACTGATAGGGGATCAGATAAACACACGTTATGTTTTTTTATATTTGCCAGAGCTGCTTTTTCCTGTCACTGTTATAAACTAAAGTAACGACCAGCTAATTCAATCATCATTTTTCTGTGACCTCAGCAAAGAACAGATCATGTGCATTATTTCCATGGATGATTTCCATTTCACAAATTGAAACGCCTGCATCTTGGAAAGACGGGGGTATTTACGTGTTTGCAACATTTGGCTAGAGATTTCAGCACATCCACGCTTTTTTCATATCTGATACTTATCCAAAGAGGCAAAGATGCATGAAGTGTAAATGGGCTCTGACAGAGTAAACTCAATCTGTTGATAGATGAGGGTCAAAGCTTTGTTAAGCTACTCTTTCCAAAGTCAAGAACGACCTTCATGCTTAATCGATTAATTTTCAGTCAGTCATCTCGATTAATCCCCTAATTGTTTTTTGCAATATTAAATTGTAATTAAATATATATTTACGGCGTCGTAATCAGTGTCTGTTGTATATCTTACAATAGTGTGTAGTTTCACTCCTGAGGCCTGACAGCCTTATGGTTTTATCCTCCTCTTTCATACTGGACTTCAATTACATTTTCTTGAGTTTCATGACTTGAATGACTAAAGAGAAAAAAAAAAAACATTCATCGAGAGCACAGAGCTGTGAATTCACATGCTGCCATTGCCCTGTCATTTTCCCTCATGCTGGTTTTCAATTAAGAGCTGTCAATGACTCATATCAGCAGTAATCCCTTTAACATGCAATTGACTGAATATGCCCAGCTGATACCTTCGTTGCTAAGTCACCGCATCTATTCGCAGGGCGGCTAACGTCTCCTGTATTTACCTCTGGCGGCAGATTGGCCTTTGATCTTCAAATCCCTTGTTTAGCTAAAGTGGCCCTCTCGGGACTGCGGCAGGCGAGGGATGAGGAGACAGAAAGTGATGGAGCGACGGAGGGAAGCCGAGCGAGAGGAGCGTGAGGTTGTAAAGAGATAGAGAGAGATGGATAAATGAGTGAAAGGGAACGGAGGATTGAGGGGAAAAAAAAGAGATATTCAGAGAGAAAAACAGGAGCGACAGGAGGGAGAAAAGCGTTTCAGGATGAGACGGCCTTGTCCCCCCCCCTTCTCCTCCACCTTCCACCACTGCCTCCTCTCCTTCTCCTCTCCCAGGCCTGATTGAACCTCCTTGGTTGAACTCATCAGGTATTCACAAAGCCCCTCTCTGACGCCCACCTCTCCAGCGCACTCTGTCATGGATGGAATGAGAGGCTTAGGTCCTTTGTGGATCACTATCCCTGTCACATTTTGTGACGACACCGCCTCCCTCTTCAGCCGTGGGTGGTTGGAATAAACTTGGAGGGGGGGGGGGGGGGGCAGGGTTTTGAGCCTCCCTTTAAATCCCCCCCTACCCCCACCCTGCAATGTGTGCATTCTTGTGGCAGAGGTAAGTCAGCTGGATACACACCTGAGTTTTAGTGATGTGGGGGAAACGGCGGTGGAGTGACAACGATTTGAGGTTTGGTCGTGAGCAAACAAGCGCACGCACAGAGCGAGGCACGATAAGACTTGACAGCATCTCTTCTTTGTTTTTTGATGGATGAATATTGTTTATGTTTGTATTTCACTCGCTTATCTGCGGCGGCGCCGACTGTTTCCTCGACGCATCCCCTCCACCGACACACACACACACACACACCACGTCATACCTTCATTCTCTTTTCGCTGTAGCTATTTTATGTGTTTTTTTCTTGATGGCTAAGGAGATAGAAGCACCTGCACATCATTTCTGTTTCTAAATGAAAAGCCATGGTATTGACAGGCGCTATCGTACGCAGACGCCGCTGCAACAGAGCAGGCAGGAGAGGACGAGGAAGAAAAGCACTGGGGGCGATCAATAAGGTAGTAATGAGGGCTCAGAGCAGGATAGTCATGTGAGGGGAAATAACGTGTTGTGTGAGAGAAAGGGGAGAGAGAGACAGGGAGCGGGGAGGAGAAACAGAGAGAGGAAGATGATACCAGGCCATGCATGATGTATGGTGGGAAAAAATATGTGCATTCATACGTGTGCGTGCATGCGTCCCACCGGTGACACATGATAGTTGGAGTATTGATTGTTGTTTTCACTGTGACCCTGCAGAACCTGGCAGCCACCACAGATGTACTGTAGAGCACAGCTGTCACTGCTCCTCCGTGCCCCCAGGTACAGCTGCACATGTACACCACATCGACACGGTGAAACCCTCGCGGGTCCGACCTCAGCCGACGGCCAGCCGAGTCAACTTGCCTGCCTTGATTTTCAATGCCTGTGCATCCATGTCACAAAGCAACTTGGCCAGTATGAACATATTTAAGGCTCTGTTAGCCCAGATTATTTTACTTACCCAGGCTTTGACAACACAGTTTTCTACCAATCAATAGCCTTTAAACTGTTAACAATGTGTTTTGTGAAATTTTTGTGAGTATGAAGGACACATTTTCTGGATTTCTGCAATTTTTTTAAAATTCAATTTACCTACATTGTATAATGTTGCCAAAAAAGAAACCCAAACTATCAGCATCCTCTGCCCATTATCCTGAAGAAATGTTCATATTTGCCAATTTCATGTCATGATACTCTCCTAATGCCAACATTCAGAGCTGTTGCAGAAAGTAGTCTGCCTTTATATGTAGCAAGGCAGAAAGTAAGCAAGGACAGCTGGCTTTTATGCGGGCGACCAGAGTCATTACCAAACCTTAACAAAGTGTTTTACTTTCTCTACCTTGACCATAGTTCATTTGCCATAATGAAAATCCGTCCCTACTGTTAACCATTCTGCATGTGCAGATATCGTAAGAAGAAGAATTTTAAAATTGGAATTGAGCATTAGAAACTGTTCTAATTGAATGCAATCAGGAGTTTTGTATTTCGGTTTCAATATCAATGTTCTTGCCCAGTGAGAAACTTCCATTCTCCTTCATTACTCCATATTGGAGTTGAGAACGAATGGTTCTAAGAGACAAATATATAAAAAAACAAGCAATTAAAAACTACCTGCATTTCCAGACACCACGAGATGGGAGAAAATATGTAAATTGGGTGAACTAATCCATTAGCAAATGACAATAAAGCCATTGTTGTCATTGGTTGGTCACTGTGATCCCTGGGGCATCAGAAGGAGAGTGTCCTGATTGAGTCCTTCCACCACATCTGAAATTAACCGAGAAGAAAATTCTGTGCGAGCTAATTACAAAGGACACAGATTAAGCAAATTTTTCATTTAACACCAATGTAGTAATTGGTTATTCATTGTGTGAAATTTGTGCAAGGGACTGTGTGCACGTATGTGTGTGCATGGCGCCTGTTGGGATGAAGCCACGTTTTCTCGGATTTATTACAGAATCAAGCTACTTGAAATATTTCTTCCATTCAATTTTGTGATGAAAGAACAAAAATCATTTGTAACTTTGGGTCGATTTGAACTGCTGGTATCTGAACAGAGTGACTATTTAGTGTGACTAAGCATTTAGAATTGCATTTAAGAGATGCTGCTAAGGTAAACAAAACCACAAGTGTGTGTCTTAAATCGGTCCTTAGTTCAGTAGGTCATGAATCAGTCTATGGCGAATTGGATTTCAGGCACTAATTAGGTTCCTGTTTCATTGAACATTGGGACACTGATGAGTCACAGTTCTAAGGCAATGTAGTAATGATGTCACATAAACAGCTAAAGTCCCCAGAGACAAGTGGATGATAGTGTAAAGAAAAAAAAAATTAAGAAACATAAAGTGTGCGATTGCAAAGATCTGATTCTCAAGGGAGCCTTGCAGCATTTTCACAGACGTGTCAAAGCACAAAAAACAGCTGCATCCAATAAAATGAACAGATAAGTTTGCTTTACATAATCAAACTTTGACAATACTTCAGACAGGTACTGACACTTCAATTATACAGGCCTTGCTTCATCGGGCAGCTGAAGGAGCGCTCGCTCTTTGGAAACAAGAGCCTGAATATAAAGTAAAGAGGTTCAGGAAATCACCTTAATTCCTTTAGGGGGCTTCTGAACCTTTGTTGGTCAAAGAGTCAAATGTAATTCATTCACTGAGAGACTTTTTCTTTGGGCAGTGCAAGTGTCAGCGGCAGTCTCCAGGAGTATGCTAATGAGGGCAATAGTGACACCTCAGCGTACCTACACAGGCCACATGTACATCTCTGGAGGGAAAGTGGGAAATAAATCACTGGCCTTATCCCCTCTTAGACTCTACCTTATGGCTCGCTTCACTTGACTCTTCTAAAGTCAGCTTCAGTTTGAAGCACAGTGATTTTAATGTCAGTCAATTTGTGCTTACAATTATGCTTATATTAAAGCTCATTAATCAAATTTATTTTTGGCATTAACTAGTTTGATGTTCAAAGAGTTAGATAGGCAATGATGTCAATTTTGTCTCCATGCAATCAAGGTTCTGTCAGTTTGGTGTGGAAGCTGAAGGTTGGTTCTTTTGGTCAATCCTCTGCTTTGGTCCATGCTGAAATAGCTCTCAAATTATTGGACGAATTATGTCAGCATTGCCATTATGAGGATGTTAGAAAACTGACAGTATTAAGCTCAAAGCACAGCTGGGCCAATTTCTGCATTCTTGCAATATTGGCATAATAGGAATATCATGAAAACTTCTGGTTATATCCTTTCATTAGCAGGTAGAACCAAATTTTAAAAACTATGTAGCAGCTTTTCAATTAAGAAGAATCTATTGAATTATGGCTGCATTTCACCGGAGCGTGGCTATGCTGAGTTCCAGCTGTGACGCTGCCACCGGAGCTGATTGTGGCGACGCTTGTGATTCCACCAGATGCGCCACATTTCAGAAGCATCTCTCTACTCTGCTCTGTTTAAAGCAGACGAGAGATCGAGCGGGGGCAGGAAGTCTGACACAAGAGCGGCCCAGAGCATCTGGTCAATTTTCTGAATAAAACACCCTGTGCAGACTCCTGATCATAAAAACAGACAGAAGCAGAAACCCATTACAGAAGCACAAAATTCAAGGAAAAATCTAAAAAAAAAAAAAATCTGAGCAAGTGAGGCAAGCAGGCGAAAGACAACAGTGAGGTATGAAACCATGTGGACAACAGGCAGATAGAGTCATGCCTGTTGGAATCAAGGTGTCAGTGTTATTATTAAGGTTTATTTAGATGTAACAGCCAATAATGGTCTTGTTGACACTTCACACCAAGTGGGAGATACTGTCTCTGTCAAAAATGGCCAATATCTCCAACTAAGACTTTACAGCTGGAGGCTGACATGTGATGGTTTTTCCAGCTTGGTTGCTGGTAATTACAGTCTGGACAGCAAGATATGAATGCAGTGCAGCCTCACAGAGCCGGTAGCGTGGCTGGAGACTCTCAGTCTTGGTAATGAGTAATGAGTAATGAGTAATTGGTTACATTTTCCAAACTGACAGCAACACATATCAACTATTTTCTTCCCTTCAACAAGAGGCATGTCACATTTACACATTTACAGAATCCACAAATGCAGCAAGAAACCCTGGCCTCAAACATAAGAGTCAAATCAGCATTGTCGCAACGAAAATGGAACATTACAAAATTCATAAAAGGCCCCATTCGTCACAGAGCTGTTGTGTTGGATTGCATTAGCCCGGACAGGTGGTCATGATGTTGCGTCCACCCCCACATCCTCCACATGATGCTTTGCAAATAACTGTTGTTTAGTTAAAAGTGTGTCTCCTGAAAGAATTTGAAGTCTTCGCAGGCTGTGCTGTCACAATAATGGACCCTGACTGGCACAAAACACCGGCTTGTCTCATTCAAATGAGGCAAACCTGCTGAGTGAAGGAAAGTAGAGTGTCAGTTCAAATGCTGCGAGATTGGCTTTTGGATGCATGAGCAATTGTTTGTGTTTTTTTTTTTTTTTAACTGCTTGATGGAGGACTTTTCAACAGAAAACACAATCATTTCAGATGCAGTCAAGCATAATTTGATTTAAAAAAGTCAGCGTGAAACTTCTTTAACAATATACGTGTGGCATATTAGATTTTATATAATAGAGCCTCTTGCTGTTTATGTCTAGCGCCAGTCGAGTGTTTCACCTGCTTATCTTCAATGATCAGTTTTAATAAAGCAGAGACCTGTTGCCGGTGAAGTGGAAAACGTCAACAGCTAGAGTTAAAAAAAAAAATCCATACTTATACCTTGAAGAGCTGCGCATTGAGCCATCTGTCATTTAAGTTCAAGTTCAAGTTCATTTATTAACTATGAGTCCTGTCATCACAAGCAATTTTCTAAAGACGCAGAAAAACAGAACCTGGCTTAACTTATGCAGTCAACATCCGCAGTTAATGTTGTGTTGAATGGTTTCAGACGAGCCATGACGGGCACAAAGCCAACTTAATACACAAACATATCAACTGAATATACTGAAAAATAAAACCTCAAAGAAAAGTTCAGAGGCCATAATCCATATTTTTACTGAACTACTGACACTAAAAGCAACGTTTAGAAACAACCACTCATTTTGAACATTACAGGATTTGAGTAAGAATTGTGTTGTCACTGGAAGGTCTGGTGATTTTGAGCATTCAACAAATTTCTGCATTAATTTAATTAGCCAGAAATACTGTATTTGTGTTCGCTGAGAGGCTCTAATATATGCCTGTAACCTCTCTGGCTGTGTGTCACCAGAATAGCACACCGGATTTCAAAGGACATTAGTTGATCAATATTTTTAATGGAATATTTGTGTTATGTTTGTAGTGGTCGACTCAAGTGCAACACACACACACGAGCCAGGGATAGTTGGTAACAGGCCTTTAATTTCAGAAGGTCAAAATTGTCAGGGGTATAACTCAAAATCAGGGAGAGACAGGTAAGGCAACATGGAGAGAGTCTGTGCAACAGGAAGCACAGGTAAGTACTGATGAAGACACTGTCTGTGTCGTCCAAACAGAATGCCAACAGCCACGGGGACAGGCAGACAAAATCCAGGAAACACAGAGGGAGAATGGGAACAGAAGGCTGAGGCAAAAATCCAAAGAAGCGGCGAGAAAGGTTGAACAGGAGCAGGCAGGGTCCAAACCGAAGAAGGCAGGAAAAGCAACAGAGAGTTCATCCAAGAAAGTAATACTAGAAAGTCTTAGTTGATTCCAAGAGCTGAAGAGATGATCTGGCAGTGAGAGAAAGCCCTGTAGTGGTTTATAAAGTGAGTAGATGTAATTGGTTACAGCTGGGAACACAGGTGAACTAATGAGGTGGGAGTGGCTGACAATTGAGGGGAGGCAGAGGCGGGGTGAGTGGGAAAGTAATGTGGCAAGGGTGTAGGACTATGGCGCTGAAACGGTGACAGAGCTACAGCAGAAGACAGACAGACAGACAGAACTGAGACAAGACTGACCAAACTTAAGAGAGACAGAGAACTGAGGCCAGGCTGAAAAGAAACTAAAGCTGAACAGAAACAGAACTGTGACAATTTGAGAGCAAGGCTAACTTTTGATAATTAACACTAAACACAGCTTAGGTTGATAGTAGGAATGAGCATTTTTGACGAATATGAGTATGATACAAGTAAAACTCGTCAATATCCGTGCTCGTGCTGAAGGAAAATCCTCATTGGGTAACTGACTGTCCTCGCGCTCTGTGATTGGCCAGTCACACACAGCGCCCGCCCCTCCCTACACAGAGACGTCTCTGCTTGCCTCTCTAACATACGCGGTGCGTTTGATAAGACAGAGCTGAAAACGGGTCGTGTTGCGTCGGTCACTGCCTCCATCCTTGTCGTTTTTTTTTTTTTTTTTACCGTCTGCTTGCTGTTGCTTTGGCTGGCTCACTGCAGTTCATAAAAATAATATTATAAATATTCCAATTAAGATATACTGTATATAAGCTTTGAATACAGTTGATTAGTAACTGCTGATCAATCCATCCAGCATCAATTTCAGACTTAAATTGATGTACCGTTTTAAGCCCCACCCTTTTCCACGCCCACTCACGGTTTAGGAACCGCCCACTCCAAATACAGATACAGATTATCTTAATAATTAATTAATTAATTTAATCTTAATTAATCTTAATTAAAATTTGACGGTCCATGAACTCAAACATAAATATTTCTATTATTGTTTAAACAGAAATTTAAAGTTTATTACACTCCAGAAACTGACTGATTGTGATCGACTGGAGGCTGAAATGTTTACATATAACGTTACGTCGGCTTATTAAAGTACCGTAACTGGTGGCGAAGCTGGCCGGTACCACTGGGTTAGCTGGCTAGTTCGGTGAGCATGTTTCATTAAGCAGACTTTATTCAGACCCGCCCTCGTTCCACCTCTTTGTCCATATTTGGAGTAACCAGAGTAAGGCTATCAAGATGGCTGTGCCCTACGATTTGCTTCATTTTTGCTCTTCAGAAATCTATAGGTGACGTCATGGACAGTACATCCATATTTTATACAGTCTATGATATATGATATATGAACAGATACAGATACAGATAGTGGTGTACTCACTCATCCCTAATAGGGGCCGGCACAGTCTGGTTCATACAGCCTCAGGCAGACTACATTGTATGTAGATTGATGCGCACGTTACAAGGAACCAAAGTTCACAAGCACCTGGCTCCCTCCTCTGCTCATCATACATACCTGTCTGCAATCATCTCATCACCCCTCCTAGCCTGATCACCGGCCTCTCGTCACTTCATTAGCTTGCAGTATATCTACCCTCCTCTTTAACCCTCTTCGCCAGATTGTTGTTTCGACCACGGTGGATCATCACCCATCTGTCTTCCTGCTCGTCTGTCTGCCTGCCAGCAACCGCCTGGTCTCCGAGCTGCCAGCCATGCTTCCCCTCATTTTGCCCAGCCACGCTCCTCCGCCATCCTTCCTCACCCCTGCTGTCAATGGATTCCAATCCCACCATCGGCCCCTCCTCCAGATCCTCATTTACAATAGCTTGTTTCTTACTGTCCTGTCTGTGTCCTGCATTTTTGGGTCTCTTCCTGTGTCTGCAGCATTTTAACTGTATGCCTTTAGTTTAGCACAACAAGCTGATAGGCATGCGAGTCAGTCACGCTATGGTGAGCGAAAATGAAAAGCCAGAAGACCTGCCTGTGTTTTTCAAATCAGGTGTTTTGGGACAGTTTGGTTTCCTGGTCAGCTATGACAGAGAGTAGTGGATAAGACAAGGATGGTGTGTCAATGGAAACACATGAAACATACTGATTTTAGGTGCTTTAAACACAAACATTTAGGTGCTTTAAATGTTTAAATAAAACTAAGTGGGAAAGTGTTCAGTGTTTGTGTCATAGTTTTGGACTCTTGTGTTTTTACTAGTTTATTTTATTTTTTGAGTTGTATACTGTTTTTGGTTTAGTCTTTAGTCTTTTGTTCAGGCTTTGCTTCAGTGGCTGGAGGCGTGGTCTTCAGGTGCTGGGGATCTCCATTCTCACACCTGTTTACAATTTCACCTCATCACTGCCAGATCGTCCCTTTGCATGTCCTCTGTTCTCCTGTGCTTCCCTGTCTTTGACCCTGTTCTCCAGTGTTTCTTTGACTTCTAGTGCCTTACGATTCCAGCATTTCTAGTGGTTTTTTCCCTGCTTTTCCAGTGTTCCCCATTTCACCTGTGTTCATCCCTACCAGCTCCACCAGTGTGTCTCCAGCCAGCAAACCTCAGCACCTACCAGCCTCAATCCACTGAAGCAACTGTACTCCAACTGGACTTCCTGTGTTTAATCACCTTTTAGTTTTTCTTGTATTCTGGAGTTTCTTTATTTAATAAATCTCTTTTACCCCTTCACCCTCGACTGTGTCTCACTCCTGGGTCCAATTAAGAATGAACTGAAATCATCACAGTTTGTAAAGTATAATAGAAATGTTTGAAATGTTCCTTTTTATAATAACTGTATACCAAAGTTGCTTGTGTTCAAAGTAATCAAACGAAAACATCTCTTTATGCATTTTTTTCCAATCTAATATTGAACCATGACTTCTAAACCAGGATATAAACCTGCTGTGATATCTTATTTCATCAGTTAGCGGTTTGACCCTTGAGAGTTGATTCCAGCAGCTCGGATTACAAAGTGACACAAAGCAGGCTTCAGTTCAACAATTTTCTGAAGCTTAATGAAGCACGCAGAAATATAGTCAGGAAAAAAACACACAAAGCTTGAGATAAAAAAAAAAGGAAGACACTGAAACAAGGAGGTGGTTGAGATGTCAAGGTTGGTTACAAAACAGGTGGGATATGAGGGGAATAGAAAAAGCTTGTGTCAGCATGAGTCAAGGTCAGATAAAGAGGCTTTGTTCAGGGGTTCAGGGTGATGAGAAAAGGATGTAAGAGGGAGAGGAGAAAAGAGTTGCCTTTAAAAATGTAATGCAGAAAAGTGAACGAAATAAAAGGTCATGATTCACAAACATGTCAGCGTGTCGTATTTACAAGTCATGATGTTACCCCAAACATTTCTTCCCACATTGTTTCTGATGGAGTATCTGCAGAACATCTCAAACCAAAATCCCATAAGGTGACTTTAAACAGATTGTGCATCCTCCAGTGATGACATCTTCATTTATCATGGTTCTCTCTTGAGAAAAAGCTTCGACCTATATTGGATAATTGATCCACTATGATGAACAATAATTTCATTGGATCTCTTTGAGGCCTGTTGTTACATTTGCTTTAACTTAGGTCAAATATGATCACACCTTTGTAGCTGAGATCTTTGGATCATAAAAATGCTGTGTCCGACATGAGAAACACCATGAGAAAAAAAAAGAAAAGAATCAAAGGCTAATTTGCTGCCTGGTCAACAAAATGAACCATCTCCAACTGCAGCAAGTACTATCTGATGGATTTACCTGAGACTGAGATCAATATTATGTTCTCAGTGCACTGCCTGGAACATTGAAAAGGTTGACACCTGTTGTTCAGCCAGAAAAGGAGGACGAGAGGATCTGTCTGCAGATGCATTGCTTCCAGCCTCCTCAGTACCACAACTGAAACATCCTTTAGTTTTAACAGCAGCCAATTTAACTGGTAAGGTCACAGTGAACACCCATGTCAGTCACCAGGGACTAATGAGATATGGGTTTACCATCAGCAGATACAAAACCTCTAAGTTGTTGAAATCATGACCTATGCCAAATGCACAGCATGAGTAGTAGTTACAATTTGACCAGCCATTATTGAACATTAATTCAGAGGCTTGAGCTAAATTGTGTGGAAGTGAATGAGCTTCTTAAACCTCCTCTGGTTCACACGAATAAAAATTAGCAAGAGCCATCGACAAAAAATCACTCTGCCATCTACAGAAAGAGCAGCAGACAGTTTCACTCATACACTCATGAGGCACAATGTGTTTGTGTGTTTGTAAGTTTGTGTGTAATATTTCATGTAACAACTGTGCTGGAGTGGATGTTGAGGAGATGGTGCAGATGGTCAGGCCAGGGGTAGCAGTCAACATGTTCTCATAACTGCTACATCTTTGAAATGAGTCAAGATGGTGGTAACCTGAAGTGTTGTATGCAAAATTAAGGCATGTGCATGTTTTTCAGCATCCTGAACCACTATCGCACAATGTCTCTGTCAGACACGCAGAAGGTCTACACCCTCCACCATGTCCCTGTTCTATCACAGCAGCAGCAGCAGCAGCAGCATGTCCATCTACAGAGATGAAAAGGGAGATTATAATGGAGTAGGAGCATTACACAGAGACACTTTTAATGCTGTGAAAGAATGTGATCCGTTTATTCAATCTACAGTAATTGATGATCAAGAAAACTCATCATGGCTTTAAACCTTCAGGTGGAGGCATTTATTCAGCAGACTTTTTCCCTTAAACAACAAAAATCCTGAGTACATTTCTTCCTGTTTGCATCATTGTAGTTTTCACTTTGTGTCCACGGCGAGCCAGGTGTTGTAAAAGCATTCCTGAGGCTTTTTAACACAGCTCTTGAGTCTCAGCGGTGAGTAGCGGGTCATCTACATACTGAATCAGATTACAACCTGGTGGTGGTGCAAAAATGAGCCAATCTTGCTGTAAGTACGGCAGAACACGCCGCTGGGGAGTCAATGAGTCAATTTGCCTGTAGTCAACTCTGTATATACACTTCTTTGTTTTCCCTGCTGTTCTGCCAGACGGTCTTTGTTCATCTCAGTGTGTTCCTCACATTCCAACATTTCCTGGTGTTGCTTTCTTTGGGGTTTGACTTGGCTTTGTTTAATGGATTTTGGATTTTTGCCTACTCCCTCCTTGGATTTGTTTGCTGTAATCGGACTGACTTCCTGTGTATCCCTGTTTTTACTGTTCTTTACCTTGTGTCCTGTGTGGATCTCTGCACCTGAGTCTCTGTGTTACTCAGAATTATTCCATCTAATCCTCTTCTCCCCTGCTGCTCGTGATATCTGCCATCCTCCTGGTAGCCTCCTCTAAAACGCTGGCTGGCTCCTCCCTCTCATCCGCCCTGATGGTCATTTCCATGCAGCTGCCAGTCAGTCAGTGTGGGAAACTTTAGCATCATATGATTTTTTTTTTTTTTTTACAGTAGCACATCAGCAGCCCAAACTTGCAAAAATTCTATCCAATTCCTGATTGAACATTGTACGCACTTATGCATAATGGCCACAAATATTGAAATAAACTTTTAAGAAAGTTGATCAGTTACTGACATGCATGTGATACATGTGATCAGTGTTTTTCTTGAACCTCTTCACAAAGGCTCCAGTGGATTTTCCTTATCTTTGCTTACAGACATGAGATGTGTCATGTGATGTCTTGTTTAGATTTGTTCATATTGGCCAAAGAAATCAGCACCAATTTTTCCGAAACTGGATTATATCCAAGATTGGGCCAGGCGGGATTTTTCACTTTGTCTGCCTGATCATACTTAGGATGTTACAGTGTGACATTGTCAATCAAATTCAGTCCATTCAGGGAGCATTCAGAGGATACTGAACCTGTAGTCTTTGTCATTGTACTGGTGATATTTAGTGGTCTGCTTGACGTATGTGTAAGACAAAAGCTGCAGGATTTTCATGAGGATTTGGTGCATCCTTACAAACAGCCAACGAATCAGTCAAGCATGGTGGCTTGGTCACAACATTCTCACCCACAATCATAGAAGGATGTGCACTCTGTGTCTGCTCTTCCTTCTTCTTCCTTTATTCTTGATCCTCTATTTATCCATTTTTTCTTTAATGCATGTTCCTGTGAAATTCTTCAGCCCTTTTCTTGTTTTCATCTAGCGCAGCAAAGTGTTTCCACATTTCTTCATTCTTATTCTGTTTTGCATTATATGAGTGTGCGTGTGGATGCACTTGTACCTCGTTTCTGTCTCTAGATCTGGATAAAGACAAACAGCAGCACATGGCATCTCTTCTTCATCATTCTCTTTATCTGCAGGATTTGCAGGTGCCTTACGTTTGCTCTGTGACTTGCACATTCCTGTCTCCTACAGAAGTCAAACTCATTAAGAAATCAAGCCAGAAACCACATCACTGTCCTTCAGCACTTAAATTGAAACTGAAAAAAAATCACTTTTCTCTGTCTACAGACAAGGGAATTACCTTTTTTTTCAACAGACATTAAGTTGGGATTTTTACGTCAAAAATTCTGGTAGGCCTGGAGAGAGAAAAAATTGCTTGAAAAGAATCTGAGACCTACCTCAGTCCCAGGATCAAACCTCTGACACCACACAAAGTGACGTGAAGCGAATTCAGTTCAACAATGTTCTGAAGTTTAATGAAGCACATAGGAATATAGTCAGGAAGAAAAAAAAACTTACATATAAAGCTTGACATGGAAAGAAGCACATTGAAAGAATGAGACAGTCACAAGGTGTCAAGGTTGGTTACAAAACAGGTGGATGTGAGGGGAATAGAAACAGCTTGTGTCAACATGAGTCAAGGTCAGATGAAGAGGCTACGTTCAGGGTGATGAGACAAGAATATAAGAGGGAGAGAAAAAGGGTTTCACAAGAAAACTGAACCCTGACTTTTGTGCACTGTTAACACCCCTAGTTGATACATTTCACTACATAAGTAAAAACTTTGACCTGGTGCTACAGTGGAAAACTCAGAGGATCACCAGTCATTAGGATCGATTGACTGAGCACCATGGATATGTGGAACAAATCTCATGGCAATCCATCCAGTAGTTGAGATATTTTATTAAAAACAAAAATGCAAAAACAAAGTATAATTAAAGTATAGTACATAAACTTACAAGTTGCAAATTTAATCTCATGGTGCAATGTGTTCTTGAAAAGTCAATGAGTTTGTGACAGGAAAGTTTATTTTGTAAGAGAGTTTAACTGTTGCTGATGAACTTAACCATATATTTTGATTGGATGGGAAGTAAATAAATGAAAGTAAACATTAAGCAAAAAGGAAAAAAAGAGGAATGAGAATTAATAGCCATGAAATACCAAATGTGTAATGTGATAAAGTGACTGATGGGTGGATAAAGTGTTGTCAGACAAATGAAGGTTATTATTATGTCCATTATTATCCATTATTCTTTGTTGCTTGTCAATGCAGTCTGGTCATGTGAATTGTGTAGCTGTGTTGAAGGGATTGAATGTGTGGCTTTTTATCCTATGATACATGTCTTGTTCTTTTAAGCTGTGTTTGTGTTGTAAGTATCACTGTGAAAGTGAAAAGGTGAATGAGATGAGCAACTGAGAACTTGCTTTCAGATACCACTGAAAACTGTAGCTAATTTGACCAGTTTCCGGACAAATAAAATCTATTTAGAGAGAGCAAACGAACAACCAAAATGTTTAGTCATCAAAGCCTTTTAATGAAACTGCCATCTGCACCTCTCTTGTTTTTTCTTCTGCTGTTTTGATGGACCCACATACAGAGATATGAAAAACAAAAGTCAATCGTCCATGTAAGTCATCAAAACTACAAAACGCTGCACTGTTACGCTTGATGCTGCACAACAGTCTCAAGTCTAGAACTCAGCTGCCACAAATTATTATTTAAAAAAAAAATACAAATTGTCTTCCCACCAACAGAGACACAATCACAGCTAATCTCCCGCCGAATCCCCTCTCCGGTTCTAATAGCGTGCCATATCGACTTTTCATTCCCACCCTGCTGTCTCCAGCTCCAGCGAGATGAGTCACATCAAATCAAAGCCCATCAAACGTCAAGCTCATAAATGAATGGAGGTGTCATGAGTCACATTCTTTATTATCAGGAAAGTATCACCTTCGTCCACCTTTTACACGTCGGCGCGCTCTCCCTTCCATCGGCCTCCCGACTCGCATTCAGCAGGTTTACCTCAGAGTCGCCGCAGAGACACCGACAGGGGTCATTCCATCAGCGTGTGCTAAAAAAAAAAAAAAAAAAAAAGTCTGCCGCTCCTTTCTTTGCAAGCGCAGATTTGATGACACTGGGCAGACTAAAGTGGTGGGAGTGTTTGGGATTGAAGCACGCTGTTGATCAAGTGTAATTGAGTGCCCACAGTTGGTTAAATAAATGTCATCTAAGACTTCAGGCATCGTTGACTCCTCTCTGTATCCTCTCATTAACTGTGTTCTTCACTTTCCAGTTCATTTCTTCCCTCCTCTCAAACCACTTTTTCCCTATTATGAGAAGTTGTTACAAAACTCCTGAAGAGAGCGGCGCTGCCACCAGCCGAAGGGAGTCACTTTGTGCCACCATCGAAAGATCACTGAGCTCAGAACACTGGAGATATTATGGCCTCTTGAAACTGAGTAAGAAGGAGTCTTACTCTGGAAAGTTGTTTCACATAGTAACAAGTAAACAGGCCATCGCCCACACACATCCTCCATGTTTTCCCTATATCACTTTGTACAGTAGCCAGAATTTTTTTTGTGAGTGCCTGATCTACTATGGTTCAGTTTAGGTGAGAAAAACTACTTACACTACCACAGGCTGCTGGCAGGTGGCAGGACAGGACCCACGGTAATTGACATCAACCATCAACCCCAACCGCCTCCATGAGACTTTCTGTGGAACTAGCAACAATATTTTCTTCTCTTCTTTTTTTTTTTCTTTACAAAAGAGAGAGGGAACTCTGCAACAGGTCACTTGTCAAGAAGAAGCAAATATATGTTATTAGTTAGTTAGAACAAGTGGCCAGGGTCCTCTGGTCAGGACAGTCTCTTCTAGCAGCCACATCTTTTCAGTTCGAGAGAAGCTGTTTGCGACTCCATCAAAAGCTGAATTAAAGCCGCATGGCCAAGACTAAGATGCGTTAGAGCTGAAATTTATTAAAGGTGTCATCAAAGCATGGCTAACTGTCTGCAGACAGTGCAATGCAAATCATCAATATCACATCTAATGCATGTATAATGACACTCTGAACAGACAGAGGCTGCACTGTGCAAAGAGAAGTAGCTGATCCAGGAAGTGCATGTAATAAAATTGCTGCTCTTCTAGAGAGTTGGTGATCAACAAAATGACGCCAGTGTGTGGGATAACACGGGAAACAATTTGTGCCAGTGTGTTGCCCTTTAGCCTTTTTAGGGCCCTGTGCTGAGTTTTCACTTTGTCCCACCTTCAAACCTGAGAGTTAACGAGTGATTTTGACCAATAGTAGTGCTATAACAATTTTTTAATGAGTACACATTTAACATGATACACATTCCTGCTGCCAGTCTACGCTATTCCACTGATCGACAGCTGGTGGTGGGAAAATGCAAAAAGGTGAAAAAATGTTTTATGAGGAAGAAAATGTATTCATATCGTTTGTTACTTTTAAAAAACTGTTTGTTTACAAAAAAAAAACTCTTGAGGGCACCTTTAACCTGCCACTTATTTCTCCAGAGCAAGTGACTGTTCTGTTCATGGTTTGTACCATGTTAACATGATAGAGATCCAAACTAGGTTGAATCATAACCTATTCTGATGTTGAGCCTGCATTTGGGCAAAACACATATTCGACTATTGGGGACATTTGCAGCAAAGTTAAGACAAAACTGATGAAGTCAGTCTACTCTTTGAACATGAATGTAGCCTGAATAACTACGTATCACCTATGCCACCAGTTGGTCTGGTCTGCAGTGCTTTCTTATTTTTGTGACTCAATAAAAGTTCTTAAGTTATATAAAGATAAAGTTATCTAAAGTTATATCTGTTTTTTGTTGTAGTGGCCAGATGCATAGTTCCTTATCGTAATCTAAATTGGATCAGTTGCACTTATCACCTGGGAAATCTTTTTCCTACATCATTTTCTAAATCAGGTCAAAAACCTTCTCAACATTTCCAGCAACAACAATAAAAAATTAATAAGTAATTAAAGCATAATAAATCCTTGTTTACACTGTTTTTGTGGTGTAAAAATACTCTTTAAATATGAATGTAGAAGCCCTAATTTTGAATTGTTTTTCATAATCTGAGCATGGTGACAAAGTGACTCTTGCACACAAAGTCAGTCAATTAAGGAAACTTTGTTTAATCCTGTTGATTAAGTTTCAGTTTTGACCCTCCAGTGGAAAAAGTTTGGGCACCCCTGGTCTACATAATCCTTGGACCATTTATCACCTGGCTTACAAGCATTTTGTGAGTCAAACGTATAGAAGAGATTGGGACTCAGAGATTTTACTCTTTTGAACTGATCCGTCTGCGTGAGTTATTAAACCACAGAGCATCGATTTCCTTTTGGAGTACGTGCAGTATTTAGCGGCCAGAGAAAGAAGGGATTGAGTTCTTGACATTATTAACAAATGTGGATTGTGCACAGGAACTGACTGATAAATTGTTACCTGACAGGTCAGTCCAGTCTATTTAAAAAGAAATAGGAGGCACAGGAAATGTATCAGTAAAGCCTGACCCAGATTCAAAATGCTTAGAATTCTGAATCAGAGCCAAATCATTCTCCAAATGCAGCGAATGTGAAGGGGTTTCTCTCAATGACTCTCGGGCAAGACATAACAACAACTCACAGAGGTAGAAAAATACATGTTGGCACAGGGACGCCAAGATTTATTCATACAAATTCTGCTGCTTACAAATTTCTCTACATATTCACCATTCAGCAACGGGTTCGGGATCAGATTCTTCCACAATACAATGCACTGTGGGGTGACTTCCTGCTCGGAGTGCCAAGGTGACTTACCAAAACTTTCCCACTTTGCATGTTTCTTGTTGTAATTTAAAACTGCATTTCGGATTTTGGGGCAACATGGGGCCAGCATTAACAAGCTGTAAACACAAAAAACAAAGTTGACATGGAAGTTGCTTATGCGCACATGTAGCAGATACAGATCAATATGATCATTTGTGATGTCTGTAGTGCAGGGGTTTTCAAAGTGTGGGATAGCGAGCCTCCCTAAAGAGAACTCAAAAGCATGCCGCCCCCCCTTTACCCCCCTCTAATTATTATTACTATTATTACTGTTATTGTTGTCGCTTTGTATGTTCCACACAGGCTTAAAAAAGGTTTTAAACAATAAATGCTATACACATCTTTATTTTTGTAAACATCTTAAACATGTTTGTATGTTCTTAAACATATTTTTATAACATTTTAATCATCTTTATCTCTCTGTGTGTGGATAAATATTTTTTTTAACACATTTTAACATCTGCATGTTTTCAGCATCTTTTTAAAACACATTTTAACATCTGTATGTTTTTAATGTTTTTAAAACACATTTTAACATCATTATGTTTTAACATCGTTTTTTAAACACATTTTAGCATCTGTTTTTAACATATTTTAACAGAGTTATTTAATATCTTTTTGAATACATTCAATTTAAGGCATCTTTGTGCAATTCCTCAAATCAGATAACAAACAGATCAACGTCAGTCAGATATATTTTTTTTTATCATAGCGGCTTGGTTGTTAAACTTTGGTGCTTGGTTTCAATATGACGCCGGAGTTTACATGCTTCGCATACTGTCGTTAGCTAGCACCTCTTTGCAGATAACACTCTATGGCAGCAGAGCATCATCAGGACCAATACATGAAAAGCCAAACTTTAAATAATCAGGGTCATACTTCCTCCGTTTTCTGCTCGCCCCAGACTCTGTGCCCTCTCTCACTTTCACTTGAAATACTAAAAATTGATCCATCTTGTCTCTTGTCAGATGTTTACACTTTTTTTTCTTTTCAGGTTTATTTTTTCACTTGCCGCGCCTCCCCTGAAGCCCTCTGGCGCCCCCCAGGGGAGGCGCGCCTCACACTTTGAAAACCGCTGCTGTAGTGTATCTGGCCACTTGATGAATGGTTGCCCAGTGTTTACTATGAAACATCTTTTTGCTTCTAAATGCTCCATTATGTTCACCAGCTAGCTGATATCTGTTTTTAAAGCTCTTAATTTTGATGGCACTGACTGGTGACACAGTGAGCAAAGCTGGGGTGAATGAAGCGAAAGCAATGAACTGAAATAAAGGTCTGTAGAGACTCGAGTGGATGTGGATGTGGAACCCCTTTCACAAACTTATATAATCATTTGATGCAATGGTAATAAAAGTATTTATTATAGCAGCTGCAGAAAAATCAAGTTGGCTTGATTTTACTGTGGACAGTGAATGTGAATGCTATTGTTAACTTTACTCTTGTATTGACGTGACGTTTGACCTTTTTCTTTCTCTCTGCCAAAAAAAAAGAGACAATTCTAGCGTTTATTTGGCACATTAAGAAAATTTAAGCACGGTTGGCACTTTGGTTTTGCACTTCCTCGCATTCACGGTGTTCGAAGCCTCACTCCACGCTGGCACTGTTGTTTCAATTTAAATGTAAATTAACTCCTATCATAAGCCTTTTAAAACCAATTTTTTGAAAAGACTGTTGTGTTTACAAAGGCAACAGAATAACATGATCTTGGGAAGTATGAGAGCAGCGGCTAATTGAAACTATGAATCAAAGTGTGACTGAATGGCATTCGTGTTTTACCGCGCTGTAGCGCTGGAGGATGAATGCGAAGGCACAAAGTCAGAGGGTAATGTGATACAGTTAATAATGACCTCATTATTATTCAACTTTTATATTATTAGTAACGCGGGGGCTGTGCAAGAAAGTGGTCAAAGCTTACTGGCTTCACTTGAAGTATTATGGTCGATATAATGCAGCAGGGAGAGAAAGAGCACAGAACACAGTAGGCTTGTTCTTTGGCATGTCAGAATGTAAATGACTTGTTCTCCAGCCTGCTAATTCCACTCAGTCTTTATACTTTGTATTGACTCATGCTCAGTGCTGGATGCCAACGCTCTGCTAAGTTTCCTGCACATGCTGCTGGGGGGTTGTGATAAAGAAGCTCGGCTGCATGAGGGGTGCTTGGGTTTTTCTGCTCCGTTGACTAACCAGAATGTTGTTGTGTTAACTAACCTCAAGTAAATGGCAAGCGTCCTCTTGTGCCCTCTTTTGCTGTACTCTCTCGCTGAGAATAATCCGCCATTATACAGCTGTAAAAAATGCATGCCATGTGTCAAGCCAGAGGCTCTCACAGGCGGCTGTCATCGTATCCTACTTGATCTAAGGGGGTAATTCAGCTAAATTTGCAATTTTCATCGGCAAATAGTCTCGCTGATTGGCATTTAGAAAGATTTTGTTTGAGACAACGTATTTTAAAGTCCCATTCGGTCAAGCATTTAGGATATGGAAGTCAATGAATCCATTTTTCACAAAGTCTGATTTGCTTTAAAAATATATGGGCTGAGTATTAATCCTAATGGGATGCTGAATAACACAGTCGAAAGTTTAATTTGCTCAAACGCTGCATTGTCAGATTTGTGAAGTTTCAATTCAGACTTTAAAGCGTCCAAAAGTTTCTTGAAGCTGAACTCATTAATGTTTTCATATTAACAATGGCTCAGATGAGTCTGTGCATTGTGAAAGGAGTCACCCACAGTGACGAGCCCACAGAGCATTATCGCACGACTCAGCTCTGTGGGAGCATTTCAACCTTTTTTTTTTTTTAAATCATTGTGCTGGTTTTCTAGTCCTGACTCAAAATTAAGAGGTTTAAAAATTCCTAACAGTCTTGTTTCCAGGTGCAGCAGGATTCAGCTGTATGAAGTGAAAAAGCCTGGATAAACCCTCAGTCTGCCTGGCCAGCTCCAAACGGCAAAGTTTGCTCATATATTTGCCTTTATAACTTTACGAGGTGATATTATGCAAATGTTGTTGTTCCACTGCCCCCTTTAATAACGCATTTATGGGACTGCAGTTTGCTTAAATTCCTTCAGTCAAGCCCAAATCAGTTCATGCCCTAAGTCCGTTATGTATTCCCTTCATGCAAGAGAAATGTACCGTAGAGCCAAGTATAAGCTGTGGAGGGTTGTGATCTTTTGTTTTGCTCTTCATTATCCTTTTGAAGGATGATTAATTGGCCTGCAAATCATTTGAATTCAGCTGCTGCCAGCGGCTGTCCATTTCAAACACTCAAAGAAGTGACTGCTGATTGAGGATAGAAACTGACCCCTGATCACTTGATTTGCCACGCTTCACTGAGAAAAGCAATCTCCTCATTACTCCTAAGTTGTCAGTGACATCAAAGAGGCTTTCCAGACTTTCCCTTTAAACAGGAAAAAATTCTGGTCCGGGTAGTGCCGGCTTGTACTTTCATAAGACAAAATTAAAAAGAAAACCTACTGCAAATATCTCCTCTCCCTGCTTGGAGGAAAATTCAGTTTCAGATTACGCACGTATCGTATCTGCCTTTGTCATTACTGTGCTCAAACATTTCTTTTGTCTTCATTTATCTCACAGTCTTTGTCAGGAAGGCAAACAGACATTGTGTGTACTCAATAAATATCCACCCCCAAAATTCATACTTCCCTGGTTTAGTGTTATTCCAATGCAAATCTCTGCGCAGATCTGAAAAAAAAAAGTTATGATCAATTGCATCATTGTCTGTTGTCAGAGCAGCTCAGGTGCAGCTTTGTATTCTCTGGCTGAGCCCTTCAGATTCCACAGAGGCTGAGTTAGTGTTAAAGCACAGCGGCGGCATGAAGTGAGCTTTTACTTGTCATTGAACCATTCTCTGAAACTACTGCTGCTCTCAGCAGGGGAGCAGAGGTAAAAAGAGGTGAGGGGAACAGTAACAGCTTTCAGTTTCATATTTGAACTGTGAGCTTCGTAAACAATCCCCCCAAGCATGGAGGGTGACATTTGCACGCCATTGAGGTGCACGCAGGGCAATAAAATGTCCTGCGTTGACCCTTTGCTTATCTCCCCGTGACCGTGACGGAATGAAAAGTTCTGTTTGTCATCGGAAAGCAGGTTTTTTTTGGGTGATTTTTACTGCCTCATAGCACAAAATGACAACATTATATCCACAGGGGTTTGATGGGGTTATTGATCATTGACCATGAGTTAATGTTTACTTTGCTGACATTTTTTGGCTCTGAAACGCAACTTCCTTACTGAAATATTTTCCTAAAACCCCAAACCCTCCTACGCAGCACCAATAATAATTTAAAGCTGAAGCAGCAAACAGCAAAGCGGCTTTCTTATGGAATATACTTGAGATACGCTCTTCATTGATTAGGTATTTTTGTTGGGTTTCCGCTCTAATTAGCTCGCTTATTTGTCACAGTTGCTTAGTCATATCTGTTGAGGAAATGTGACTTTAATGTTCGTGTCATTACGGGAAGCTGTAACTCAAGAAACGATCAGTTCTGTCGCAGCTGTCGTGAGTCACCAACAGAGGCCCATTAAGGTAATAAATGACATAATGCCCCTTTAGCTTACCACTAAAAATCCTGACAGTGGCAGAACTGGCTAGGAATTTATTTTCCCCTCAGAAAGTTTTTATGCTTTGAAAGTTATTTTAGTTTAAAGCCCTGTGGATCCAACGCTGTCCCACAGCCTAAATATTTCCCATTTAGCAACGTGACTTCCTCCACGCAGAGCACTTTATTGTGTCACAGAGGCCATTTAAAAGGCCACCAAATCTTACTCATGAGCGTTGTCGGGAGCTGTGTTTTCTTCTGCTCCTCTGGGGAATAAAAACTACAACGCAAAAAGAGCTGTCCACCCACATCTGCACAACTGTCACTGAGCGATGGGGTGAGGTGGAAGGGAGAACAAAAGTCGGAGGTTAGCAAACAAAAAGGTCAAGATGAGTTTGTTTCAAAATAGAGGCAGAGCACGCTGGCACTACATACCCCGAGGAGTTTACTTAGACTGAATTAAAGATGTGTCTTGATGCTGGGTAAAAAGCACTTGAAGATATCTTCAGATCCTGCAGAGGTGAGCTCCAGCTCTGCACATGCATAATGCAACCTGATTGTGCTCTTTATTTTTTTAATTAATCACAAAGACATTTATCTTAGTAATACCAAAGATAAATAAACCCTCGGATCTGTGATTGTTACTGTGAGAGCTGTTTAATATTTAATAAAAAAAAACAACCCTTCACTTTGTGTACTTGGTAAAATGTCACATGTTGATTTATGAAAGGAAACAGGTGTGTGAGCAAAAGGACAAAGGAGACAAGCACAGTGCACCGTGTTTCCATTCGTCTCAAAGAAACCAGAGGTGATACTTGCTTGCATCTCTCACCATTCATTCTTTTCAAACTAAAAGGTATATCTCATATAAAAGGCCCGATATTCTGAAGTCGAAAGGCATCAGAGTTGTAGAAAGGGTCAGGAGGAAATAAAATCCTCCTTTCATTTTTCCCTTTTATGCAGGAATGCAGCGATAACCCTATAACAGGGTTAACACCGCAGCAAACATCGGAAGTAGTGTGCAATTTATCAACAGCCTGCTTCAAAATTGGGTTGTTTTTTTTTACCCTGTTTCAAGGTGTCATACCAAAGGCAAGGTGTGAAGTGTAGTTTTAAAGGATCAGAGACACTTTGTATTGGGAAGCATTCCAGCCCAAACAACATGTACACTTTTCTTTTTAACTCATGTTGCATAATCAGACCTTTTCTCAGAAACTGTGAGAATGTAAAAAAAAAAAAAAGGCACTTGATTGACATCTCCTTCACCCCTCTGTTGGTTTTGTTGGACTTGTTAGGGCAGGATAACTTTATTATTTTTTATCAGCACAAAGGGTTTGGTGACATTGTAAAATTTCTAACATACCTCTCCCCAACTAGAGGTCAGGCAGGGTAATTGAAAACACCTGTGTAAGTGTGCAAGGCCTTGAACGGAAGAGAAAGACTTACTGTTTGGTAGCATTCTGGGAAAAAAAACAGAATTTCCCCAAACAAACAAAAAAATCACAAGACCACACTATTTTAATGACACAACAAAATTAAATTGATATATTGGGTGGTTCGGATGTAAGGAGGGTCCCACTGGGAGTTACAGAAGGAACGGTCAATATTAGTAGTGTCAAAACAACAAGTATATCCTCAACAGTCCGACAAAGCAATTCTTCAAGCTCCAGCGGTCGCAGCTGGAACAGCACATTTAAAGAACACTGGGTGTGAACTGTTGTCACCACGGAATGAGTGAAACAATATCAAAGCAAACCAAGCGAAATGGAAATGTGCAGCCACCCATCTACAATCTCAGGTACTGGCTGCAGCACTCCATCAGCATTGCAGCTGTTGGCGTAGGCTTCAAGTGTCCACTTCAGTGCCTCCAGCGTCACCTGGCTGCTGTTGTTGTTGCGGCGTCTTGCCCGGTCGCCACTTATACAGGATGAACTCCCTTAGTCACTTTTTTTTCTGAGACGTCCAGACTTCTGGTGCACTCCTTTCTGCCTTTCTGCCTGCACATATTAGCCGAAGCTCCTTTGGTTTCAAATCTTCTTTAACAGTAAACATTCATGACTCAATAAGCAATTAAAGTTAATGTTCAGGAAAAAAGAAACATACTTTAGAGTTTAAGGCTCAATAACTTGATTGATCTGCTTCTTCAGGTCTGTGAAGGTGCAATTTGAACAAATTTTGAAAGTGACCGCCCCCAAAGTGTTTAATTCAATTGATGTTAAACTCTTGAACTGGAAATACATGACATCATTTTCTGAGCTAAGCTTGTCATGGTTTCAGTCTCTTAGTTTAAGTTTGCGTTTTAACTAGTTTATTTTCAATGCATCAACTTCTAACTCCAGTGTTTTTTGGTAGGATTGTTTCTTTGTGCTTTGTTCAGGATCTGCTTCAGGTGTTGGGGGCGTGGTCTTCAGGTGCTCCTGAAAAGTTAAAGTTAATGTTCAGGGGGAAAAAAACATACTTTAGACTTTAAGGCTCAAAAACTTGATTGATCAGCTTCTTCAGGTCTGTGAAGGTGCAATTTGAACAAATTTTGAAAGTGACTGCCCCCAAAGTGTTATCATATTTTAATTCAATTGATGTTAAACTCTTGGAATGGCAATGCATGACATCACTTTTTTCTGAGCTAAGCTTGTCATGATTTCAGTCTCTTAGTTTAGGTTTGTGTTTTAGCTAGTTTATTTTTTGGTAGGATTGTTTCTTTGTGCTTTGTTCATGATCTGCTTCAGGTGTTGGGTACGTTGTCACAGCTCTGTAGTTAGTTTTCTGTCTTGGATTTATCATAGTTTGGCTTATTTCTATATCATAGTCTTCTGTCTTAGTTTTGTCTTTGTTCTGTGTCTTATTTTTCTGCCTGTGTTTTGTTATAGTTCTTTCAGTTCAGTCCTGTCATGTTGTTGTCCTGTCCTGCCTTTATCCAGCCTCGTCATGGGTTATGTTTAGTTCTGTCTATTCTAGTTCTGTGTTTTGGTTTCCGTTCTGTCCATCTCATTTCTATATCCAATGTCTTGTCTCTGTTTTCACGTCACGTTTTATGACCACGCTTCTCGATGTTCACGTTCACGTCCATGAATTCCCTTGCCAAGTCTTGCCTGTGTTTCTGTTTGGATTTTGTCATCCCTTGCGTGAGTTTTGTTAATACTTCATTTATTTTCATTAAAGACTTTTTTCGAAGCAGCATAGTCTGATGCGCTTGAGTCCTGAACCCTCCGCCTTGACAGGCGTGGTCGTCAGGTGCTGGGGCCCACAGCTGCTTCCCATCAGACCTAACAAATGGCAGGTTATATATCCATCTCAGTCTCCTGCAAGCTGCCAGATCCCTGTTCCCTGTTCTCTAGTGATGTGTGGTGTCAGTGATTCCCCTTTCCAGTGCTTTGTGTTTCCATTTCCCTAGTGTCTTTAGCGTCTTCAGTGTTTCCAGTGCCAAGCCTTCAACCACTGAAGCTTCTCCACCCCACCTGGACTTCATGTGTTTAGTCACCTTTTTCTTTTTCTTCTAAGTCCCGGAGTTTCTTTTGTTTCATAAATCCCTTTTACCTCTTCACCCTCATCCGTGTTTTCACTCCTGGGTCCAATTAAGAAATTACCTAAATCGTCACAGAGCTCTTCCAACTTCAAACCAATGGGAAAAGCAAAGGACAAAATACAGAAATATCTCTTGTGAAATAACCAAAATTGTTTTAACAAAAATAATGTGTGTTCATGGTGAGAAGCTAATTGATAAAATAGGTTTTCAGGAAATTTAGGGCAGAAAGGAAGGCACAGCGCCACCAACATAACTAAACACACACAAATGTACAGCACTCGTCACCCCCCTCCCCCCACCGACACTGACACTTCCGCTCCCAGCCTTCCTGGCACTGTGGTTTTCTCGGTGGTGAGATGCTCGCCTTGTGAAATTGCCTCTTCCTCGGGGAGCTATTCAATCACTCCAGGCTCCAGCTCACAACAAAACAGGCAGTCCACCCAGGGAGAAAACTAATGTGCGATTCCGCCTATTTGCCATGGAGGCCAGGGAAAGAAAAATATCCCTTTTCGGAGACAATGAATGGGCTGCTTCCCAGGTTATGGGTGCTCCAATGAGTTGATTAACTTCACAAGGACAAAATGAAACTTTTTGCTGACCAATTTATATGATTGGTGGCGGTCCAAATGATGTGTTAGAGGAGAGATGGGGTATCGAGGCACCGCTCATCTCTTCAAATGAGACTTGTGAATTAAATCAAATTGAGGACATGCATAGGAATAACCGACTGCCACTTTGGGAGGCCATGTACACAGACAACTCGACTTAGTATCTTCATTAGATGGGCTGTCTGAAAAACACCACAGATTGGCGCTGTGTGCTCTTGCATAGTGGCCCCGTCATTAATTATGGATACACTTGCTGGTGATGCCACACCATGTCAGACTGACCAGAGCTGAGATAATGATAATAAGTGAGGTCAAAACATCAAGCTCTACCTGTCCACATTTGTATTCTGGTCACTAACTCGAGGCCAGGCTCACAGGCATAAGGCTGGACTAATATATGTATTGAGCAGCGTAATATTCATCCAGCAACTGGTGTGTGTGTGTGTGTGTGTGTGTGTGTGTGTGTGTGTGTGTGTGTGTGTGGCAGGGTCGTATGTCTCTGTTTGTGGATTTGTATTGTAATATTTGTAACAGATCAGCATGAATGTTATTTTACCTTTTGAGCTTTTTTTTTTTTTTTAATTACAGTTGTTTGCATTGGCCGAAAAGTAGGAAATAATGGACTGAAATAAAAATGCAGAATGTGTGACCAAAAAAAGCAATCTTTATCCTGTCGGACAAATATATGAAAGGAGGCATTCAGAAGACCTCAATTCATCTGAACCTTCCAGCAATTTCAGCAGAGTGCTAAGCTGAGGCAGACCTCTACCTCTAAAACTTTGCAATCCAAACGTGCTCTTTCATTTGGCCTTGGATTAAAAGTTTGAAAAGTCTCACAGGCAAAGGTTTTCGGTTGAGATGTACACCTGCTTTCGCCTTTATCTGACACAGCCAAAGTAATCCACTTGTACTGAATATTAGTCGGCAGACACTTGATTATTGATATGCAAAAGTAATCTGTTCCAAGTTGTGCTTGGGTGTTGAATGTTGATTAATCTGGTTTGGCCGTGGAGCAGCTAAGGTAAGTGCTATCTGTAATGTGAAATACAAAGTGGATGATGACTCAGTCTGTGTCTCGCCGTGCCAGCTAATGGAGAAAACGTAATTAGCGTGACCCTAGATGCAAACTGTGTCGACACATTTAGCTCATTGTAGCAGACTAAGTTGTTTTGCAACTAGTTCCTAGAGCTGACACGGAGAATATGAATTTTCCTGGCAAAGAAAATTAATTAGTTTTGATGTGTTTTTGTTCTATCTATTCCTTTGGTGTGCAGTTTTATTTCATGCAGGCTTCTTCATTTACCTTCAGTTTCTGCATGACTATGTGAACATGCTCAATTAATTAATCAAATCTTCTCATCCTAAGAAAAAAAACAGCCTTCATCCACCAAGCCTGCCACCTTACTTGATGCCCACTGCCATTAACACTGAATCCCGCTCAACCACTCCAACACCACACGAATGGCTTGCTGCTCGGTGGTGATTAGGAGACGTTGTCATCCGTTCAACTTTCTCAGTCCCGCCCTCCTTGTCAGAGAGTCAAGACCCAGAGGTAGCATAGAGTGTTAGGTCCACTGCTGGCTGTCTGCTCCTGTCTCTGGAGACAGCAGGGTATGAGATGGTTCCCCCGGCTTCTCTGGGACTAAAGAGCAAAGTTCCTTCCAAAGGCCAGTCGTCAGCCCTCGTCCTCGGGGATGATGGGACAACGGTGGCAGCCTGTCACAAAAGTTCGGCAAAATCTCTGTCTCCCTTCCTTCTGACTGCATCTTCCACGATGATGGCTCCCTCAAAAAGAATTAAATTCTTGAGCGTGGTTTTGGCTCTGTTTGCCATCCAACACTGGTTCTGGTGAAGGTGGTGCAGGACAGGCAGGTGAGGGAGTCCCCCCTTTTTTTTTATTTTCAGCCTGACCAGATTAGAGTCGCCTCACTTTTTTTTGGTGATTTTTCTGTCGCCCTCACTAGCAGGAAGAGAAACTGACTTAAATCCCGGCTGCAACTTTAAGCCTTTTGTTATTGATCACCGGCGGTTAAGAGGGGCGTCGAAGCCACTGCCTGACATGATTTTTATCTCTCTTTGGATTGCTCGTGTCGTAAGTGTTCACTGAGACCTGCCTTGTGTGACTTAAACCACCCTCCACCTTTGCTCGGCATCAAGAATGAGTCTGGGAGTCTCACATGCCTTTGATAGTCAGTGTCATGTTTTCAGGTCATTCTCCAGGTTCACGGGTGATACTGGGTAGCAGCGGTGGGCGGATAAGACCCACATGTGTTTGCCACCTTTTCATTATATCTTCCAGAGTGATGCACTTAGACCAACCTTGCATTAGTCCTCTGTCCAACACCACCCTCTGTATGTCAGCTAGGATGGATAAGGTGTGTCAATCAGTCAGTCAGGCGTGTGTCTGGAGTGGGATGTTGCTGACCCATGGCTTACAGGATGAAACATAGCATATTGTAGCCGTAGCTCTATGAACACAGACGGCTCCCTCTCACCTCCCAAAGTTGCTGAGGACTTAATGCATGAGGACAACAGAGAGTCAAGCTCTTTCACACATAGATGAAGGCACTTTTTTTTAGATGAAGACATATTACGACATTTTCTTTGTAATGATTTCATAGCGCTGTTCCCCTTGTGGTCAAATAGTTTTCATTACTCATTACTGATGTACAAAACGATAATAGTCATTAAGGCTAGAAATGCTATTCTGGCTGTGTTGGTTAACTCCCACAATATTGTCAGGCCGGCAATCAGAGCCAATTACTGTTTCATTCAGATTCACTAACAACTGTGTCGTATTAGTATAATAAGAGAAAATATCAAGGATCCAAATCTATACAAACATTCCCACTTCCTAATGTGTTCTGAAAGACACAGAGTCACCTCAACAAATGCATAAACTTTTGGCAACCCTATAAGCTTGTTGTTGTTCCACAGCCCCGGCCCATCCAAAATGTTTAAATAGAGAGAGAGAGTGAGCGAGAGAGAGAGAACGGACTAATCCGCCTCAGCGACTTTGGGACAGGCTCGCCTCTCCTTCAGGGGTGGTGAACATGGCTGAGAGCTGCCAGCCTGCATGCACAAAGACACACTGATCCCACATGAGCAGAAGAGACCAAAATGGGAGGAAAAGCAGAGCAGCGACAGTGACAGTGTAGTACAGCGCCATGTCAGAGCTGAAAGGTCACAGGAGCAGCGCAGGCCTGGTCGTGCAGTTGTAACAGATGTACCTTCAAAAGAGGACACTGCGTAGAGAATGGGAACAGCTAAATGCAAATCATCCTCTGACTCAAATCAAAAGCGGATGTAAATCCATTTTTTTGTAGTTGACTTTAACCATCATTAAGGTCTAAATGCTTAATTAGTGGCGATGCATCTTATTTATATTAAAGATTGGACACTATGAGCACAGGGGCAAAACTTTGAGAAATCGCACTTGTGCTTACCATTATGAGAGTTTTTCCAAGAAAAAAATATTATTTTCTCAGGGTCCTGTGAGTTGTTACTTAGTCACACTGTTAATGAGACACAGAGACACGACCGCAACATACTGGCAAATTTCTCTGCCGGACATCGAGCGCGATTGAGACCTTATAAGTGCGAGTTGTTAACTTGTAAGCAGAAAGTTATGAGAATTATAATCATGCATATTTTAAGGGAAGTTGAAGGACAATGTAGCTAATTAATGAATGAGAATAGTCAATTAAATGTTTTGCAACGCTTCAGATTTTTAACTATATAACCACCAACGAGACCTTCAGTAATGGTTTTTGCATTTTAGCTTGATTTGCATTAAAGGCTTTCATAACAGTCCATTAAATTTAAGAGTTTTCTTTGAGCTTAGGTCACTAGTGCAATGTATTTTCTTGCAGCTGTTAATTGCTCCCCTGACATTTATGAAGATATTATTCCAGATTTTAAATCACAGGAGCCATTAGATTCGGCGTCATCGTGATGTAGATGGAAGTGGATTAATCTTCCCGGTCATGAATCCAGATAGAAGGAAGAGAGTGAAGGACGTGTTTTGCATCTGAGCTCAGCTATGAAATCAGATTTTTAAAAAACACTCCAAAATAACAAAAAACAGGTGTGATCAGATTAGCAACCACCCATATATCTGCTCATGGTGTATGAGGGGGGAGAAAATCAACAATTAGCCGTGCCAGGCTTTCCAATTAGAGGTCGACTGTTGTGATGATTTCATTCACTGCTGAGCTCTCCCTTTACGACTGTCATTATTTTTCACTGCTTATATTCTGTTTAATAATCTCAGTGTCTTCTGACATCCTGTTCTTACACTAAATCCCATGTGAACATTTTGTATTTGTTCCATATAATGTTTGCTCCCCCCCATATTTCTGTTCACATTTGGCTGCATATAGTCTTAGATTGGTTTTGGATACTAAGCCTTGTTTATCTCCTTGCACTGTCTCTACGTGTTTTATTGTGTGTGTGTTTGGTAGCTGCACGTGCTTGTGTGCGCTCATTCGTGCAGGTGCACACACGCCATCTGTTTGGGCCAGATATGCCACCTTTTACCGATCCTGTGTGTGAACAACCCTCAGCGCTGAATCCAACCCCGGCTAAGCGGCGAGTGATGTGGACGACCGGGGTATCTAACCAAACACCGTCCTAATTACCAGCCTTATCTCATTTTAAAAAGTCAAGCAGAGGATAAATCCTAATTTGCCATTATGGAATTATAAACGGTGAATCATGAATATTCAACCTGTCGTCAGGCGGAAACAAATAACCGTAACTCGAGTTATTGCTCCAATTGGCCAAAATGTGAAATGAAAGGATAATGTTGTGCTTTCTCTCTCTCACAGAGGCTCTCTTCTTTATAACAGGAAATTCACCTCCTGCTCTGTTTGATATACATGTGCAAAGTTAGAATTGACTCTGGTTAAGATATCTTTGCAATTCAACCGCACACTGCAGCTCATTCTCCGCATTAATTTAGCCTCCCACAAAAGATGAGTTTATGCTCGAGCCGGCGGCGTTATCTTCACCTGTATGGTTAGTTGAGCGTTTGTGCAAGCCGTGAGAACAGATCAGCTCGCTGTCATTACGGCGAAGGAGGTGTCACTCATCTGTCTGGCAAAGTGCCTCCCTGGATGTGCTCGTACGACTTTGGATAAGATTAAAAAAGCCACCTAATATTATTACTGTGCGTTATTACAGTGCACTGTACACCCGTTTGTGTGCTAGTATGTGTGCTGCTGTGAATAAGATTAAAGTAATACAAACAGACTTCTCTCTTCAGACGCAGAACTGAGGACTCCTCCGCTCCCCTGCTCCCCTTCCTCTGCTCTTCTTCAGCTGCCAGTGTCAACGTTCTGGATCAGTGAACGGGCCAGATGGCTGCAGAACACAGTCCCCTCTCTCTCCCTTTACTCCTCCCTCCTTCCCTCCACCGCTCGTAGCACTGTTCTTTTTAAGCCCCCGACCAACACTTTTCCATCTCTCGTTTCTTTCTCTTCTAACTCCTCTCTCTGTGTTAACACTCCTCCGTCTCTCTCATGGTGCCATGGCTGAGGATACACTCCTCTCAGTTGCCCAGGGCTCTGCTGTCAAGGCTTTCCCAAGCTCAACTTCCCAAGCCTGACGGCTGTGTGTCTCCTGCGTCGTCTCCCTGAGAAATAAAAGGAGCCTATGCTGACAAATTCCTTGCTCCTCCACTCCTCGTTCGCCTCCTCCTCCTCTTGATCTTCCATACAGACAGACACAGATGCATTAGCATTTTTTAAGAAATGAAAAGGGAGACTAGGGTGTCTATGAGTGAGCCAAAACCAACAAACCTGCTGCCTTTCCATTCTCTCTGTTGAATCTCCCATAGCGTGTTCACAACAATTATGTTTGGAGGAGTTTAATTGCAATGCTTTGAGCAGCTGAAAACGAGTTTCATTCAGCCTGGGTTTGCATCAAGTAACCACAGAGACACCACATAAACTTGCAGGTCTCAGCCTTGTGTCAAAAAAAGTTCTTTGTGGTCTGTTAGAAACACCGACTGGAGGAAACAATGTGACTTATGACAGTTCCTCATTGTTGCTCAGTCTCAATAATGAACCACTTTGAGTACAGAAGAGGTGAAATTTAGACTTGTAGTAAACAAGCAACGATGGTTGTGTTACAGCTGGAGGCAAAAAAGCCAAGACATATTGCTGTCCGTGCCTGTGTCTATCATGTCTCTCTAATCTGTCCTGTTGAACACTTGTATTCAGATACAAGTCGGTGAGTTTGTGTCATAACTTGTCCACAGAAGAAAAAAGGATGTGAGTCGGTGTCACTTTTGATTTACAAATCCCTGTTTGCAAAATTTGTGACTTTGTAGTGTGCATCAAATAGCAAATATAAAGTGTGAATTTTTGGCTATTGGAGTGATTGTGTAATGGCTCTGTGGCTAGAAATCATAGTGTGAGATAGAAATTGGATTTGCGTAATCATGTATAAAGTCAGCGGTAGCACAGACACAGGATTATAGAAAATTTCAGATCTTCAAAATGTGTTTTATATATTGAAACTCTCAGAAACAGTAAAGAAACAGAAGTATGAATTGTTTATCAAAGCACTTTTTTTAAATTTGAGATATGTTACTTGAAGAGTTTCAACCCCATTGGCAGAGAAGAGTGTCTGCAAGGCCCTGGATTAGATTCAACAACAAATACCTACTTGAATCACATAATTTCAACACAATATTCAAATATAAATGAAAGATAAGAGCCAGAACTTCAATCAAGTAAAAGCCAAACAATAGTTTCTTCTGTCTGTCTGAGCTCTCACAAACTTAGTTCTTTATCTGGCAGCGCTTTGGCGTGTCACGTCGTGTTGACTGTCAGGGTGTTTTATTAGCCCCGCTCTATGTAAAGCAATAAAAAGCAATTGCATTACGCATTACAAGGAGGGCGATCAATAAATCATAGCTGATCATGTGGTGCACACTGCAGCACAATGAATTCTCACAATAACTCCCCACCTAAGCGGCGTGATGCATGAGTTGTGTTATTTTTTTTTTGCCTGTATTTGGCTGTAATTATCTCAATTATTACCTCGGCTCGTTCAAACTCGACCCCTGCGCGAGGTCACGGGCAAATATGAGAGTAATATTACGGTGATGGCCCCGGGGGAATTTATTGACACTGTGCAGGCAGTGTTACATAAACCGTCAAATCAATACTCATCATTTAGTGGAACACATATGTGGAAGGTGAAAATGTAATTTTCGCCTCCATTTGGCTGCTGCCGCCTAACAGCCTTGATTGTGGCCAGAACACATATAGTGTGGCCATTAAAGTCATCTATCCTCATAAAGAGCCACGGCCCTTTGAGAATGGTATGAATATGAAGCTTGCTTGCTTTAGATCTCTATCTCCTTTCTGCAGTTCTGTGTGTGTGTGTGTGCGTGTGTGTGTGTGTGTGCAGTGAAGACAGACATTCTCATGTCTTTAAAGCATGTGGGTGTATATGAGAGAGCCAGTTACAGTTACAGCTCTGACAACATGACAGTTTCTCCACCATGACATTGCACGAAAGCCCCTATTTGCTGCCAACTTTTTTTTAAAAATCCAGATCAATACCCTTCGAGGTGTGATAGCATATTGCACAGAATAAATGATGAAATGTGTGTGTGTGTATATATGTGCGTGTAACAATCCAGAGAAGTGTATCCCTGAGGCCTATCTCTCTGGAGCTAATTACAACATAACCATTAGGCACAAGGCATGCTGGTCTCAGCTGGAATTGGGTTTTAATTGGACCGCCTTAATTGGTTTAATGCACTTGGAGGTAGAATTGAATGTGGCGGCAAAATCTTGCTGTGAGGCGGCAAAATGGGATGTGAAAATGCAACAGCAAGTGAACTGTTGTGGAGAGTTTCAGTCCACCTCAGCCTGACAGATATTCTCTATTATTAATGACTTCAGTTTGCTTGCATATGTCTTGTGGTACTTGTTGGCTTGCTGTCATTTTCACTCGCGTTTCAAACAAATCCCTGCCTCGGCACTGAGACTCAAATTAAAATATTGGTGCAAAGAGCCAAAGCTGTAATTTGTTAAATGGAGGCTAATGGTAGGGGTGTGTTCCCTCATGACTGGGTTCACACTTAAGTTAAGTGGGTAATTTAAACAATTTTCACAGATAGCAGCGGTTAACATGGCATTAGAAACCCGGTTACTCTTCCTCCAATGACTTTTTTACCTTTCATTATCTCTTACAATTAGGTTCCTGACAAAATAACCTCCATTGACTTCTCTACCTGCTCCTGTCCCTCCTGCTTATTAATATCAGTCAGAGCTCACATTAAAATGAAAAACTAATATTCAGAAATTCTCACACAGGGAGATCCATTTTTTTAAAAAAAAACCAAAAAAACATTGTGTACAATTGAAAAGTCATTCAGTCAATATAACGTAAAGAGGAAAGAGGTAAAGTCAGATTTTGTTGACAACTCCCTGTATTATCAAGTCCAGACCTCCAGGTGACAGTTCTTTCACATCTGATCCTCATCCAGTTAATGCTGATTGGTTTGGATCAGGCACGCCAAAGTACAATGAAACAACAATTTGACAGTTGGTCAGAGGCATGAAGCTCATGTTAGTTGTAATAAAATGATAATACCACATCTGTCCTCTTTGTCTGAACAGAAGTTTGTGGCAGGTGGGATATGAGCAGTAGTACACACTTTACCTTAGTTCAAAAATGTCTTAAGGGAAAACAGCACAAAAGTTTCTATCATTTTTGTTTTAACTCAGAGCCTTAAAATGTCATACACATATTTAGACAAGTTTCTCTGTGCCATTAAGTAGCTGTTAAATAATTCATCCCTGAGTCTTAAACTCATTCGGCATTGCAGGTACAGTATATATTCCTTTGAACTGCCACTGGCAATAAAGCGAAGTCTTTCTGGGTGCAGTGTTAATGGACACTGCTGTCACAATGAAAATACACAATGAAAATAAAGAGCACACTTATAGCTGAAACCTTCATGAAGCAGTCGTGTGGCGAATTCATTCGAAAACCTTTTTTTTTTTTGTTCCTATTTTTCCTTGTAACTTAGCACAAAGTGTGTATTTATCAGCTGTTTACTTTTGTTTATTGGTTCATTTATTGCTTTCTACGCTACAGTGACTTGGCAGACCGGAGCTGGCAGCACAGTTCCCAGTGTCATAGACTGAAATGTAATGAGGTTGGTTATAACGGCCTGTAAGAGCTGTTGAAAATAACATTGAAAGCTTCCTATTGTTCTGTCAATAAATCCATATTTTTGTTGACATACTGTAATTGTTATTAAAGCAAAGGTACAATGCTCAGTGCACAATTCATTTCCAACTTCTTACACGATGTTGTCACTTCATTTAATGAGTGCTAAAGCGCTACAAATTCATTCTCACATGAATAATTCTTCAAATCTCTCATATCATAAAAATAAACAGTCTCTTTTCTCTCTGTCTTTTTTTGTTCAGTCAGTTGAAAGAAACCTGGGCTTGAGAGACTCCAATGCCTCTAAGACCTATTTTGGCAGTATGCCTCAAATTTTTTGGGCCTATTTTGTTGTTTTGTGGTGTATTTTTCAAATTACTGTGGATCACTGGCCAAATTTATAAGACATTATATCGTGTTGCTGTAACTGCAGTGAAGCTATAATGCAGTTTGATGGCGGAAACCATTACAAAGACATGTATATATTTTGTTTTTATGATCAACAACCAGGAGAAATCCCCTGCAGAAGAGCCAGAGACACTCATTTCTCCCCTCACAGAAGCCTCAGCGCAACATGTTCAGTGGCTGCATTGCATCCTGGTCTACTAAGGAGGCAACTCACTTCATCTCAACAAGAAAACTACAGGCTTACTTTCTCTCTTTCATCCTGCTCACCTCACTTACAGTACTCGTAAAACCCACAGCTTAATGCAACAAGTTCAAGCCCTCTCCCTCCAGCTTGTCAAAAGTCACTGTGGGAATTGTAGGAAATGTTTGAAGAAAGAAAGCGACTGTACCAGGAACTAAATTACAACACTTAATCACAATAGATCCTGTGAAATGTGCTGCACAACAGAGATGGATGAAGTGTAACCCTGCTGTGTCTGGTAGTCCCCCCCCCTCAAATCCAGAAGGTATTCCTAGGAAATACGAGTTCCATTGTCCAGACACCTTGTGAAGTTCAGGGTTTCTGTATCGTCTCATCCACTTCGCATAACGCACAGACCCGTATCCTCCTCCGTCTGCTTATTTATTTATTTCCTCGGCTTTGAACACATCAAATGCTGTACCAGCCCTTTACCTGCGCCTGCTGCTGCTTCTTATAGAACATCTGCATGTCTTTCCCCAGGTATTTTTGTACATTATAATGAGCCCTGGCATTTCTGCAGGCAGGCACTTTACTGCAGCAAATACCCGCATGGAAAGCCCTAAAACAGAAAACTAGTGTGTGTGTGTGTGAATGTGGAGATAGATAAGGTTTGTCACACATTAGTGGGAAAGGAAATAAAGGGAGGTGGGCTCGGCATAGCATCTTTTCTTTATTGTCCCGCATTAATGCAACATGTTGCAATGCGATTAGTGTGTGGGCAGAAATTGCATTACACACCAAATACTCGTGCACACACACGAGAGATTAAAAAAAAAAACAGCAAATAAAATGTTGGAGATTTTATCGAGATGCAGAGCCTGCTGGGAGATCTGTAAGACTGCAGGATCACAATGTGTCACGACAATAGAAACGCACATCACGAATCACAGCGAAGAAGAGTCGAGGTAAAAAACAGATCCATGAATCAACCCATGTTGCAGGAGTGAAATCATAAACCAGTTCCAGTGTGGAATAACATGACTCACACAGACACTGTATGTGGGAAGTGCTCAGAAAAAGATTTTTTTTTTTTAAATCCACTTGTAACATTCATGAACAACTCTAGAAATACACTGTGCCCTTGCAGAGGTTGTAACAAAGGCGAGAGAAAAACATAAAACCAGTGTCACTCCGCTGTTAATGGAAAAGCAATCCCTTTGGCTTTTAGGGGCGGCTCCAGCTGTATTTCGGAACTTCTGAGGACATAGAAGACAAGGTCACGCATCAACTTGTGAATAGACCATTAAGTTGTTTTGCTCGGGGATGCTGTGTCCACACGAAACCTGAAGCTGCGCTCTCTTCTAGTGTTTCAAATGCATGTCAAGGCTAACATGGCCTCAATGAATACAGTTAAAAATGGGGGAGACAACATCCTGCTGCAAACAGTTTTTCATCACAAATACACTTTTCACTAACAAATGTGCCGCAGTGCTGTTCGGGTCTTTGAGGCATAAAGGTCTCACTATCTAGCTTTTCTGTTTTGCCTGTGTCTAACAGTGGGAACTGGGTAGTTTTGTTTACTCAGACAGTTTATAAAACATATGTGGTGAGGAAATATGCAGATCTGGCATAAGGTTTTGCATGTTGATCCACTGGTAATAGCTTTCAATCCACTGACAATGACCAAAAATAAATATCGGTGATTAATATCAGTGGGGGTGGCTGTAGCTCAGGAGGTAGAGCAGTTGTCCACCAATTTGAAGGTTGGTGGTTCATTCCCTGGCCCCTGCAGTCCATGTATCAAAGTGTCCTCGGCCAGTATACTGGATAAAACCATCTGCTAAATGAAATTGTAGAACTGTAATATTATCTGTATTTTAATCTACTAATACAAAATATTGTAGCTTTTAACATAAATATGCAGACTGTAACATTAGTAACTCAGAAGTAGGTACTTTTACTTCTTATATTTTATCATGTTGCACACTTGCATTTACACTCAGCAGTATTGTAAAATAACCAGAACACATGGAAAACAAAAAAGAGGAATATAGTACAGTATACTTGGTTATTACACCATAAGTATTGTCGGTGTTCACAGGCAATGACCTTGAGTTTAAAGGAGCATAAGCAAGAAATTAAGGGGGAAACACGTGAAAATTACTAAAAACTAATTCACGTTTATCGCACTGAAAATAATGTGCTTCGAGGCACTAAACAATTCTTGAAGCAGAATCTGGCTGCCATTACCTTCAAGACAAAAGACAGAGTGAAGGTCAGACTTCAATATTTATTTATTTCCAACTGATAAGAAATGTTTCTTTTAACAGTGGTGCTTCCGCAACATTAACCAAGCAATTATTATTGTTCCCCATTACTGTTACTGTTACACAATGGAAATACAATACAATGGAAAAAACACAATTTGTGGCTTTAATTCCAACATGATGTTAATTCCCACCGTACGCTACGGCACATCCTTCAGGATTGTGTTTACCCTTCCTGCGCTCAGCTCTTACAGATAAGACTTCCAAGAAAAGTCTTCACTATCGCACGCCTTCAAAGTGCAGAAGTGAAGTACTAGTGAGTAGGCGCTGCTGCTATTTCATAATGAGAAGTGTGACTGCGGGCTCCACTGAGAGATCATTAGAGACTTGCTGCTTGGTGAAGGACACGCTCCCTGCTGAATAAGAGAAATCCCTGTTCAAACCAGGGGGATAACCAAAGGAATAACATCAGCTCTGCATAAGAGCAGCTGTCGCGCCACCAATCATGGCACCCATCTTAATTTATCATTTCGGCGTCGGACGAACACGAGTGACGATTATCTGCTAAAGACAAAGCTTAAACTGTGACGACTGGCTGTTGTGTGAGAACCTTGTATCTTCACAGCCGATTTATCAGGATCTGAGATATAGTCTTGTTTTTACAGTATCTTGACCATCTCACTTTTCCGTTTGAGTCCATCCATCATTTTGAAAGGTCTTATGGCACATGACAGCAGCAATATGTTGTCGGGCTGACAACTGCCTTAAATGTCCTAGTTTTCGCTGCCCGCAGCTTTTCTTTTGTACATAATAGCAGTTCAGCGCAATATAGCACAGATATGATTTTTATTTGCATTCGTACATAGCTTGGCTGTTTTACGAGGCCCTTCGCAAAGGCACATATTAGTCGAAAGCTCCAAATAGATTTTAGCATTCAGCTTGAAGCCTCCCTCTCCAGCCTAATGTGATTTATATGGCGTTTCAGGGGAGTGACAAAGGCTCTTAGTTCTTATCAAACCGAGCCATTTTGTCTACTTAACAAACACAGTAACAATATGCAGAGGATTTAATGTTTCTCTTCAGGACCCTTATGGGATTTAAGGGTTAATTGTGAAGATGCTTTTCTTAATGAGCATCAGAATGACTAATTCTGACGCTCATTAAGAAAATTAACCGGCACTAAAGCAAGCGTTCACTATGTGGCATGAGACTGCGGGGCTATCGATCCCCAGCCTTCTCCCCTTTGTGGCAGACATCGCAGTATTCAATGGCAATGTCAGCAAGAAAATTAAACACGCTTACTTGGAACACTTAGGGATTTATGACAGAAGTTGCCCAGCTTCCTGTGTTGGGTGAGAGATTAGATTTATTTGATATATTCTGCAAAGCTTAGTCACATGGACGGGGACGTTAATTTAGAAGCAGCTCTCCAGTGACAAAACATGACTTTTTTTCTGATGCCTTAAATTAAAATATCTCTTTTTCTCCCTGGCTATTTTTTGTCACACTCCCAGATGAGTAAACCTCGAGAACGAGGCATGCTCTTAAACGCACAATAACCTGATCATAAGAAATGAAAAACAAAACTGAAAGTGGACAGCGGGAACGTGCTGTGAGATGTCAAATGTTACCTAAAAATAGATGCCACTTCAAAGGGGATGCAACCCCCCTTTAATGCAGCTTTTCAACCCTGTAAGTTTTGAGGATCAAAGTGCAGACGTGCTGTCTAATAAAAAAAAAAAAGCGCTCTACTTTTTGGTTTGGGAACTTTGCTGGGTGAATTTAGGACTCAACGGCAAGGGGATTGCAATGTCAAGCTGTATTGGCCAAGCAATGCATTATACTGTCGCTTTCCCTCAAAGCCGTGAGTTTGAAATATATAAATGTCACACACTTTTCTCTGAAAGGATTACTGTGGAAGAAATGGATGTTTTCAGACACCAATGACACTTAATCGTTTCTCTGGACACTAAAAAAATAGAGTCTATTAAAGGCACATTGTGCAACATGGCCATAAATATTGTTTGTGTTTTATGGCATTGTTTAAACTTTCATTACTCTTTATGTACATTATATTTAGGTTGTAAAAATGTGAAGACAGCCTATAGCTGCCTATTTTGGCAGCCATCTGATATAAGTAAGAGTCAATGATAGAGAGTTCAAGGAAAGTGTAACTGGCTTTTTTTCTCCTCTGGATTCCTTGCAAAGCCAAATTGCAGACAGTTTAAACCACTTACTAAACATTTTATAACCATTTACCCAAGGCTCTTTCAGTATGTCCCACCATTAGCACAAAATGCTTTAGAATAAGGGAATCAACTGCGGTGGATAAGTGCTCTACGCTGTCATGATTATCTCTTGTGGGAGCAAGAAAAAGAAGGAAAAGAAAAGCTCCTGAGTAATTTAAGGCTTGTGTCCTAGAAGTGTGAGATTGGATATATGACGTCGATTACACAAACTGAGACCCTTTTATGTGACCCTCGTATAGCCGGCGAGACGCCACTTTATCACCGAGCAGCATGCGCGGGGCTGGTGGGCACCGCTGGCAAATTTACAGTCAGTGCCAGTGTGTGCCTTGCTGTTTCATTAAGCTAATATATTCCACCACGTCTGCGAGGAGAGATGCTGCGAGGAGCCGGCCCTGATGTGCCTCTGCACAGACGCCCTGACCTGAATCTCTGCTCCACCTCCGTCTGACACATCCATTACGGTTTCCCATACTGGTTCAGCCGTCAGCTCTGCCAGATACGGCGCCGGTACGCATCACGGCGTTGTTTACGAGAAGGTTGCCGGGTGACGCCGGTGGTGTTAGACGTCTGCAATCTGGAGTGTGGCAGGATTAGCTGTTAATTTATGTGCAGCCGTTTGCAGCTTCCACGTGTAAGAATCTGTTGTCATCAACAAACAATTACTCCAAATGAGAGCAACTGACTGGTATCAGCCCACTGGAACTTGAAAAGGTATTTCACCTCAAATGTTTAGAAATATATTGAAATTTTTCTGCGTTGGTTTTCTGGCGCTTTCCTTCTCAATCCTCCTGCGGATTGCCTCGCAGTGTTTTCTCGCCAATTATTTTTGAATCCCGATTCATAATGCATTCTCCGGTGACAGTTCTGAGTTGGATTCCCACGGAGAGATGGATGCATCGGTTTATAAGCTGGTCCTATTCTCCTGAAAAGTCCCAGCGTTGGCTTGGACGAGCGGAGAGACAGACTGATGGCAGAGCAAACAGGAGCTGAGGCCGCGGAAAAGCCTGTGCATGAATCTTGATCTGACTGATGCACGGTATTACCGCAGATTATGATATTTCTTGCATAACGTCCTCAGAGGCACTGAGTGATATGCAGTAAAAAATCCATACAAGCTGATTTAAGCTGATAAGAAGTTTGTCTGATTTATGTCAAAGACACCAGGCTCACGACATGGCTGCTCTTCGGAGCCATTAACAAGCCAGTGGCCCGGTCCCACAAGTCATCAACATCATCTTTTCACATAGAGGGATTTTCTAGCAGCCTATGCGTGTGTGTGTTTGTAAAACACATGAGACTTAGTGCAACAGATATTATTACCGTACGCCTGTTGCAATGCATCAGAGGGCCATTATACAAGGCGTGCTGGTTGTATGTCTTCTTGATTTCTCTTTGGTTATTGCAAGTTTATATGTTTAAGAGATGATGCTGCCATGAGAGAAAAAAAAAACATATTTGATAACGCTGAAATTCAAATTTACATCTCTCAGCAAAGAGCCGCTATTACTTCTGCAGCCTTGGTCTTGACAATATGGCTTCAGCAGCTTAGTGCCGTGGGTGGAATTTGCAAGATTAATTCATACACTTACTTATGCAAAGATGGTGTAACGACAATGTGTCTTCTTCACATTAATGCACTTTTTAAGATATGGCTGGTGTGATTCCTGGTGTTAAGTGTTTGATTGGACTCGCATAAACACAGGCCACGTCACACTTGCAGAGTTGAAGGAGCATAGTGGTGTTTTTACCATTTACTTTATATTATTAGTGAGCATTTACTTAGGCATGCTATATTTTTTCACACTGATGAATACATTTCTGTCATCTCAGACAGCCTGTTCCGAGTCACATTAGTTGGAAAACACTTGAGAAATGCAATCTAAGGTCATCCAGCTGTAAACATTTCGATGCTTTTACTGGCATTTTATATATCAGACTCTTAATGTGCCCACAAAACCTCAATGCACTCCGCAAGTAAACATAGATGTTGTGAAAAAGGATGATGCTATTGCTGTTGTGTCATTTTTCTCAAGAAGTTTTCTGTTTGGTCTTAGTTTGTTTCAAATTTCTATGTCAACCTCATCACAGTCTGGGCATTTAAAACTTTTTAGTAATCAGATAATATTGAAGACTTCAACCTAATTTAGCCAAAATATAATATAATACAATTTTATCTCATCAATATCTAATGAAAAACATGGGTTGAATGATTAATAGTACAGGTTTGCACATAGAGTTTACGATCTGATCTGATGATGAATGTGAGGAATACATCCAGACATGCAACATGTTCTGATCTGCACATTTATTTTGAACCAACACGATTCAACAACTTGCCTCGGGCCCAGTACTCTCTATAGGACTATTAAAAAACAATGAGAGATGACAATAAAATGTTGTAAAAGCAATATAGCTTAAAAAACACAACCTAATGTTTCATTAACCTGCATCAGTTTCTTTGCAGTGAGTCTTAATGTGTCTCTTTAGGTTATTCTTAACAGCTATTTTATGGCCACATCGCTTCCCTTCTCATAAAGTAATGCATTCAATGATGTTTCTCAGCCTCACAGAAACAAAAAAAATAAGTTCCCAAATATCTCCTTGTTTCTTTCTGCCAAGCCCTGTTGTTGTCATTGTTAACTTTAACTTGCTTTCTAACAGTTGATTTTAGTTACTCCGAGTCCTGACTGTGCTCATTGCATGCTGCTTGTCCTCATGCTGTGCACGTAGCATGGGACAAGTAACTGAAATAATGCATAATGCATTGGCCTCCTCTTTATCTGTCAATGAAAATGTCAGTCATTTAGTGCTGTCTCATCGTCGTCTCGTCTTAGTCATGGAAAAAGCATGTTGACAGACATATTTAGTCATAGTTCTCAATGACAGTATTAACACCAGGGTGTTTTCTATATTTCAAAGCGTGCAGCTGCTACAACCAGTTCTTAACACTACGTGCTTAATTTTACCTGTTGTCAGTTTGCCAGTCACTAACTCTCCCTGAAATAAACCTTTTTAAGAGCAGCCATTTTGACTTGTCATAATAGGAAAAGCTCAGGTGTTACTAACAACATTAGCAACAGACCTATGTAGGGAAAAAGAGACGTTTCAAAACAGAAACATGAATGCCTCATGGATGCATCATGAAATGAAACACTTGTTAAACATCCAAGTGTTTGTTTATATTCAGATTTCAGTGGAATTTTGAACCATGTGCACCGATGCAGTGTGGGTAATATGCAGACTGCAGGGGCTCCAGTGAGGACCTGAGGCCTTCTGCCCAAAAGAAATTACAGTAACTCCACACTGACTGATCTTGTGAATGAATTTGAAGCAACAGGATGTAATTTCACACTATGACAGCTTTGTGGCAGAAGATAAGGAGCAATTAATTGAAAATTTTTAAGGTCAGTACCCAGTAATCATGTAAACTACATGCAGCATGTTTGGAAATTCTTGCCTCAAGAGGACGGTTCGATCTCTCTGTTAAATGGAATCTGCTTCACTCATGGTTTGTCAACACGTATGAGCAGAAAGGCAAAGATTTTTTCGCAAGTCTGAGAGAACATATATACAGTGTGTCTTCTGTATTGTTGCCCACATGCTGTTCGTCTTGCAGAATATGCAGTTTTATTTTTGCCTTTGATTTATTTCGATTTATTTTCATGTCACAAACCACCACTGCTCGCTTTTTATTTTATTTTTATTTTTCGGTAAACACAGGCCCAACACTAGCACTAACCGAACATGAAAACAGGAAAAAAAAAGCATGAAAAGAAATGTGCAAAAGATGTTGATGCTCATACTGTAACACTTTGGGGAATCTTTGGCACCAGTTGACCCATTTACACACAACCCGAGCGGCTCTGTTAAATAGAATTCCAAATGAATCTGATGAAATGAAACAGTGGTTAGCTCAAAGGAACAGATAATATTCATGCCTATTTATATACTGTGTCGCTTGTCCGCATCCATATCCTCGCTTCACAAGTCAGCTTTTGGCGACAGGGCGTCACTTCTGTGCTGGCTCTCGTCGCTTGCGCTCCTACGATTGAAATGCAAAGCCAGACCTCCAGCGTAATCACATACTCCCTGATTTGTTTTCAGATTAAGGAGGAGTCGTATGGTGTTTGTGCAGTGGGTCTGTTGTTATGATTTCAATGGAGTCAAGCTGGTGATTAAGTTTCCCCCGATGTTGTGTTGCACAATATGTTTAGTTCATATAACATTATGCTTGCTATTTTGACACGTTATTATCTTGTAGCACTGGAGTTAAAATGACTGGGAAAAAGTGAAAAACATAAAAATAAAACCTGTTTAATTCAGCACCTTTTGACCCCTTGAAGGCTTCTGAGCCCCCAGTTGTGAATCATAGAACACGATACCTCACCCAAAATCTTAAAAAGTCTGACTTATATTGAAAGTTGGCAAAATATCACTGTGTTGAATTTCTGACCTCCACCGATTTAGTCAAGTGTCTTCATAAGCTTCAATGAAAGTTTTGATTTTCCTTTTTCACCATGAAAACTGGTTCCCATTAAAACCCATTGTAATCGAAATGAATTCAAGCTGATAACAGCTGCTGTACTTCACGAAGGACGAAACCACAAACTTTTTACAGCCACTTTTCAAGTCAAGAGAGGTTGAGTGTTTGATACTCAGGAAAAAAAAAATAGATTTTTGGTGGAGTATCGCTTCTAGTTTCTTCAGACGGCACAGAGGAACGTATTCAACGCCTGTGTCATTTCTGGGTGGGTTGACTACCAGTAACCTTGTTGCTTCACATGACAGAAGATGCAATTATTCATCTGGCAAAGTCATATTTCCCATTTCAGAGGAAAAAGACCTTCATCCACTTTCACTGCTGCCGCCTCAAATGAAAACAAGATGAGACCAGAGAGCAATGCAAGAACTATTTTGCGTGCCCTGACATTTCCAGTGAATGGACTCACACACGGGCCAGTTGTTCCGAACGCCAGAATAATTCAAGATCATTTGATCCTATAGATAAGTGAACTCAGTCAGCAGTATTTTTTATTTGTGCCTTATTGCCTTTGCAGAGTGAATTGTGATATATTGAGAAATCAACTGTGTGTACGACTCCGAACAGCTTTCAGGAGGCAGATTAGTGGAAAATTGCAGCTGAGCTGAATCAGACAGCCAACACCCGCTAAAAGCATAAAAAACACTAATTGTTTGGGAGTAAATATCAGTTGCTGAGTGTGACCTTTCTCATTGTTCACCCGTTTGTTTCGCACTCGTTCACAATCAGGGGCGTCGCTTTAGCGGATCCTTGCAGTCACCTCCCAACACCTCAGTAGAAGTTATCACGAGTTGTCTAACACTGCTAAATGAAAGTGACAGTTTGTTGGATGTTTGCCGTTCAGACTGCAGCCTCTGAGCGCTATGTCTCCTCCAGGTGAAGGTTATATTCTTCACAGAGGGGGAGGCCGGGGCGCAGCAGGTAACAGAGCCGGCCAGGTTTATACCATTCTGAGCCACGCTCCCTAATTAGTGCACAGCTGTGATGCTCCTGGGAAACAGCACATCCATTTCCTGGTTCCCTCCCGTAGACTGCCGCTGAGAGACCATTAGGGCGGACCGCAGCGTTGTGGCTGACCAGTTTTCTCTGAGGTCGGAATAATATGATAAGCCTGCTTTTGTTAAATATCTCATTATTACAAACAGCCATTCATGGGGCTGTTAAAGTTTTGAGATGCTCCCGTTTTTTTTTTGCCATTATTAGTGAAGCAAATGTTTGATCTCAGTGGCATGAAAGTAGTATGAGCGTGAAGCTGTGACCACGGACTAGAGATGCATCAGATGGGGGTCCCGGGGGTAGGCTTTTGAAAAGAGTAGCAAATCCCCGTAGCTTGGCAAATTTAGCAAAATAGAGAGAGAATTAACTTCAAGCATGAATGGTGGGGCTTAATGATTTCCAGGCACTGAGGACATCTTGCTTAGTGTGATAAGTGAGAACTGTTGTTTGACTTTGTCATTGCAAAACTAAAGCCCCCCTATCTCCACAGCTTCCATTATCCTCCTGTGTTCGCAGGACAATTCAGTGTTTTTGAAGGAAAGCAAAGCATCATCAGCATAAAAGACTCATTTCAGGGTTGAAAAGTATGGTAAAAGTTGAGGCACCTCTGTTACTTTGAAAAGACACAATTAGAACAACTTAATTTAAAGATATCTTCGAGTAAATCTAAGATTGTTTATTGTTCTCAGACAAATTTTAGGGTTGTTTAAAATACAAATCTGTTTGTTCCAACACATTATGTATGCTTATCTTAAATATTTAAACCCAAGATACAAGGGTTTTAATATATTGCACATACACTGTGCATCGTGATTCAACATTTTTTCAGAACTTTGTGCTCTCAATTATAATTTAAAATCAGGTTATGCAGGGTTTTACAAAGCTTGAGGCCACAACATAAGTTTCAAAAGGTCGAAATTCACAAAGAATAAAAGTGAACAAAAATGCTGATGCTATGTATAACAGAGCTTTTCTACTTAAAAAGACATTAAACAAACAAATCACGACTTAGCCCTGCGATTCATGATGTCTTATTGATGTTTTCTGTTCATGTCTCTTCTCGGCTGCATCGCACTCAATGATTTTAAATTTACTAATCTGAGAGGGAAAGACAATAGATGGGCTGAGTAGATCTGATGACATTCACTGACCTTCTCTAACCTATTAATTATTTCCCTCCCGCACCATCTATCCCTTACCCATCTCTGCAAGCCCATTAATTCTTCCTCTCGCATCATTCCACTCAGTCTTTCACTACATCAGTCCAAATGCGTTGCCGTCGGCACAACCTAAGTGTGCTATGGTACAACAGAGACATGAGGCATATACTACCTTTTGATGAAATCATATCAACTGTTTTCTTTATACTGATGACTATTTTTATGAAAAGAAGTCCTTCGCTAAAATGCAGTAATAAATTACGACATGTATTTAACAATATTAGGCAATATTTTTGTCACCAACATTGAATCAAATAACCTAAGTCAATGTGAAATGTAATGCAGATGCTATTTCATAATGGACAAAGTCAGACTAATGGATTCTATTAAAATATGGTGATGTACGACAATCTGGTCAAAACATTAGCAAAATTACAGTCTCAAACATAATTATAATTAAAAGTAACAGAACACAATAGGCTGCTAATTCACAGTAATTCTTCTGCCCATGCATTCATTAATCTCTGCAGTCTACCCACTCTGATATCTGTTTTTAAACCATTATATATATATATGTGTGTGTGTGTGTAATTTATTTATTTTTCCTGAAATAGTGTTAAAACTGTATTTATGTCAAACTGTTGCTGCCTGGTGTCTGATGAGCTTTTAATTAAAATAAAAGGCCCTTAAATTTATCCCCTCAACTTCATCCCTTTAGGTCAGGGTGTAACTCGGCCATGTGCCAATGAAAAAAAAAAAAAACATCTTTCATGGTTGTAAAATCCAATATGTGCGTGTCAGAGGCCAGCAAGAAATAAGTCCTGACATCAGGGGAAAGTGGAGAATAAGCCGAGCTGTCAGTATCTCTGTTCAGGATAGTCGGTCGGTGTGCCGGAACCCTGTTGTGCAGAAGCCTCCTGGATGCTCTTTGGCGGTATGCGTTTGACATATGCTAGTAAAGGGTGAAAATAGTGTATCCCCTGGATGAATACCGTTGTGGGAGGTCCAGAGGCTTTAAAATAGCTCTATTTGTTCTTTCTTCACCCACCTTTTAAACCTTGAGCGAACACATTTGTTTTTCTGAACGCTGCTTGTGTTTTTCTATTTCTCCACTACATGACTGAGTACATGACGGTTTGCCATGCGAGCGTTCTGTGTACACGCCCCTTTTCCCATGAGTGATCACTGATAATGTTTTTTTTTTTCTTTTCTTTTTTCAGTTTGGGGGCGGCGGCACATTGGCATGCTGCAGATGTTATTCCCAATCTATGGAGACCACATTACGAAACAGGCTTCAGGGACCGTACTCATCATCAACCTTTTCACACTCTTATAAAAGATTCATGGTGCTTCTTGTTTTGCTGTGGCAACGCAACAGGAGTCAGAGCTGCAGGTGAGCTACCACTGAGAGGCAAACGGTGGCCTGAATAATACAAATACCGTGGTTGCTTTCCATTGTTAAATAATGAAGTAGGATTACCTTGGATGCAGGAAAGCTGTGCATTTATATTGGTCTACAATTGAGTGGGTAACAGTCAGTTTATTCCCCTCTGTTATGCACAACAAGCATTCCTCAACAATCTCTTTAACTTGATAACCTTAAGCTTCAGACCTGCATGTTGTTCACGTGAATCGGCGAGACAGTGATTTATCAGTTATTACAGTCAGCATTGATTCACTGTTGACTTTGAATTTAATGGGAAATGACTGCACTTTGAGAATATTAAATTGTCATGTTAATTTAATGACAACATGACAGGCTTCCAACAACAGAGGTGCTCGAGCTGAGATAAAGAAAATATTCCACTCGCTGCAAACAATGCAAAACAAATTTACCTGACGTGATGGCGAAATGATGTTAAAACTGTTGATAGAGTGTCACCGCCGCGAACCCGCTGAGGAGGTGATCATTTGCGGTGAGAAGCCGCTCCGTTCAATTTGATGGGCGAAAACAAACAAAGCATATGTTCAGAGAAATATATATATAGCGTCTGAGATGGTTCCAACAATCTCTTTTACCTTGTATGAATTATTGATTAGACTGAGACAAGAACACAGACGATCGCGAGTCAATATTTAATCAAGGGCCCCGCTTTTCTCTACTGATGAGGGAAAAATTTGTCTTCATTATTATTGCGCTGGAGCCAGCCTCTTCGTTCGGGCCGGGTTTCATCATACTTACAGCAAATGACAAAAGGGAAAACTTATTTTACTATACCCCCCCTGAATTATAGATAGGATTCAGAATCCCTGGACAGCTGTTTCCTTCCTGTCTCCCCCTGACTGCCGTGCTCTTTTGTCATTTCCTGTCTCCCCCTGGGAAGAGGGGGAGTCAATCCTCAGAGAAGGCCACTACTATAAAATCCAAGATCTCATACATGGACCCCCCTCCCCCCCTCTCATGAGGATACAGATGCCTATTTGAAAACCATTTGATTGTGGCACTTAGAGATGAAACTGACAGTTTGTGAATTGCCTGCTCGGTAACTTTTGGCAGCGTGGCCGAGTAATAAAAGAGACATTTTCATGATTCCAAACAGGCATTCGAAGAACACTGATAAACGCGAGACCAGCGACAGAGCCATCTCGGCCAACAAACAACAAGGCATGACACTCATTTAACGGTACATGCACAAGTTGGCCTGTGGCTTTCGTTGAGCAATGCACCATTCACATGTTTAATAGGAAGCGCATGCAGGAGGGCAATTACACAAGCAGCCAAAAGGAATAAGGAGTGTGCCAGGACGTGCCTGCCCACTCTGCTACAGTAGCAGCGATGCACACATGACCTCCCCCTTATCTGCCCGCAGATAAACTCGTGATTCAAGTAAAGGTTGGAGGAGGTTTTAAGTGAATTAGCGGTCCACAAGCTGGGAGAGAAGCTATACCGCTGCGGTCGACGGTTCGCTGGGTAACCTTTACCTCCCAAGGAATAAACAAGAAACAAATAGATGCACGGCAAAGTGTACTTTCCTGCTTAGATAGTCAGTGCTGATATGACCTCATTTCCTTTTTGCAAATGACTTTGTCTCCGTGTAAAAACGGTTATGCAGTGCCACACATTGACTTGATTAACAATAATAAGCATTTATGGGAAAATCAGACATTTATTTGTGTGATGTTTCTCCATTGATGAAGACGAAGGGCAATAGTTACATTTGATTCTGCGCTGTCATTAAAATATGTAATGAGATTAATTTTCCTCTGGTCATCTTTTTTTATTATTATTATATTTAGATGGTGTTCCTTTCCCTTTAGAAATAAACCAAAATCCAACATCATACTTAGGAACAAACTGATAGCTTATAGTCTTGAAAGACTGTGGCTTTATATGCTGAACATTTTCATGCTGTGATACAGTGACTTTCTACCCGTTCCTGCAGTCACAATAACAAACAAATCTCCAGGCTGACACCGGCTCTGAGCTTGATTAATGTTACACTCTGCAACTTACATTCAACTCACTGCTCCCACTTTTGTTTGTTCTGGCGAAGGCTCATGAAAATGTGCTGGGGCTGTACAGATTTGCACCGTCTGTGAATACTATTTCATGTGTATTCTCGGCGCAAGATTGACTGAAGACTGGATTTTTGAAGATTTAGGAGGAGGTGCTTTCCCTGCGATGGCGCGAAATAACTGCCACCTAAAGCCAGGAGGGCTCAAAATACCACTGTTTCTGTAGTCTTAAAATATTATTCTTTCTCTATCCTTCCGTAGCATTTTGACACAGGGAACAGTGGGGGGTTTTGACAATGCAGACACTGTAGGGTATTTGTCCCAGCAGCAGTTTCCTGTGGCTTGCACAGTCAGGGCGGGCATGACAGCGAGTCCAGCTTGCAGTGTGCTCATCCCGTTTTCTGGTCTTGTATTTGGTCCACATGAATAATAAAGCTCCTGGCAAGGCTGGCTGGGGTTACATTTGTGGTTGAGAGCGGGAGGGGTTTGAGCCAGCACTGAGCGACAGCAGCTATTGATCAGAGACAGACAGGAGATGGTACTGAATACAATGAAGACAGACCCTGTTGGTTCATTCCCTCTTTTCTACTACACCACCCACTCTCTTTTAGTTTCCTCTTCTATTCAAGGTTTTCGCTCTTTACTAATTTTCTCTTTTCACACACATTCCCCTTTAAAAAAAAAAAAAGACATTCATACGCACACACTTTCCATTTGTCTCCTTACTGCCTCTCTTGCTTCTCGCCTCTCTCCGTCTCCCTCCTCTCTTCATCTTCTCTCTCCTGCACACACACTCGTCTTTTTTTTTTCCTCTTGCAAGTTTCACTCCCCATATTTATTTTACCACCTTGATTGAATCACAGATGATTCAAAATCCACACCTACGTCGCACGCCATCGCACACAAACTGTACAGACTATATTTAAACCTTGTCTTATAACATCTGCGCCACTAGGGGGAAGAGGAAAAGGTAAAAAGTAGGCCATATATGGGCCTGCAGCAGCTTCTCAAATGAAACAAGAAAGATACCCTGTTTTCATATAACATGCTGTCTGGACAAAAACACATCAATGTTGTGAGAAGAACGTACAGAGACTGGCCCTCTTATCTTTGCCCGCTCAGTCGTGAATTGCCTCAAAATCACAAAACGTGTTTGTTTTAACAAAGGCTGGTATTGATTAAGTGAGATCTACAGTCTTTGCCGCCGCTCTGCCAATTGCAACAAGTTTCCTCTTCGGGCGGCCTCGAAACAGCTGACGCACCGCTCTGACAAGTTGCAGTCTGGATCGCATTAGTTACTGTAATGCATTAAGGAGAACATGTAAACAACATTTCAGGCATATTACGCAGTTATTGATGCACAAATAACTTGCTTTCATACATTATGTAGATTAATACTTTCATTTAAAGGCCTTATGTTCCACGAAGACAACCTCCACCTCCCAGGAGGGACTCGCTGTCATAATTAGAACAACAAATACGTTCATGGCAGCCGCACTATCGAAAACATATTTCAAATTAGCTGGGGCTCAGGGCGCAACTCTTGACATTGCAGGGTTTTTCTATCTGATTTGTATGCAGCTGCACACCCACTCCCCTAATGTCACACTAAAACTATGGAATTAAAGTATTTTGTAGCTCGAAAATTCCCTCAGGCTGGTCCCTCGCAATGGCTTTCAGGCGACGGCGCTGCTCTCTTTTGTGCGTCTCAGACTATTGATGCTAATGAGATGGTAATCTGAATGAGGGTCAGCTGTGCTAAATGCCACTCACAGACATCAATCACGTCCCTTGAGTAACTGGCAGGCGCGGTGCCACATTTTCAAAACTCTATTCCTTTCCTAATTGAATTCCCTCAACCGTTTAGGAGTCCATCAAATGACATAGTGTTTAGAGGGTGGTGTTCATAAATTTGGAATTCACTCTGTTTTCTTTTCAATCTGAGTGGCAGAAGTAATGACTGTGATCCAGAGAAGCTGCTGTTGTGTTACAAATGGACGAGGCGAGCCACGGTACGGCCTGTAGTCATGGAGGAGGCTCTCTATCCGTGATGATAAACTTTCCCTGCCACGGAGAACCAATACCCAAGGATACAAGAAGAGGTATCCACCACTGGTGTCACCCAAGATTGATCCCTTCTCCCAGTGGGGCCGACACTGGTAATTACACAGCGCGGCGCCAACATGGCATCCATTCCCAACAAACAGCCAGGAACAATGCAGCTAGCAGATCAATTAGGGGGAGCTCTGTTTATTAGCTACATGTTTGAGCTGTTAATTAACGGGGGCAGAGAGGAATGCCACTGCCCCATTGTCCTTCTGTGGTATTTCATATCAGTGAATAGTGGAAATATGTGGGGTCGTAGAGATTGTGCAAATAATCGCTTTGCTGTGTCGGAAGCACAGACAGAAGTAGTGTGACATTATTGTCCTGATACACATTTAGAGAGGACTTATGATAGATATTTGGGAAAAAAACAAAACATAACATTGATGCCAGAGATTGCCAGTTGTGTCCCATCTACTTCTAAATGTCAGTGTTGTTGTTGTCTTTTAGCTATGAAGGCAACCTTTTTCTGACCTTAACCCAGGAGTTTTGGTTGCCTTAAGTTAACCAAAGAAAAAGCAGTATAGTTAAATCTTGCTTGAATAACTTTTGGAATGGCCATGTGGTCATTTTGAGCACAATAATAAATAATAATAATAATAATAATAGTAATACATTTCATTGAGTTATTTTTTAGTCAAGATAAAGGCCGAAAGTATTAAAAAGGATCATGTAAAACATGTTCACAAGGAAAAATTGGATATATAGCACATGTAATTATTTTGAAAGTAAATCTGATGTCCAGATGCTTATAATAAACTGATTCATCTTCTTTTTAGCCCGTCTGATCCTTTTACACTCTTCAGTCTTAAACTGTAATCATAATGTTTTGGGCAACAACTTTCCTGTGTTGCCTCTCGAAATACAGACTGGCTTTTGGCGGGGATTAGAGTTCAGAGCGCAAGATGTGCCAACTGACAATGTCCACGGATTTGGCAAAGATGTGCATTACATGATGTTCTTTGTCAGGGCTGCATACACACAGCGATGATTTGAACCATGGCTGTGTTTGTAGAGAGCAGCTTGCGAAAGCTTGATAAATCCTATAAGTATCCGATCACATCTAAATCCAGAGCAATCTATTGCTAGTCCCAGCAAGGATCAAAGCGAAATACGTGGGCGTCCTGGAACCCCTTGAAACAGCAAAAAGCATGAGGAGACACACACCACACATAGTCTGGATGGGATTTGAAATGGGAGGCGTGATGCATTTAAATGTTTTTGGCTGGACATTTAAATGGACATGAGTGGGAGCGGGAGAGCAGGCCCACTGACATAAATGGCTGTGTTCTGAGATGGTGACACAGTTGAGTGTTTCTTGCCACAACGAGTTCCTGAACTACTGTGTCTGAGCCGTTATTCCATAGCTGAAACGTCCCAAAGCAACACAGCATCAAGTGACTGCCTCAGCCAGAGAACTGAGGCTTGCTGCAAAGACTTAAACATCAAGGCCTCAGATCCTTTTCTCCGACTTTAAGAGAATTTCAAATAAGGGAATTGGTTTGTCAAAGTTACGAGCGAAAGAAAAAGACTCCAAAGGAACCCGCACAAGACTTTGTATGTGGAGTCCAGCGCAAAGAACAAACATACACAAAGGGATCCGCCAGCAGCAGATGCTATTTTTCATGTTATACTTTGGACAATGCCAAATTCTCAAGAGGCAACAGAGAAGGAGAGATAAAATGCGAGGCATGATCCTGAAAACATGCCAAGAAGCAGAGCCCATTAAGCAGAACTCAGCAACTGTCCTGTCTCAGCACTTGATTTTGTGCTACAGTATCTCCGCCGTTAATCTCCTCTGCAGAGGTACGGCCCATCACGGCCCCTTTCTTTCTGCACACAGACGCACTGAAATCTGTTTCCCCCCATAGGAGGTCAGGCACTTTTTATCTGATGCCCTTTAAAGTACATATACTCTGCGTCCATTAATCTGAACCTACAGTACGGTGGTGTCAAACGTTATGCAACTGCTGCCTTGTCACAACCTCGAGGCCTAAGGAGGACTGCTATCCTTCACATTGGCTGTGACTTTGCTCATGATTGATTGCATGTCTGTTTTTTGACAGCCAATATTCTGCAGGACTGCAAGGCGGGATTGGTGCCCCCACCCTCATGGATGTTCACCAATGACTGCCGAGGCACGGGAGGGAGCAAGAGGGGTTTTGTATTTTAACCTTCACAAAGTCAAGCTGAATTATTGTTAAATCACCCCATGTGGATTAGCACAGCGCTGCTCCATTGTTCTAATTTGCAAACATATATTCCGCAGTGACTTCCTGTAACGGATGGTTGTGCATACATTATGTATGACTGTATAGCTAAGAGAGGATATGGAGTACAAAGGAATATGGAGGTTAAATGAAGATATTAAAACATAATGATTTTGTCCCAGCAATTAGGAGACAATTGGGAGTTTGATTTTCAGAACATGCGGCCCATGAGATGGTGACGACAGCTGTGAGAAGCATATGTCAGATAAGAATACCTTTTGAGGTGCGAGTTTGAGGACAGAATGTATATTAAGCTCTCAGTATTGTCAACACACTTGTTAATCCCCTAATCAAACCAGCCCCTGCTGGAACACATCGGCGCTTTGTTAGCAAATACTCCTGATCTTATTTACCTTTATTAGTTTTCTCAACTGTGGAAGTCGGGAGTCTGATTCTTTTAGCACAAGCGCAAAATGAAAAGTAACCTTCTGTACGATGGCTTTATTTGAATTTATTAAGAGGTATATTAACTCCAGGAGTAAAACTCAGAATTGCCTGTTATTGGTTTGTGAAAATCCACTTAGTATGTGCCAATAAACACCAGCACAGGGAAACACAAGGAAAGAGCAATAATCGTTATTGGCTGCTTCGTATTTAGAGTCTCGCAAATGCATCACAGCTGAGGTCAATTTCCTTAAACTTCAACGCAGCGTTATTATTTACTTAGTATGATGTTCTAAAAATGTCAAAAGGGGCATTACATATTCTATTACCTCTATAAACTCTACTGTTTATTCCTAACCAAAACTCTGCCACACAGGCTGGAGTTAGTAAGTATGCTGAAGATTGTAAGAGACTCTTGTTTATATAGCACTCTAAAGGGCGACTCCAACAATTTTAGACATCAAGTTTGGTTTGCTGCAAAAGTTCTGCTGTGAGCTGTGCAAGTAAATCTTGAATTTTGTCTTTGTCGTGTTGCCTGAGACAACAGTTGTACAATGTTTTCTGCGGCTCTGAAGCAGCTTTGTCAAGTCTGAGAAGATGATGCCTGATGATGTCATTGGGGTTACGTGGGATTAGATTTATTAGACAAAGCCTGTATTACAAACTGGGGGTGTTTGCATCTACAGCAAAAATATTCTGTTGGTTGCATTACAGGATTTATTTCATCCAGCGATTGTGGATCTTGACATGTGCTGGAGACACAATGTCAGGCTAATTCAGCCCCTGAAAAGGTGACTTCAAATCATCAACATCAAAAGCTTTACTATGTTGGTGTGGTCTGATCACACTCATTAACCAAATTACCAAATGTTGTCAAGACTCAAATATTAAAATCAGCTCTGCCTACTTCAATCCATTCTCAAGAGCACAAGCGAAAGACAGAAATTTCTCTCATGAAAATGTTTGGCAGAAAATAGTGCGTTGATGCAAGATCCCATCCTGTAAAATCAGATAAAATTAAAGTTTTCAGGGCCTTTAAACACAACACAGTTAATCCAGTGTGCTTTGCGAAGCTGCGAGTAACAAACAAATAAAGTAAATGAGCCAAAGGAACAAAGAGAAATGAACAATCAAGTTACAATTCACAGAAGAGAAGAATAAGGCGGCAAATTAGCTGAAAGATCCAACAGAGATCTCTTTAAAACGTGTAAAATACCATAGTAATAATAACAACAGCTGATTGTTATTGACTCTAGTGGCTCGACTACAGCCTTTGCAATAAACAAGTGAGCAGCAAAACAACATATTTTAGACACTTTCATCAATGACCGTTTGAAAATCTAAAAAAGAAAAAACCCTTAAAAGCCGACAATGTAATCACTGAGTCATTGGTATTGATCAACAACCTAACAAGCCCTCGTAGATGATATATTTCGGTCAATCTGTGCAATGGAGCAGTAAAGTTGCCCTTTTGCTCCACAGATTAATACACTTTAATACAGCAATTGTAAAGTGTGAAGCCCAGACACTTTTATTACCTCCGAGAAATGGGCTAGAAATTTAGACATCCACACCAGTCTTTTTTTTTTTTTCTCCCTTCTCTTTGAAATCTTCTTCCATCAACACTTCCTCTGCAGTAGGGGGCAGAAGAGACGAAGCTGTCAGCACTTCTCACAACACAACAACTCTTTCCCTGATATAGCCCTTCCCCAAGAGATTACAGACACAAGCGGTGGGTGGGAAGCTTTGGCAAGCTGCATTCCCGCTTTCTCTCTCCTCCCTCTCTCTCTCCATCTACTTACTCACTCTCTCCTCATGCATTCTTATTTTTCCTCCATCTCTCTCCTGCATCGACTCCCCAGGGTACTGCTGAGGGGACATCCCTCTAAGTTCCTACACGGGCCCTGCAGCAGTTAACTGCAGCGAGAAGATATATTACGCGCAGAGCCGCCAAAGGGACAGTGATCACACTAACAAGCAGGGGATGGCAGAGCTAAGATGGTGGAAACGGAGGCGGTGGTGGGCATCCTCTTATGACTGCAGACCCTTTTTCAAGAACACAAAAAAGGGGCAAATCCCGTGTATTTCAGATTCCTTTTTTTAAGAGACAGACAGCGAGACAAAGGCGGTCTAATATTGCTCATGAATTTCCAGTCAAGTTTACAGAGTGCTGCATAGGAAGAAAAGCAGCTGCTACTGTAAAGACGCCTCTGCACATTCCCTTAAAGGTGCACCGCTCCTCTAAGAGCTTTCCTTTGCAAACACTTTTTTTTCCCCTTTTTATCTACGCCACTTATCTCCCTATCTCTCTCTCCATCTAGCCTCCCTCCCTCCCTCCCAAGCAGAAACACAGAGCTTTCTCTCTCACGTGTCCCTGGCTCATGTTGGGTGGTGGAGAAAAAAAAGGCTGAATGCTGCGGCTCCTAACTTTGCTGACAGGCTCTCCATCCCGCTCCCACTGCCACTGCCACTGCACGGACAGGTGGCGGCCTGGAGGGGGGGGAGGGGGTGAAAGAGAGGCCCTCGGTGGGTCCCTTTGTTGACTGTGCACACCCCTGTGCAAAGGAGTGTTATCAGCCGGCAGCCGAAAAACAGCCGCCCACCTACCTGCCAGCACCTCTGCCACCTCTCCGCACCACTTCCTGGTGTTAATTAAAAAGGGATATGGCACAGGCGCCACAGTCAATAGCGTCCTCTCTGAGAGGGGTCGCCTTCCATTCGCTGTGTGTCTCTGGATCCATGATGTGAATCTATATGTTGGTTTAAAGGATTAGTCTGCATTTTAATTGAACCAAGGAGGTCTGCTGCTTAGATGACTTAATAAGTATTAGGATATGATCAAAACACAAGGAGAGAATTTGGATTTATGTCCTCTAGTTTAAGTGGCCAAACAGACTTTAACGAGGATTTTAATGCAGTGATGCTCGGGTCATATTTCAGGATGCTAACAGCCATTACAGATCATTAACCTTGAGTTTTTATGGTATTGATTATAAGTGCCAGGGATCATCACGTGCATGCAAACATTCATATACTCACGCGTCCATGAGCCTCCTCGACCCAAACACACACACACTCGCACAGCTTGAGAGATCTATGAAACCACCTATCAACCCATTATGCACATGGCAGGGTAAAGTGATCCAGTATAAGTGCATTGATCCTCCCGGTCTTATTCAGTCTGATGATGACCCGGGCCTAGTGATAACATGTCACAACCAGACAAGCCAACAGAGCTGAATGGACAGTAAGGAGCTGACTCACGGCATCAGTAGGAAAAACAGCCGATCACGGTCTGATTGAGTTGAACATCTTAAGGCAATTGACGAGAGCCTCAATGGTCACTTAAAGAAATGTTGCTATATAGCCAAGCCACTGTTACGCTGGGAGATGATTACAGGCTTGGCTGCGTTGTGAAGTATATTAAGCCACACAGAATGGAAATCTCGGCATCTCTCGATACGTCTCCCACTCACATTGAGGAACACCACTCCGGATTCAAGGGGTACAAGAGCGTGAGATTGAAAATGGTACGGATACCCAATGAAGGTGTCTGGAGGCAAGGCCCGAGTAAATCTGGATGATGTTTGCCTTTTATCAAAGTTGACTTTTTACCAATGCCACAGGGAGGCGACCACATCAAAATGCCTCTATTCTTAGGGGAAATGTGCACTGAACTTGTCTGGCATCGCACCATAGGAAGTTATGCTGCCCTTTGAAGGAGTCACATTTATATAGTTTTTAAAAAACCCACGGCAAAGAAGATGTAAATAGCCAAGCAGACATAGTTGCTGTCACACTGCCCTTGGATGAAGAATATCTGTCTGGCAGACAGTGGCCCCTGGGTGAACCTGGCATTTGATGCAATTTGTCTGGTCCCAGGGCTGAATACACAATAAAGGCGGCCTGTTTCTTGGTCAGCGCTCCATCAGAGTGTCAGAATTTCATTCTTTTCATATGTATTGGTTTTCTCCAGAAAGTATTGTATCTTTACTTTGACGATTTTCATTTGGGTTTTAACGCATCCCAAGATGAATAAGAGCCTTAAGAACATTAGTGAAGCAAGTTTTCAAAGCTTTTCTTTAATGTACAGTCTGCAGTTGGGCAAGGACCACATGAACTCCTGTCAAATACTGTCAAACATTTTCTTTTTTTACATCAGGCTGCAGAAGATTTTATTTATCTTTAAAGTCCATTAACTTGCTCCATCTGCAGGTTGAACTTTACAGAATTCAACATACCCTTTGGCTCCAACATAACAACATGCAAAAAGAAAAAAAAAAAAAAACTTGAACAGAATGAAGGCCATCACACTGAAAAGGTTTCATTTGGAAGAAATTTTACTTAATAAATCTGACATTTTACCACGTTAATGCATCAATCCATATACTTGCTAATGCACAGAAAAATTATAGCACACTGTACACACACAGCAAAACAGACATGAGGATAAACAAATTTATCCTTATTTCAATGATCTGATGATGTTTTTTCCCCCCTATTTTGCACTATGTCTCCATGACATTATTCCCCGGTGATCAAAGGTGCTTTGTCAGCAGTGTCGACAGCTGACACCAGGTCAGTGGGAATCAGAGTATGAAGGTAGCAATAATACATAACACATGTCTCAGAAGACATCACTCCCCCAAAGTTGCTGCACGCCAATTAGATTAAAGCTGTATATTACTTGTGGAAGGAGCAGAGGGAAGAAATCAATACAATGTCTCCAAGCAGGAGCCCTGAAACAACAGCAGCTGTCAGTTTGAGACTTATGTCACGAGGGCCCAGTAAAGTGAGTTGCAGTGTCCGTATAGGCTGCCCTGTCTCAGCCAATGTAGGTTTTTGAAGATGCAATTACAGCTGGACTGCGGGGGACTATAATCATTTATGAGATCCTTTGCTTTTCAAGAGGACAATAGGAGATATTGCACGATTGCATCCAGTGGATCCTATTTTTTTGAGCCACACCCTTTTACCAATATTTGGGCAATATGCTTATTTGCTTTCTTGTTGAGAGTTTGATGGGAAGCTTGATAACAACGTAATCAATACATATCTTTCTGCTAAATATGAACCTACAGCCAGCAGCTACTTAGCTTGGATCAAAGACTGCAAACAGGCCTGACTCTGACCAACAGTAACACAATCTGCCTCCTAGTGACTCTATAGCTCACTAATTAACACATTATTGCTTGTTATATTTCAATACCTTTGGTGTCAATAGCTGCCTACCAGCACCTGTAAAGCTCACTAATGAACACATATCTGGTTTGTTTAATCTGTGCAGAAAACAAAGTGTTTGACAGGCAGAAACCTTGAAAGCAGGTAGTTATGACAGCAGATACTTCAAGACTATAAGGAATGTCCAGCCTTCATTCAGATGTACCTTCAAGTATGCTACAAATATTTGTATCTTCAAGGTTGTATGTTTTGTCTCATGGCTTTTGCACTTTATATGAAAAGATTTTATCAAGGTTTCATGACTAATATGTGCATTACCTGTGTGACACAGGTTGCGGGGCCTGTACCGGAAGTGGAAGCGGAAATGGGTGGGGCTTAAAACGGTACATTATTTTAAGTCTGAAATTGATATGATCAGCAGTTGCTAATATACTGTATTCAAAGCATATATACAGTATATAAAGCTTGATTTGTAATATTCATAATATTATATTTATTTTTATGAACTGCAGAGAGAAAGTGTCAGATACTGCATGCAGCCACATACAATAAAAATATTAATATAGGCTACTTTGTGTGTTCAGCTATATGTGAGCATGTGTGTAAGTGGTCTGTAAGACTGTTTATTTTTTAATGATCTGTGTGAACTTGGTGATTCGTGCAAACATCCAGTAATGACAAACAGGGAAATAATGTCAGCCTTGTTCACTGTATTCTTCTCAAAAGCACCGCGTTCAGTACGAGCAAAGTTTTCCTACTGATTTATATCACCATCCAAACTAAGAGCAAGCAGACGGTAAAAAAAACAAAAACAAAAAACAAAAAAAACACCGGACTGGAGGTAGTGACTCGAGCCGTTTTCACTCAGCTCTGTCTTGTCAAATGCACCGCGTACGTTATGAGCATGTCTGTGTAGGGAGGGGCGGGCGCTGTGTGTGACTGGCCAATCACAGAGCGCGAAGACAGTCAGTTAAACAGTGAGGATCTGCCTTCAGCACGAGCACAGATATTCACAGGTTTTACTCGTATCATACTTGTATTCATCAAAAATGCTTTATCCGTACCGGATATTCGTCTGAAACGAGTATCCGGCTCATCCCTACTGTGAAATAACAGCTTGTCATTTTTACACATCAGTTTTTATACAGATTAAATAGGTAGGATAAGAAGGCTAAGATAACCTGCCTCTGGTCATAGTTTTATATAAGTGACAAAGATGAGAGTGGTATCAATCTTCTCATTTGACTCTCAGCAAGAAAGCAAATAAGCAGAACTCCTTTAGTTTAGATGAGAATTAAGTGAGGCTTCAGTATTGCACACAGATGTGACTGGGCATAAAAGGGAAACTGGAGGCAAAGGGGACCATTAAGCTCGATAATGGGTTCTGAATAAAACAGCATCATAATTTAAATAGTAATTTGTGTGGATACATGACTATATTCGGGGTAAACAATGTAAATATCTGATTAATAAAGACCTAATGTTATGCAAGATTAATAACACTAACCCCATGCAATTACTCACCCTTCCTTTGCAGGCTTTGGAGCATACGACACATAATCAACTACAAGGTCAATGCAGAGCTCAGGTCAGGAGACGATGCGGGCATAATAGGTCTTTTATACACAGAGATTAATCAGAAATGAAGATGTGGTGACACTGCTTTATGAGTGTGTCTGCACTCAAGGAGCGGCGCCGCAACACATCTGCAGTCCTCAAAGGTCGACCGCAGTTTAAGGAATCTTTCACCGCCGCTCATAAATTATCCTGATGAGCACTGTGATGGCCTGAGCCAAAGGGGCGGCTCTAGGAACCTTATCAAATCTATTATGCACAAATGAAACAGGTAGGAGCCGTCATTAAAATCAGAGCTGGCCAAGTCAAGCTGCAGAAAAATTATAACATGATTAGGTTTTGGAGTAAAAACTGCACCAAAAAAAAAAAAAAAAAAGAGAGATCAACATCAGTTGCAAAAGCTGAGGCATGATGCATCACAGGAGGGGGTAGAATCAGATTTAATCAGCTCTGGATGAAGAGAGGAAGTGAAAAAAGAGACAGAAGTGCAATCACTCATTGAAGCGCAGACAATGCTTTGTCATAGATGAGCTGCACGGGCCCTGCTTGACATGGAAAATGTAAACAGCTTCTCTTATGGGGTGACGTCGAGAATGGATTTGATAAAGTACGGAAGCCTACTTGCTTGATGGATTTCACTTTGTCTGCCTTATTCATTATATATTATACAGACAATTAGCATGCTAAAGATAAGAACAGGAAATGACTGGGTCAGTGAGCAGACAAGGAAGTTGATAAGAGGAGGATGTTATGGAGACAGTGACGGTAAATGGCAGAGGGAGATTGATGCCGACGGAAGTTTGCTTCCGAAGCTTTTGAGAGTGAGAATACAGGATGTGGTGTTTGTCTTAGATTGGTAGCATGAAATTGTTAAATTATCAATGAACGTTGTTTACTGGAGGAAATCAAATATTTCCTCCCCCTGTTTCCCAAAAACTTATTACACGTTAGGCCTTATGGCATCCCTTACTTGAAAGTGAAAAATCTCAATTGTACAAGTGAAGAGGCGTTTTAGCACTCAATTGGGTGAAATAAACTCCCTCGCCTTCATGACTGAATCCTCTTTTATTGGATTTTGCCTCGAGAACAAAAACAAATTCGAGTCGTGCGTCCCGGCTTAGTGTACCGACTGCGTCTGCACCTCAATGACAGATTGAGGGTTATGCATGCGACAAACAAAGGACAAGAGCGAAGGGGGAGCGAGCTGCTGCTGCTGCTGCTGCTGCTGGTAGTGGCTTGTTCTTCAGGGTCTCCAGACAGTTTTGCAGGATCTGCCCTGGATAAACGATTGAGCTCATTTACAGACTGATACAGCTGTGCTGCTCTGTGAAACACCGTGTTAAGTCATTTCTGCCTGGAACAACAACAACCAACCTCTTCAGGAAGTCCATGAACCACGCTAATCCCATGTAATTACTACATCTTTACAGCTGACTGTACGTTTTTCTATTGTGTCTGTGTCCTCTGCATCGTGTTCATATGTGATCTGTGACAGTAAATCATACCTATCATACCTATTATATATTCATATTGGCAGACAATGTCAATATAAGCTGTACGCACAGTGTGGCTGCTCCAGTTTCCTTCTAGGAAAAAGCGATGTTTTCATCTCTTACATCAAAAGTCCTCGTGTCTTCAATGCGCTGCCCTCATCTGTCTGGGAGTTTTGGTTATCGACGGCAGAGCGGCTGCACCGTGTCGACTTGCCAAAAACACTCACGTGGCTGCAACTGTTGTGAAGGTTTTTTTTTTTCCGTCTGGGGCAGACACAAACTTGGATACAGCCTCCAGACTTCTTTTCAGCATCACGTGCTGTGAAATCAGCTATTTTCTATGCAATGAATCAACAGCACACAAGGACACGAGTCTGGTGGTGAAACAAAAAGCTAGTCAGCCATCCCACATGACAATGAAATAGATCAAAGCCACAGAGAAGAATGGTGCTCATAAAATGGTTGGTGTAATGAAACTTTAAGGATTGGGGCCTATCAGCATTCCCTGACCTGATTATCTTGAATGCACTGCATCTGGTGGGTAGATCTCAATGCTCGAAACTCCAGCGTTGTTGAAAATTTATATGCAGAGAAGAACAGTGAGAGTATTCCCAGCAGCATGTCTAGGGTCTGAATTTTTCTTTTTTTTTTTTTTTTTTCAGATCCACCAGAACTGTAATGTGCTTCAATGGGATTACAAGTGATTTGCAGCCACGAAATATTTTAGTGTGGTGCTCTCAAACTGTTGAGGCTGTGTTAAAACAAGTGTTCACAATTCTCTTGCCAGAAGCGAGACGGGGGCTTGGTGTTTCAAAAGCAACTTTGGACATTACATATTTACAGGACACGATGAGGACACATTCGAAGACACACTGCCTGGATCTTGTGTCCGGCAGATGAGAAATTATCCAAACTGGTATCAAATATTTAAAACCACATATGGAAGGGATTCATTTTTATTGTCACGCGACTGGAAACCAACCATCTGCTAAAGAAATGTGTAGAGATTAAGACTGAAAAAGTTAGTGATATTGGAGTAAGGGAGTGAGAGAATCAATTTATTTGGTATAAAAAAAAGTCACTTTGGCATCTGAAAGGGTTCAGGATAGAAAAAAACAATATATATGTATTCTGAGTGAGTTTCTTTTCAAACAGCATTTTTTTGAGCTACAAGCCACACATATTTTGTTTGACACATATATATCCATGAAACATTTCTCTGGGTGAGAAATTATTTATTCTATGTAGCGAGTGGTGCTGGGGTCATGGAGCTTTTGTTGGCAGCAGGTTGTATCGTGATGCTGTGCTCAGTGAAGCTTACATTTACTGTTCTGCCCACTGGAAAGGTTGTCAGTCAGTCAGTCAGTAGGACTTTAAATTCCCACACAAGATCAAGCTCTTTTGTTCTCATTAGATTACTGTTAGAAATCTGTGGCACCGCTAGGTTCAAACTAAAGTCAGTATTCCTCCTCTTTGTTTCAGGTTACATTTCGTAAACTCCTCACCACTGCCAGATGCTCTTTATTTATTTGTTCATCATTCGGACCTGAGGAAGCGCAGTAGTCATATTCTGGAAGAAATTGTACTAAAATATCCATGAGATGGATAGTCATGGTCGAACCTGGCCTTTCAGGATCAGCCAGGATGGAGCATCAATAATGTATTATCAGTCATCAGCGTTGCATATTAGATGGAGGATCGGAGACAGGCTACACTACTAAGGTGATTACCATCTCAACCCTTGCCCACTCTTAAACTGGACCTTGAATGGAAATATGATTTTTCTTGGCAGGGCTCAACACTGACGGGAAGGTTCTGAGAGTTTTAAGAGTCCTCTGTTATCAATCACTAAGCTGAAATCTTTAAAAGGTTTCACTTCAGTGATTTGGTTTCTGAGGTTGGAAGCGGCCTCCTGTAAGAATTTGTTAACAAGTAGTGCAGTCGATATGATGTGGATCATTAGTTTGAACAGCAGATGACATTACATATGGAGATATTCTCATGAGATTCAGAACACCTCAAATTTTAGTTCATGTCGCTGAGCTACAAAACTGTTTTGATATAATTACAGTTCTTTTCTTGTCTTCAGAGATTTAGTAAGACATCAAAGTGTAAAGAACTTGTAAATTTCAAGCAGAGTAGAAATCATATTTTGCAAAAAATAAACTGACTTTGTTTCCTCATGGATCAACTGATAAATAATTAAAGTATTAAAAGATAATGAATAAAAAACTCAACTCTGTTCATTGAAATTACATATTTAGATTTTTTTTTCATATATATTAAAAAATCCCTTTATGCATCACTTAGATGTAACTCTACATCTCTGGCTTTGTGTAGTATGTGTCTGTATAATCTCCATCTATATCTCCACCCACCCCTCCAACACTGTCTGAAGCTTCGACTCATCAAACACACAAACCTCATTCATCAGCTAAACAATGTGTCATTGGACTGAAAAGAATCCTTGTGTTGATCTTACAAAAAAAAATCTTGGTAATTGCATTTTTGAATAATTAAAAATTCTTGACTAGCCTGGTGTCAGTTCAACATAAAACAGAAAAGAAAAAAAGAGGCAGTGAAATGTTGCCCTAAACGAGGGTTTGATTTGTGATCAATAGCAAACGACATTAAAGATCCCCAAGCTGAAGGTGTTAGATTCACTGTTGAGGATGCAGGATGTGAACATCTATTCATGAGGGCGGACGGTGACATTAAGAATCAGACGTACGTGGGAGTTCTTGCAAAGCTTTGAATTCAGACATAAAAGAGAAAAGTTGATGTAAGAAATACTGGAGAAGAAGAAGTTGTTTGATCTTGTGATTTATTCACCCTGTTCGAGGATTATTTGGGCACGCTGAAGCGTATTCTTCATATCAAGGTTTTTGTTCCTTGTGAAATATACTTGCATTTGTGTCTTTAAGTTATATAAGTGGCTCACTTTATAAAAACACGTGAGCAGAGTGGATGGTGTCGCCGCATGCCCACCTCCCCAACCCTGAACCCACTGACTCGGCAGGAATCATATTTTTCCAGGCCCCGAGTAAAATCCCCCTTTATATGGACCCACGAATGTACGCTAGATAATCAGTCTGGGCACTCGAAAAAGTTTTGTGTATGTGGGTGTTTTCCTGCACAGCCCACCGCAGTTAAACCAGCAATAGACTGCACCCAGAGGAAGGAATTAAGTGCCATGGCTGGTGGCTGCCACTAACACCTTAAATGCATGCTGTTTTATAAAAGGCACAACGGCGGATGACTCCCATTAAACAGAACTCCTATAAACTCAGCCCCGTGTTTGAATGTTTATGACAATGGGAGATTGAGGAAGGATACGAGGAGCTTGTCGCGCTGCGCCCTCTCAGATGCCCTTAGCTGAAACCTCTTTGGCAAATAGTTTTATGGATGAACGCTTATCCATATTCCGGCGAGGTAAGTGATGCGATTTCACCGTTGATTACCTCTGCTGATCGGTGTGATTGGTTTAGTGTTAGATAAATATAGGAAGACTTCTGAATGGAATGATAAATACATACGGACCCTGCACCGTATCAAGGCAAACAATGCATGGATTATGACGGTAAGAATGAACCAGGAGGCTGATTTTAATAATCCTGATGAGCTCTCAAGCAACTCTTGCGGCCGTACCCTGCAAGGTCAGCGCGTGACATTATTTGAAGCTAATCTCAAGTCGGTTCTGTGTAAAGTTTGACCTCAGCTGACGGGTTATTCAGAGCATGTAATTTTGCAGGATTAACATGATACCGATCTCCTGCCTTTAATCTCCCAGTAATTTAAACCCAAAATTGATCCAATGGCCTAAATGGACATTTTTTAAAAACCTGCAGCGTATCAGATGTATTACCTCAGTGAGGCACTTCATCAGAACAACTCAGAGTCAAAGTGACATTTTGGGTAGCATTGCATTTCTGGGCCAGCCCTGAAAGGTTCTTTCCGTTCTCAGTGTTTCAGGGGCACTTGACAGGGCAACCCTTCTCCAGCAAGGCTAGCGGCCAGGCAGTCTAGGCCGTGATACATGAAGAATCAGATTGCACATGAGCACCAATCCAAACAACTTGTCATGGAAAGATATTTACTCCTCAGTTCAGACATTATTCACACACAACTATGCCCTTGGTGGATAAGGAGCCGTCTTGGGCTGAAAGAAGAGTCGTCCTGTTCACCTCATCCGTCCCGGAGAGAGGGAGAGACAGACAAAGGCGGCGAGCGAGAGGCGAGTGGAGAGAGAATATAGTGATGAAGTGGAGAGAAGGGGGGGGATATGCTGTGGAGGGCAAAGATGGAAAAAGCAAGAGCAAGGAGGAAATAGACACATGGAGGACAGCTGATGAAGACAGAATAAAGGAAAATGCTGGTTCTCAATGCTTGGGTCTTATTTTTGTATTTTTGCAGATTATTTTTTTTGTTTTTTTTTACAACATTATACTCATGAAATCTGGAAGCACAGCACTAGCGATGGTGCAGTCCAATGGGGCAAATCACACAGGTCAGACAATCAGCTCTATGGAGCATTTTAGCATCTTTCAGCTCATTGTTTTGGTTCACTCTCACCAGAAAACGCTCATTAATCTTGTTTTCAGCTGTAGCAGACAGCTGTTTTCGGTTTAAAAAGCAGCATAATGGAACATTTAGCTGCTCCAGAGCCAGATATTTTCCTCTGGAGCCTGTGAGGACCAAATGTGAGGTAGACAAAGAGTAAATGTTGGACTTTAATTTGTCAGGTGGACAGAAGCATGAGCCCAGATTATGACTAATCGTGCGCTATTTCTGCTACATATGTAATAACTTTATAACATGACTTCAGTTTGTTGCACTGCCCCCCAGTTGTAAAAAAAATAAATACTGGTTTAAAGGCAAACCAAAAGTCAAATGTCACCCAAAGTTACACAGGAAAGCAGGTAGTTTATCTCTGACTTTATTGAAAACCTTTATATTTGCCTGTCTGTGTGTTTAATTATCAACAGAAATTATGGCCAGACTACAAATATAAGTTGCATGAGGCTAGAATTTCCCTTTGAGTTGGAAAGGTCTCTGACGTATAAATGCAGCCAGCTCTAAAGACTTAGAGTCGTTTAAACCATATTGATAATGCAGGAGAGACCATCGTTCATGCTAAAGCCCCTTTTAACGCTTAACCAACCACTGAACAGTGGTCAGTTTGCTCTCAGACTCTCAACATGGACTCTGGTAATAGCTTAGGACTGCGGGCTGTGTGTGTGTGGCCACCACTCAGTGTACCACAGGCAGTGCCAGGGAGGAGCCTTGGAGAACAGCATGTGGTTTATTTATATTTTTTTTTGTGTGTGTGGATATTATAATATATAATTTGAAAAATGAATAAATACATTAATAAAACAAAGCATTTTTTAATACAAGCATAAACATAAAGCCAGTAGAGGTGATCTGATTCAGCCAATGGGCACAGCATGCATTAACCTTTTAACCTTACTTCCACTTCCTGTAAGTCAGAGCGTTAGAGAAGTGGGTGTATCAAAATGAATTTTTTTTTTTTTTTAAGTCTCACAAGAGTGACTGTGAACCCAATAGTACACATACACAACAATGCAGAAGATGTTAATAGGTCTCATTAAAGTGTAAACACAATGCTGGTAGTCACTGACCAGGACTAAAAGAATACTTGCAGAGCTCTCCCAGGCTTGCTGGATACTGCAAAGAAAACAGGGTCATACTATCACCAGCACTCAGGAGTTCCTCTCCCTCATGATGCATTTATAGGCCTGTACAAACTGATATACATATCTCTGACACTTCCCATCACATCACTAAGCGGCGAGCGCAGCTTTTCCTCTCTGTGTCCTTTGAAAAACTACTTGAGGACCAGCAGTGGGGACTCTTGAACCAGTAACCTGGCACTGTTGGCTATATTCACTGAGTAAACAAAGACCTAGGACAGCGACAAAAATCACTGACGTCAGTCAAACAGTTTTGTCATGAAGACGCCCGATGGTTAGTGCATATTTTTTTACTCTGTTGCCTTTGAGAAACTGAATTCATTTGGTAGCTGAGGCACAAATTCTGACTCCTTATAGTTAAGTGTATGCGGTGGTGTTGGTAAGCAGCAAGCGGTAAGTGTGTCTCTGAATCTTATGCTGAAATATGCACAAACATCTGTCTGTTGCTTGTTGCTTGTGTGCAAACCCAATGTGCTGCATAATTGTATGTAATTTTACATTCAGAGGTGTATTCATGTAAGTGGTTTGTGAACTGTACGTCCCCTGAGCTGAATATCTCGCCTTGTGTTTAACACAGAACGACATCATTACTGACGTGCAGCGGTTATCGCCAAAGTGCGCGTTTGCGTGTCAGGGATGTTGCAGTAGTAATTAATCTGTGACAACCGGCACATTAATGGGAAACCCTAAATTTCTGAGCACCCTCGCTGAAAAATTGAGCAACCCCAGAGCACCGGAAAAAGAAAATCTCTGCTCTCCGCCTGCATGTCTGACAACGGCTCAGTGGTAAGACGGATGTTTCCTCCCCGTTGACTGTCCATCCTGCTGGCGTAAATCATCTCTGTCACTCAACAACAATCCTCTATGCAGAGCCTCATTAGTCTAACCACACAAGAGCTCCCTCTCACATGCAGCCAGGCAGCTCGGCTATCTGCAGTTGCACAACTCCCAGCAGATGTTGCCGGCTTTTTCTACCACAAAGACAAATATACACGCTCCACACTCAGGCACTTAAGCAAGCAGTTACACGCACATAGTACTACTACTACTACTAGAGTAATCCACAAATGTGCACTGCCCTGTAAATGTGCCTGTGGGGACAGAAGTCATGTATGAACATAGATGTTAGGTTACTGAGGTGTAGCCACACATCCAACTTTCCTCTGGACTTCCGTGTATGAACCACTGTAAAAAGCTCTCTAATGCAAAGTCCAATATTGGCTGGCCTCACCTAATGCGCATGTAATGGGGCCCATTAAAGGGGCCATAAACAGTGCCTGGCATGTGGAAAAAGAGTTTTAGAGGGTCTTATTGTTTGTGGAATTTAAAAGAAGAGGAAACATTTACGAGCCAATCTGCTGCCCGGCCTGCAGATAATGTTATCCTGCTTCAAGTCGGACACCTGCAGTACACCTTTTAAACACTGAGCCCGGATCTGTGTGCAGTGGCCACATCACCCCCCTGCAGTCATTGTAGCTCTATTTGCTTACACTTTTGCAGTAGTCAAGTGGCGGGATGAAGAGCAAAGCGTGTGAGCTGATGAGCTTTGGAAACCGCCCAGAAAGCTTTTTTGCGAATGCCAGTTACTTCTGGCTAACTTGGACAAATTCTGATTGTTGCTTCATTTAGCATCAACAAGATAATTGTGGACGCCAAAGACATCTGCTCTAAGTTTGGAAGCGATTTTGCTTCCATAGTTTGGTCGGGATGCTGAAAATAATATCGCATAGAGAGCCAAGACAGACCTTCTGCTATGAGACTCATCTTGGGGACGAGTGGGCACAGGAAGGGAAGGGACACCCAAATAGCACAAAAGAGAAATTGTTTCCTTGGTACTTCTTCCTCAACCTCCAGAAACCTGCTCCCAACAGGGACCGCAGATTGGGCTTTGAGTCTAATCCCAGCTAAAAATCAACATCTTAAGGTGCCTTTAACTGATATATTTACGTATGTGCCAGCTATGAGGATAAAACCTGAGCATCTGTGGGTGATGCTCTCAAAATGCACACACATTTGGAATCATTATTATGGATCTGTGCGTGTGTGCCGGCCTGTCTGTGTGTATTTTTCTACCTTTGCCCTCAGCCATGCAGCAAGCTTTGGGAAACTCCCATCTCACCAGCTCTGTATTCCCCGCAGCCTTCACTCCATACAGCAGACAATGTGAGGAGGAGACGTGACTCATCCTGGGATGAAGCCTCTCCTCTCATCCCTCCCACTTTCTTCCTGCTCTCTCTCTCTCTCTCTCTCTCTCTCTCTCTCTCTCTCTCTCTCTGTATACCAGTTATCTGTTTGTGTGCCTGGTTTTCCAGCCTTGACTGGCTGACTTGAGAGTCACAGTGGCACCGTTGCCCCCAGGCCAAAACAAGGCTTGATGAGCAAAGACACACTTTTCTCCCTCTTTCCCTTCCCAGATGAGTACCAGCTCCCTGTGTGTGGTCATATCTCTGTCTACCTTTCACGGGAGATGCTGATTGGGCGTCTGCAGCAGAGGATTGTTTATATGGTTAGATCATGCAAAGATACCTTTACAACTTTCTATTTTTTTCCCAGAGCCTGAGAACACAGCTGAATTTCCTTTTAATGCTTGAAGTTTCAGATACTGCTGCACTGTTATACATCAACCCTGATGTTTTTTTAAAAAAAACAGGAGTTGTTTTGTGTTAAAATATTTAAATGTACCTTGTTATTATTCGTTTTCTGTGATACTTTCCTGCATTTCCCAGAAACAAGCCCAAGGCTTGTTTGACATGTCTGCATGGTGTCTTCACCCAAAGCTGTGGACTTGAGCCTTATTGTGTTTGGACCCAAATTGGATTTAAGTCACAAAAACTACTTGATACTGAACTTTGCTTTGACAGGTTGAGTTACATGAAAAAATCTTGAACAGTAAAAAACAAAAAAAACAACTGAAATGCTTATTCTTAGGATTATTCATTTAAAGGACATTTTTTCAAGGACAAGAAAAGCAGATCCTTTAATATGGTAGAATTCACAAGATTGCAAGTACCTTTATTTATTTAGCATCTGAGCATGGATTCTAGGTTCAATTCTAATGAAGGCGCATGACAACTTTCCAGCCTTGTGTTTTTTATCATAATTCAAACTGTCAAATCTGGGGGCACCTGTCAGTAGTTTTTGAGAGGAGAAACAGTTTTTCACTATTTTCAGTAAGCAGGTAGGAGGAGATACAAGCAAAAGAGAAAACAAGATTTAAAAGTGCACAAAAAAATTGAGAAAATTCAGCGTATCTCAGGGAGAGAGAGAGAAGGGCTCAGAAATCGAACCCAGAGAATCTCCTGTTGTGAGTTTCGGGGTTGACCAACATAGGCAGGAATGGAAATGGACAGGTAGTTTGGAAAGTGTCTTTAATGAAAACAGGCAAAAGCAAAAACTTAGGTGGAGGTGACTGGAGGTTGGCTGGCTGGTGGACGGATGGGATGGTAGACTGGTGACGGCTGAAGTTGGAGACCGGGAGGAAGGATGGCAGTGAAGCAAACGGGGAACTGGAAAAAGACAAGATTTGAGCAGCGAGAAAAGCATGTGGCAAAAACTTCTTTTCAAAGGCAAACATTAAACAAGCGATTGCAGGAAAAACATGAGAGCCAGATTCTATTGTATGGGACAGAATAATCTGGCAAAGGAGTGGAGTCAGGGCCAGGCTTCTGTAGAAGGTGGTTAATGATAATTGGGGGCAGGTGTGCCTCATCAGCCAAGACTCTGGAAGTGAGAGTCGCACCAGCCACGCCTCCAGCCACAGACACTGACAAAGAAAGAAGGAAAAAAACACAAAAAAAGCCCAGACCATAACATCTCCATCAGTAAAAGCTGAAAAATCATGTGGAACGTGTTGTATGTCTAATTCTTTTCCAATTTAAGAGCAACGATAAAATTAGGTTGCAAAGGTGCCAGAGTTGCCGACTCACTGACATTGGATTGTGTGAACCCCGGAGGAGGCTGAAAGGCAAGCCATTACATGTCAATGGACTATGTAATGTCTGGCTTGGTAATTGGCCTTTAAGGACAGAGGATTGATGGTTTAATTGTTTAATGGTCAGCCAATGAGGCCTTGAACATGTTCGTATCTCATGGTGACAATTCAGTCTACTGCGCCATGACACTGCCGGCGAGATTGCCATCACGCCGGAGCGGTCGGTCACATAAAGTATTTGCAGTGTCTGTGTGCTGTAAAGGGCCTCATGCAGCAAGGCACTCCTTGCCACTAATTCTCTCCATTAAGAGCCTCCAGCACATTGCTGCTCTTTGTACACAAATCCCCTTTAATTATAGGATTTATACACCAGCAGAGTGCGAACATGAATAAATAACTATAGAGCAGCCGAGGCAAACACAGCCAGTTAATGCTTCCATGGAGCATGAGATTCTGCAAGGTCACCACAGATAAGGTGCACAGTTTATGACATGCATCTCAAGTAGAGCAAAATATTTCCTCCCGAGAGGCAGTTAAGTGTATAGAGTATCCTACGCTGGGAAAAGAGATACACTGGCAAAATTGCTATTGTGATTAAAAAAACATACATATCCTCAGTAGGCAATTTGAGGGGAGATGACAACCCCTGCGTTAGCAAAATGACCAAAATGCATTCCCCTTGTTAAGCTGCTCCCCCCCCAGCCCACTCCTCCATCCATCCCCCAGCAGCAGAGAGACTGCAGGGGCAGACGGGTTGTTTAGTTGAATATGTTAGTCTAGTCTGGCTGACTCATTGATCCTCTATCTGACTGAGGTTTGTGCAACTTGGAATCCATGCCCTCGACCACGGCTCTGAAATATCAGTAGCCTAACGGTGCTGTTTATTGATAAATCCATGGCTCCGACGCGGTGCTGAAGTAGCAGATGGATTTATAATTGCGCCTGATTCTCTCAGTCCCGTCCTTCTGTCAGTTTCATCTCAAATCAATAATATTCTCTAAACTATCTACTGTAAATACTCAAATATAAAACAGGTGGATCTGGTCCTTGATTACCATTGGCTGAATCACGTTCGAAGCTGAAATACACACACACCTGTGGCTGCATTACATCAGTATTACTGTGCCGAACAAATTGCTCAATATGTCAAATGTTGTTGTGAATTCTGATTTACTGGGTGGATGGAAAAGAGATGGATATAATAGAGAAGAGAGATTAAAAAGAAAGGAGACAAGCTGAATGCTGAGAAACTGAAGAGCTGGAAAAGTCGAGAAACAAAGCCTGTTGTGCCAAAAAGATCTGGCTATTGGTTTTTAAAACAATCATCAAAATGGAGCTAAAGCAGGTTCTCCATCAGTTATATGACTGTGAAATACAGGAAAGGTGAACTCATGAATGACCCACTGATCAGTCCATCCTGGTGTCTGCTGAAAGATCCCGAGATTATCACGAGCAGCAACATTTTCAAGACTTCGCTGAGGAGGCAGACTTTCAGAAAAGCAAGCTCTCTCAGGCACTGAATCCAAATACACTTCAGGGTCTTGTCAACAAAGTCGATGTTTGATGTGCAGCTGCATATGGGATGTAGAGCTAAAGAGGGCAGCTGAATCAGATCTCATATCTCATATCTGATGTAATGAATCAGACAAAAGAAACAAAGACAAACACATGGGGATTGAAATGTGGTTAAAGAAGTGGAGACTGGGTGGACCCCACCCCCAACTAGAGAAAACTTAATAAGCTGGCCAGCGAACTTCAGCATTGTTTCCATTAATTTGCACGATTCTTCCTAATATGCCGGAGTGATGTTATAAGACTCCCAACCTTCACCCCACCCACAACCCTAACCCTCACTGTACCCCAAAACCCTACACCTATTTCTTGCCCATTTGTTGTACCTTGTTTTTGTACCTTGTCTTGTGTTCTGTTTTGCATTAAATGTAGGAAATCAATTTTAAAATCTTTCACGTTTTTAATATTCAATTCAGACATTTTCATGAATATATATAGGCGTCACAATATCAAACATAATATTCAAAATGCTAAAGACAGCATGACAAGCGTTTGTTGTTAATGTTATTGCTGTTTTGCTGCATTTGTTTTTATCATATTTTTTCTGGTTTCCATCTTTTTCTTATTTATCTTTCTCCTAACCAATGTATTTTTCTGTGATAACACACTTGAGTCAGACCATGTATTTGGAATTAAAAAGTTTCAAAGTTTATGTCTTACTTCAACTCGAAATAACACTACTCACTCTCGACAGTCGTCCGCCTGTACATTTTTGATCAAAAAGATATGAAGTTATAGCTAAAAGGAAAGCAAGTCCTGGGGTCACCAGATAACACTTTCAAGTTCAGGTGAAAAAAGACAGTTACAATGTTGTATTTACATAGTGACTAACATTTCATTTATTTATTTTATTATATTTGTTCATATTCATTTCTTTGTAGCAAACATACTAAGATCATCAGCACCATATTTCTCTTAGATTTTAACTTTAATTTATAATGATAAAGTGGTGCATTTGAGCTATAAATTAGTACTGATCAGTTGGTGGTACCAGCCCATATATTATTGGCTACCATACTAAAGATAAGCAAGGTCAGACCTGTGTTAATCCACAATCAAGAGCAGATAAGGTAATCTGCGTGATCCATTTCATTCAGGGCCTTGCCTTGAGTCTAAGCAGTCATCAGGTGTGAGTCAAGCAGAGTTTGAAAAGATACTGGCTTCTCACACTTTTCCATGTTTGCTGAACATAGTCACAATGAGGGACAGCCTGATTGATTACATAGCCTTCAGGTCACTTCCACTCATAATGATTTTAGTTCATTGTTTTGAGTGTTTTGAGAAGCAGTAAATCATGTCGTCTAAACACACCTTCACAGTCACTCCACATGTGAGTGCAGTTGATAACCCTTCATCAACAGGAAATGGTCCACGGTAATGCAGAAAAATATGAGCATCTGCGCTAACATAAGTTCCTTTATATACAGTATGCAAATTATTACTGTGAGTGGTGTAAGAGGGGGCATATATGAATGAGAAATATGGTGTAGTAAGTGTGGTAAACGCGAGGCAAACAAAACTCCAACTTAATTAAGACATCAGTGGTGGAGAGTCGGACTGAGGCCGTCTAGTTTGCTGCAGTCAAATGCAATTATGGTGTTGGTTCATTTATGCTGGTAAAATCACTTGGTGAATTCTGGTGAAACTAAACAAGCTCAATGAGACTTAAAAAAAAATCACAGGTCTCCATCTGGTTGCGGTGAACTTGCTCGTTTTTGAGAACCTTATACATTTTTTTTTTCATGTAAAGCTGTAACTTCAGGTTCAGTCAGTTCATGAAGGGAGACTTTAAAGAAATTTAATCACTCGCTGCAACACAATACGCATCTTTTCCTCCGCATTCATTATTCCAGCATAAGGTCTGCTGTTGTTTCTGCTCTGCATCACGCCTAACAATGCCCCTCAGCTGTCCTGAAATCACCGTAAACCACAGCCTCTTGGGGCTTTTTGCTTCTTTCTAAACTACATTGCAGCATATATATACTCAATAGAGTCACCTTCATTAACAAACATCAGCGTGTAGTCAGGGAAGAGGAGAGGATTATGGAGACACACTGCTGCCTGTTGTATTCTGATTTCTGAGATCATTCAGTAGCATCTCTGTAGAAGAATATGTAAAGAGAGACATAACTACAGATGCTGCCATAAGGTTAAGGCTAGATGCTCCCATTGCCCTTGTTAAAAATTAACAACCCACCTATTGCATATTCTGTATATGATGCAGCCAAGGTTAAGCCATCTTTAGAGTAGCGATGAGAAGTAATACACCCCAAAGTAGCACCAATGAATAAAATAGATTTGTCTCATTCTTATGTCTGAGCTTGAGGTAATCAGATGATGAAGGACACTGGCTGTACTGTATTGTCTCTGAGCCACATAACTTGCTTCCCTGCGCATTGTGCCACTGGGGAAGACTATTTAAGATTCGAGCAGTGTGTTAGACAGAGAATAGGAAAAGCCTTTTTGTGTCCATGAATACCCAGGCAATCAAGGCATCAATTATTCAAGCTGCATGCAGAGAGAAACCATGGCATGCTGTCCATTGGCGCTTCGTCCCAAGACTCCTAATGTTGTTCAGACAGCAGCGGAACAATGCAAATGCAACAGAGCCATTAGAAACAAGGCGATGCAGGAAGACTGCTGCAAAATTCGAGATAAGACGGCCCAAACATGATAATGAGTTAATCAATTATAACTAGGTTTAATCACAGTGTGTAAACAAGTAGGCGTTGAATAGGCAAGTGCTGAGGAAATTAATGTTATACTGATCTCAGGCTCATATGTGGAGGGCAATAACACTATTATTCCACAGTGGGAGAATAAGCTAAGTAGTAGTCCCAATTATATTGCCTCACTTATCTCAACAAATATGATAAACGATCGCGCCATGTATGTAATAAAGATTAAAAATGAAAATTAATTAAGCACAATTATTATTTAAAAAGTATGTGCTTCTCCAATGTTATGCTACTTTCTGATGTTTCGCAACTAACCTGATGTTGGAAAAGTTTTTGAAGTTAAAAACAGTCCTCAACATTATTTAACATTAAGTGACAACAACAGCAGATTGTTAAACTGTCATACCCCCGGGGAGTTTATAGTTTATATCCTATAAAAGCAGGTCACGACAGGAAACACAGTATCAATATGCAAATTAATGTTGCTACCTGTAGTTTGTTATTACATTATCTATTATGTTGTTATAAATCTGCATCAAGATCAAACACTAGAACATTAAGATTTCTTGTGTTACCTTGAGGTTGAATTCAGTTTAATGGGGTTTGTCATCTGCCTGTGTCGGCAAAGATTCAGTTGGACACTGTGCAGACATCCATGCACGACCCAAAAGTTATGACAGAAAAGAAACCAGATGCAAATAATTTATGTCGTATAAACAGAGCAGCTACTACAACTGATTCTTAATGCGATTCTTACGTGTCGACTCTGAGCTACATCAGCTCTCACACCAGGAATAATTATTGAGTTCAGATGGATCAAAATGTTCATCAAGCTCAATTATCTGCACCAATCCATTATTAACTTTACTTCATTTCTTCAACTCCTAATTTCTGTCCGTGCAGCTGGGGAAATTTTCAGATTCATTAAGGTGAATTTTTCCGCAGATTATTTTATCTGCCGTTCTGTTCTCTCTCTCTGGGTGTTCACGTTCATCAGCGGTAGAGATAGTCCAGGAGTTGAAGCACACTGCAGCAATGGAAATTAGGGATCAATTCCCAGAGGGAGACAAAGGGAATCTAACAAGCACACACAAGGTGACTGCATTATCACAGAAGGGACACAGAAGTAGGAAGGTGACAGACAGGTGTGGTTTCATGCAAAGCTGAAGGAAGAAGAAGAGAACTGCACACAAACACAACACCAAACTGGCGATACTTAAAAAAAATAGCCAAACTTTATCGACACTCATGAACACAAATATTCCTTCATACATTCTATTTTGTTTTGCTCCTATAGTTTACTGATAAATCTTCCACCTTCTTATATCCACCACACTGCGTAACCTTCAACCTGAAATGCCCTTCAGAGCTGCTGACCTCTCTCTCCCAAATCCTCCCTGTTTTCCACTCTGCTGTACAGACACTGCTACATACTGCGTTGAGAACAAGTCGATTATTTATTTACAACGCCGCCTTTCTGTCACACTTTTCGGCGCTGCCTTCAGGAGACGAACAGCATGCCACACAGACCTCCAGGGACACACACTCAGCTTCCGCCACCACCCTTTCCACGTGATATTAAGCAGCGAAAATGTCAACATGATTTCACATCCACGCCTGAAGGTTAATTCTCCTTTGACCGTCTGACGTCACTTCTTGACTCCTCACTGCGACAACTTTTCATAATCACAGCAAAGTTGTAGCATAAAATTGGGCGATAAATGTCGAAAAGATAATTTGAATAATACAGTCGTTTATAGTACCTCTCTGTCTCCACCTGGGGCCAAATAACCTGCAGGCTGGGAGTTCATTTGGCAAGCTGGCAAGATGATTTATGCAAATGGGGAGACACTTTTTTTTTTTTTTAATACTCCAGGTAGTTATTGTCAGTTATGATGTGTGATGAATTCCTCTTCTTGTGAAAAACATTGATGATTAGACAAATCTGATGAGCAACATTTGCTAGTTTTGAAGTTGTTTTCTGTGTCATTGTCATGTAATTTAACGTACTGAGTGAATACAGTAATAATAGTATTGTGTTAGGTCTATTTTTTTTTACTATTATTACTTAATCATATGTTAATAATCTTATTGAAGGTTTGACCTTAGAGTTGTGCTCTGTTCAGCTTTAGGTGGTGTTTTCCCTTTTAAACATACAGTCGAAACTCTACAAATCATTTTTCATTTTTTGCCACAAGCTTTACTTTGAAATCTACTTCATGCGCCGTATTTCTAAGACAGTGATCGATTTGTTTTACTTGTTTGCACCTGATCCTCTTTAAAAGAGGTTGGACCATGGAAATCATTGAGCCAGTACAGGAAGGCACTGCCTGAAGCCTTTGTGCTTATTTTTCTTCTGCAGTGTCAATCAGCAAATATAATGAGAATTTGATCAGATTAGATAGACTCTTGCTTCTATTTGGAAACTGTATTTGCTAAAGCCACTATATATCCTTAATAACAAGGATACGTATATGCGCATGTCTATTAAATGGTTAAATGGTAAGTGGTGCACATTGTGAATAAAAAGCACCTCCATTGTTCAATCACTGTCTCTTTGTTTTGAGGCCTCATCCTTCATATACCAATGACATTTGGGCAGCGTGCCCCTGGTAAAAAAACAAAAAAAACAAAAAACAGTCAAGTAATTTTCTCTTTTGGATTTATCATCTGTGATGCAGCAAGCTGGCACTCTAACCCGATATCTCCGGTCAGCCCAAAATATATCCGGCATGCAAACAAATCTACAGAAATAAACATCAGAGTCCACGACTGTTTGAATAGAATGAAGAGTGTTTTGTAGTTTGCACCTGTGGCCTAAAGTCACCTTGCATCATCAGTCACTAGACAACCTCATGTTATTACAACCTTCTCCTGGAATAAAATACAACATAAAGTGCAATTGTTTAAAGGTTAAATATGACTTGTAGGTGAATCAATTATAGACACTATTATGATATCTGGCAATCATGATTAATGCAGCATTAAAGGGAAAGAGTTTATATTAAAATCGGTTTCTTCTAGTTGTGGATGATGTCATAACCTCAATAGAAAACAGTCTAGAAAAAGTTTATTTTTTCTAACATTTTGCAATATAAACCCAACATAATAAATATTAAATGTTGTGTTTAGAATTGTGTGTCCATTTAGGCATTCTTGTATGTGGTTAAAAGAAAATAGTCAAATATCTTTCTTGATGTGCTACTGTACAAAAATGTTCTAGGACATGTAAATGATATATTTCAACCCTGACATGAATCAATATCCACTCCCACTTAACATTTGTCTGTACTCCATTAAAAAACCTGGAATAAGCTCTTACAACTTTGAGGACTCCTATCATATTCTCCTCTATTTTACAGCATTGTGCCATGATGATATTTTTCCAGGTGTAATAATATGTCTTGATTAAAACTGCACTGCTGTTTCAGGTGGGGGACGTCACCACGCGCCGCTCTCACTTTGACATGGCACGCCACTTCACTCTGATGAACAAGATGGAGTCTGGAGAGGCAAATTGGTTTCAAAATCGAATTTTTTTTTTCTCTCCCCAACTGCCAGATTCTCCAAACGCCTGACAAATATCGCTGAACCAATTAAAGTACACATCTGTTTCATTAGAGGGCCTCATATCCATCCATCTTATCTGTCAATCTTATCTCTCAGTACCTTCATGCGCCTCATCAGATGTCTTCATGCGTGTGCGACTGTGGAGATTAATTGAGCCAATTTTACCTCATTTCAGGGGGAAGAGAAAAACTTCACGCTCTGGATTTCTAATTTGATATTGAATTTTATTACATCTTAAAGTCACATTTGCTGCACAAATTCTTATTCAATTATGAACGGGTGAAATACTAAATAAAATTGGGGCGAGGAGTGTACAGTGATCTGCGTCCATAGACATACAGTGAATCAAAAGAATGATTGAGTGTTATATTTCAGGGTCTTGCTGCTTAAATGAAGTCTGAAAAGTAATACTGCTTTACAAATTGAATTGTAGGAGACTCAACTTTAAAGTAGCATCAGGGTGCACGAGAGCATCAAACAGATGCAGAGTGAATGTATTCAAAGTAACAAAAGCATTGTGTTACCTTCAGCGCAAGTCAGATTTTAATATAAAGACTGATGCTGAGGGCAGATTCACAACATGAACCCAATATAGTCGTCCCCCCCTCCCTGCAGGACTATCACACACAAACCCGCTTTATACGTCTTTTATTGTTTGTCTTAAATTGGATTTTGTCGGTCCAGAAGTTTACATGAATAACAGGTAAAGAAACTATTACCAGGGGATTGTTTCCTTGTCTTCGCTGACAAGGATGTAAGAAAATCGTCCAGGGTCGACTCCATCAGCTGTCAGTCTCGAGCTGACGTGTTTTTTTTTTTCTCTCTCTCTCTTTTCCGAGCAGACTGGCTGCAGGTGTTTATTCAGTCTTGCCTTATTTCATCGGACGATTAAATCAGCCGTGCAAACAAAAAACAGATTCCTAACCAAAGGCAGTTGCCTGCAATATTAATTGCTTGACTCCAAAGGGGAGTGAACAGCTGCACCAAGCCATTTTGTGGTAGTCAGGAAACATTATTCACTTTCCATATACGCAGATTTTTTTTGCAGCTGATCCAGGTGACAAGACCAGAGTACTTCCTGTCTGAAGTTCAGTGTCCTTCCAAAGGTGTGCAGGGATCATCATATTGTTTCTACCATAAAATCACTTCTTCTGTTGAAAAACTATATTTTGGCTGACCAGACATATCAGGTGAGAATCAGCTCAGTGCTTCAAATGGATTTCAATGTGTGAAACTGAAGTGACTAAAGTGCCTGAGAGCTTTACACTGTCTTCATATTCTTTGGTGTTGCTTCATCATGGCATCATCCTACCAAGTGCTCTCACTTTGACAAAAGTCACAAGAGCGAAATAAAGATGGAGGAAAACTTAAGATTTTGTCATGTTGAGAAAAAGTTTGTGAAGTGCAGAAATAGTTAAGAGTTTCTTTTTTTTTCCACTTACGGCTACTTTCATATCATGTTGTCAGAAGTATCCATCAACTGTTGGAGCGATCAGCGCCACCGAGGCTACTGATGGAGCCACAAGCAATACTCATGAAATAGCAAAGCATGAACATCGAGCTCTGAGCTTTTAAAACTTCATCACATATTTATTCGGTTTTAGTTGAGTTTATTCTTCTTTATGTAACGTTTTAAATTATTGTTCTAATATATTTCTACCTCTTATACAAAGCACTGTCTGCTTGAAAGCAAATACACAATAAAGTTTCCTTATCTTGAAGAGACTTTTTAAAAGGAACATGCGGATCACAGTAGTAATCATTGTGTTAGTTTGTCATAAGTTACATTTAGTGTTGCTTTATTAGAAAGAAATATGCTACTAAAAACTAGTTGTATTTGTTTTGTAACATTTAAAAGTTTTCCTTCCATACATGTGGAAAGTAATCGCCCAGCTATGCAGAACCCTGATGATTGATTGAGCTCAACCTGCCACCGACAGTTTTATCATGTGACACATTACAACAAGATGGTGTTCAATACAAAAAAAAAAAAGTTTTGGATGACAACTTACAGTAAAAACACTTGAATGCAAATCTGCATGGGACACAATCACTCTTTTAAAATCAATTTATATTCAGGAGATGTCAGTTTGTAATTTTCCCCGTTCCTGTGCGACAGCCTAATGGAAATGTCACATAGCACTGCCTGGATGGCCGGTGGTTTAGCACCGACTCAGACTGCCTTGTGCCATTTTGTTTTCAAACAGTATTTGAAACTGTGGACATGTAAAAGGAAAATAGGTGGTGAAGAGATGGCACTGAGTGCAGTCAAAATACAGTGGGTGAGTGTATCCAAAGTGCAAAGTGCCCTTTCCGTCTCTTGCATTTTTGCAAGCGGCGGTAAAGTGCTGGCAGATTATAACAACCCGTGTCATTCGTCTTGCCTTTGTTTTTTTTAAATCCTGTCATTTCTCAAGCTACTGTGTATCGAGGTTCATGATTCTACGCAAAATTATTTTAGCTGACTGTCAGCAGAAGTCACCTTTTAAAGAAGCCGTGTTGTTGTTTCGTGCAGCTTGACTCCAGTTCGCAGTCAAACTCAAGGAGCCAATATTCTCCAACTTCTGTGGCAAGAATCACTTAAACACATAACTAAAGGCAAGTAAAGAGAGGTGACAACACCCTGGCTGGCCAAAGACATTTTCTGACGTGTCTGTAGTGTATTGATCAGTGTTTGTGAGGGCGCCCGTGCATCCATTAATACAGCCTGGGTGCACTTTAAGTCATCACTCTTTTCATCATTATAGTAATGCCATTGATTAGGTTAGATGAAAGGAGTTGGCACAGAAACTGATAGCCACCATCCTCTCTGAGAATCAAAGGCCCAGGACTCAAGAAACAGTCTATCCAGACACTCTGTTCTCTCAGTGGTGCATTCATTCATCTGCACTGTGTGGCATAAAGCACCATCACTTGCACTCAATTATTTGAATTACCCTGTATATAGCGATACGGCACAGCTTTGAAGTCAAATGTAAGAACTGAGCTCCGCGATGTGTTTGTACTTGTGTGACCACGGCTGCTAAACCTTTAAGTTTTGCAGATACAGTACGGCGCAGATTGCATCATCAGCTCAGTTTCTGCAAGTGCTGATGATGAAATTTTTTACTCTGTTTTTCCCTCTAAGAGTGAATTGATATTTCTAGAAATTATGAGAAATCAAAGGGAATGCTCTGCTACTTTTGACAGTGCTGATGTGTAAAAATGGGGTCTGATGACTATTTAAGATAAGATGAACCTTTATTGATCCCCAACAGGGGAACTTGGTTGTTGCAGCAGCACAATGGCAGACGTAAGTGCAGATGAGTGCAGAAAGTAAAAGGAATAAATAATAGAGGTATATAAAACTATAATAAGAAAAGAATGCGATAAACTATTTAAGAGTGACATTTTCTCTTCAGGCTGATCTTGTAAATATCACAGTTACAGTGAGAGATTTTACACCATTCTTATCAAATTTCATTGCGTCTCAGGTGTTTTTATTCTTTTGTACATGTTTTTGCAACTAATTGTATTAATAAATTAATAAAACATAAGACTGTCATGATTAAAGCTTAAGATTAACCTGTAAATCCTATGCATACATTATTAATTAGTGGGAACCTGACAAAGCTCCTGTAGCTGACACATTCACATGTATTTAACAACTATATTATCACACTCTGAACAGACTGTTAATATTCTGCTCTGTATGTGACGAATCAGCACGTGACATGAATGATTATTGAGTATTTAAAATGAATTTATAAATGTCTTAAATTGTCATTGCTTAAGGGACATTCCTTTAGTATTGTAAGGTGTAAAACCACTGCACCTGTCAGACATGATGGATAGTGCACACACAACATGAACAACTGTTCAGTGAAAAGCACATACACATGAAAACTGTCAAATGCTGTTTATAGAAGGGTTCTGTCATTTTTTTTGTTGTTGCTTGGGTTGGAAAAAATAAGACAAGTTGTTTTTGTAGAAGCAACAATAGACCTTGGTATTAAAGAATTACACAAACCATTTCTCCGAAGTCTAAATTTGCTTCAGTGGGTCTGATCCCTTCATTGACCTGAGCTCCAGTTTCAAAGTGTCCAGCAGGATGAGTGAGTCTAATGCTGCTATTTGACTATTATTCACATTGAACCAACCTTGCTTCGAGACCCTCTTTGAGAAACCCATTACGCTGCAGTCCAGCGGTATCCGTTTCTCCACACTGGGACCAGCGCTGGTGTCTACTCCCATTCTATCATTGACATCTTCTCAGGGAGGTAATCCAAGAACGTTCCAAAACATCTCGTCGAATGCTTATCTTCAGCTGAGAGCTTACAGAAAAAGTGAAGCGGCCTCGTGAGTAAAACTTGCTGGATTCCAAATTTAGCACAATTTTGACTGGAAGAAAATTATTACATCTGTTTCTGGTCATGAAAAATCGATAGCTTTTTTCCATCCTTGTCATTTTTATTAATAGAAAAACAAAAAACCCACCCTAGTGTTCAAAACAGAGCAGTGACATTTTTTGTTTTCTCTCAAAAATACCGATTTAAACTACACATATACATATTCTACATTTATCTACTTTGATCACAGTTGAATCACATTATTGATGATCTACATTCAAAAAATAAAATCATCTGGCAAAAACAATCCCAACTCAAGGTCCAGCTATTAGCCTTTGAAAAAAAGTTAGTAAACAGACCTTGAGTTGTCCGTTCAGAAGTTACTTCAATAACATTTAAATCACAGTGCTGATTTTCCATATTGTTTTATTACTGTCATTTTATAGCTATTCTTAACTTGAGCTGACGTATACCAGTGTCTCACCAATGTCCTATTTCCACTGTGTGCGTCATTGTGTGTAAAAGCAGCACAGCCAAGAATCTGTAACTACTTTTTCTGTCTTTATGCACATCCATTAGACTGCTGCTGACTGTCACATTAAAGTCCATTGTTGCCATGCATTGACTTTGCTAAATGTAACCATGCAACTAATAAAGTCCCCAGAATTTAAGGTCTACATTTAGCAGAGCAGAAATTGGACGTGAAAAGATCAGCGACACACGTCCACATGTGGTGTTTACACTGCGGCGCCAATAAATCAAACCAACGCTGAGAAACAGAGCAAACATTTTCTTGCTGGGCCCAAGCGCCTAGCGGACAGTTACAAAGTGGGCAGTGTGTTTTTAATCGCTTCATGCCACAGTCCTCCCTTTGGAGGTGGAGAACAAGCTTGTCGATCTGTTCCAGTGAACATCAGGGGAGAACACCTTGAAGCCCGGAGCTGCTATCTGCCATGGTGCAGTGGTGGTAATGATTAAGTATCAGTCCAGCACCCTCCTCTCATTTCCAAACTATCAGTTTCACCTTCTCCACTACATCACATTTGCGGAGCAGAAGGTAATGATCCAGCTGGGTGACTGCCAAGTCATTTTCTTTCCGATGCTCTCTCACTCCCCATTTCACTCTCTCTGTGTCCGTCTCTGCCTCTCGCTCTTTTCCCGTCCACCAGCTCCCTTCTCGTCGTCACTCTTTCAGTTTTGGTATTCATTTCTCAAGGTTGCCTGTGGAGATAAAACGGCCCTGCCCACTAGGTGAGAGAGTCAGCCCCGTGAACTGTCTCCGGCAGGAGGTCACGGAGACTGGCAGTTGTTTTACAGAGTTCTTTATGGCTGTCGCGGAGCATCCGAAAGAGGCAGAAAGGTGAGAAAGGTTGTGCATGCTGCGATTATCGGCTGTGCACTCTACCCTGCTGTTTAACTTTGGATATCAATCAATTCCACTGGGAGAGGAAGGAGAGCAAGAACGTTTGACTGAACCAGCCGGCTGTAAAACTGATTATATTAAGATGCTCTACTGACAACAGGTTTATAGTGTCATAGATTCACAAATAGGATTGACTTGGATTGTCCAGAGAGATTGAACAATAAACTTTGTTCATCCTATTTACATCTCTAGTTGTCATCCACGCAATGAAGCCAGAGAGGTAGACTGAGGTAAAGCGCTTCTTGTAATGTTTCTGTCTGTTAATCTGTCATACATGATATTTAGCAGACGTAATACCTTATGCAACGCTGCTCTGATTTTGACCAATCAAGGGTGGATGATGCATTTTGGCACCAGGTTCTGGATTTAAAACAACAATATAACATATTCAGCAATGTCAAATCTGCACAAACAGAACAAACCTAATACTTTTTGCTTTCATGAGAGCGTGGCATTCAGAATGGCTGGTCCTGGAGGCGTAGGGGTTTAAATGCCAACAATGTAAAATGTTATCCACCGTATTTCCATCCTCATTTCCTGTCAGCTCTCTGTTGTTTCCTATGTAACAAAGGCTGACATGCCTGCTACTGCAGTTTCGTCAAGAAGATGAAAAACATGTACATGTATTAATGTGGCCAAATATAATTCAGGAAGTCCAATTTGATTAACACGTCTAAGACTTGTCAGATGCAAAAATGCAGCAGTTTATACAACTGTGAAACAGGATTTTACAACTCTGCAAAATTGTCACATTCACTTTAACTTCTGTCTCGATGATAAAGGGGTTAAAATGTCATACATGTTACAAGGTACTCTACCATGAATGTGTGCATTACAAACTGATATTTGATGCTAAATGATGTAGTTGGGATGCCAGGTTCAGTTCCTGCACCTGCACCCTTGATGTCAGAACCTTGATGTGCCAGTGCTCATTGAAATTAATAAGGAGGCTAAACATCAGGCCATTAATGTACATTTTACTAATTAGTCTGATAAAATCACTCTAATTAAAAGGTCAAAATTTCAATCTTTGAAAGTTTTGCCTGCTAGTACCATTTTAATGATCAACCTTCCCATTTTTTTTTTTTACTGCTTATTACGATTCAATTATGAACCCCATTTCTGATCGCACCTGCATCATATGAAGTGGAGGACATGGTTGTCTTCTCAGTGCTTTCCAAGCAACATGGAAAAATCCATCGCTGAGCATACATCAGTATTTTCTGTGAGTACTGACGTTCTGTTATCATGCACAAACACTGACCTTCCCGGACAAAAGTTCAAGCAATTGCTCTCTGGAAATAAAAAAGAGCCGCAGGCTTCAAACGGGGTCAAAAGAGCTGGATGATTCCAGTACATCCTACGTCGTCTCCACAGAGACGCCTCTCTGGAGTGGAAATCCTCAGTGAAGCTCACAGAGTACGTGGTGCGAATTTAAAGATGATCTGATGATCTGATGTGCTGACAAGGGGGAAACCTGCACCGCTGCAGAAACTGAATCTGTGCCCTGAGATTCGCGTGTACGAGAGGAGGTCGCTCGAAAATGGACTGCGAGGGCGATAATCTCCCACAGCGCTCGCTGACCGCATCTTCCTGACTTAGCACACAAGTTAAGTTGTGAGCCTCGAAAATCTATACAGCGTACGGGCTGTGGGTGTGGGGAGAGTCTTTAGGTGCATTATTAGAGTGCACAATCAAAAAGAAAGGGCAGGTTCCCTCCGTAGATGAAAAGAATTGAGTTGGATTAAATTTTCCGTCCAGGACGATCTGGCTTACCCAGCGCATTGACCCTTTTAGAGGTTAGCCCATGCATTTCAATTAAAAATGACGAGACAGTTTCATAATCAAGGTGAAAATATGCTTTCAAATGACAGGTGCTAAGGTAGACGGATTGAATACATTTGACAATGCTGCAGATAGGATCACCACATTCCTCCAGCCTATCTCCTCAGTGCTGATAATCCTCTTAATATGGTAATGTATGAAACACCTTGCCAGGGTGTCTTTGATTCATCTTGCCCCGTGTTTATATTACTGAGGCTCAGATTCATTTTCCTTCACATAGAAATCGAAAAGAGGTTTGGAAATAGGATTTGGGATTTTCTTTTGATGGGTCTCAGCTAGTTGACATTAAGTTGAACAATGGCATTGAACATCACAGCAGCATCAGATTTCTCTCGGTTATTACACGACAGTTCATCGACGCCCTGACTGTTTTCCAGCACGCATCGTTGCCACATCAAGGGCCCAAAACACAAAAGGACTGAGGAGAATCATAAACAGGTTGGGTAATGAGACTGAGATAATTATCTTGGAGCTACGGCACAGTATGGAACTGTGTTGTGCTCCTCTGTGCAATTACTCCATTTAAGACCCATTAACACCAAACGTCCCAACATTATTGTAGCAATTGTTGGTTTGATTGCATTCTTTATTAATCAAAGTGTATCTGTGACCTCTGTTAATTGCTTAATCAAATAGGTTGTAAATTCCACTATGGATTAGACGGGAAAAGGAGGATTTGCTGAAGATAATTGTTGAGCATTTCAGTTCAGTTTGTACCATTATCCTTGATGTTATTCCATAGTGTCCAGCCTCCTTTGTTGTTTTCACGCCGCTCCTGTTTGCACAGTCAAGCTAATTACACGCCTCTAATACCTTTCCATTGGTGTCTTTTTAGGCAGCGAAGACCACCTGTTACTGAACCGGGCCAGAAATAGCGGTTTATTCACTTACCAACAAAAGGAGTATTGATGTGTCATAGTTGAGGTTGCTGCAATTTCCACCTGTGAAATGCAAATGTGACCGGGGCAGGGTCCAACATGGTCAGCATGCAAATGAGCGTATCGAATGGCCACAGGGTACATGGTGCTATGACCCGCTGCTGCTGCTGCTGCAACCCTCAATGCCGCTGCGCCGCTTCCTTCCCTCGGCTTGTGGGAGGGGGAATTCAAAGAGAAAGCCTTGAAATCACCTGTTGTGAACAGCTGCATGTTCGGCAGGAGGCGGGTGAATAGTGAGACGCCTCAATCTTGTTTGAGGTAATATTGTTACCGTTTTTTTTTTTTTTTTTTTTGCTGCATTAGATAAGTAATATTTTCACTGTAAAATAGCTCAAAATGATCATTAACTATTTGATTGACAGATCATTTTTTTCTCAGCTGAGGACACGTCAGCAGATAAACTCTTCGGTGCAGCTGTCTAAAGAAGGCAGCGAAGCAAGGCAGAGTTTAAATATTATTCATTGGTTCAAGAGCGAACAAGTCTCTCTGGCCCATAAAGCAAGAATTTAGGCTGTAGAGGGTGGGAGGGGGATCTTTTATAGATCATGGCCGTGACAGCGCTCCTGTACTACAATTTGATAAAAGAAAGAAAAAAATTGTAATATTCTGAGAACCAAGCAAGATGTTCCAGTATGTTAAATACCTTGACCTTACTTATGCTGTATATTCAAAACACAATAAATCATCTTCCTCCTCCTTGTTATTTAAGTCCTCATTTTTTCCCTCATCTATCTTTGTTTTTTTTTTTCAAACACCTACATCTGTCCACATTTCTGTCCACAATGGAGGGATGATTTACCACAGTTTCATTGCATTCTGTTCTTGAGCTTTGACCATCGATTAAAATGAACGTTCAGTTTGGCCAACGTGAGTCACACTGTACAGGGAATTTAAAAGACAGACATTGTGCAATTAATTGACTTTACAAAATTGCACAATTAATCAGGGTGGATAGAGGTGGTGAGATGAGAGATGAGACAAGTGTGAGAGGAGTTGGAGCAACGAGTGCAGAGACTATAATTGATTCTAAATAATTTTGAAATAACGGATCATTAATTTCATACGAAGGGAGACATAAGCAAGCTTTAGCTTTGACTGTTGATTTGCTGGCTGGAATGTTGTAAGTTAATTAGTAAGTAAGTAAGCTGCTTGATTCCAGCTGATTTATTTCATGTTTCAAGATGAGTCTTTGTAAAACGAGACTTGTAAAAGGAAACGTAAATAACTGATACATGATCTCATACTGAAAGACTGAGGCTAAAGCTGCATGTCCCAGGCAAAAAGTCAGCATCCTGATCAAATGATGATTCATGTAATAGACATGGAAACTATGTTTTTTGTATTGTGGTTTAGAACTATATAGTACTTGTCAGTGTTGTACCCGAACGCGTTCAAAGAACGTTCGTTCATGAACTAACTCATATTTTGGGTGAACGTGAACGTCCCGTTCATTTTTGCTTGATGAACGTTAAATTGTGAACGTACTCATTCTGCTGTTTCTTGAACGGCACTCTGATTTCGTTCAGATTACGTTCGTGCCAGATTTCAAGAGCCCTCGGCGAAAAACGATAACCACCCGATCTGGCAACCGCAAGTCCTGCCTGTCGCTCTACCAACTTCGTCATCAGCGGTCGTCAGTCTCGTCACAATTCACATGTGTGCAAGGAAGGAGGATGCGTTTACTGAGAAACTAATTCCCATACAGTCGGGAATTAGCTCGTAGCTCGTGGCAACGTAAAAAAAAAAAAAAAAAAAAGAACTAAAAAAGAACGAAATAGTTCATTTTGGGGAAGCATGAACTTTAGTTCACAATTTTGAATTATGAACGATGAACTGAACTAGTTCATTTTAAAAGGTTTGAACTGAACTTTGAACTAGTTCATATAGAAAGTGAACTTTCCCAACACTGGTACTTGTACTGCAAGGAAACATAGTGGACTGTTATTTTATTCTAACACGATCCTGTTATAAGACGTTTTCTGAAAACGCTGGGCTTGATCTTGAGTCGCGATGAGTGGGTAAAAAAAAAAAAGTAATATAAATGTCCTCTAATTCAATAAAGACAGGACTCAGCCTCCAGCATTAGCCTAAACTTTATTATAGTATTATCAGGATCGATATGGGGAATACTGTGCAGGAGATGTTCTAATCAAGAATATTTTTGTTATTTTTCTCAGTTTCATATCATTCAGTCACTGTTTCCTGTTTTATTTTGAAATACTCACTTTACTTTGTACCATGTGTCAAGTGTTTCCGCCCAGTTTCCAAATCCAAAGCTGGACAGGATGTGCCTAGTTATGGTTGGACAATCAGTGTTTGGGGGAGGGATTTAGCAAATGCTCAGTTGTGCTGTCTTTTTGTTTTGTTATTTTTAGGATAATCAATTTCTGAAATTATCTCACCCAATACAATGATTTGATCAAAATGCAATCAATTTTGAAAATTATTTCTTAGTTTCACAAGGAGACAAAATAAAAGACAGACATGCTTATCAACACACACACATCTATCTGTTTGTAGGTCTAAAGATGACTCAGAACATCAGTCGAAGCTCCAAATATCTTTACTTTCATGGAAGCAATTATTTAGTAGGAGCAGGTGTCAGGATTTTCAAGTGCTGTATTTCTCATTTCAGGAATTTAACTCCTCAGTTCACCTCTTGTCAGTCTCACCCATCTCCATTATTACACACCCTATGATTGGCCTCGTGGCAAGAGCCTCATTCAGTTATTGCCATGTTCATTGAAGTCAATCGAAACGTCTGTTTGAAGAATATTATATTCCAGCCACAAGTTAAAAAAAACCCATAGTTCTAACATATATTATTTACATTATATGTCAACCAGCTTACATTCTTTTGAAAGGTTTTCAATTATGCATTAAATAATCTTTTACTGTCGTGGGCTTCAATGATGCCTCAACATAAAGATGCAATATAAGATAAAAGATAAGATAATTCTTTATAGATCCCCCATAGGAGAAATTCGGGTGTTGCAGCAGCACAAGCATACAATAAGATAGAAGTATAAAGTATAAAAATTATAAAAGCACACAAGTTCAAATTGTCTTCATCTCTTCTCATGCACTCCGCCTTTTCAATTCATGTGTATGTGATACCATGTCTCAGTTTCCAGGAATTGTTATTGTTAATGAAGTTTTCGGGAAGACCGGGGCCTTGCTCCAAATGTCATCCAGACCTCTGATCATCTAATATATCAGACCATTAAGGAGTCCTGTTTATTTTATCATGAAGTACTGACCTAACAAAAATGTTCCAGGCCCTTCTCCAAAATCAAACATCACATTGTTTGGACAGGATCATATGGTCCTTTTCTCAGTCTTGCTTTGGGTAAAATTTGTTTACTAGTGTATACATATTCTCATTTTACATGTGGGTGTGAGCACTGTAAGTGACAATCTTGTCTATTTTAAAACTGAAGTCTTGACTCTGACTTCATAGCATCAATGAAGTGACACACAGCCAGATTGTTTTGATCTGAGTATCTGCACCACTCTCTTTACTCTGGAGATGATATCGACCAGCGCAACTGTGCCTTCTGATTTCTTTGCTCTTATTACTGCTGGCCGCCCCCAAAATGACAATGAGAGAAAACTGTCTAAAAACTGCCTTAACTTCAATATCCAGAAATCCTTTGAGGTAGTGTCAGTAGACTGTATGGTACAGCACACACACTTTAGCTATGTAGCTGATGTGGGATCTTGCTTTACACCAAAGGACACCAGAGGGCTTTAAGAAGACAGAAAGCTCTAATGTTTAACGCCAGCTTTCCTAAATGCTGCTTAAAAGAAAGTTAGCTTTTTAAATCACAAGTTCCAGTGTGTTTTTCCAGAGATGTGCCGTACGACATCAGAATTTCAAATCAGCAAATAAAGCGACTCTATTGTGTCTCAAAATGGAGGGAGGAGATTCTGCAGCCCGGGGCTTGTTTGCTTGAGGCTGATAAGACATATGCATTTTTAAATAAAGTCATGCCTCAGGCCAGAGGTCCACTGGCCCTGGTTGTAGCTGAAGACATATTTCCTGACTGTAGATTTGGTCTTGGGGTGCGCACACCTGAAGATGAGTCAACGTGGCACACAAAGGGAACTAACGAGAATACACAGGGTGTCTGATAATGATTGACGTGTCCCAGACAAGGTCAGGAGCAAGGGAGGGAAATTTAATGGGCTCGCACCTACCTCTCACAGCAGGGGGCTTCTCATACACCGCAGATATGTAGATTCTTAACATTCATGCAGGATTCACGCTGGAGTAGTCCCATCATCTAATAAAGCCTTGATGTGGGAAATATCTGAAGCCGATTGTTGTCCATTAAACGTGCAGGGCTGCACTCCTGTACACTGTCTGGTGCAGTGTTGATTTTCGCCAAAAAAATCAACATCCCCTATATTCTGTCCACATTCCAGACTTTCTGCTTTGCTAAACTGAGCGTGTTTGCTGTGATATAGTGCAGCAGTCAGCAACTACAGACATCTGAGAAACAGGGAGGCTGTTTCTGGACTCAGGATTTAGACAGGTTTCATGCAATTTTACACATTCATGCATTATTAATGTGTCTGTGCCAGAGAAACTTTTGGCTCCATTTTGTTAACAGTTACTGAATGCATGTTGTTCTTGTCGAGCTAGTTCACAAAAATCCTTGGACCTGGCTTAGACACATAAAAAATTCAGCGAGATGCCCTTGATCAGAGGCGTGTTTGGAAGCGGTGGGCACAGTTGGAACCAGGGTTGGAAGCCAAAACTCATCGTTTTAAAAAGGTGGCCCACCTCACCGCCCTGCCAGCTTCTCTCATGACTGCACAAGGTGCAATTCACTGAAATTTTCTGCATCAGCACCCCATTTGTTTACATGTTGACGACAGTGTCACAATCTCAGGCCTTAAAGCAAAACAGGTCACATGACCCAGTTTCCTTAGTTTGCTGTACAGGTCATTGCAACCACCTATGACTGTCATCGTGGAGCTTTGTCTTATTAAACATTCATGCTCCATTTTCCTAAGCACGGCCCCTGGGCGCAAAAGGTCTAGACAGCACACTCTGTCTGGAGTTTGCTATGTTATTAATTATTACATAGGTTTTAGGGATGCTCTACAGTGTTTCTTCCATAACACGTTATTCAATTTTTGTATTTGTCATGAGATTTTACATCTTTTCAAAAATTGCATTTCTTTGTTATTTGACCTAAAAAAAAAAAAAAAAAATCCTGTTTGATTCAATACCTTGGCTTTGTGCATTCATTTGCAAATCCACAAAAACGCTGACGCCTCATCCGTAGAATAGCTCCACCACAGTTAATCTTTCCTGTTTTGTTGATTTAAAGGACCCCCCCTCCCCAATCCGCCTCTTCATATATATTGTCCAATCCAATCAACCTCAGCCACAGGTCCATGTCAAGGAAGGCGACATCCTATTTTCTTCAAGGGGAAAGGAGGAGAGCGCTTCAATTTCAAAGAAGTTGTTATTTGTCCTCTGTTCGTGTGTCGTCCTTGAACCAAAACATCATCCCTCTCAAGCCGTTTACCTACGTGGGTCATTACCTTCCTTCTCCTATGTCCCTTTCATTGACCTGTACAACCAGATTTTGCTCTAACAAATACAAACATGTTGGTCAGGCCCTGTTTTAAGTGCAGAAATCCCAAATATTTGACATCTGGATGAATTAGAGACAGAAGGATCAGGACGCCTTTGCTGATACGTTCCAATATTTTGAGCTGCTAACACATTTTTGTGTGTTTTCACACCTTTTTGTGATTCCAACACTGTTTGTTCATGATCAACAAGAAAACCGATAAACAAGCAGGAGGCCCGAGATAGATAAATGGACAAAATAGACAGACAGACACACTCAGTCTAGGCCTATTATTAACCTTATCCTTTTCTACCAAGATCCTTTGCTGGTAAATGAGCTAATATCTCTTCAATCATTGGATGTCTCGCTCTCTCTCTATCAGTGGGTTTTCACTTGAAGGGGAGCAAATTACTTGAAAAAACGTGAAGATAAAAGTCAACGAGCTTGAAGGACCACCTGAAGATAATGATTTGTGTCAAGGGGAACATATTGTTTCACTGCAGTCTTGGAAATTACTTCACTCATCAGGTAGGCAGGCACAAACTGATAAAAGAACAAAAGTGCTTTACAGCCCGTGCTCACGTCTCTCATCTGTGAAGAATCGCATTAATACCACTTGATGCCTCCTGCTCTATGTCATCACAGCCTCAGGACCAACTCTTAATCAGAATTCATCAGTAAATATTCATGACAGCGTGAGCAAACATAAGGTCTTGATTACTCCAACATGAGAATGACCTCTATCAATATGTAAATCATTTAAATGGGAGAATTTGCCATGGAGTGGGATTGGGGACTCGTGCAACGTCCTGGCTCGCAGACGGGGTGATTCTGTTTGGCGAAGCCTTTAAGTCCCCTCTGTCTCTCTCTGTCTCTCTCTCTGTCTCCCTCACTACAACGAGCCCTCTCAGCCAGAGTGCCTTGCATTATTTACATGTTTATGATTAGTTAAGCCTCACATGGAGCCGCCATCTGCTGGAAAGTGGCATGTAGGATTGGAGCGCCATTAGGCCTATTTATTTTTACTGAAGGAAAGAGAAAAATAAAGGAGAAAGAGCCACGTGGCCTCCAACACACACTCACGCTCAAGTCCATTGCCATGATTACCCTCAAGTCATAAAATGTGGTATTTATGCCTCATTAAGTGTTCTATTGCTCAACGTCACTGTTTAAAAATTAACCCCAAACTAGAATGAGCTGTGCAGATGGTGCTTGACAATCAGCGCCCCATACAAGGAGCACCTACAGAGAAGTGTGGTACCTAGATGGAAACACATAGTCAGATTAAAAAAACAATACATGCTTTAAAGTGGCCACATGTTTAAGGCAACAAGGGACCATATTGGCAAGCTTTTGCCTCTACACTACAATTTATTCATGCTTTACTTAGTGGAGCATAAGGCAGTTTTTAATATTTTCTGGACAGTACTGGTTATTATTATAATTATTATTATTATAGCAAGGCGCTAACAAGCATTAAAAGTCATTATTTAGTCAGACATATTGTTTCAAAATGCAAACTTGCAGGTTCAAAAGCAATTGAGCAAATAATGAAGAGCAGTTTAGATTCATGAGTGTGACGAGGATCCTTACTGTATTTCCATTTGTATGTATTTCCATCCTCTGTGTTTATTCACTGTGGCGCCCGGTTTCACCTTTGCTGTCAGACAAACTTATATGCACATGGACACGGATACTTTGCATTTTCTAAAATGTTTTCAGACTCATATGAGCGGGAGACCGCAGCTGAAGAAGAGACACGGCTTCAGGCTGCTGCTGATAGTGCTGCTTCCCAGCTAGTGTTTAAGGTGCTCGTGTTTAGCAGCCGGTGTGACTTGGCGAGCGGCCTGCCTGGCTGCCTGGCAGCCACGGACCGGCTGACAGGAGCTGAAAGGTACAGTGGACCGGTAGTGTTTGTTTCCTGTTGACCAGCAGTGCCAAGTGGAAGCAAATGATTTATATGCTGTGGTTTGATTTTTGACTGTTTTGTTGAGGAGGTGTTTTATATGTTCTAACAAAGACTTGAAACTTTTTTTTCAAATTGAGTGAAACTTTTCAATGAGCCACTTACATACAAACTTATTATATGTCTTAATTCCCAGTTATTCTCGAACTCACCTAATTATGAAGCCATTTTACAGCTACACTAATCATTGTCAAACTGGGAAGGAAAATGGAGCATCTTAGTGTCTTTTAGCTCAAAGATTTACCTTCATGGGCCGCATGTTTTAGTTCACTCATCAACCTTGTTTCCAGCTCTGATGACCCCACTGTATTCAATCATCAAAATGACAGGCAGCCAAAATGGAGCATTTAACAGCTAAATTGCCAGATATTTCCCTCAGGAGTTGGTGGAGACCAATCTGGAACTAAAAGTCGAATGGCTAATGGACTTAGATTCACTGGGAAGAAACATGACTCCAAATGAATAATAATGTATGTGTGAGCTGGCTGTGTAAATCAGCAACTGTTTTCTCGGCCAAAACAACTTTCTGAGGTGATAATAAGTCAGTGTTGTTTTCACAGTCTGCACAATTAGTGTAGTGTAACACCTCAGATATATTCTTCCATTATTTTCTTCTGCTCATTTTCTGCTTTTACTTTAGTCTCAGTTACATCAGGGGAAGGATTTAGTGCTGTGTACGTGTGGGGCTGGATGTCATGGCATATGGTGGGCTGTGCCGTTGACGTTTCATTGCAACCCTTTTAGTACATAGTCACTAATATAATATATGTGCCTTTAGAGTGTCCAGCACCAACAATCATATAAGATTATAGCATGTCACAGTGACAGATATGCTTCTCATAAATTCTTGGTGGCAATCTGTGTCAGGCGGTACAGTATCAATTTGAGGCATGTCAGATAGTGGAATGAGTGTGTGCTGAAATGTAGCACTAAATAGAAAAAAAGGACATGAGAGCAGAGATGGTCAGCATCTCACCTATCTTCTATTTTGACATTAGAGCCTCGTCGTTTTGGTTTATCTGCATTTAAAAGAGGGGGGAAAAGTTTGTATGTGTCTGTTTTTCTTCCCTAAACTTTTCCCCAAAAGTGGCCCTTACAAAATGTTGCACCAGCCAGTAAACTCTGCGTCATTTCATGTCATACACGGATTGCTTGGTTTGTGCTTGGTGGGTTGTAGCAGGAGTCACATTGTGAGAATTTGGTCCCCACGTCAGAATTTAGCCTTGGGCTGTCTTTAGTCGGCAAAGCTCCAAATCAGCTGTTGGTGGACATGTCTGATGGTGCGATCCAGGACCACCATATGGGACGGATGAGCAAAGGTTTTACCACATTTCTCTCATGATTATTAATTTTGTCTTAGATGGTGTAACTGGGCCTGAAGTCATTATAAAGTGTTTTATAAAGATCATGACATTATTCAATTGATGACCAAAGATGCATGAATGATCAAACACAATAATTATCAAATGAAAAAACACATACAAAAATAAGAGGATATAAGTAAATAAATGAGACAAACAGCATTGAATTAACGACAATTATGCCAACAATATAAAAACCAGAGTGTAGTTGTGCATGAATTCATTATGGCAATTAAGAAGCTAAAGAAAAGAGACGAGTCAATGAAGGGAGAGGATCTAATCATTAGTGGCAATCTATTCAACAGTTTGGGGGCCAGCAGATCTGAAGGGTCTGGAGGTGGAATATGAGATGAGTAGTTCTGAGATGAAGCCTGGTGCCAGTCCACGCTGCGCCTTCAAAACAAAGTGAGGAACCTGGCTGCTGTGTTCTGAACCAGCTGCAGGCAAGATAGCACTGACTGATCCCTGCATAGAGAGTACGGCAGCAGTCGAGGCGAGATGAAACAAGTGCCAACTGTAGTCTCCAAATCTTTAACAGACAGGAATGATTTTAATTTTTGCAAGTGATCGAAGGATAGTAGGAGCCGGGCGCTGACAAACTGAGTTGATTTGTTTATCTAATTTTAAACCACAATCAAAAAGATGACGCTGAGATTTCTGTGGTGGCTCCAACGCTGAAGTCTGCACAGACCTAAAAACAAACATCTTGTCCTTGACGGCACTTCAGAAGACGGACAAAAGCAGTGACAGACAGAAAGACATCCTGACCGTTGCTTGTGTGTTTTTTCTCAGTTGCTGTCAATCTGCGACGAGCTCGAGCGAAAGCGGTCGTCACTAGATTGTGACGGCGGCGTGCCTCCTGTAAGTGAATCACATCGGATTGTTCCAGCACTTTGTCTTGTCGTCGCAGGAGGTGGAGCCCCTCCTGTCAGACACAGGTGCACTAACAGAGTGATGTAATCAGCTGTAGACGATACGCTTCACTCACCCACCGAGGCAGATAACCCCAATAATATATTTGTTCATTCCCTGTGTTTTTGACAAGAGGGCGTAATACAGCCGAAATGAAAGAGTTGACAGAAAGAGAGAGCAGACAGATTGCACATCCGCGCTGTCTCGAAGAAGGGATGTGCTGTGTTGTTCTTCATGCACAGCGGGTCAAAGTGAAACAGTGGGATACATGTGATTGTATCTGATTGTGAAACACATTTGCAGGAAGTGTTGTTTGGCGATATAACATCTCTCAGAAGGGCACAAGCAGTTGGTGGTTTGTTAGTTTTTAATAGGGGGCATGCACCCTGTGTCCAATGGCAACACCCCTGCCTTCACACAAACACACACACAAACACACACTGAATGATCACAGAATTATTATAATACTACAGGCAGCAGTGTGTCTCGGGTGTCATCTCTCCTCATATTGCCTACTGTGCACGAAGGTCTATAATTCAAGGCCTTTGAAATTCAATGTAGGTGAGAAATTCTGAATTCAAATTTTTCATTTCAAATGTTTTAATCCTTTCATTCCCCAAATCTGTTTGTGTAACTTCCATTTATCTGCTTCTCAAAGTCTATTATTAGCTTCAAATGTGTGTGTAATAATTGGAGCTAGTGGAAAATATTATAAAACATTTGATGTGCGTAGTTTCTTTGAAGAGTCGTGATAAATCAATCAAACAAAGAGGAGGGAAAAAAAATCACTTGTAGGTAATACCGGCTGTGGTCAAACACAGCCAATACATTCAGAGGCAACCATTCACTCAGCCTCTCAGGGAAGACCGCTTCCTTCAGAGAGCCGTCGGGGGTGAAATGCGACGCAGCCTCAGCACAGCTCCTTTGGGTGTCATCGGGGAGCTGTACACATTGATTAGTAATTGTCCTGCCTTTCCTTTCCTGAGAGGCTGTTTGTCCCACAGGGAGGCAGCCATTACACCACAGCTGGCCACGGGGACCATTCAAGGGCAATCAAAGCAAAAAGGACTCGTCTGGTTGACTACTTAGACGGGAAGGTCTGGTCCTGGATAGGTAACAACGAGTTAAAAGCAAGCGGGTCTGGAGACAGAGTGGGTTCAGCGTGAGGATGAGCTGCAGTGAAGGGCTTTTTAAAAGCTCTCTGGTAAGTAACAGGCTTTTGGTTGCTTTTATGCAGGGATGTGCAGAGGACAGTGGCTATAGTGGTTCAAGCCTCTGACCCTTCATCCTCTTTGGCTGAAGTGACTTGATATAGATTATTCCTCGGTGTCACAGACCTCCAAAAACAGCTAGAAACAGAGCAGTGACCCACAGGGCCCAGCTAATCCTAAATTGTGCACTATGTCCCCAGTTGGAAATTATTTAAATAAAATGAATTTAAATGTCATATTTGAAACACATTTTCAAAGATTTATGTCATAAATAGGAACAATTGAGCTCAGGGCTGAGTTCAACAGACAAGCAGGGGGAGTCACAAAGTATTAAATGTCAGACTGATGCATTGCCTGTTTTTAGGTATTTCCATGGGATTTGTTTGACAATAACACAAATATAGAATAATGCCAGCTATCTCCTTCCAACCAGTGATGCAACACTCTCTTTAGTCACTTCACCCCTCCACACTTTTTCTTTCCCACTTTGTGCACAAATCAACATGATGAAAGTTCTTCTTTGGTTGGTTTGTCTGAAACTAATTTTATGTGACGATTTCATCTCTAAAGTGATTCTCATTAATCAGTTAATTAGCCTAGAGTTCAGTGCATGGCGACTGTAATTGAGTTTGGTTTGGTTGTGTTTTAGTAAAGTAACATGACGTTGAGTTCATTTATTATTACCCGTTTTTCTTGTAATGTGTATTACCATGGACAATTGTAAATTTACAGAGCTTATATAATCTGTTCAGAAGTATTCATGCCTCTGCAATGGAAACTATCACTGATTTGATTAGATTGTATTAGACATGTTGGCACTTGTGGTTGCTTAATACAGTGCTAATTGTTGACTGTGGCTGGCTAAGGTTAATGCGGCTTCATAAATGAAGCTTCATTCTGGCTGGTGCATTTTTTTTGTTCTAGTCACAGCGTCTACAAGAAGTAACGGAGGGTGAGGCAGAAAGAGCGGAGGGAGGAAACTAAAGGAGGAACTTCTCTGTAAAGCTGATTTCAAAGCAGCAGCCAGCCAACAGCTCAATCATTAAGACTCAAGTATTTCCTCCATACCTTTTGTTGAAGTTCAACCCAGGTCTCCAGAAAAAGTTGAGATGCTGCAGCTGCTTTTTTTTTTTTTTTTAACATATACTCAAATGAAAATAGTCCAGAGACAATATAGTAAATGTTTGACTTCATCAACTCCATATCATGATTGGGTTCATCCTGGAAAGACAAGCAAGGATGGAGAGAGGTTGTCAAACACATGATTGTATGAAGGAGATTACTACATGGGCCCGGGGGGGAACACTTTAGAAAACCACTAAAAACAGTGTGTTGCTGTATCTAACAATGTAAGTTAAGACCATGCAAAGTGAAAGCCATGCTTTAAATTGTTTTCAGAAATTATGGGCAGCATGTCCTCCAGGCTAAATATGAAGAGGACCATCCAGATTGTTACAGCACAAAGTTCAATAGCCAGCATCTGTGCTGGTGATGTGTGTTAGTGCCTATGGCATCAGTAACTTGCACATCTGTGAAGGCAACATTAAGGCTGAAAGGTACACACAGGCTTTGGAGCAAACATATGCTGCCATCCAGACGCCGTCTTTTTCAGGGACGTCTCTGCTTATTCTAGCAAGACAATGTCAAGCCACAATCTGCAGATGTTACAATGGTGTGGCTTTGTTGTAAAAGAGACTGGCCCGCCTGCAGTCCAGACCTGTCTCCCATTGAAAATGAGGGGTACATGTTCCAAGTTGTATGTAAAGCAAGTATGGTAAAGAACCTCACTTTCAAAACTTCAGCAATTAGTGTCCTCTGTTCCCAAACACTTACCGAGTGTTGTTAATAGAAAAGGTGATGTAACACAGTGGCAAATATGCTCCTGTCCCAACTTTTTTTTTTGAATGTGCTGCAGGCATGAAATTCAGAAGGTGTGTATAAAAAACAAGTTTGAAAACAAAAGTATCAGTTTGAACATTACATATCTTGTCTTTGTGCTGTGTTCAATCAACATGGGTCATAAAGAATTAACAAATGATTGCACGGCATCCCAACTTTTTTGCAAAGTTGAAACACTGTTTTTATGGTCTCTGATATTTAGTGTAATAGAGCCAAAACGATGTCTTGTGTAAAGAGTGTTACTGAGTGAAATATTCTGTTCTTTATACTTCTGTTCTGGGATTTTCATCCAAATACATGGACATAATTAAAGATCTAAATCTCTGTGTGTATGCATGTGTGTGTGTGTGTGTGTGTGTGTGTGTGTGTGTGTGTGTGTGTGTGTGCCCATGCTAAAATCAAATTTATGACTGTCGACATCAGGATACAGCAGAAGACAGTGATTCGTGATTCCCCTGCATTCAAACTTCACTACACTGCTGCAGGAAACTGTGTGAAACAGTAGTATCACACTATTATACTGTAACATAAAACTCATCCACCTACTTTCTGAGTGTTTCGAGCAAGGGATAAAGAGAGCATCACACGAATCTCTGAGATAATTCCTTTAGGGATGGAGCAACAGAACAGAGCGCCTAGCAAAACCATTTTAACGATCTGTGCCGACATCTGTAAAGTTTCACACTACTGGATTTGTGTTTATACTGTTTTTCTTCATGGAGCATCTAGTGATTGGTGGTTAGACGGCAGCAATCACCTTTGATTAGAATATGAATGTGCAATATAGTCAAACTTAGGTCAAACTTCAAATCATATTTTGGTGATGAGAGAAGAACTTGGGTTTGAAAAATTAAGGATGTAATTTAGGGTGAATCATATCTTTAACATTTGAGCACTACTCTTTCTGCCTTCCTCCTGTCATGAAACTTAAAGTATTAAATGCATTTCTTAAAAAAAAAAGTAACACATTGTGAACAATCCTGTATTGTGATGGCTATAGCATTACTGTTGATTTATGAGGCCCACACCCCTCTGCTTCAAATGAATATCCACTGCTTCCTCCTCACAAATCATCACGGAGGACTTCAAAACAAAGAGCTGCAGCTATTTAATGTATTTTTAAGTACCTCCTGCAGCAAGAAGAAATAGAAATATTAAAAGCCTGCTGCAACATTGGGTCATAATATATCCATGGGAAATGCATATCATTACATCATACAAAGTAAATTGGTAACATGAGGAGGAACTATCAGCAACTAGTGTGAGGTTTTTATGTACCTTGTATCTACGTCTGTTGGGGCCAATTTCCTGTAGGTGACCAGCTGTAGGTGATCTGCTCTCCTTGGAGGGGAGTGATGAAAACCTCCCCACACAATGAATCAAGAACCAAAGGATCCTTAAAATGAAGCTCTAGCGCAAGTTCAGCCAGGAAGACATTTATGCATCCAATCCACAGTCTATTTCTCATCTTCCCTACTGCACATGCTCACGCTCATTTCCCGCCGTCAGTGTTTGGGACCGGCTCTGGTAATCAGCTGTCTCTCCAGCTGTTCTCTCCCATCCAATAGCATGATGTCACTCCATCATTGCTAATGAATCATCTTTGTGCTTTCCTTTTAAAATAGAATCTTTCTCTGCCCTAGCTCTCTTGCCGATGATCTGCACACCCCTCCACCTCCCCATCTCCACCTCGCCTTGGCAGTATTGTCATCCACTTCATCGCCCATCCGGCTTCTCAGCCTCCAGTTACCACCAACACCACCAGTGCCAGGTCTCTGGGGGGTTCATCCAGGCCGAATCAGACTGCATTTCTTCAATCAAGTCGTCCCCCAACCCAGAGTCCAAAACGCCAAAGACTCTCTGTCAAGTCACAAATCAATTTCTTATCAATGTCACATGTTGTAATAAATCATCTTTCTTCACATAATCACCTCACCTGGTTGAAATGTAGGTGCAGGTGACTGGGATGGAAACACAGAGTGAAACTGGTTTGTCACTCTGGCCTGTTTGGTTGTGCCATGTTGGCGCTTCTCTGGCAGGTTCACGGCAGGTGTGGTCGCCCAAGTGGGCAGACTGGGATCACCTGAGCTATGAAGGCTACTGTCTCTCTACTAAGAGACTCTCTCCACGTACTGAGTTTGGATTCATCCTTCCCACACATCCACTCACTTACACTACTGACTTTGCTGTCATCCACATATGATTTTTTTTTCCATCTAATTTTTCATCATCAAATCAGTTAAATGAAATGTATTTTTGGTGTCTTCTCCTTTATTTACCATGTTACACTCCCATTAACTAATTATTATGCACTGTATTGGACCGCGCTAATTTTGCTGCAGAGAAAGGATCTCAAGAGTCTTGTCGTGACTCAGAATAAAAAAAAAAAAAAAAACCAAAACGCTACAACACTGTAGAGCTGTGGGAAGCGGGAAAGCGGCCGCGCTCGAGCAGTATATTGATCATCTTTCCTGCAAAGTGTTGACACACCGCGTAACTCCACAGAGCGGGTTCACCTGCTCTGCACCAAACCAAATCATCGGAGACTCTTCATGTTTACTGCCCCTCGGCAAACAAAACAATGAGACAGAAAGAGAGAGAAAAAAAAAGGAGAAGAAGAAACGGGGGAGAGATGGCGCATGTGTGAGGATTTATTTTAAATGAGGCACAATGGCTTAATTTCCCTTCACTCGTAGCCTGAAAAACTGACACATCTAGCCCTTTAGATTTTCTTCTCTGTGCTGTTGCAGATGAAAGCAGGGCAGGAATCACGCTGCTTCAACATTCTCACTTGCAAATTCAGGGATGGGGATGGGGAACAGGGTTCCTCCGCCAGCTTCAATTATGAATGACAGCCTTTTATCTCCTGCCTGCTAATTAGGTGAGATGATGCTATAGGCCCACACCACATTCTCCCTGTTTCTTTTTTTTTTTTTTTTTTTTTGTTCTCCCCGATACCTGTATCCAGCCTATTCTGGTGAAATGGATAAGTGGGGAGAGAAATGGGTCAGGAAGAATTATCATGGAGTTCAAAAGAGTGAAGTTTAAAGCCATGCAATGGAGGAGCCACAAGAGGAGAAACAATAAGCTCGCTGTATATCGAAAATAGAGGGAATATTTTTAACTGCAGCTCCTATGGAAAGTTGGCAGCTGCCGGAACATCCAAAGGAAAGCTGATAGCAGCATTTTAATAATTTGGCTTTATGGTGAATATATTAATACGGAACAATGCTTGAGTATCTTTGATCCTTCGCTTGACATCTTTTTTGTGGACACTTTAACTGCGGGGGACGTCCTCGCTCGACGTCACACAGGCTGATTTGGAGCCGGTCCCCAGAACTTTAACTATCATTTTCTTCAGTGTGATATGGAAGCATAGCATTTAAATATATGTCAGAGGGGCCACTCAGAAGGATTAGGTCACAGTTGAGGTAGGGAAAGGATCTGGGGTCAATCCGACTGGATCCAATTAGCTGCCTCTTGACAGGAGGCCATGACAAGCCTAACGCTACAACGACATCTTATTCTCTGAGCCGGGGTCCTCGCTCGCCCAGGGATGGAGGGATAGAGGACTCGGGGAATAATAGAAGAACAAACAAGTCACGACTCCTGGAGAACACCCACCAGATACTCATTAGAAGAGAATCTCTGCCTCTTCCCCTCCCCTCCCTCTGCTCACAAGACCGACCCCCCTCCCAGCTCCCCCTCCCCTCCTCCGACTGTGTGCTCTTCAGATGGGATGAGATGAGAGGAATATTCGTTTTGTTTTTTTTTTCTGGGCTCTTGGACACTGACAGTATTTTTTTTTCTCCCACCACTTTGCAGAATGTACAGTGAGCAGTATTGACAGCACTTTTGATAGCATTCAATTAAAGTTTTTTTTTTTAAATCTGTCTGAGGTGACAGCATTTCCTGTTTCAAAGGAGAGCTATTAAGACGTTTTTGATCTGGAGAAGAATCACTTCCATGCAGTCTTGTGCTTTTTTCCCCCCTTAAAGCGATGTCAATTATTAAACTTTAAAAGTTATCTGATGTGGGTCATTAAGAAGGAAAAGAGTGAGGATGTTGACGTCAAGGAGTTTAGCAGATTACAAAACCCAGTAAGACACTGGACTCAAAACAAATCCACCTCCACATGAGAAAAGTTTGGGTTACATTGTAGCATCCAGATTTTTTTTTTCTTTTTAGATCATCCTACATTTATACATATTAAACAGTTGCTTAACGAAGTGTTATTTTCCCCAAACAGAACATAGTAATCCGAGCCCCCCTTAAGACCCAAATAGTTCATTTCCAATGCATGAATTTAAACCTCAGAGAGAAGGAAGGTGATCAAAATGCAATCTTTTCAATAGGGCATGTTCATTGAGCGAAAAAAAAGAAGAAGAAGAAACCATTTTCAACAGATAAAAGTAATTACTCACACAGAACACCGCTCCCAGGGACTAAACTCTTTTTAGTTGTCAAGACAGTAAACAAGTGGTGGAAATGGGGCTGAGGGGATCAGTGGTCCTTTGAAGTGTTCTCTCCGTGTTTAAAATAAGCACAGTAGCTTGCCTATTCGCCTGCACGGCCGTGGAGAGAAGCAGCGGCTTAGACAGGAAGCTCTGTGGCCTTGGCACCCCATTTCAGGGACCCTGGACAGCAGCCTTGAAGCAGGAAGCACTGGGTGATGGACTAATCGTATTCAGGTCCCTGAACAAGTGCCTTCTAGGCCGACTCCCGCACAGCTGTGTGTGCCTCTGAACCATCACCAGCTGGGCTGAGCAGACCATCCAGCTAAGGTTATACAAAGGGCAGGCGAGGAGCTGCAAAGACTGGGGTGTAGATTCAAGGCTTTGTGGACTGAAGAGCACGTCCTCCGTCATAAAGCAACAGCAACAATCAAATCCTCAATACATAACTTTGTGTAATGAATGAAAAGCGACTAAAAATGAAGCCTCCACAAGCCTTTATTGACAAGAATACAATCAGGTGGACCCATTATTAGGCAAGGCCACGGAAAGTGAGACTAACCTCCCACACGTCTAACATCCTATATATGAAAGGTCACATATTGAACAGTCTTTGTTAAACGAGCTCAGAGGGACTGCCAGCAAAAGGCAGACTAGTGTTAAACAACATCAAGAATCATCATTTGTGCCAGTAAGCAGTGTTTGAAAAGGCTATTTGCTTGTGTTCTGAAGCAAGCAAGCACTAAAATGTTATACTTTTAGGTTAAGCAAGTGAAGCACAAACCCGCTCAAGCGCCTTCGGAAAGCAATGCAGTGAAAGTGAACCTTGTTGCAGGAGCATTCAGAGAACACAAGCCACAAGAACAAGAAAAGGTAGATAAGCGGCAAAATACTGTTCTCAGCCCGTTGGCTCCAGAAATATATTTTTAAAATCAGTGAGCAAGCACTGTAAGTACTGAAGATAGCTGTCCTTATCCTCAGACACCTCTGTTTGAGAATTCATTTCCTCTTACAAGGTCTTCAGCTACACCAAAACAAATAGTCTCCGATGAAAAGTAGTCAGGGTCATGAGAACTTAAATAGAAAAAAAGAAAAAAAGAAAAACCCTGAGATAGAGAAAAGAAAATGTTGCCTGATATCTTTTATTAACAAGAAAAAAAAACTTCTGCAATGTAACACTTTCTGTTCTGTCTCTGATCTGTTCAATTATTTTTATAAAAATTATAGATTTTGATAAGTCAAAAAGAATATTTAAGAAGTTCCTGAAATGTGTGTGTTGCTAAATGTGTCTTGTGCTAAAATTGGCTTCAAAGTCTGAAGTCGGTTTTGAAATTGTTAACTAAACGATCATCCACTGCACAACCTTGCCTTCTTTAGATTTCGAGTGTATACTGCTAATTTGTTTTCCATTTTAAGTAGAGATGGAAAATGTAATTGCTGCCTGGATTATGTTCTGACCAAATGTTTTTGCAAGTGTGGGGGAGTGCTAATATGTGCCACATGCTAATCAGGTTTAGGCATCAAAAGCACTTTGGTTGAGGTTGAGGGGGGGAATCATGGTGTGTGTGAATACAGTAAACATCTCATGCATCAAGTCATTTAATCCATACTGAACCAAGACCGTAATATTTCCTGAACCTCACCCAGGTGTATTCTGCAAAATATGTTTACCGCTGCAAAATCAGTAACATCATTTTTAGGAGAAAGTGTTGCACTGGCAGGTTATAATGGTCATAATAGACAATAAACTGAAATTTGGCTGCATATGATTAAATTAAGGGAACAGCTCTCATAAAGCACCTGTAATAAAAGTAATATAAATACTTAATTGTTTACTAATGCATCATATGTTATAAGCATTTTGTAGAGTACCTGGACCAAAATCCACTTATTAATAAACATTTTTAAGGGTAAAAAAAATCACATCACATGTTATTTTTCCTTCTGTGGGACGAATAAAGGTTTCTCTTATCTTATCTTTCCCTTTACCAACGACTCACCAGCATTTGTAACTGCTAATTTGAGGGTGTATTAGAAGGACTGCTGAATGATGATGGCCAACATAAATACCATTAGATGCTACTGAGCAAAAAACAATAAGCTATAAAACTGTGTTCAGTTTAAGAGGTGGATAAACATTTGTGTACATTAAGCTCACTGATGAGTAGGCAGACAATTTCCACTATGATAAGTACAATGCCCCTGTGGGCAAAAAGACTAAAGATAACACAGATCCATGATTTCATATAACTGAGAAACTTAATAGTATATCTCTATATTATGTCATGTTTAAGTCAATAGCACCACTTTCACAGACATACAACACAAACTATATGACACTATAGAGGAATCTGCACCTGAAGCCATAATTACACATTTAATGAGACAAACTCCAGAATAACAGGCAGAAGCTGTGATACTTACATGAAAAGAATGAGGGGAATGTGTAGTGAGTTATAACCCGCTTAGCTACCACTGACAGCAGAGCTTCTCCCCATAACAAGGCCGGCGCTTGTTATGCTAATTGCGGTGTATATATCCAAGTGAGAAACCCAAGAGTTGGAGTCAAAGCCTCAGTGTGTCTGTGTAAAGTAGATTTAAATCTTCATTGTGTTCTTCGTCACATTTATTGAATTACAATGCTCTACGTCAGAGTCGGGACATTTTCAGTTCATTTTCAGATACAGATTATTGCTGGATCCGGGCGTCAGACCAATGTGTGGCTTTAGAGGTCTGAAAAATCCAACTTTAATTTTGAGGTGGTGGCGGCGGATATGGGGGGTGGTGGCAGTCGCCGCTGATGGACACAATTTTCCGTGTCCACGCCGAGGATTGCCGAGCCTTCCGAGGAGGAGGAGATTGGAACAGTGTTCTCATCATCCCTGAGCCACTGGGTCATGGTTTAAACACTAATCCTGAAGGATGAGCGAGGTAGAAACATCCACCACAGCATGCTCCAAAGATTGCATCCCTTCTGTCTGATCGCATGCTCACGGAAAAGGGGGGGGAAAAAAGCCCTGGTGGTAGGGAAAAGGGCAGCTGCAGTTGTCAGACACCTTCGCACCGCCGCTCTCAGCAGGGGGGCCGAGCAGAACAGTTTATCCCACTGCTCTGACAAATATGTGACAGAGGTTGTAGGTGTATGTTGGTTAAAGCTCACAGAGTCGGGGGGCGCGGCGCGGTCTGACATTAGGCCATGGAACAAAACAAATTCCTCCACAGTGTTCCATCACAGCGATCAATAACTCCCTTGTAGACAAACCATGGGCGTTGGCTTGACATTCACCGAGCGGTGGCACTGTACGGAAAAATTGAAACCCAACAGGTGCGGTTGTCAATAGGAAGTGGAAAGGCATTACAACAAACGCTACCAGCAGCTCTGCCTGCCTGGAGGCATCACTGCCAGTTTAATTATTGTTTTGCTGTCACAGAGATAATTCATTGAAATTACAGCGCTGTTGCGAAGCATTCAGAGGCCTGCCAGCTTGTCTTGCTGGGCAGTACAAACAGGTACGGTGCTGCTTTTGATTAAAAAAAGAAAAAAAAAAAGAAAAAAAAAACGTGCACCCTGTTGTTGGCTGAACCCTTCGTTCTGTATCGGAGCCGCCATTATTACTGGGCTGAGTTGTACTTAATGGTTCAATTATGGAACAACCGCTGTCTTTGTATTTAATTACAGAGGAATCAATTAAGGTCTATTTTCCCCACACTAAAAAAGAAAGAGGTCCTTGATAAAAATGTGGCCAATCTGGGATTCAGTTACTGGAGTATTGAGCAGACAATCGCCCTTAAACCTCCAGGCATGGATGCACCCTGAAAGGAAATTTCGACCAAGTTTAAAAAAAAACAAAACTGAAGCAATTATAGAGGCAAAACCGTGGAGCAAAACAAATTCAATATCTTATCCTTGAAATGATTAAATATCAAAATCTGTTTAAGGCTTATTGAGGATTCAATGCTGAATTTTGAGAAGAAATGAAAAACAGCATCTCAGATGATTTACACCAATATTGGATTTATCATTTAAATATCAATACTCCCATGTTTTCTTTTGTGTAGTTTTCGCTGATGCGGTGCATTGTGGAGTGACTCTTCTTCTTTGGCTTGTGTGTCCTTGTATTTTTGTCACACGGCAGCTAATGCATACAGCAGAAAAAGAGAGACTATAGGACTGGAATTGATCTTTCCACTTCTTTCTCTGATGTCGCTTATAGAAAAAGGGCAGTTACATCACACAGCTGCGAGCACATCACCGCTGATGCATTGTGGGAGATATTCCCCAGTGCTGATGCACCTTGGACCTGTGAGAAAGGCATGAGTTACTTACTGCCAAGAACACGGTCGTCTGTCCCTGGAGGACCAATTACTCTGTATGTTTGCCCTAAAGTCTCACCATTAAACACATGGATTGTTTGAATAAAATAGCAGGTGAGGTAGAAAATATGGTTCACACTATTGATGGCTTCACAGTTGCATCAGCCTGTAGGCCAAATGACTGAGGAGCAATATTGTTTGTTTGGTGTTGGATGAAAAAAAAATGTAGGAGATAGTAAATAGATCAAACACTATGTGTTTAAAGGAGAGCTGGAGAAATTCTGTTTTTCTTATTGTCAACAAAAATCGTGAAAAGACTGAAATGCATTGGTTCATCTCAGTGTATTTGGACAATATGATGTGACAAACAGAATGAGAATTCACAAAAAAAACAGCTTTCATTTCTATTTGATACAAAAATTGAAAGTACCTCAGAATCCTTCACCAAAATTTGAAAAACAATTTTTATAGCCCACAATTCTGGCTCATTCCGAGAATTTTACTTTCCCACACATGGACAGATGGCAAACAAACTCTAATTCCTATCAAGCAGAGGCAGGTGCGCACTTGCTCGAGGTAAAATGTCGTGGCAATCCTCTGGAGTCGAAGCTGTCTGGCCCTTGGCAACCTCGCAGTCTTGAAGGTCAACTTCTCAAAGGCAACTGATACCCCTGAACGCAGCTCTTTTTGCTCATCATCCATTTTGGCAAATGGCAAGATGGGGCTGATCAATCAAGAGCCGACAAAAGGCCAAATAGAAAAAAAAGGCCAAACAGCAGCCCTGATCCTCTGTATCGACTGCTTGGCTTATAGAGGATCACCCTCTAGTCTCTCTACATGATTTGGCCATAACTCCAATACCATCTTATGATGATAACTGCTAACGCCAGAAATCAAACAGTGTGCGTCTGTCCATCTGTAAAATCATCAATCTGTTGGAATGAAAGAATTCATATGTTGTTAAATGATATTTTGTAGAGCAAAATCCAACTTGAAACACCAGATATATTACAAGAGTCAGACTGAAGCATGTATCCAGTGATCGCTAATGTGTAAAAGCTAAATTTTGAAGTCAAAATTGTGTCTGTCAAACATATTCATGCATCTACCTTAAGTAACCCCTCAGGGATGTTGATGGAGTAAACACATGATCATGAAATCAAACTTCAAACTGTCTTTGAGGGCTTGACAGGAGAGCGATTCGTGTCATTGGTTGTTATGTCAGGTACTAAGATCTGCTCACTGTCAAATCAATTGCAATATGGATTACACTCATAGTCAGAGACAGTCTAAAGGTCACCTGTTGACCTTACTGAACCCAAATCTATCAAAAGGTTTAGCATTTAACATTTCTTAGTAGCTAAAGGTATTAGTAACTTATAGATCTCTACTTTTATTTTCTTAGATAAGAAGTCAGCTTTTAGAGGTAGCCTGATTAATGTTGTAGCTATGACCTGAAAATGTGATATGTAATGTTGATTTAAATATCAGACACATTAAAATAACATGTCGCCATCCTTGGACACACTGTTTGACTTTTGTTCCATGTTCTTCTCACAGTACTCTGTCATGGCAGTGTTCAGGAGTCCCACCAAATAAAGGATTGTGGGCTGAGTCTGAAAGTCGATGGCAATAACGTGCCAAGAAATTTACTTCTACCAGCCGAAGTCAAGAGAAAAGAAAACTCAGCGAATGCAGATCTTTACGAAATGAACTTTGCAAATATTGAGGAGGGAAATGCATTCTGTATTTTCGCCTCATGGATATATCCAACCCACGGGGCCCCTTTAATGTTCCACAGCAGCACAATTGTACTATCTGCAGAATCCATACAGCTTGAAAGCTGGGAAGCTTGAAATAGATGATAGCAGCATTTGAACAAAGGCTCATATGGATTTGAAGTGGAAATGCACAAATCGAGCAAACATGAGTGCTCACGCATCATTTCAGGATAATACCAACCCATTGACCCACCAAGTGCTGCTTTCCATCCTTTGTTGGCTCAAGTATCACTGCAGTCTTTTTCAGGTGTCCCTAAAATCACAATAGAAACTTGTCAGCTGAGAGGCAGTTTCATCATAATCTACATTAGGAATGCAGGGACGGCTGAGGATAAACGCATGGAGGATTTCTGCAGTAGTTACCACTGTACGTAGACATTTTGGAAATCTTCGAGATCAAACGTTGTGCTAACTCTTCAGAGTGTCAGTCCTCTGTGGATCTTTCAGCCGTGTCGTGTAAGAGCTTTGTGATCAATACAGTCAAGAATTCTCCTTGAAACAGAAAATTCTGTTTTAGCGAACAGACGTTTCACAAAATTACATCATGGATCAGACTATACACAGTGAGAATCATGTCGGGTTTTCTCACTATATCATCGCATTCATTCTGAAGGCATTTAATACAGCTCATGCATTTTTCAATTACACTTCAGCGTCAGCCTGCCGAATTGTAAATGCATAGTTAGCAGTCATCCATTTTGCTTCTCGAAGGTTTAATGAAGTAATGAATCAACATAGGACTTCATTATTTCTCTGCCTACAGTAAATCCAGAAAGTACTACATACTGTGAGCTTTTGGCACAGGTTAAATTATTGAAGCTCAGACAGCCAATGATTTTATTCCATAACAATTCCTCCAAGGGCCACAGAGATATGTGACATTAATTAAAGCAAATAAACATGACAAACCTACCCGAGATTTATTGCCGGACACGTGCAAGTATGAACTGTAACAAGTGTACAGCAAGTTCGAAATTGACATTTTATTAAAGCAGATTAGTTACAGCTTTAATATTTTTCATATTAATGAGTTTTTCATGGAAAAGCCAGTATTGGGTAGCCAGCGTACTCTGTATTAGGTTGGTTGCAAAGAGCACCTTGTGGATTGGACTTGTAATCTCTTTGGGCAACTTAAAGCATGCATGAAATACTAAGTGCTGTACCCAGACATGTTCAGCACAAGAAACGCCTAAATGTGCTTCCAGGCATGAATGTATTGATGGGAACATAAAAGCAACATATATAATATGCATGATGCCAAAAAGGCCTTGCGGCTCCATAAGAACTGTGAGCACATGTTAGGCTGCGCTAGTTTTCACATAGAACTGCATTTCCCTGAAGAACTACTGGTTTTTCAACTTCTCATGCACTGGCCCCATGTTTGCAAATACACATAACGTGTAATTAGATTTGAGCACAGTGTGGACGCAGTCCGGCTCATATACTAAAAAGTCCGAGGACGCTGCATTATTTATGTCTTATCTATGTTGGTGCAAATTCCTAAGACACAAGCCTCAGTGCTTGATTCAGAGAACAGGGATATTTCACGAGAATGAGGCTGTGTTGCAGTATTGATCCAAATGTTGGATAACTACAGGCAATTTGTGTAATGAAGAACTTCTCCTGCCACAGTCCGTAGTCCTGTAATCACAACTCCATTCACTGACATGCCATTTTCCTCCATCAACTAAACAGTGCTCAAATGCAGTGATACACTAACCCCCAGCGCAGCTTTGAGATTTCTTGGCATTTGCCGAGCTTTGGCCTTGCCTCGTCTCAGCAAATGCACAATCAATTTTACCTCCTTGTCTCCTGTTTCTAATCCCCCAACTACCTTCGTTCCTTGCTCGATACAGTTCGGGTTCGGTACACTCGCTCTGCTTGATGGTTTTTGCCCTATCAGGTGCGCTGGGGATCGAATGTCGGCACTGTCAGGCAGCCCGTCTCAGTGCCTGAAGATGAATACCAGACAGTTACTCCTCCTCTTCATCCTGCCTCTTATTATCCTACACCTTGTCTCTTATGTGCTGAATGCTGCCTTACCTTGATGCCGTGCTTTGAAATGAATAGAAATCAAAGCTATTATACACAAATCCATTTCCAAAGACTTAATCATGCATAAAAGGTCCTATTACATTATTTTTACACTCATTATCACTTGAATACAAAGGCATATTAGAGGCCTTAGCCCTTTTATGATTAATCAAAAGCACTTGAGGGTAAAAGCTTTATATCTGATACCTTTGAACAAATGTGTCCAATTTCACACGGAGTTATTAATTTCGATGGCTACAGTGGAAGATCTTACTCATTCTCCTCTCAAGACTCTGCCACAATGTCGCTTCCATATAGTTTACAGCTTTAGCAAAGACTGCGAGTCTCCTCCCGCTGTGATAAAGGCATTTCACACTTGGGAGTCGGGATCTGAGAAATCGTACCGTACAGTCTGAATAAATAAAGCCTCGTCAATCATCGCTGAGCTGACGTGTTGTAAAATGCCTCATTAATGGCTTAATGAATCACGATATAAAGGTGTTGCCATCTCTGCTGCCTGGCTATAGCTATATACTGTACGTGCGTGTCACTTTTATTGATCTGGCCTGTATGTGTTGATATATGGTATCAATGTAATTGCACTCAGTGAAGGTTTTTATGGGTGTTTGCCAGGAAGGACATTTATATAGGGTTGCTTAAGCTCACCTCTAGTCATGTGATTTTGTCATCAGGTTTCCTGGGACATCACCGCACCTCTGTCATTAAAAATAATCACTAGGTAGGGAAAAAGCTGCGAAGAAAAAAAAAAAAATGAAAGGGCAGTGTATGTTTTATTAATAAATCCTGCCACAATCGCGCCGTAGCTGCAAGAGGTAACGAAAAGAACAGCTTTCAAGGTGGAATACAGATGAGACAATTTATGAGTTTGCGCCGATAGTTTGCAGACAAAATCACTGTTATTATGAGCATGATATAAATTCTCTGTTGCTGAAAGGGCTAATTCACTTTTTTTTTTTTTTCGTTTTGGAGTTTACTTCATATGAGTTTGCTGTAATGTAAAAAGATCAATACTTCATCCCAAGGGGGGAAAAAACTAGAAAATTGATGGTACAATGTATTGTATGTGAAATAGTCTGGCAGAGCAAACAGCTGGGGGAAAATACAATCCCTAAAGTGGTGTTGCTAAATGTTACCTTCCCAAGGTCATCCATAGAATAACAGGATACTGTCCTCGGGGCCACAAAGAAGATATCAGGTAGTTGTGGGCTGAATGACCGGCCTCATTCCTGCAGCCATTACTCCCCTGTCAGTCGGGCCACCCACAGAAATTGTAGACAATAATCATTTATAATAACTGATAACAGTTGCTGAGCTGACACTAATATGAATGTTTTCTAATTACACTCCACCAGTAATCTCCTTTGAAGAATGCATGTTGCTCCTGCAGCTGTAGTTAGATATGTAATAATGAACTCTCAATTACACTTATGATACATAAAATAAATGGCAGGCTGATGACATGTGCTAAAGTACTGTATATGAAAGTGCTAATGCGCATGAAAGAGTGTTAAGGACATTTATGTGCTGTGGTCTTAGGTATAAATTACAGGGTTATTATCAGATTCTTAGAATTAGCCCATAAAATATAATGGACAATTTACCCTTTTCATTGCTTTGTAATTAGTCCGAGGAGATTCATCTTTTATGCATCAATTTTAAAATATCTAGATGACAGCCCCATTTATGTTCACCTTTTCTCTGTGAAAAGCAAAAAAGAAAAGCTGATGTATTAAAGTGATGCACTAAATTTAGCAAAGTGAAGGCTTCATCAAGTAATTACTTTCTGGGAATTAAAGTACAACCAGCTAAACTTTTACAGAAGTTTGCATCAGTTTTCCAGCAGGCTTTTTCTGCTTCCATTAAAGAAAGGTTTACAGGTACAGACGTTTTTTTGCATGGATGCTCTGATATCATGTCACACTGATAGTAAAATACAAAGACTGAAACATGAGCTGTGTCAAAAGATGTTCATAAGTCATAAAATGCACATGTGTGTTCATATTTTTAAATTGCATTTCAAGTCATTCAATAACAAGACACAGTTGTTCTCGCTGAAATGCGCTGATATATTGTAACACGCTTTTAAATGTTGCGTCATCTGAAGCCGTCAGTTTATACAGACAATGCAACAGTGGAAAAGTTTGGAATATTTTGCCCCAAATCTGACAGCCAGTACTGTTTGATTGATGTTCGTATAAATGCAGGATACATGTGATATATAAGCCTCTGAATTGAAAATGATCCTTGTTGTTTGGTATTGTATTTTTAAAAACCTCATTTTCTTTGGTTTTGTGGTATTGCACACATGATGACTTTTAAAATACCATTTGCTGCTCTCCCATTTCTGCTCTTTGACGGATGGATGCTCGCATGCACGCACGCACACACACACACACACACACACACACACACACACACACACACACGCACACACACACACACACACACACACACCTGTGACTTTTTAGGGAATTTGCATAAACTTACATTCATTTTCTGGAGACCTGCCCAAACCCTAATTATTCCTTGCCTAACCTTGACCCTGTCCTTGACCACTGACCCAAAAATCAGTGTTTCCTAAATGAGGACAGGTCTTTTTGTCCCCAAGTCTTAACCCTCAAAAAGCAGCCTGGACCTATGAAGACAGGTGACAGGAAGTCCTCATGGGTCAGTGTGCAGTCAGGCAAAAATTCCCATGAGGATATAATAACAAAAACATACACACACACTGACACACAAAAACACAGCTCCCTGATATAATTTCTATATTTACATTATGTTGAAAAGAAGTGAAATGCATTATTCATCTGGACTGATCAGATGAAGAAATGATGCCGTTCTGAGGCCAGTTTGTCCATTGTTTCCAGTGATTTTCACACTCATGTTGGAACTGCTGTGATGAATAACAGCAATTATTGTCTTGTGACAAACTACAATAGATTCGAGCCATTACTGCATCTACAGTACAGACTACCTGCAGGTGCTGTTTGTGTAGTGATATTAATTGTGCTCTCTCTTCAAAACAAGAGCCTCTCGTAGGCCGAGACTGGAGGCCGAGTTTTAATGACCAAATATGTGGAAGCGTGGAAGATTTTCTTTTTAGTTACTTGACTTACATAACCAACGAGGAGTATTGATTTGACTTTCATCCAGCTAAATAATGCCTCTATCATGCCGCTTCACTTTGCCAACCTTTTGCTACCCCTGTATTTTTATTTTCAGGATTGCCACTAAAACATGTAACACACTAATGTAAATTGTAATTGCATCAGCTCAGTCACTGTGTAACCTGCTACAGCAGCATGTGCATTTGGTTGATGGCCAGCGTCCCACTGAGCTGTTCATTAATCAGGCCCGACACAGGAAATGTGGTAAAAACCACACCATACATGGGTTTCCTGCAGCACTGTACATTCAATCGCGGTGGAAGGATATACAGTAAACTCAAAATAGATCTCAATATCATACCCCATTTCGAGCTTCCTCTCTCCCCATCCCTGCCCATCTCTGGTTCCTCCAGGGATGAGTAGGAGGCTTCCTCTGCCCTCCACTGAGCCAACACATAATGTACTCTTCTTAATGTTGTTCCATCATTTCATAACTTGTTGTGAAAGCAGAAGATGATAGATACTGAGCAGGTGATGCTGAGGAAGCAGCTCACGCCACGCAGACAACTTTAGCTCAGAGCTGCTGTTTAAATACAGCAACCTTTTTGCGTTGCAGCTTGGGTATTGTGGCAGTTAACAAAGCCATATGTTTAGACAATGACAGACAAATGATAAGATGCTGCGAGATTCATAAAAGCGTCCCTGATGAGCAACTGTCACCGTCTCGACTGCCCTATCAAAGACTAAACTGGGGGATAGAAAACAGCTTGATCTGTGGCTGTAAACAAATATTGACAGCTTACAATTAGATATCTCTTCTTTAAACACACATCCGTCTCCAAATATTTTAATCCAGATCTACCAAGATGTACTAATTTAAAAAAATCCATGAATTCATTAGTTTCACTTGAAGACGTATGCCTTGTCTTACTACACTGATGGTGATTTTAGGCTGACCTGTTTGAGTCACTATATGGTGGCCAGGTACAGATTGAGTGTATATGACTCATGATGCAGATGCTGTAGTGTCTCATGGCACCGCTGCAAGAAAAGGAAGCTCGAGGGCATTGCACTGACATCTGAAGAATGGCTTCTGTATTTCAGCTTTGGTTATAGTACAGTAGAGGACATAGATGTTGACTCACTGACTTTGCTGTCCACACTGTGTATTTCTGAAAATATTGCCTGGCTTACTAGCAGAATGGTTTGTTTGTGTCTTTCAAGTCTAAACTTATTCAACTCTTTACAATCTTTACATGAATGTCAAGCCTATAATATTCTCACTTCTTCATCAGCAGACCTGGTTTTCACAGAACTGAGCATCCACAGATGAAGGTTTGTCAATAAAAGCTTGTAAATGGAACTTGAGTTAGTTTTTTGGTAACATTTTATGAGCTATAAACAGCTATTGTAATGCATTTTCATTTAAGTTATCAATGTGTGGGATACTTCCAGCTCTATTTATTCTAATCTTCTCTCACCGTCTGCTCAAATACACAGATTTATCAAGGCCTAATAAACTGCAGAGAAAGCACATAACATCTCAGAGTCGAGTCAAAGATGAGGTCGGCGCTCACAGTGCGGGAATATAAACATACCTTGTTAATCACATTGCATATGCTTTGTGATTAGCGCAGCTGCTTGGTTACAGTCGCAGGTCTGGCATGTTCCTCCCTCGCTAATTTGATGAAAAAAAAAAGAAAAGCTGGAAGTGAGTATCCACTGCAGCAGACATGACTTCGAGATGGAATCCAGCTCAGTTTAGATGACTTCCAATCAGTGGCACTCAAGGTGGTAATTATGACAAGTGGGCATGTACACCCCGAGTGCGCTAACAAGGTGTTGGAGCTGTTCTTTTTGTCATTGAAATGTGCACATGTTGACATCTGATTAATTGGCCACGCTGCTCACCTCCAAGCAGCACGCAGTGGACACAATGCAAGTCTAACCACCTGAAATCAAAACCTTTGAAGCTTTGATTAAAACCTCAAATTTGCATCCTGTGATTTTACACATGAAAACAAAGTCGCAGTTTTTCACAGTTCGATTGGCCGAACATCAGCGTTTCACGATTTCAGCTCGCTCTCTGCGGTTTCCTATGCAAACCACTCTGCTGTTTTGTGAGCAGAACTATTAGGTATCACAAGCTCACCTTCTCAGTTTGAATATTTCTGACAAAACTTTCAAAAATAAATCCCAGATGTGCTCACGCTGAGCTAAATAAAACAGAGCACTTTTCACTCTTCTTTTTGTCACATCTCTTGAGCGTGTTGAGGGAATGATGTGTGTGAGTCTGGTTGTCACATGTTTGTCATACTTTACAGGGAGAGCTGAAAATGTGACAACATGACTCCTCAATCCCTTGGAGCATATTGCAGAAAGCCCAAAAGTTTTTTTTGTTGTTGTTTCAATCCTTCAAAATAGCACAAAGAGAAATGGCACTTGATGGCAGCTGAATTCAGTTGCCTGATAATGCACCCAGCATGAATGGACCCAGTTCATTGGGAGAGCCAATAAGAAGTCAGCTAATTTGCTGAATAGAGAACACCTGTGTGGAGGTGATATAAGTTGAGCACACTTGTAGCTGAGAGGTTGAGGCTTGTTGGTCAGTGTCTTGTAAAAACATTAACATTAAGCAACAGCACAGAACAATCCAATGACGAGGTTGTCATTTTCTTGTGAGACATTTTGACATAAATGTGTTTGAATGTGCTTTTCCTGACATGCCTGTGAATGTTTCATGTTTGGGACAAAAGTGCATCACCAGTTGCAACATTGAGACAAAGAGAAAAGACGAGCTCATTACACCTTTGCTACAGTGATAATGTTGGAGATCAGCAGAAAGTTAAAGAGGCTTCTGTCGTCTAATAAAGACAAAATTTACCAAGTAAAATAAGTTTAAAATGTGTGGGTGTGTTAGGCCATGGGCAATATTGCATAATAATTAGCAGGGCTGCTTTAATTTTGTTTTTGCATCAATGTGAGGAACTACCTTGATTTGTCAGACGTGCTGGAACACCGCAAACCACATTTCAACTAGTTTATGCACAAAGTCTTGATTTGAATTTTAATAAATGCACTACATCATGTTATATTTCAATATCAAAATAGGAAAGGATTTTCCATGGTTGACTATTCTGATTATCTGTGGTGTTGAGATCACACTGTGGGCTTCAGTAGGCCCTGGTAGATAGGTGAGAGTGTATTGGAAAATGAAAGCAACAAAATACAGAAACAATCTTGAAAACAATCTGTGGCCTCTGAAACTATGGCTTGAGAGAAATTGTGTTCTTCAGCAAGTCAACAACCACATCATGGCTTCAAAACAATGACCATGATACGTAAGGTGTGCCAAGATTGTTAACTCACGAAAGGGTCTGAAAGGATTGTAGATCTTTTTTTCCCCCATTATTCTTTACAATACTGCACAAAGGTTCCTCTAATAAGTCTTTACTCAAAGTCTGATAGTACTGAAGCAATCACATTTCTTCTGTTTTATAATTGTACTTTATCACTGTGATTAAAAAAGGAGAACTTTTTTATCTCATTGTAAAAGAATAAACTATGAAAAGTCCAGCAACAGTGAACTATTCACAGACAGTGAGGAACAATAAACCCAACCATGGCAGCATTTTACAATTTGTAAGAAAGCGTGTATGTGAAGAGAGGTCTTTAGATTAACCCCAAAACATGATCACTGTATAAAAGATCTGAAATACACGCTGGATTCATGGGCCCATTTTGTTGTTTGAGAATGTGTTTTCTTATTACTAGAGGCTAATTGGTCACAGTGTTACAATCTCACTGCATTTAATGAAGTTTCACCAAAAAAATCATTGTTTCTCCAGCCCCTAATGTAAAAAACTTCACTGCCTTTGCACCAGAGATTTTTCCAGGGAAAAAGTCGCCCAGCCAGCACCAGAACAACAAATGTAATAGATTTTATCAACACAGAGCTGAAACACTTCTTTTTATTACTTGGCCACAAAGTTGCAGCACATTTATTTAAATGACACCAGTGGATTTGTTAAAATACAACAAGGTATCTGGTGAATATATCAAGTATCAGGTTCTGAGAAAGAAATTAAAGTCTGGTGTTATGTGAGTCCTCGCAGTTGATTAAATCATGATTGAGTTAAAACCTTAATCAAAAACTTGTATCATCTGTGTGATAGTTGAGATGGGCCAATTTCTTCAAGGCAGAAATGGGAGGCTCAGACATTCAGCCCAAAATGGCGGTGACAGCAGCACACGATGGCACGTTTGTGAAGCTAATCATCTGACATGTGTATGATCTCCCAGAATTGTTTTAACTAATCTCTACATGCAAACATACAGGATTAGAAATCAGATCTGTCGACTCATACAGCAACTTAAAGACTACATCGAAAGGTTCTTAAGGTAGAAAAGGGAGGGTGTATTTCCAGTTCATAAAAAAAATAAAATGAGACCATTGCAGTCCTGAAACCATTGTCAGCTCAACTCACAGACAATGTCACTCTAGAGGCTTAAAAAGGCAATTGGCAAGCAGCAGTGACCAAGATTAAATTAACATCTTGGTGGGTGTAGCCAAAAGCAATATGTCTCAGAATAGACACATGCAAATCAAACTTGCTTATGTTTGCTCTAAAGATCATGTTTAGGTTCTTTATTCTAAACTACTTTTACTCCACACTCTCCAAAAGGTCCCGACTGGGCTTCTTCAATGTGTCTGAGGTGTTTAAAACTAACCAGCAATTTCAAGACCCAAGTGCCATATGACAACCATGCTGCTGGCTATGATGTTTATTTATTCTATGACAGAAATTGCTGTTGTTTAAAAGATGAGATGAGATGAGACAGTCTAGTTAGTTCTTATAATAAATGCCAAGCACATCAACAGTGAGTTATAATAGGCTTTTGTGTCCATTACTTGCTTAAAGAAAACACTGTTAGGACTTTATTGCAGGGGTCACCTGATAAAAGATATAAAGAGAACAAAATGCCAACTGTATTAAACATATAACTCAAACGCAGCAGTGCACCAGGTGCCATCCTTTTGGATTTTAAAATTACAGGCCGACCGTGCTACGAGTTGAAAGACTGTGAGTGTTTCAGTTGGCAGCCTGCAGCTGTGTTGCATTGCCTTCATTTGCAATACTAACAGGTGTGCTCAACAGCAAATCAAGGGGACAGAGCAAATGACTTCTTACTGGCCAACAGCAATCAGCACACAAAACACCTGATAGTCAATAGGTGGGCAAATAATTACGGGAGCCAAGCTATGTATTTACACAAATAGGATACACAGGGACATTGTAATGGGAGGACACGCTGCCGTTCGCAAAAATCAATCAAAGGTTTTCATTATAGACGAGGCCTAATACCTCTTTTTTTTAAACCACAACAATGTCTTTTTTAAGCTAGAAAAATGGGTTTATAGATTTAAGCACCTTAGTTCCAAAATCTGCATCAATTGTGTCATAAAAGAAATAAATATAAATAAATTATTCTGAATAAATATATATATAAAAAAAGACTTTCTGCATAAGACGGAAGCTTCAGTGTCTCATGCTTGAATTTTCCTGGCCCAGGACTCTTTGCCGTGTGGAAGCGTGCGCAGCCTATCAGACAAACACAAGAACCTCATTCTCTCAGAGAGAACCAATTGACTGGCTTAAATTCCTTGATTGCCTCGCCATCCTTCTGGTGTGAGACCTTTTCGCTGTGCTCCTCATTGCACTTTCCCTCCTTGTAGCTCATTGGATTAAAGACTGCTTTCCAAATGCTGTGAGGCTCCCACTAATATAATGTCAAATTGATCTGTCAGCCAGTGGCCCTCTGAATCTGGGACACTCTCCCCATCCCAAAGGCACGATTAGTGATTAAAATGCTGTGCTACATCCGTGGAGCAACAGGTGGCTGCTGCTGCTGGTTGATCCTGAAAAAAGTAACATCGGGGGGGGGAGGTTCGCTGGCCTCACTGCTCCGACGTGCTTTTGTTCTCACACAAGCCACACACCAGCTCCTTTGCAACTCTGAACTCAGCATGACCTCTCCCCCGCTCATCTGTAAACTAGCAGATGAGCTGTAAACCTCATCTTTAATTTGCAGAATAACTGCCGCCTCGCCCTCAAAACCTATAACTCTGGCAACATCTATGAATTCTAAATCTCTCTCTCCCTCCGGCTACAGCTGCATAGCATTTATCCTGTGTGAATGTTAGCAACAGATGAAGCATGTTTATCATCTTGATGCAGTTACCTGACAGAGAAAAGGTATTGTGGTCTAAAGTGCGCGGCAGGAATGTGACACGCATCCCCCCTGCAAGCAGCCGTTACGACTGTCAGAGGTAACATAACAATGTTTGTAGGTTTTGACAAAGACGGGAATCGCTCGACGCCTCCGAGCGCGTCCCGTGAGACCGCTCGCACCTGGTGTTGTGTGTGCGTTTTCCACTCACAAAGGCCAGAGGGAGAGGGAGAGAGACAGAGAGAGAGAGAGAGAGAACTTTACAGGAGTGAGAGGTGATCACTGGGAACGTCGAGAGTGATGCGTTCAAAGACACGCCTTGGCACATTTATGCGCTCAGGGAGAGTCAGCTAATGATGTGCGGCATATGGACAATTTCTCTTATGGCATTGATCATTTCCTAATCAGAATAGTGCCCCATAAGGCCGTGACGCTGGATGGATTTCAACCGCTTGCAGAGATGCTGAGGGTGAATGATGCTTATCTGCAAATAAGAAAGGCCGAGGCGGAGAGGTGAATATCGAGCGCCACAAGGTCATAGATCCCGTTTTTTTATTGCGGTTTTTATTGATGGATAATTGTCAATCATAGCAAAGTGTACTCAGAATCAATGCATGCCTAATTCTATTGCGTTTATATAATGCGAAGGTCTTCATAAGCTCGCCATGGACGATTTACAGCCAGCCAGCTGCACACGCCAGCAATTCTCTCTCTCACATGAAGCAAGCACATAAACACACACCTCCTGTGGCACATCGTGCTGACATTCACATAAAATACTTTCCGCTCTCAAAGAACTATGGGTAAAAATGATCAATTAAAAGCAGACAAAACCATCATTTACCTCAATTATTGCAGAAATTTGTCAGTTTTCCTTCAAGGCGAGACACTGTAGGATCATAAATCACAGGCACACAAAATATTCCCCCGGGAGAGTTGCACTCTTAGAATGGAAAGTGACTCTTCAGTGATATAAAGACATGCCTCGAGGAGGAACAACACGCCGCTACTGTACACCTCTACCACAAAGGAGGAAATGGGATTTATATAACATTTATGTGAATATAAATAGATGTATAAAGAAGGTTTATAGTATTAGAGAGCCCTTTGTCACCGGAGTTGCTCATTTATCAAAACTACAGTTGTGTTTATTACAGACTGTAAAATCAAACACTCCACACTATTGTACTTATGTTTGTTTTCCTGTTAGGTTATAAAAGGTATTAGACTCAGAAAAATGTGCTTGTTTTCAACAAAATCAGCCCTTTATGATTTATGATTGATCACACGCAGCATTAAATTGAATCATTATCTAGGAGAAAACGAAATATAAAAAATACACATCTGCTGTGGAAATGTGATTTATAAGTTCTAACATAATGAATTAAAAAAAAAAAAAACACTCCCAAAAAACTTAATTGTGCTTTGGTTTCTCTTGAGTCTGCAATTAGTTATTATCACATCCAGTGCAGTCTAATCTGCAATCTCACATTTCTGTAAGATGAGTGTTGCCATGTCTGAAAACCCAACATCAGCCTGAGTGGCATTAATGACGGAACAGCAAAAAGTAAAAGTAATTATTCAACAAAATGAGACATTGTGGTTTAACAAGTGTGTTTTTGAAGGTATTTGACTATCAACACTTGACTTCTGAATGCAGGCCGATCAGAGGTTAATGGTAGCAACCCAGCTAAGTAGATGCAGCATATAAAAAACTGATTTTGAGTTACCAGGAATTACATTTCTTTTTTGTTAAAGGCTCACTGCCACCTCCAGCCCCTGATGTGCAACTGATATCATAACACCATCAAAATCCTTTTAAGACAGCAAAGTAACAGACCGTTACTGGGATTATGTGTAATGTAATTGGTGGATTTCAAGTTGTAATCACTTGAAACTCATAACTAAGAAAACCAAAAGCTATCCTGTTAATTTAATGTATTGTCTGTGTTGCACAGATGTGCTGATTTACAACTGATGCAGCAGCTTTCAGTCATGGGGAAATATGTTGATGATAATGATGCACAAGCGTCATAAGTGAAATCTCACTAACTGTGTAGAGAAAGGTACAAAGCCTTTTAATGAACTGGTTAGTTATTTCAGACACGGCTTGTGTCCCACATCCTCCTCTGTCCCGTTGACTCAGTGACCCAGTGAACAAATCAAACACATCCTCCGTTGATCATCAAATGGCTGCCGTTTCCCACATATCAAACGATGATGGATTTTCAAATAACTCGAATTAAAATAAACTCCACGCAGCTCCGTCTTGGCTGGGGGTGACTGCTCTCTTGGGCTAAATCACTTCATTAACTGGATAGTAAATAAAGGAAAACAAAGTCTTGCATCAGGTTGAGCTCGGCTCTTTTGCAGATGAGGTAAGCAGCTTATCTGCCTTGCAATTAAAGGGATTTTCTTTTTCATGGGCCACATTATTTAACACAGTTAATAAGCAACTTTGGAGTGCCATCGGAGGAGTGATTTGGATTAATGGAAATTGATGAAAAGTCCTACAATTATGGCTGCAAGAAATTACTTTGGTCGTGAGACGGGGTGGATAATTCAGTGGGATCTGATTTTTCAAAGGTCTGTTTCAAGTACTTCAGTGGTTTGTATCAACCCATCTCCGGCTCCCAAACCTCACCACCCGCCCTAAATCAATATCAGTCTCATTCAACAAGTTAAAGCCCCTGTTAAAGGATTTAGTGGGTAATGGAACTGGTAACTCCTGACAGCTCCTCCTGTGTGTTGGCTTGCAGTATAATGAATCCTGGGAATACAGCAGAAGGGCAAGGTATTTACCCTGGCTGCAAGGCAACTGCTGTCCATCCTGCAAACAGCTTTGCTGCCACGCTGAAGCCCCGGTAATGAGCTGACAGGTGCAATGTTTACACTCGGATTGCCACTCAAGTTTGAGGGGCTGACTCTTGGTTTAGTCTCTTTTGACATTAATGATGCCAGCCAAAATGGCTCACCTTTCCATTGATTGTCACAAATTCTTGTGAGGATCCTCACGCTCTCGCTAGCTTCTCTCTGTGTATCCTTTGATTCTGAGACACTAAACCCAAGTGACGGGGGCCATGTTTTTTCAGTGTTTGTGGAGAATATTTTAACACAGTGCTGGGCAGCGTTTATGTTGAAACACATCTGTCTTATCACTGTGAATCTCAAAGTAGCTCTGCAAAAAAGAGACTCATCCTATTCCCACCAGCTGAGGCCTTGTACTATTTATTCTTTCTGTTGGATATGTACTCTTCCCAGTCCACAGAAAATGACAATAAAACTTTAGAGTGCTGCCCAAAACTATCCCCCGAACAGCTGCATGTAAGGATTCTGTGTTTGGCTCTCATGTCTTATCTTTTTGGCACAAAGCTAAAGAGAAAAACAACGTTCGTAAAAACAACTGTGCGCTTTATGGGTGTTGTTATGTTGTTGCATAATTTCCGTATATTAAAGCTCAGCTCCATTTTTAACTAGTGCTGTAGCTTTCTTTTGGTCTAACATCATTGTTGCATTAGTGCAATGATCTTCTCGAAGGGAGGTCAGTTACAATGTGAAAAAGACCCTGACAGAATATTCTGAATACTGTCATCAGCCAATTTCCATTATGGATAGTCTCAAAGATTTACCTTGAACAGGGTGGACATTAGGCTGGAGCGCATTAACTGCTTTAAAAGCCCTCCATTATCTATTTTGTTGCCTGTTCGGAGGTCAGCTCAGACTATGGTTAACCCACAGACAGAAATCACCTGAAAAGCTCTCTTCCTGAAGGCAACTCCGCTGCCAGCCTCCACTCGCTTGTGTGCCACAAAATGGTTCTCAGCTCCTCTGTGGCTGGTGAGTGGGCTAATGCTCCTCATTAGAGAGGTGACCTTTCCGGAAATTGCCGTTGTGCGCTCCTCACCATCCTCTGATTATCTCAGTTACTGTGGCTAAAATCAAATACCCCGGTCATTCTCACAAGTCAAGGGAACACATTTCACCGAGGCCTCTCTTGGCAGGCTTACCGGAAGGAGGAGAGGGAGGTGGGTGGGGGGTTGAGGAATGGACTGGACATGATGTTTGTGTTCATGTGTTTTGAAAGACACTGTGGTAATAGTGGTATACAGTAGACTGCAGGACTGGTTGCCAATGCCCTGGATTGTCTCTGACAGAGACAGAAAATAATAGCTTTGCCCACTGCTTACAAATGGTTGTGTGTTGGATGAAAACAGGCCTACGTCTATGCACATCATCACATTGCTTCAAACCTTCAAATTCTGTTTGTTTGTTCATCATGTGGCAGCATATGCCAAAAACTACTTAATTAATTGCCATCGATGAAAATCTGAAAAGAGATTACTTTTGGTGTTGATTCAGGATTTTTGCTCATGGGTTGTATTTAATTAAATAGGTATTCTGGCAAGTATCCCCTGATTTCCTTTTTTTAATATATTTTGAGGCAGATCTGGATCCAGATGAAAAAAAAAGTTCGACATCATTTTAATAATTTCTATAACTGGATGATTGTGCAGCCTTGGCAGAGGTATAGCAAAATTGTGCTATAGATAAATGAATTGCAGTCTCAAGTTCTTTGTAGTTACAGTCTTTGTATCCTATAAAAGTTGAATGAGCCTGTTTAATGTGACCTGCATGTGCAACTCACCAAGCCACATTCTCTGCAAAAGGAAATGCACTTAGAGAGGAAGGTAGATTGTATGTTGCTTTAGACAAAGGGATTTTCTGATCCTTCACCCGCAGTGAATGCTGTTGTTCATGCACAGTAAATACATACAGACAATAAATGAGACATCACTAACCTAACATCCACATTTACTGGCATCCTCACATGAATGTAGATACCTTTTGTGTCCTCATATCACTGACCGACTGTTTTTCTCAGGAATGAAATCTGAAAACTGAACTGTGACTATCTACAGCGGTACACACACTATGTTTGGTTGGGAATGAGCTTTGCAGAATTTTATTGTGCTGCAGTTAAAGAGCAGAGTTTACCCTAATTCCTGCTTGAGAGAACAGTCAAATGTCAGGCTGTCTTTTATTTTTCTTCTTCTTCCTACAGATTTGTGGAAGGGGAAAGTCATCCATGCTCATATCCCAATACAAATTGATCAATGGCAGAATGTGTATACTATCACTTTATTGTAATTTTTTGTCTTTTAAATCTTTCCAAATCTTTATTTACTTTTAATATAGTGTACATTACTATTTTTGTCATGACACCTTCTTTAAAAGCCTCTAAAAGCCGCTACAATTTCATTTGAACCACTGTCTCATGAATAGCATGATTTCAGTGAAAACAATATGCAGCATTCTGACAAACCTAGAAGTGTTTTCCTGAAATTTAACGTCCTTGTTGAACTTAATGCATGCTGATTCTAAGCAAAACAAATTGAATTTCAAATTCTTTCAGCATTGTACATCATCTAAGACATTTCAGCTGCCTGATCAAATCATCCAGAAAATGCACAGAAATGCAGGCAAACCTTTAGTTTTAAACCAATATGCTGAGGGAGACAGTGCTGCAGGACAGGTTGGAGATGCGCCTTTTGAAAGTGGAATAAATTAAGGTTTCATAACAATATACAGAACTGAGGGAGATGGTAGCTGCAGTGCCTGGCAGCTTTCACACTTTTCTCCATAATCACACAAGGCTCCCTGTTCCAGGTGGCATTTCTGGCAACACACCTTGCATTCATGGATGAGCCAAAACAAACTGACGTTAAACACAATGTTAATCTTCACATTGTGTACTAAGAATGCCTTATAACCACACAAAGCACAGACACAACACAGAGAGGCATAAACTTTTGTCATTGGCCAACGTTCCAAAGTGGTCGCTGCCGATGAGTCTTACCTGCACAGTTTGCACAGTTTGACATCATCCTGCCTGTCGCTCATCACTGGAGGAAGTTTTCATCAGGCTCCTTCAGGAAATCGCTTGGAGCCTTCAAAATGCAGCTTCTCAAACACATAAGGTAATCAGAATAGATTATAAATGCTGAATGATTCCAAAAGTGGGAGATTGTGTGAAATGGTAACAAGCAGTCGGGTCCATCTAAAAACAGCACGGATGATATAAGTGCTAAAAGAAAAACCCAGTCTGAATCTGTTATTCTAGTGTGATATGATGCATTTGAAGACTCACTGCATCTACATAATAGTGTGTTTTTTCTTTCTTTCTTTCTTTGCATTACTGAAGTTTAATGTACCATTAAGCTTTAAAAAACATTTTTTTTCCCCCTGTTGAATCGTTGGTGCAGATCTTTATGGAAACACAGGAATCTGCTGTAAAATGTGCTAACAAAATTACTTAGGCTATTCACAGTCCTATCCCTGTAATGTTAAACTATTTCCACAGCCATTTGGTCCCTTTCAGGTTCAGCTTGAATTTTTATGCGCCATAATAAAGTTACATCCAACGTTGTAAGCTATGGTCACAAAGGGTCTTAGGGACATTCAGTGGTTTTAATGCAAATAACATTTTTCATGTGGCGCAGAAAAAAAAAAAAAGTTTTACTGCATTGGCTAGGGTGGTTATAATCCCAGTCCAAATAATTTTACATGGAAATTGAAAAAGCCAAGCCTCGTAATTGTCAGTGAAAATACACCCAATATAATCTCCTACACATTTTGTTTAAGCTGTGAAATATGTTGCATGCACCCTTATGTATTGCCCATATGTCCAGGCAATAATTAGCATTCATGAATACCACCAACGTTTCCATAAGGCTAAACAGAACGTGAAAAATCTGTTGTTACAAGAATAGAAACAGCAGATGACAACCAGTGTGGACAAGTTCAGCTATCATCGACTGGAGTTTAAACACTGTTAAATATTCTTATAGAGTATGAAAAATGGATGGAATTATTGTAATGTGAAAGATGCTGCTAGCAGTGATGAAACTACAGAGGATTATCACCCAACTTTGTAGCTCCAGTCAATGTTTTTAACATAGCGGAGCATCAGCAACACTTTATGTAAAGGGCTGATGAATTGTCATGAATTCATGCATGAAAAAAAAGCATGCATTCATTCATGTAGTACTTCATGAAGGAATGTACAAGTATTAAAGTATCTCATGCATTAAGTCATCTATAATTGTATAATAATATATATAGTAATATTGGACTTGAGCGGAAAAACAAATCCAAATAAACACCATATATATATATATATGTCAGTACATTTTTGCTCTGTGTCAGCTGGATATATAAGAAGGCACTTATTTAACAGGATCGCTATAACAACTTAAGGGGATGTGTCAGACATTGCAATTTCAGCTTATTTCTTGACACCCAAGTGGGGTCACTTAATCACTTAATGCAACTATAAACTAATGTTGGGCTTCATGATTTCTAATGATGTGAGATACTGTGTGCTAAATATGCTGAAATGTAGCTCATTTGTTCTAATGCATTTTGTTCAATGTTTCCGTAAGGAGAGGGGCATCTCACCTGATTAAACCCTTAGCACTTTATCATCAAATTAACGAAGTGTTAACTGAAGGCAATGCTTTACCGGTGGTTGTAGATGTCTTTTGTCACCTCTGGATAAGTCTGTGACCAATCACCATTGTGCTGACATACGGTGATATTTCAGCCCACAGTAAGAAAGCAGCAAACCTCTTCCCTGAGTGGAGGCTCATCCCTCTTTAATGTGTTCTATTCCAAGAAGGGCTTGTGGGGTGAATGCCTCCCGGATGACCTTCCCCCAGCTGATGAATTCCTCCACAAAAACACCCCGTGGTGTTGCGACAGCACTCGGTGCAGTCATATTGAAAAGTCATGTTCTGTCAGGTGCAAGTTAAGCTATCATCCATTTGCTTTTTTATAAAATCGACGTCTCTGTTTTAGAGAAACCTGGGGCAATAATATGATGCTCTCTCTCTTTGAACAGGTGTTGATTCCTTCCTCTTCTGTATGAGTGGTATTTAAGTCACCATAGCCATTTACACATATATTGGGGCACAGCGAAAGAATAACTTTCACCCAAGCTTTATATACACACAACACATAATAGACTTCTCACTGTGGATCAGGGATGCAAGCTTACCTGCCTATGACGCCTATGAAATGGAAATTTCCACACACTCTGATCAACACGCTGCTGAAAGCTTCCTCAGGTATGCATGCTACAGTAAGTGTGGGGAAAAAAAGAGCCCATCTAATATGGCATGCATGGCGTTGATGCAGCGCATGCATCCAAATGGTTTGTTTTTATCAGTATACTGAGGTAGTAGATGGAGCTTGGCAGAGTGTAATGGAACTCCCACTGTAGCCCTCATCCCAGGGGTTGAGATCTGTCTGATACTATTAATAATGACATTCGGCTCTCAAGCCAATTAATCCACAGCTGCGACAGAAAATAGATGTACTTCACTGTAACATGGGAGGAGGAGAGGAGTTGCTTATGTTGCACAATGCACTCATAGATTCAATATAGAGCTGACAGTACAGATGAGGAGGAGACAAGTGGAGGCTGTATAGTCCCACAGTGCTATTGTAGGAAAGTAACAACAAGGACAAAAGGAATTATAGCTGAAGAGATGCTCTTGTGGTATGGATGTGTGAGAAATGTCTTGTACAGTAAGTCTGTAATTGACTGTGTGTACAGTCCTGCTGTGACTAATGATTTTTTCATTGGTTATTGTTCTGAAATATTAATTAATTATTTAGTCCATTAAATAAAAAAATAGTGAAAAGGAAAACAAACAAACAAACAAAATGATAAGAACTTTATTAATCCCAAAGGAGATCCTTGTGCCAGAGCACTCCCTAAATTGCAGCAGCAAAAAATACAAAATACAGCATCAAATAAAAATATACAATGCAAAGTGTCACAGGAAAGTGCAGAGGAAAACATGACCTTAAACGTACTAGCAAATATTGCACCTCATACAGAGAGTATTGCACATGATAATAAACATAATATTGTACCATAAATAGAAAACAGACTATTGTATTTTACATTCTAGAAATAAGTTATGTGCAGATATGGATGAACATAGCAAAGCTTCTATGAACATTAGAAAAACAGAAGGGAGCAAAAGCAGCATTCGTCACTTAAGAGCCTGAAACCAGCAATGATAAATATATATATCAGAAATTACTGACTAATTATTTCAACAGAAATACAGCATATGGACGTATCCAAGATTTTAGATTTTATCCAAAATAACTTTGCTATGTCTCCAAATCAAACAGCAACACAATGTGACTGTGATGGTTTCATGCTCAGTCACAGCACTTATAAATCCATTTACAGTCCTTTATACTAACATCCATTGCATCCCACCTACTGTTGTTTGTACTTCTGAACATGGTTCCATTTTTCATCCTGGATGTTACCATGATATTCGAGATAACAACCTCTTTCCCCTGACATACTAAATTATTTTGCAGTTTTTCGACAGATGCATCAGAAGTTTGACTACACTTGATATTGGCTCTTTGTAGGCCAGGTAGTTGAGAAAAATGTCATATCCACCTGCTGATTGCCAGAACTCCTACTTCAGAATTACTGCTCATTTGCATTCATCAATAAATGAGACATCTCTTATAGCAGAGGTGGTATTTAAAAATAAGGTACTTACCTTTTCCCTCCATGAAACTTTTACATGATGAGGTCATAAGTTAAAAGTTGCAGTGAGTCTTTCAACCCACCAGAAAACTACTTCAATTACTGTCTGTTTAAAGTAAAGTTACTGTCTGTTTTTGATTATCTTTGCCAGAGAGAAAAACAAATGAAAAGAATTCAATATACAAACTAAATTATCTTGCTACTTTCCTGTCCAGCTGTGGCTGCAGCTGTGTCTGTGTGCAACTCAGGTCTTTCTCCTCACATGAGATGCAGTGAAGTCTTCAGACAGCACCTCAGGCACTAAGCTTCCTGTAACCAGTTTGTGATTGCTATCATGTTTGTTCGGTGACAGAGTTGCAGAATTTGCCTAATTGCTGAGTGGGGTAGAGGTGACACGAGAAGGTTCATAAAGCCTTTGATGTGCATGATCTTTGTTTATTTCACAGTTTATTTTTGAAGCACATTTAAATCTATAATAAATCCTTGTTGTAGCACAAAGCACAACTTAAATGGGCATTAAGCTGTCTGTGACCTTCTTTGCCGACCTCTTTGGCAACCAGCAGGATTTACAATATCAATACAACTAATCTCCTCCTACACAAGTCTCTGACATGGTATCCTCTGACCCATCGCATCCTTTGTGGTCACTCCGTAATTGACTTAAACAACAAACTCACATTTTCACAATAGAGCAAATCAGCAAGAAAGAGGAGAATGTAGCACTATATTACATTAAAAGGCATAAGAATGAAGCTGTAAAATCCTTGTAAATCAAATGAGCAGTTAGAACTGGTTTGTGTGTGTGTGTGTGTGTGTGTGTGTGTGTGTGTGTGTGTGTGTGTGTGTGTGTGTGTGAGTACAGTCGAAGTGGCTTGAAGTCCCACTGGGCGCCAGCTTTTTATTCCTATTTTTGAAGGCTAGAAATCTCAGCACCTGGTAATCGTTGAGCCATTGGTATTGATCAACAACCCCATTAACGGCCTGCCCTTCAACATATATTACGAACATTCGGTGCAATGGGGCAGTAAAAATCATACTGATCACCACTAAAAGGAGTTTCCACTTGTCTGAAAGGGGACTTTTACCAGTGATAAAGCTTGCAAATTAAATAACCTCGCTGAGATTAGGTTCTCCAGAACATGAAGATCTCAAATGCAGGCTTAGTCTCAGTGGATAGATAGTGAACTAACTGGGTGCTCCTGATGTGAACTGCATAAATATGAAGTTTCTGGTCCTCAGAAGAGTGCTGCAAAATGCTGTGAATTTAGCCTGTCAACACCCTCGCTATGGTATTATTAGAGATGCTTTTTTTCCCCCCTTCTGAACTCTGAGGTCGTGTTAAAGGATGGAGACGATGATGGCTGTGATATTTTGAGCCTGTTCTTAATATTCGCCATATTTTTTGCTGTCAGCTATTGTCAGTAACGTTTATGATGAAAAGGAAACATGACAGCTGTTCTTTTTGTTTTGGCCCCTGACGAACTATTCTGTCATGCATATTGTTTGAGCGGGACTCAAGACATTTAGCATCATGTCTGTCATGTATCAAGGCTTGAGCGTTTCGTTAGAAACGTCTCTCAATGCTTTCTTCACTTGTACAAATAAATCCACTGATCTAGCCATATTTTCCTGTAAAATCGTTTCAGAATGAGTCTGGTTTATATTCCCTTAGCTGGCTGTGTGTAATAGGACGGGCTCAAATAGGGGTAATATATGCATGCCTCTGAAACAATCAGTCTTGTTTATCCAGAGCCCTTGAACCTCCAGGATCAGAAAGTTTCTGCAATGAATTCTGATTTGCTAAATCCCTGTCCAATTTATTGCCTCAACTCTGCACAAACATCAAAACAAACTCTCCCCCTTTTTGTGCCACCAGCTGTTAGATTTGGGTGAGAATAACAGAAAGAAAGGGTTGGATGATAGAGACACGGAGGATACACAATTTGTTTATTAATGTCTCTTTCCTTCTCGCCCCGTCTCTGCCTCCCTCCCCTTCGTTTCCTTCTTTCCTGCATCTGCACTGCGGCGCTCGCTAACTGTGAGGGAACAGTAAAATTTTGATTGAGACCTTGAAGGCTGCCTGAGCAGGTGGATTCATTTGAAAGTTTCCTTGGTTGAGCCTCCTGCCACACTCAAGAGTTATATTTGGCGTTAGTGAAATTCTCTTTCCTCAATGTCTATGAAGTTGTTATACGGAGACGGAGCTGCGTGGGTTGAGAGCGTGGATGCATAATTTGTATCTCAGGTGCTCACTGATGTACGCTCGCTTGGCTGGAGTCGCAGCTTTGCCCAAAGTGTAAAATCTCAGTTTATGGTGCATCTGTCCTTTTTCAGCCTTGATGAAAGTAGACGGAAAATGGAATTAAAAGAGTCAGATTTAGTACTCGGCAAGTGATTAATTGCTCAAAGCCACAGTGGCTGTTTGGACATCTGCTTACTTGTTATTGTCTCTAATTAAAATGATAAACAATTAGTAATGCAAATCTGCATCCCTTTGGATTTTGGGAGAAATGCAAAAATATGTTGCTGGACATGTAGCCCGATTGTGATCTGCATATAATAAAGAAAACATGAATTATTATCCGCACTGGAAATGTTTATTCTCGTTTTTTGTTGACTATTTTGAAATCATTTGACCCCACAGGAGGAGTCGAGACTGAGGGTCTACGGTCCTGTGTGTGCTTTGTGCTAAATAGTAACAGGCTCTCAATGAGACTGTCATACTGATGCTACACAGGTGACATGTTTACCATTATTGCCATCTTGATTTAGCGTCTTAGCATAAGCGTTTGCTAATTAGCACTGAATACAAAGTACAGCTGAAACAGAATGTCATTAGTTTGCATAAATAAACATGTTGGATAATTTTTGACCTGATGATGGCGCTAGATGGAAAGTTACTACAACTCTATCAAATTTCATGGCAATATATTCAGTAATTGTTTGGGAAAATTAACACTTTGACCCACTGGGGGCGCTGGAGAACACGAATGTCTGTTCAAAATTCAGGCAACTCATCTAATAGTAGTTAAGATATTCAAGTCTGGACAAAAGTTGTGGCCAATAGCAAGGTTAAAAAAGATGGTATGTACGTCTAGGATTAAGATTAAGACATTAATATTTAGCACACAAGCTGCAGTTTGAACTCTACTAATACTTTCAACGACAGCCCGGCCCTGCGAGAACTTTCTAACAAGCTTCAATTCTCCATTTAGCGCTTGGATTGATCTTTTGCCAGACCCTGCGCGTCAGATGTTTTGGATGTGATTCAACAACCTTTTTGATCTGAACATGGTTGTATATAGACTCAAAAATTCACAAGGAGCATATACTGTAATTCTGCTTCTCATCACACATTTCAAGGTTTTCCTTTAACGTCCAGGAGCAATTTTGCATATTTCTCATTTTCTTTCTTCTTTATTCGTGCTAAGCCGTCCAGATACAACATTTGACACCCGAGCAGACTAGATAACTGTGAAGGAAAAAAAAATAGGCAGCCAAGAGGAGGAACTGTGAAGTGATATACTGCATATCAGTCTATACAAACCTCTCAGATTACGCTTTTTAATCACATATCCACACCAGCAGGGCACTGGGCGGCGGATCTCATTGCAATGACGAAGCATTACATTAGGACTTTGGTTGTGTGGGATATTCCATCACTGAATTTCCCCGTGGTCGTCCAGAAGCCCTCTCCGTTGCCGACTTTATCATAACAGCTTGGGAGTAGATGACCCGCCAGATGTTTGTAATCTCACACCGAGAAGCTTGTGACTGGGGGTTGCAATCAGATAACATAGGAAAGGATTATAAATGGTGACAGTAGGGAAAAAGGCTATAGATTCCGCTGTAATCGCTGATAGATGGCAAACGTCCTCTTTCACCCTCATCACAGGCTACTCAGTGTTTACACCAATATCTGATACATATGCCTGTTTATATTCCAGCATATTAAAAAAAAACCCACAACTCATGATTATGTAGTTGCAGCTGTGAGTAAAGTGACTTTAGAGCTCACACTCAAGGCGCGAGCTCATTTCTTCTCGCTAGATTTTTAAGGCCCCATTGAGAGTGTATGGTTGTGTGGGCAGGTTAATGATATCAGCTTGAGAGTAGTTTTTAATCACGAACAGACTAATGAGATAGGTTGGGCTGGAGTCGCTCCAGCAATAAACAGCATTCCCTGCCTCCCTCCGATTCTCCCTTTCTCTCGCTTTTTTTCCCCTTCTTTCCTGTCCTGCTTTCTTCACCGTCTAAAGCCAAGAATGGGGAGATTTAGAAGAACCTGAGAGATGAACGAGAACACAATGGCGCGGATTAAATGGAATCAGTCATATTTACAGGAGTGAACAGCAGGACAGATTCACCCTGTGGCGAGGCACGAGCAGGTTATTGGCAGTGGAGGAGCGGGATTGCGCGCCAGTCCCGGTGAAAAGTAGGGGGGGGGGAAAGAATTACAGACATGTTCTGGCCGCTTTTGACAGAAAGCGGTATTTGTTTGTTTACATTTATCCTTGAAATGCATAAATAAATATTAATGATGGCATTAACAGGATTTAAGAGTGGAGGGGGGAAAAAATGAAGTAAAGCTGTGGTCAAATGGCTTTAAAGGAACATTGTCATTTATTCATAGAATTATTCATAGTAAATCAGCGGAAGAAAAAAAAAAAGGATCCATTTGTGTTTTTACTGTTTTGCGACTATGAATGCCCCTGCAATGCTGTAGGGAACGGAAGCTCCTTTTATTTATTTTTTTTGAACTCCTTAGTAGTGAAACATGTTTCACTCCATTAGAGAGTGAAAATTGGAGGCATGGAAGTGTAAAGAATTGGACATCAGTCCCCCTAAGCCCCTGAGGTACATCAAGAAATGCTGGCTCGCCAAGCTCTCCCTGTTAAGAGCATGTTCTGCCCGTGAAGATGGCTTCGCAGCAGAGAGTACATTAATGCAACATGTTACTCCACACCAGCTGAGTCTCATGTTACACTTCATCCTGTAACTTGTGGGTTTGGATGGTGGTGGGTCTTAATGAAAGGGCTCACACTTTCTAATCCAATAGGCCTATTTAAAGAGATAACTCGTGACGTTTTCATATAAATAAATTATTTTTACTGCTCGCTATCGTCCACTGAGATAACACTCGCCGAGGCAACCTACATCCAGACTGTAAATTTTGTAGCTTTTTTAAACATCAGTGATAGTAGTCAGAAATGGCCCTTTTTTCTTTTCTTTTTTTTTTTTTTTACTGTAAACGGCAACTACAAAAATGAATGAAAGAACTGGGTTATAGGCATGAGCAGCGATGTGGCTGATTCATTCTTTCACAGTGGAACTCTTCTCTGACAGAAGCACAGAAATCAACATGAAGGAAATTTTTGTGCTTTATGAACACTGTTCTCCTCGCCTGTGTTCACCCCAAGCACTGTTTTAGAAATACACTTCATGGCTATTTTCTTTCTAAATATAGAAGGTAAATGTTTACTTTTCTAGTACTTTTCTGTACTTTTTTAAAAATACTTTTATAGTTTTCTATAATACTATTATTTTTTTGCTTATGTTATTATGTATAACTGCCACTTTTATGTACCACTTTATCGACATGCACTTTTTAACTGTAATGACGATCCAGTCCAATCCAATACCATAAGTTTGGGTAAATCAACATATCAATCATGTGTAGGGAAAACACATACAAGGTGGGTTAGTGTCAATCACTTAACCTCCATTTGAATGATTGGATTCTTGTCTTTATCACTTCATTAGTTGCTGCAAACTCTCAAATTTTGTTTAGACAAGCCAATTCTCTACATTTTTATAAACATGAAGTCAAGTCATGTTTTGTTTTTTTGTTTTTTAAACTGCTCTCTATCTTTGGTGCTTGGTGCTGATGAGATTTGAAAGAAGCCAAGCTCTTGGAAATGACAAAAATCCAAAAATCTCCACTTCCTGTTGACTTTATCAGTCTTGTACTAAATGCAGTTTTAGACTGATTAAGTCAACAGGAAGTGGGGATGTCAGTGATGTAGTGATATAAACTTTGACTCCTGTGCATGATACAGTTACCCTCACTGCGTCCTGCTGCAGAGACACACACCGCTACAGAATTATATGTTGAGCTTTGCTTTTAATTCCCATGCAGACGATGAAAGGAGCATCACTTCCGGGAACCGAAGCTGCTCCAACAAACAATGCAAGCAAAAACGCATCACAGTGCTGGCAACACTGTTTGAGGGACAAACAATTTTTTATAGCAGTGCAAAACCCTCCCAAGCTATAATCGTGTTATCACCAAAGATATTGCGTAAGGAAATGGGGGGGAAAAAACAAAAACAAATTGTGAATTCATAATATGTACAGTACATGAATTTGCTTTTCACTTTATCACTTTGCATTCATCGAGATCAGTTTGTGTTTGCGAGTTACGTCATAGCAGATTAAGCGCTCAGAGTGCTGGTGAGTGTTTTTTCAGTAGGCATGGTGTGAGTCCTGCTCTCAGATTGTGGACATTTGCTTTGGAGCAGATTAAGGGACTCTGCGTGTGCTGTTGGCCTTGTGAGGATAACCACACATCAGCGCAAATTGCCGCACAAACTGGCATGGAAATGGGTAATGTGAGGAGGCCCTGGGCAATAATGTGTGTGTGTGTGTGTGCGTGTGAGAGACGGACAAACAGAAAAAAGAGAGGGAGGGCATGTGTATATGGGTGGCTTTATTCTTTTTAATCATATTAAGTTGGATCATTAGATGGACCCATTTACACAGTGCTTTCATGAGGTGTACAGGACCAAATCCTATTGGATATCAGCCTAATCTACTGCAAAAGCTCTCGCTCTGCAGCCTCCAGTTGCAGCTTTGGTGGGGACTGTGTGTCCCTCGGTGCAGGCCTGGGTATGAACATACGTGGAGCATTAATTTGGCTGAATTAGGATTGAGAACAAATTGCCACTCTACATTTCCCAAATCCAGGCGTGATTGAGAAATAATGAGCAGCTCAGCCCACATAAATGGTTCATGAGATTATCCCCCTCTGAATTATGGAGCTCACCTCTTTGTGGAGTTCAAATAGTTTCATAACCTACAGACTTCTCAAATCTAGATGAAGCCTAGTCAGATAGGACTGTCCTCATCAGGCGAATGTCCTCAGTATTGATGTCAATAACACAATAATTCTTCCACTCTTGTGATATTCGATGAATGTTTTTCACCTTTGTTCTCATCAGATCCTGCACCATTTTCAGCATTGTGCAAAATGTTGCGATAGCCCCAAGGACTCTGACCTTCCCTGGATGGTGAAAGCCTCATTCTAAGTCCACTCCCATCTAAAAACGCTCAAAGATTATCCCTTAGCGGCATTTCATGCTATGATAGCACTAATGGCAAAAATAGAATCATGATCCTCATCGTTGAAAAGAGGATCAGGATGAAGGTCCTGCTGATATGACCTTTCGAGTGGGCTCTGGGGGCCAAAGCCAATACAGTCACAATTCTGGATTTGGCTCAAGAGACCACTGAAATTGGTGATGCTCAGTGGAATCACACGATTTTAGCCTCTGTGTTCATAATGTGAAAGAGCTGCTCTGGTGCTAGATGAAATTCCTGGATCACATGAATGTATTCTCACATTATTACACAAAATTCAAACTGTGTGGCTCGATAGAGATGTGTCAGGTCTTATGATGTGTAATTTTCGCCTGCTTTCTGGGGAAGATCACAGAATGAATTGAAGTTTTGGAGGCTTCTGAGATGAGTCAGAGTCTGGGCCGTCACAATCACACACACACACACACACACATACACACACACATATAAGATGAGAATTTTTTTTTTTACGGTTTGAATGAGTGCCTCTAAACTTGTACATTATAATTAGATTTTTTTCAACTTTTCCAACCTCTAGGTTATTTTCATGCAGTGTTTACAAATTCTTAAAGTGTAACAGCCTCAAAACACATCAAACACTTGTCTGAGTGACTGATAACTTATAGATGTTGTTCAAAGAGACTTTCAAGGATTATAGTATGTGTGTGGTGGTGGAGGAAGAACAAGAGCAGGAGGAGGAGAGAGAGTGACAGAAATTAATAGAGAGCGATTGAGAGGGAATTTGAGTGAGATTTGATAGAAAGAGAGCGTGATAGCGTTGGAGCGTTTAGTATGCAGAACGGAAGGCAAACACTTTTAGCCCTTCTGTCGAAGTCTGGGACTCCACTGCAGTGAGCGGCCTAAACTTTCTCATATAAGCCTTCGCCTGGAGCCACGAACTCAAATATTTCAGTCACATTCACTGAAGCTAAGGAAAAAAATGCCTTATTACTTATGATCAAAGGTTGGTGTTTTCTGGAGGAGACATGGAGCGTCTGCTAGAATTTGCATTAGGAGTTGAAGGCGGGTCATTTTCAGTGAATAGAGAGACATCCAGAAACAGGCGGGGATTCGTTGTTTTCGCTGCTTTTAAGCTCACTTCCTTTGAAGAAAGTTTACATGGGTAAACAGAGCTACATGAAATCAAGATATGAGTATTAGGAATGAAGTGTTAAAGCTCTATCTGTCGGTCAAGTCACATGACCACGTAACCTGTAAAGAGAGAGGCTGCTTGACCTTTATTTCTTTAAATATTTACAATGGGTTCAAAGATGTCTTAGACTCCTGCTGTCAGTGCTGTGTCTTTTGTAGATCTTTCGGGCATTGTGAGAATACATAATAATGTAAACTCATAAACAGAAAACCCTTGAAGGACATTTGTTTACTTCATATTATTAATGTAGAATATATATTTAGAATAAGTTGAGATGTCATGACAAGTATGAAACTCCAATATTATACAAATAAATGAAGACATTAATAAAGAAATAATGACATGAATAAATAATTATGAATTTAACAAATGATTATATTATATATTATTAAACCTTATATTAGTATGACTTCAGCTTATTATGATATTTCATTTGAGTTTTAAAGTGAAAATCACCCACTGCAAATGTGTATTTTTATGTAAGAACATGAATATGAAAACTACTGTTGGCGTCATGTGTGATGTTAATTTAGTGTCATCAGTTATCAGGGTTAAATCCATTTGCAATAACAAGAGGGCTTGTGTGGTTGGAGTGGAAATAGGTACTAGATTTAATGTTTGTTTATGTGAGAGTCTGTTCCAGTCTCCCAGTTTGTGTAGATGTGGAAGACTGAAGAGAAAGGGGGAAATGGAGGAATGTCAGTATGGAGCAGGGGGGAAAAAAAGAAATAAAATATTGAAAATAGTAATGATGATGATGCAATGAAGTAGGACTGGAGCACCATGGGTGGAAAACACTCATGTCAGTCAGCTGTCCTAGTCCACCTACAGTACTAATAATTATTGTTTACCTTTATCACCATTAGCATGTCTCCCTGTTCTACAACCACTGCATTGCACTGTGCCTGATATTGGTTCTGCTTTGGGCCACCCCAGACTCTTCAGAGGTGAGACTGTCCAGCCCCTGAAAAACAACATCATCAGTCATGTCAGCAAAGACCTAAAATCAACAGTCCTTTATAGTCAAGTACCAAAGCCCTCGAGCAGCTATAGGAATGATAACTGTGGTTGATGGGAGGCAAAGTCTGCAGAGGGACGAGGGCGGGACGACTGGATCAACAAAACATGGGACCAAAGGAGACTGCTGTTCATTTCCCACGTCATTCTATAGCCTCAACCAAGTGGATATTGTTGTAACCATGAGGATAAAGGTTCCATAATTTTTACAAAGTGGTCATCTTAGAACAAAACTGAAATACTTACTCAGTTTAATAATAAAAAAAAAGTTGCCCTGATGAGAGGGGTGTCATGTCAGAAAATGTGTTGTTTTGAAGAGAGTTACAAATGAGGTATTTTGTGGTTCAGTTTTGAGGACTTGCTGTAGAAGGGAGCTGGTCCATCAGGCCCGTCCATTGGACTGTCCGGAGACTTCTCACAGAAGGCCAGAGACACCGCCCATCTAAGTATGAGATGATGCATTGTTATTTCATAGAGACATTTTTCGAAGGCTTTTGTGATTTTGTCGTCACACGTCTTCACCCCCTCACCCTTCAGCCGCTCACATGTCCCCAGCCTCTCAGCAGCCGTCAGCTAGTTCATGTTAACTCGAGCAACCAGAGGGAAAGACGCCGCACTCTCTTTCGTCCCTGCTTGTTACAGTGACGATAATTAAGAAATAACATTTGAGTTGAGCGTTAATAATTTATTGAATTTATTTCATAATGTAATGGTTAATTTTTAAACATATTTCTGCATTAATATAATTATTTCATAATGTTTCATTTGTGCATTTAATATTTGCCATTTTCGAGTTTCACTGGCAGGATGTGTACAGAAGTAGTACAACATGGTTTCTGAGCAAATTACTGGCTCACGTCTCCTTGAATTTTCAGTTTAAAATCAGTCAGCGCTATTGGAAGTGGCAGTTAATAACAGCTGCTGCTCCCCTGCTAAAAAAAAGCCAAGGATTTTTTATTGGTTTTGTAAAGCTATTCTGGGTTTGAAGAAAGCTTTAACATATCATGAAGGCCATCATTTCTGGAAGAAAAAAAAGAAAAGAAATAAATATATATACACAATGCAATAATTGAATAAATGGTTAGTTGGATTAGACTGAATAGTGGTGTCTTTTATCCAAAAATATTCACAACCCAATAAAAAAAATTCACACAATTTACAACATTTTTTGATCGACGTCTTGCCGAGATTGTTTCACCATACTTTCACCATATCCGGGATTCATCTCAAAAATGGCTGCTGCATGTTGAAAGCATGATTACATGGGTGTCAGCTGCAGAGTGCGGAATAAGAGTTAAATGCAACATTTTGCTATGCTGATTATTTTCCTTTACCAGGGTTTCTTCCATAGCCTGTAGTTATCTTGATTCTCTGCCAAGATGCTAATGCACGTTGCATCCGGACGCTCGCTGCAGATGGAGGGCCCATAATTAGCTATATTTCCCTTCATCAGTGCGAAAAGGAGAGTAAAGCTGTTACTGACACCGAGAAGTACACTCTGACTGAGGGGTGGGTTGCAGTTTTTGCACCGTCTGATGAAAAAGTTCCTGACGTCCAGCAGGAGCCTGCGGGCTCAGGTCATCATGTTTCTAGGCACTGTTAAATGGAGCTGTGGCCCCAGCATGGCACTGCTGTCAGACCTCACAGCCTCTACCGACAACTTAGGGGGCTTGTAAAGAGGCCAGGGCTGATGGGTTTTTAGTCTCCTTGGGCTGCCAGCTGGAAGAAAATTGGAATGATCCTGTGGTGTGTCAGAGTGTGTGTTGCAGGAAGACATACTCTGATGGCCTAGACACGAGGATGTGTATGTACTGGTGGGAAACCAGTTAGGGATCGTGTCCATGTCATTGTTCTAATGCGTCCAAACGCCTGCTCAGAACTGAAGGGAGGGACATCTGTGTAAGTATAGGTGAAATCCGGGAAGTCCAGTTTGACTTTAAAGGATCATCACACATAAAAACAATGTACTGTTACTGAATAATAATAATAATCATAATATCAGACAATTTTACAACTTTACAATGTTATTATAGCAACAAACATTTTATCCTACATCGTGTAAAATAACATAGTTCATGTTACAAATAATGTACCATGCTCACACATTTGATTGACCGTGACAGTTTGGCAGTGTATTGCAAGATAATGTTGCATTGTGTTGCAACTGCTATTTGCCATCAAAGGTTCAACCCTTTTAGCAGCACAACCCTTTTTTGGTTAGTAAAGCTCCTCAGTATCAGGTGTAAAGAAGTGGCTATGGCCATGGCATATACTCCAAAATGGACGTGGACCCACATGCAGCTCTGTTTACACTGCATTGGGTGTCTGTGTAAACGGATGTGTTCACACATTTTCAGCATGTACAGAATTTAAGTCACATCCCACTTGGCAGCAATGCAGACACGTAAAGTAGAATTTGAGCTGAACAGTGGAGTCAGCAGTGATGAAGGCCTCAGTGAAGGGAAATTAGCCATCCATAATAGCAATGAGTAGGACAAGAGGATGTAATTTTACCAAGCCACTTGAAACAATGAGTAGGGACCTTTCAAAATCCCCTAATTCAGGATTTCCATAAACGTGTCCTGTCAAGTCTTTTTAGGGAGCTCTGTCTGCCAGTGGCTCACTCTGTACATTTTTTTCTGTAATATGTACCTATAGGCATAATTTGCATGGGAGGTATATGGGAGAGAGGCTGCGAAATCTAATCATTGAGTGTGTGTGAGTGCAGAGGATAAACGTATACTCACAGTGTGTGAATGGGATGTAATGTAGTCGTGAGGGCGGATCCTCGCATCTTTGCCAAATGTTCCAAATGTTATTCATGCTAGGAGGAACTCTAGCTTCCTCTCAGCGTGAGTCTCTTTTTCAAAGTCTCTGATCCACAGGCCTTGTGTTTGCCAGCATGGAAATGCTTCTGATGATCAAGCTAATTTAAAAGTGTGCTCTTGAAGTCAAGACACTTCATAATATTTTTATTGAAGAAGTGCCTTTTAAGTAATAATCCATGACAAGGACTTCTGTCGGAGAACACAGTGGTGATTCCTCCCAGAGCGTGTTTTGCAGAAGCATCAGCACTGATTTCGAGTAAATGAAAAACGGCAGCCAACAGAAAGATATACATGGTAGCGTGAGCGGTGACAGCCACTGTAGAAAAACATGGAAACAGCATCAGTGGTTTGATCCTTTGCTCTCTGGTGGGACATTTTCAAGCCAGTTTGAGTTTAAGCGCTTGCTGTTTTCTATAGAGACTGAAAAATACATCGTAGGGGAAGGGGAGATTCAAACATAGATGAGTCAGTCAGGAAAACATACTTTTCTTTATGCCTTGTCTTACAATTTGTCTTTCACTACAAAAGATGTTATACATTAAATGCGTGTGTATGTATAATAATAGGAAATGTTTGGAAATATTGAATCTGGATTCATATTCTAATCTCTGTAATAAATGACATGAAAGACAAAAAAAAAGAAAATGATCTTGAATCTAGAGCAAACCTAGCAAAAGATACTTAATTATTGTTTCTACACATTTTTTTTATTTAAATCTTTTTGAATATTTGATCCAGTGAGATAACAAACTAAGCAAACTGTATAAAAAACAAAGTTAACAATGACCTTGCATCAACCACTTTCCCTTTTTTTTATGTATATATATGAGTAAAATATAAAGGAATGCTTTCTTTGAAAAAAAAGCAAGAAAAAAAGAAGAAGAAAGAGAAAGTCTTCTCACATTCCACAGAGGGAATATTAAATAAAATATATGCTTTTAGATGAATGTGTAATGACGATATTGGCTGAATATCACAAAGAACTTTTTTTTTCATTTATCACAGCTTTAGCAGACTTGTTGAACTCTTTTACAGTGGAGGAGTAGCTGCAGAGGAGAAGCAACCGGTATGAACATGACAGTCATTTTAACATATGATTGGGATCCAGAGTGCTGTTTTGATGATTGCCTGAGCGGATGTAAGGAAAGGTTTGATGGAGTAAGACACGATTACTGGCATCCTCTCAGCCTACAGCTGCTGAGGGTATTGGGACTCTATTGGAGAGGCCTTGTTGATTTTCTCCGTTGATTCCTACTCAAGATCGATATCTCCTCAGGTCCCCTTCAGTCCTCTTACGTTCTAGGGTTAATCGACGACAATGGAAAGCTTCAGGGATTTGTGGGGACCCTGCCTTCTAATCCTTTCGCTCTGTGGAAGATAAACTGAGGGCTGTTGACAAGATCTTGAGTTAATTTGGTGCAGAATATAAGTCTCTCCCTTCTCCTGGCCCGTGGACACGTCAGCCTGGACTCACCACAGGCAACTTGCCCCAGTAGAACTTTAAGTGACATCTGAAAGCTTATTTTATATTCAGATGTTTTCTACTTTATTTTCCATGTCAGGAAAGCAAAGCAGAACTTTATATGACGCCTCTAGGGTCCCTCTGCTCTCAAAGTCATTGTTGTGATGTGAGGAGTCACTTTTTGAATATTCCCATTGCATTTTCATACACTGTTTAATAATTCACCGAAAATTATAAGGAATGTGGCAGTGTGTGTAATATACATAACTAGGTCTAATGGTATGCTGAATTTCATCAAGCTGCCCGGGGCGTTTCACTCGACATCATCATACTGCATGCGCAGCAGTCACTTAAGACTTGTATATATACTGCATGGATGGATGTTGGCGTCGGATCGTGACCTTGTTTTAAATTGCATATTACAGCATAATCATTGTTTGATCTTTCAGCAAGCCTTAGGAGGTTGTACTAACAGTTGCAACTAATAAAGATCAAATAGATTCTGCTAATTTAACTTCAATATGAGTTATTCTTAGTCAATGGTTCATGACCGTAACAGATCAAAGTTGAACAGGTGGTCACATCATTTGAAAAGTAGAGGTGGAAATTTCAAAACGCACAAATCGCCGAAAGAGTAAATTCATGTTGTCCCTTTGTTTCTGTTCTTTGTTTCACTGCAAGCGAGCTCACGCCGGTCTTCTCTGGAGCGTGTCAAGCACTGTGATGCCAACGTCCTGAAGAGGCTGAGGAGAAAACAAACAAAATCTGGACGCCTGAGGTTTGGGATGAGGCCAGATTTGACAAAGCAGTCAGTCATCACTCTCCCAACAATCCTGAAAACAATGAACACGCCACAGTGGGCCTGCCATCTGTTTGGGAGGAGGAATGTTGTTCGACTCTCAATATGGTTAGTGAGACATAATATGAGCTGCTGTTAGTGCTAAATTTAAATGCGTTTTGTTCAAATTCAAATGGACTTTGGTTCTCATTTTGAGCAGTTTTGCTGACATCATCCCAGAATACGGTCCCATCTAATGTAGCTTTTCCTCATCTCATTAAAGTAGTTCAACAGCATTGAAGCAAAAAAGATCTTCATTAGGTACCTGTCCAGTCATTAGTAATTGTAATTTAGTAATCCAGTAATGGGTTTTACTGTCTTTCTTAGAGTATTGGAACAGTTATTATTTTTACCATTGATTCACCTATTGATCATTTTTGTGATAATTTAGTCAATAAAATGAAAATAGTGAGAAAAAAAACTCTGAAAGTGAGGCCAACAGTTCAAAACCTATAAAGATTGGATTTATAATAAAGAAGCTGGTGCTCGTGTGCTCCTGGAAAATACCACACAAAATCAAAAAGAAATCTACGAAATAAGAACTTTTATTCATAATATATTCATACTTGTACACAAGTAAAATAAAATGCATATCTATGATTCCATTGCAATCTCCATAAACAAACTGACAGCATTCGTTTGGTAAATGCTACCCATATACCCTTTCTGTCATGAAAATACAACTAAAATTGGGGGAGGTAAAACATTTCTTTTTATAAACATAAAAAACATAACATGACCCAACAAATGCATCACTTTGAATAAATAATGGGGGGGAGATCGTTTATCTTCATTAAACGGACCCAACATTCTTTGTGTGCGCTCTGTCTCTGATTTCCTGTAGTTGATGTTTTTGTTTTTGTCTTTTTTTTTTTTTTCATTCTTCCGGTGGTCTGTCTAAGCAGTAAAAGCTTTTAAGAGGGAAAGGGGAGGAGTCTCCGAAGTGTAGCTTAGACACGGTACAGTTAAGTACATAGAGAACAAACAATTTTGGGCACCAATTCATTATATACATTAGATCTGTGTTCTGTAAAGGCATCCATTTTGTTAAATGTACTCTAACGTCCTCGTCCATGTTTGTCCTCACCCACGGTGGGTCAACGTGACTCCTCGCTTTTCAGTCACTGTCTGTTGTAGATGTCACTGCATCTTCTGTTATCATTGTCATGAGCATCAACAATCTTGAGTCCTGTGTTCAGAGTGAGATCAGGAGTCCTAAGACATGGCTAGAGATATCCAGATCATGGGAATGAAGAGAAAGCGCAGCACTTGCAAAGTAGAACCCTGGCCTTTGATGCACTGGGTGTCCGATTTGGGCTTTTTGGAACACTTCTTTTTCTTTTTGTTTGATGCTGTAGATGATTCCAGATTGTCTATAAGGTCAGGGTTTAGGTTTTCCAAAGACTTGTCCAGGGTGTTGGACAAGGTTCCCAGCGGTCCATCATTCTGCTTGTTCTGGGTCTCGTTTTTTGTTCGTTCCGGCTCCTTGTATTTAGTCTTGGACATGTTCTCCTTTTCCTTGAGGGGGTTGTTGGTGATTTGACGACTCTTGCCAGACAGGATGGAGGACTTGTCGTTATCTCCGAGACAACACCTGGGAATGGTGTCTCCCAGGGGATTTTCAGTGGAGGAGAATTTCCCAGACTGTGCCTTAGAGCTGAAGAGATTGGTCTGGATTTGAGGCGTTTCCACACACCCCTCCAAGTCTTCACTTTTCAGTCGTTTCAGATCCTTTCCTGCCAGGAATTCGGGAATATTGCACTCCAACTCAGAGCTGGAACCTTTGAAACGTTTGAACCAGTCCCACAAGGTCCTCGCCCTGCAATCACAGATCCACTGGTTCCCATTTAAACGCAAATACTGGAGAGACACCAGTGCGTCCATGGTCTCCCCCGTCAGGACAGTGAGATTGTTGAAGAACAAGAACAGGGATTTCAGCTTACCAAGATCACTGAACGCCCTTGGCTGGACATAGATAACTCGGTTCTGGTGTAGCAGCAGCCGATCCAGATTGATTAGGCCTCGAAACATGTTGTCTGTCACTATCTTGATTTTGTTGTTGTGCAGGTAGAGATAGGTGAGGTTGGCAAGGTCCAGAAAAGTGTCATCATGCAGGGTTAGGATGTTATTGTCCTGCAGGTAAAGGTACTGTAGGGAGAACATTCCTCGGAAAACCCCGATGGGGAGCTCTGACAGGCCACACCTGTGCAGGTGGAGGGTGTGCAGCTTAGTTAAGCCCCGGAAGGCCGTAGGGCTGATGGTGCGGAGGTTGCTGTTGTCTCCGATGTCCAGTTCCTCCAGTTTTTCCAAGCCGTAGAAGGCCCCAGCCTCGATGTAGCTGATGTTGTTGGAGTAGAGCCAGAGAACAGTGAGATTGTGGCAAGAGCTGAAGCTGGTGGACCTCACCACCGTTAGCTTATTGCTCTGGAGGAATATCCGCTGGCTCCGCACGGGGATCTCAGTCGGGATGGAAAACAGTCCTTGTTGTTGGCAGGCCACAGTGGGCCTGGGCTCACTATAGCACACACACTTGGCAGGGCAGCTGTCAGTTTGAGGCACAAGGTTCAGCCACATCACCAGAAACAGGAGTCGCCCCCCTATGGAAACAAGAAAGAAAAAACGAGAAACATCAGTGGATTAGTAAATAATGTATGTAAATATTAAATGTCACAGTTCCAATATAGTCGCAGAAATCTGTAGAAATAGATTAATTCAGGTCAGAATGTAATATGCATAAAGCTTTGAAAGAACACCCTCCATTTTAATCAGACAACATAATTGGAGAATCAGTCGACTATAGAGCATCAGAATAGCTCTGATAAAGCGTAGATGAAATAGATATTAATCTCTCTTTTTTTGATATTCATATGCCTGAAAATAGGTTTTTGAAAACATTAAGTATGCCACTGTGCGAGCAATATTCAATATGCACAATTTAAGCCGACGACACTGCACACTATCAAATTACATAACCAGCAGAATCCAAAACATTTTCTTGCACAAAGTGAACATTCAGCACATTACTACAGAACAGGGAATCCTCCTGATAACAGTGATTCAGCATGTATTTTAACAGTGAACTTCTTTGGATGTGGGGACACATCTCCTCCCCCGCTGCCTCCGCTGACGTGAAGACTTAAACAGCCGGAAGAGAGTCCTGTGAAGGCAGACTCGTTTAAAATTGGGCGTGTGGCTTTTATGTGGAATTAGCTCGCTCTAATAGGGCGGACATAACTAATGGTGTTTCAGCGTTCCTGAGGTTGACATTTAGCCTGACGCTGGGAGATAAGCTTTCATGCCAGGCTAAGAGATTGATGCCTGGGGGCCAAGGTGGAAAGAGGTTCTACAGAAGCCCTGCTAGAGTTTCCACTGCATAGCCATGACTGAAGCATTTTTTTTATAAGTGCAGCATGAAGATGAGATATATGCAAGAGGTGTGGTAGCACTCAGAGCCAGCCTTGTAAAGATTCTTGTATGCATTTGCCCTGAAGGCAACCATGTTTAAAATAAGGCGTATTCTGCATTTGCTTGCATTAATTATTTCTGCTTGTCCTCTGCTATGGTTAAGATCAGTTTGCTACACAGCACCACGATAAGTGAAATGGACTGGATTTCCACATGTGAATGATCATTTCTGACATTACACGGTTGTAGGGACACCTGAGGTAAAAAAAAAAAAATACAGTGCATCTGTCGGGGCTCATTCATTCCTTCATGTCGAGATGATGGCGTCAAAGTGTCACAGGCTGTGTCAAGTATCAGCATATAATCGCAGGTGCTCCTCCAAATCTCTGAATCCTCTTCTGCACCTGCCCTGACTGAGAGATTTCCAATCTCCGCTCCCATGCACATGTGAGGAATCCCAGGCTTGCAGGCATGACAGGTAGTGAGGCTGTGGAAAAATGCATGAGCCCCGCTCAGCCCTCCCTCCATTCCCACTCTCCCTCTTCTCATTCCCCTGCAATGTGTTGTGGTGAAGCTCATCTCTGGACCTTGTTAAACGGAGCTCTGGTGTGGCCTGACAGCAGCCCTCTGCTGCACTTTCCTTCCAATCTCCCTGCTCAGCCGTCAGACTGCCACCGGAAAGCTGTCAAGACTTTCCACTCTTTCTGCATCGCAGCACTTTTCCCTCAGCACTGCCTAACAATAGCAATATTTTATCGCGCAGCACGCTTCGTGTATCTTCTCTGCCGTCTTCATTTTTTTCCCCCCCTGTGCTGTCTATTCATTAACAGGCTATTTCCACCCACGCGTTGCATGTCAAAGCCTGGTTTCCTCAGCTCTCGGCATAATATGTCTTGTCTTTGTTAGCGTCCTGTTGAATGACAGAATAAGCCCCACAATGTCATCAACTCCATCCCAATTAGTTTTTGCTCACTAACAGCATCTTCACATCTGCAACAAACTGATTGCATTACCATATGATTACAAACATAAATCCCAAGTCACGGCTTCCTGACACCTTTTACACTTTCACTCCTGCATAACCTCATTTCTGAGAAACCTCTGCGTGACTTCACAGTTAGACTCGTCACCTCTCACTCTGGAGACTCGATGCTGTGTTCACATTATCGATCTGCCAACAACGCTGCTCTTTCACCCCCTTTTTTTGATCTCTACTTTGTCGTCTTCGCTTCTAAATCGTGGCAAAGATTACACTAAAAGGAGCCAATGTTTAGCTATTTGTCCTCACAGCTGTTGTTGATACGAACTCTAATATCTTAAAGTACAGCATCAGGGTTTTTGGGTGGGGGAAAAAAAAATCCATTCCTTATCGTCTTTTGCCAGCTTTGGTTTCAACGCTTAATCTTCCCCTATCTGCTGTGTCAAAACAAGGCCCCAAGCTCTGCCTTCCTGTTTCAGACCCTGCCAGTGGCCACCCTTCTGAGAGCCATATTATTGTACAGCGGCAAATCATCACTCTGTTTAAGAGCAGACAAGCCTCTTTGTTTCCTCCTGACTGACACTGTTGCCCCTCCAGCTCTGAGTAGAGTACATCATTTCACCTCCTTCCTCTCCTCCAAGACTAGCACTTCTATTTACAATAGGAGCTGCCACACATATACACACTTTGCTTGCTTAATTCAATTGTCTGACAAACCAAATTCTCTAAAATCATGTGATGTAGTTGAGGACACTCCGGTTAAAAGATTAAATTTGGCTGATATTAGTCTTCCACCAAAAATTGGAAATCCATCTCTCTGTGTCCCTTTGCTTGGATCGTGTTATGATATTGCTTCACTCAGCCAGCTTCAGGCATGACAATCTGAAAAGCCTGCACTGAAACCTGCTTTGTCCTGCTTAAACAGCTCACCTTTGTACCCACCTCCACATGCCACACAAGAATTTCATCAGCATGCTTTTCAAAGGGAGTTCTGTCCCGTGGTCAAAAAATTAAATAGTGGGAGTGATAAATTGGGACATGGAAGTGCAGTGATGTAGATGAATAACTTCAAGCCCAAAAATACTGGTATAAGTTCTCAGCTAGAGGACAATGCATTCAGCAGCAAAACTGAGAGAACCCCACAGGAGTGATGTGAGTGGGCACAGACATCTTTGTTTACTTATTGTATGAGCTCATCACTTAGCCAGACTCCTCGCTCATTTGCATGTGTCCCTGGCATGTTTGCGACTCCAGAACAAACTCTCAGCCTTCCTTTGTCTTATTGTGAAAACATGACACCCACAAACCCCCCATTCCTCACGCTCCGTAACCTGCAGTGAACACAGAGTGCACGTCAGGACGGCGCGTTCAGGGGGGCCTCCGATTCATCACGGTGGCTTTACTTTGAAGGGCTGGGGATTGGGCAGGGACGGCTAACATGACAGTCTTATCCCCTTGGCCCGGAGTGGAAGTGATGTCTCTGTCAGAGATGAATCACGGTAGTCCTCCAGAGGGACCTCCTGGCCTCTTTCTGAAATCATACATTATTGTGTTGCTCAGAGGCGAGCCTGCATTTAATATAGTCATGATCGTTCTCTCTAAGGTCATGTATCCTGTGTGAATCCATCCATGCATACATAAATTGTTTTTATATCATGTTGAGGGAAATAAGTTAGAGGAAAGCGTATAGGATATGACAGTTGTATGAAGCCCAATTTTGGCACAGCCAAGGCAGCTATAAATGACTTTGTGAGGCGAGAGTAATAAAGGGCAATAAGTCGGTCCGGCACAGACTCGCAAAATCACACACACAAAATTGTTATGAGTGAACACAAAAATATGAAGATTATATTCCTCCACAAAGAAAATATGTTCAGATTTTTTTTTTGTTTGTGTTGTTTTTAAATCAATTTTAAACTGCACTGTGACTCTTGTGACACTTCACTATTTTCAAGGTCAGAATTTTTTTCCCCCCAAAGTCTGACATTTAAACCTTAGTCAGACGGGCAGGTGACTGGGAGTCTGCCATCTTTTTTATATCAGTTATCATGGTTGCTTTTTTTAATCTGTGCTGATTTCTGTTTTCTCTCTCAAGTCTGTCGTCAATGGCTGACTGTTCTGCCTCCTTCTGCTCTCCCTTCTGGTACTCAGTATGACATGTGGTCAACTTGACTATCTAGCCACGACAAACCCTTTTTGAATTACACATAAAGCAGGTCATTAGTTATGTAAAAATGCTCTTTAATGACAGTCTCCCACAACAGCTGCAGTTCCGTCAAAGTTCAGTTTAAAGTTCAAAGTTGGTTTATATGAGATACTGTACTGAGGGTGAAGAAACTTTACTCTTATTACTCTAAATGAATTCCTTTTCGTCTGCTTAAACTTTTTCTTAACTAAATTCTAAATCAGTGCTTCGACTTTCACTCACAGAGAGTTTTTGATAAAGTACTACTTTTGGAAAGGCGAGAATTACAGAGTAGCCTACAGTTACACTGTCATGGCAGACCAGGAGAATATTCCATTTAAGTTTGCTTTGAACCTCTTTTCCCTCATAAGCCTGTGAAAAAGTTTTATTATAGAGAAGAAATGGTCTTCACTTTCAAGAGCATCACTGAATTGCAGAGGGATTGGTTGGTAGGGCATATTCATATGCAAAAGGTTGTGATCAGAAGCCACATTGGCCCTTTTATGGCTACCATATTTACTCTGTCACTGAGAGAGCAGTGTTCAAAAGAGATACTTTTCCTCTTTTACTCAGTTTTCAATGCAATTATTCTTACTTCTAGGTCAGGTAATACTTCTTCACTTGTGCATTCCAGTACTTTTATAACTTTCTTAATGGTGTCTTAACTATTACGATGTGACTGCACAACCATTTGACCTTTGACTTAAATGATAAATGGATTAAATGTTTAATACTGAAAAAGTCACTGTATTCAATCTGGAAATGAATCATCTTAAACTCAATTACGAGAAGAGTGAGCACACATAAGCGCACAAAAAAACTGCTACCAAAAAATCTGATTTGTTTAGTTCCTTTCAAAAATGTTGTGCTTCACAACATCAAAATAAAACAGAATCTGATATAATTACAAAATAAAAGCATTATAAAAAGGGTAATTGAAAAAGTACAAATAAAATGAAGTACATGATAAGATATTAAAATAATAAGATAGTAGGACTGATTAACAGAAAAACAGCAAGGAATTAATTAAGTGAAGCACATTTAATAAAAAGATTTGAAAAGACACTTTTGTGAGAGTTATTGAAAGGTCTGGTGCAGTTTGAATTAACTGAAGATTGGAAAGGTTATGTTTCCTTAAGCATAAGTACAGTGAGTTACAATAGTCTAGATAACATGTGATGATTGCATGAAGTGTGGTGAGATGTGATTATGAGTGACATCTGGGCCTGTGATAATGACTTTGGATTTGTGTGGAGGAAATCATTCAACAACCAGAACTTAGTGGTGGAGCATAATAAAACTGTGTGTCATCTGCACAAAAATGGAAACTAATATTGCAGATTATGTGTCTTAGCAGTAAATGGGGAAAGGCAGGGAGCTAAAGACCGACCCCTGAGGTTCCCCACAAAAGAAAGACTGTGTGGGTGATCTGCAATTGATCTCTGTGCTGTGGCCCACGCTCAATCAGTCCAATCTTTTCTCACTTTATTTAAAATTTCCATCTCACATCCTAAATTACTGTTCTTTTTCTAGAACCACAGCCAACGTTTTGTTCAGGATTGTGGGGTCTAGTTATGTTTTTTTGAGAAACATTTGGATGATTTCAGACTTAAAATCATCACTGACAGTACCAGATGTGAGAGAGGCATTGATGAAATAAAAGGACAAATTAGCTTTAAGACGTCTTTAAGGAAGTGGGCAGAGAGGAAATCAAGAGAACAGGATGTGGGCTTCATATTGCTAATGGTCTTGGTCAAATAATCAATTGATTCAGGGTGAAATAACTTATGAGAGCAGGACAGATGACGGGTGGGGTAAGTTAATTTCCTATTGTGATGGCTTTGTTGGGAAAGATAGATATATCTCTGTGGACGACTTAGTCACACTGGGGGGCATATGTGGGTCAGATAATAATATCAGAGCACCCTGGTGTTATGCTGGTTTTTCCCACTTACCCGCCCATTTATTGAATCCAGCTTTACTAAGCTGGACTCCATCTGGATTTGTCACTGAGATCACTGATCAAGCCTTCAATTTGTTAGAGATCATGTCTGATACGGGAAAGCTCAGAGATGCCCATCGTTGTATGTCGCCCAGTCACTCAAGTGGAGAACCACATCCTGGGGCAAATGGGCAGCAGTGATATAAGATTGTTTCAAACAAGAGGCTAAAAACAAATGAAATCCCACAACAGCAACAGTAGCGATCCCACGGAATCAAGCGAATACCGACACGGACGCAACGACAGATTTGTGCTTGCCCTTACATCATTGATGAACCAGATGCCATGATCTTAAATAAATATGCACACACCAGATTAAACAGGTTATTCGGGACATGATGGACCAGAGAGTCGAGCCGAAGTCCCTTGGCTAACCGTGGAGTGTTGCAGGGGCATCAGTGGCGGCTTCAGCATGCAGACGAGGACACAATTAGAAGATGAACAGGGGGGACAGATGAGGTCCTGTTTGACACACATCTGACACAGCACTTGCCCAAGCAGATGGCTCATGAATAACTGAGGGAACCGGAGGTCGGCAGGCAGAAGGAAAAACAGAGCCACAGTGTGTGTGTGTGTGTGTGTATAGAAAAAGAGGTTCTACTTAGATCTTTATGCATGTGTGAACATGTGTGCACATACATGGAGCCTGTCCTTGTCTACGAGAGGGATGAAATCAATAGCAAACACATAGAGTGAATACTTCTGCTCTGGCATAACTGCAGTCAGCACAAAGGTTGTCATATGATGCTACCAAGGAGTGACAGCAGTAACAATACGCAGCCGGCCGGCAGTATCCTGACAGATAGAGAGAGAGAGAGAATGAGCTCACAATCAGAAGGCTGTCGGATCAAATCCCCGCTCGGCCGGCCAACAATTGGAAGATAAAGTGAAAGTGAAGAGTTCTCCCTTTCAACATCAAATTACCATCGACCCTTGAGTGATGCACTGACCTCCCAGCTGCTCAAATCCTCACTCAGCGGGATATCAGTCAAGACTCTGCTGTGCTCAACCTTTACCAACTGTTGTTGTTGTTGTTGTTGTATACACTGGTGGAAAGGAACTTGATAAAGCAAATTTACTCCAGCAAATCTGGACTTTCCACTTTCGTATGTATGAACATTTCCAAGTGGTAAACTGGACAACTACCAACAACACAGGACACATTGCATCCGTATCCACATGTGCATTGAAGAGTCAAAGTGAAATTATCATTACTTCAATCAGAGTAATTACATAGTTTGAGTTCATTCATTTAGTAATAATGGAGACATGAATGCAGATAGAAATTCTTTAGTATGTGTTGAGAAAGGCAAACTGGGTTGGTATCATGTTATTTTAAGTTTTTACAAATCAATGAAACTGCAGTTGATTTTTCTGTAAACAAATAGATCGATCCATGGTTAACACACTTCCCTTGTGCCATAAATCAAGCCTTCGTTATTCCTTGTGATGTTGTACCCAGGATTGTAGGGAGTCAATCTAAAGGTTCTATAGACTCTATGTGGTACTTCAAAATGATAAGTTAAAGCAAATGAACTTGTCAATTGCCAGGATAATTAATATTACAATGATTTAGTATTGCAATCCTATCAAATTCAGTGGGGGGCTGAGATGGTACAGTGGTCAAAATCGATGCGGCACAGGCTGAGATATTCTGACTTTTAGTCCCTAGGTCAAGCTCCAGAAGCAATTGATCCTGCACCTACTACTGCAAATCGATGACCATCCTTTATCTGCCCTTCCTGCCTCGTAAATGCCCATGTCTTTCAAACCCCATGGTTCCTATTGAAGGCTTTCCGATACAAATTTGTAGTCTACAAGTCAGGGTTGAGATGCTCAAGGCCTGTCAGCTGAATAATTTTGTGAGTTGACAAAGCTCCTCCAGAGCCACAGAAAACATTATTCAAATGTTTTCACAGGCTGTGTAGTACTCCTTGTGACTGCTAAATAGTCTACGGCATGCAAAATTGGTGAAATGTCCTGTTAAGAAAAGGATAGCTATTCCTTACAGGACTGCCTCTATATAGGTGCAGCACTCCTAACTATCAGTCAACTTAGCTGATAAAATGGCAACACTTATTCTTCTAAATGCCGTTTAAGGTACCTGGAATACAGTTAGGTATGCTTAAATGCCACTACAGAGGATTAATTGTAGTGTGGTGGCACAGAGCCACTGGATTAGGGGGCAAAAAATGGCTCATTCCTCAAAACTCTATTGTATATTTGGCAGCAAACGAACTTGCCCTCAGTGCCGCTACAGCTCACTGTGAAATGTTCCACGGAAGGCGTTGGGAGTCAAGTCTACCCGTGAGGTTTTGCAGAATGGCTCAAATCCAGCTTTCTTCCCGCCTCCACATGTCACAGACATGGGCAATTTTCACATGTTGAAACCGTGTAAAATGCATAATTCAAGTAATGTAAGCTGAAAATAATGCAGGCATCCGCCGAGCGTGAGCGTGTGGGGGTGTCCAGATGTACTCTTCAAGCCACAGAGGAGCAAAAATTCGGAATGCCCTACTTTGGGTTTTTTGCCGTGCGGGCTGCCAGTAGTGCAGCCAAGCATTTTTGCTTAACAGAGTGTATAAGGCTTTATCTTATCTACACATGGCTGGAGAGAAAATAAATGAGGGTAGCTGCTACAGTACATGCCCCATGTGTCTTGGTGTTGCTTAGCTTTCAGGCAGACTTTAACACAGGTGTTAACAACACTTTAGTAGGCATCCTTTTTTTTTTTTTTTTTTTTTTTGGTCTAAAACAGTGTGTCATTCTCCTCAGGTACTAAGAGGATTTGTGTGAAAAGCTATTGTGCCAAGAAATACACAGCGATGAGGAGGCAGCACTGTGTCAGATGAGATTTAATGTAATATCAAGCATCCCGACCAGGTGCTTGAAGTGACCTCTGAGGTGTGTCTGCTATGTCATTACTTCTTATAGTTGTGCCATATACGGCTATTTCTAGGCTGCTTTGAAATGTGTGTTCCTATGTTTCATGTATGAGTGTTACGATATCATTTTTAATGACATCTGGAGTTTGAATTATTCGGGGCTTTTGTTTGTATATCCAGAGGCTGTTCCCCATAGTTAATGGATGGATGAAGAATATCAGTCTTCTGGTGATACGACAATATAACACATATAATACACTTTATGAATAAATACTACCAAAAAATATATATTGTTAATTTTGGTGGATGCATTTTTTTCAATTCTTACATTTTGGCATTTTTGCCACAGCTTCAAGCAAATCTTGTTTGTGCTGCAATTATTGTCAATTGAATTATATTTAAAAAAAAAAAAAAGAGAGAGAAATGAAAAAAAAAAGTGTTTGATTTCAGAAGTGTGTGTATTATGTGCATGTGTTTTATGCCTCTGAGGAGAAGGGTTGTATCATATTTTAAAATGAGGTCCTTACGTTTCAGGTGCTCTTTGAAAAAGCATGATTCACCACCACTCCCAGAACCGGTCTGTCACGCCGTTCTGGTGCTCTCGTGTCAACAGTTTGGAGATGACGAGGAGTGTGAGCCCTCACGGTTAATGCACTGCACTGGCGTGAAAGCAAATGAGGCCTAATGAATCTCTGTTGCATTGTCTGAAAAAGGATAACGGCCCCAGTAAATATTCCATGATGGCTCCGGGATAATGCTAACACCTCCTCATGTGAAGTGTCAGCTGGAGAGGGAAAGAGCACAGACAGCACCCACAGGCAGCCTCACGTATTTGGGCATGCGAAGATGAGAAAACACATCGAGGTGGTCTGAGCCGAGAACACGCTGTAATGAGCGGTTACACAGTTTGACGCTAGTTTGATGCCATTGTGTGCTATGCCTACTTTGCTGTAGGCAAAAGAATTGGTCTATTCTGTGTTACAGGCTTGGAAGTGCATGGAGCCGGTGCCAACATTATACACTCCACATCTTTCTGACAGCTTCATTACGACGAAATTCCTGTGTTTGGCAGCAGCTCTCTTAGACGGGCACTTGTTGTGCTCGTCGAAGAGAAACTAGCTCCAGATGAAGTGTTGTGTTTGTGTGAGTTGCAATTGGGGAAAAAATACATCAAAGAAGCACTTAATCTTTGGACCAGTCTGGACTAAACCAAAGTCATTCTCTGAGTAATCTATTTAGTTGGTTTGGAGAGTTGCTCTGAAGGAAAGTGTAGCTGTAGGGGAAACCAAAAAGGATTTCTAAATTGCCAGCACCTCTGCGGCTTTGTTCTTGACATGGGCTCTCTACTTAACCTTGCAAAGCCCTTGTGCCCAGGATAGAAACAATTGCGAGCACACACATTAGTCACTCCAAGGTTATGCATAGGCGAATGTACTGTACGGCACAGAGTGGTATTTGGAGTAGGCAGATTTCTCATTCATGTGAAAATGCAATGAGTGATACAAGTAGATCCACTGCCTGAGGCGAGAGAGGTGGTGAAAATGAGCCTGAGAATGCTTCACAAGACAAACCATTATTGACACCCTTTTTACTGCCATAATGTGTCATCTAACCTTCCTCAGCCTTCTCCAGTTTCGCAGTATTGCACTCTGCTGGATCGGCCAGCTGACTGTGCAGACTGGCTGCAAATATGTCATATGCAATCACCTCAGAGTGACTGAGACGGGGCCCCAGCGCAGAAAGACATGCTTTCACCAGCAAGTGCGGCTTCAAAGAACCGCAAACATCTCTGTACTCATCCTCACTGAGGTGGATACAAAGCATACTATGCCCATATGTGAGGGCACAGCAAAACGTACACAGATCTGTTTGGTTTAAGAGATTTGACTCGCAACTGCATCTGCTATATGTCCACGCATGCAATCAAGCATGCATGTTACTGACATTTAAATAATCTGAGTAAAAGAAAAAAATCTGTTTTAAAATGGGCAAAGAGTCTGTGAGCTGTCACTGCACAAGTCAAGCTGCTACAATATACTATATTTCTATACTAACAACAGATCGAATCACAGAGTGACTATGTGGGTTTATCACAACAAGCAACACCTTTCACAGAGTGTAATTACCTGACTCAGCAGTTCCCTTCGCCTCTAAGGAGCATTTTAGCATCTTTCAGCTCAGTGTTTTACTTTTATGGCCTGCAACTTTAATGTGTTTGTTTAATCTCACAGCTCTCTGCACCGTCATTTCCAACCACAGTAGACAGCTGATTGTAGTGTAAAATCCAATGTATCAGGAGATGGACACAGTTAGTGACCAGTGAACATAGCAAAGCATTTGAATATGGATTTAGATTCATTAGAAAAACACATGCGTCAATTGATGTTGGTTTAAGTTTAAAAAAAAAAAATCAAGTGGTCTGCAGTTTATTCACTTGGTGCATTTTGGCACAAGAACTTCGTAGGGTGTTTTTGAGGATGAATAATAATTTCAGCATTACATAATTTTTCTTTTTTTTTGGCATCGTAGGTTTTTAAAATTTACTCAAATCTTAAAACCTCCTCTCCCAACTATTCTCTGACTATGAGATAGTTTTAGCAATTATGTAACATTTTGTCGTGGACTTTCATTTTGAAATTTCTGTGTTGAAACTCACCATCTGCGTCTAGTTCTCACTGGATAACCGATAAAGAAAATAAGAAATAAGTATTCATTAAAACATCCTGTGCCAAGACACACTGGTTGAATACGGTGCAGACTCTGCCAGTGAATCAGTTAGTGTTGCAGAGTTATTCTGTCCACATTAAAAATACAGACGGACAGACTGACATAGCTCTCTGTGAGGTGACATGTCATACAGCACGGCGCTCATCAAGCTGTTATTTGTGATTCCAGCCACAAAGCGGCTTCGCCTGCATGACATATGGGAGAGTGTTCATTTGAAAGGGATGAAAGGGGGAATCACGTGGGATATACGGCCCATGCCTTCTAGAGAGCCGGGACATTTTAATGACGTGTGAATGACAGAGAGCGACTGGAGGAAGGGAAGTCGATGAGATCTCAAGAGGAAGAAGATGAATGAGGCAGATGACTGGGATGAGGTGGGCATCTGGCGCCCGGTTTGCAGTCTGCGGTGACTGACTGGTTCGTTGTTGTGCGAGCGCTATTTACATGGTCTACTTCATCACATCAGAATGTCTGCTCATTCTTAATCCCTCAACTCATACTTACAGCCTATTCAGTTTCTCCGTCTCACACAACACATGCTCTCATACACCATCTCATAAGGCGGCCATTAGTTATCCATTATCTCAAACAATGACTGTTTTATTCCTTGTTTTGGTGCCCGTGCATGACTCATCAGACACGCAGTGGAAGGAATACAGAGACACAGTGTTCCCACAAGCATCTGTAAGAAATTGCCAGAGGAAGAAAGACATCCAGAGACTCGCAGGAAATGAACAGAATCAGAAAAATAAATAAATTAGGTAGATCATTGTGCAAGTCTTAACTAATTCTGGCCAGCTTTCTCGTAGATCCATCTATTTTGGATGTGGAGGCAGCCCTGGAGGCATGTTGACCTGAAAAAGACAAACCTCTCCCTTCCTTTCATCTTTTCACTCAGTTCCTGCAAGCAAATGTATTAGGGCCAATAACACAAGGCCTACTTCTGCTGTTCTGCCCTGTAACAAGAGCAGTGTTCTCGGCAGTGTTTTGCTCCCATCACATTGGATTTTTTACAGGCCCGTCTTTCCAAAATAGTGCTGTCAAAAGGATATGTTGGGATTTTGTTGCGCAATGAAAACTATTGAAAACCTGGTAAATATTTGTGGAGGCTGCGATACTCTCTGTGAGTGTACGTAGGTGGATTTTTGACATTAGCGAGGTATAGGATCTCATATCGTCCCCTGCCTCCGCATACATCTGATTCATTCTCCATCCTGGACCTTCCACTTAAACCCAAAGCATGTAAAAACTGCTGCTTTGAAACTGAATTTGGTCGTCTCTGTTGAGTCAAACTGTATTGACTGTATATATTAAAGCACAGCGGGGAATAGAGACTTTCAAGCGCACTATAAGGTCTTGCTCCTCCGCTGCGCTTTAAAAAGAAATGACGAGTATTGCAGCATTTTGACTGAAAATGAAACACCACTGGAGTGGAGTTAGAGAACTGAGAGAAAACAGAAGGTGAATAACAAAAACACTCATTTTTATTTGTAGAGAAAATGGGGAAAAAAAGAAACAGGAATAGATCAGAGACAAAGTAAAGATACCTCATTTTGAAGAGGGAGAAAAAAACAGAAAGCATCATGGTATAGAGTAAGGTCCAGTGCTTTCATGTCAAGGTTACAGCACTGCTGGTCAGGAAAGGTGAGCAAGCTTTCCACACTTGACTCTCGTCAACCATTGCTTTAAATATAGTCAACAAGCCGATGGGGATCTGCTTACATTTTCTGTGTAAATGTCAGAGAATCCATAAGAAAGTTGACAATCTTATCTGTCGGTCACAACCTGACTGCAGGATCTCTGCAGTGCACCGCAGTAAAGGCACACTTAGTGACTTTGGGAGCTCTGTGCATCTCCCATTTGGGTTCCTCTTTTAGTTTCAGTGGGTAAGAGAGCAGGATAATGGGTCCTTGTAGCAGACATTTTCTTTAGGGACATTCTCACTTTTACCTCACCTCGCCCCCAAAAACAGAAAGAAGAAAAAAACAGCTGCGGCCTGTTTGGTTTAAAAACTCCACCTCAGAGAGGGTCTTATGGTGAGCACTCCCTCCTTTGCAAGAATTGTTGAAGACTTGTGCATTATTTACCACTCGCCTCAGTGCCGCCGCACCCTGCGCAGACAAAGCGACCTACTGCAGGAAAATGGATTTCTCTGCAGAGGCGCTCAGATAAGAAGGTTAGAGGGGGGGGGAAGGGTGGAGAATAGAAAAGGTGGGCATGAAGACAGAAAGACATTAGGACTATCCCCACCCTGCCAAGGCCAGAATCAGTTAAACTTCTTCGCTCCAGCATGTCTGCTATCTCCTCCTCTTCCTCCCTGCTGGCCTGATAAGGGCAGTGCTTTACATCAGAGGCCTCCACGGATCAGTCACCTTTTTTACTCGAAAGGTCGAGCTCTGGCCCAAAGCTCAGCTCAAGCTGAGAAGTCATCATTCCTGCTCTTATCTCCCGGGTGAGGGATGATCCAAGGCTGAGTGCCATGTCAGTCTGCCCCCAATATGCCCTCTAACCCCTTCAACATCACCCTCACACCTCCTTGGGCTGCATCCAGAGAGATAGGAGGAGAGCCGGTGACGTGTGAGCACCGGTAGCACAACACCTCACGGCAGAGCGGCCATCAGATAAGACCGGGGTAAAAGATCCAGTAGTGGCAAGTCATCACGGTGGCGCGTCAGTATGTGAGCAATGGGTTTGGTCAGGCTGTGTCCTCGCTTCTGAACAAGTGAGCTGTGAAGTGGGGGATAAGCACGTCGGCAAATGGCAGCCACCTGAGACTTTACCATACCTCCCATAAAACAAAAATTCCAATATGCACACATCACTTGCCTGGATCCCAACACAGGTGTGCATGTGAACTTGCATACAAGTTCATGTGTGTGTCGCCGCTGTTGTCACAGTCCCAAAACGACTGCAGCAGTAAGTGATGCGCTGGCGCAATTTGCGTGTCACTGTACTGTGGGACGACCCAACTGACAAGACTTCCTGCTTTGCTGCCTGGGTAATGAGTCATTCCAGCCCTGGAGAAAAACAATCTGGTATTTTTAAACTGCATCCTTCAGCTGTTCCTTTCTCCCTGGAGCTCAAGCTTGTAAGCTCTTGGTGGCTTGTAATGTGAATGCCATTTCTAGTGCTCGTGCTAATGGGCCTGATATGTCTGAATAATACAAATGCGTTACAGTGCTTTTAATGGTACTTTTGGTCCATCCAGGCCCTGCTGATTAAGACTTAATGCTCTGCACAATGCACCAAAATACCATATGTGTCAGTTCAAACATTAACCAGCAGACTGGTGCTAATAGTGTTTTTGTCAGGTAATAACACTTAGATGTTTTGAAAGCTGAGTAAGAGGGGGCACTATTCGCTAGAGAGCATTTTTTCATCTCCATCCAAGTGTCGCACTTTCACCAGCTAAGCAGTGGAGGACAAAAATGTGCATATTGACTCATAGAACAAATGTCGGTGAAAATTAAAGACATAAAGCTGAAAAGATTTGTCCCTGAATTACACAGTATATCAACAATTAAAGATTACAATAACTCTTTTATTCTCTTTAAATCTAACAGGTGATTGATATCAGGAATAATATCCAGATAGAATGACATTAGTGGAAGAAGCATTCAGGCTCTTTACTTAACTAAAAGTCACAACATTGTGGAAATATAAATTTATATAACTGAGAATAATGATGACTTGATTTACTTTATTAATTCAATCCTTTGTCTTATGCTGATTTCATCAGTGTCTGATTGCCTCTCTACAAAGTGTTGAAACGGCTTTTGGATTCTTGTCTTTAAATGAGCACCAGATATCCAATGAGCCAGTGCTGCCACTATCATTGCAGTTATTCCCCTGGTATTAGGATCTTTACTTTAATTTAAAACACAGATGTATAAACTAAAATATTTATTGGATTGTTATTACTGATTGAATTTTAATGTTATAGCTGGTTTTGGTGGAAGAATGCATCATCATAATCTTTCAAAACTGAATTTATAAATAAAATCATAATCTGTGAAGTAATTAGTAACCATAGCAACCATCATAAACTGAAAAAAAATACAGTACTTGAGTAAACACACTTTATTTTGCAACATTGAAAAGGTAACTAACAGGCTGGAATTTTCTTAGATATGTGTGTGTAACATGTGAAAAGCAACTTTCACGTTTCCTTGATCAAGGTTTTTATTTTGTTTCCTCACATATCCTTCTCTAACAGATTGCTTGCACGGCATGGATGCAGGGACTGGCTATAAGAAGCCGTCAAGCCTTTCAAGCTGGTCCACTTTCATAATTAACATCCTTTGATTGATTACTGGCGTTAACATATATGGCACGTTGTATACTCTTCTGTCAGCGTGATGCATTTGTATTATCTGGTGGCTTGTACATGTGCCTTTTCACATTATGCACATGTTTACTCACTGCATGTGACACACGGCCCAGACGACGAACAAGAAAGAAACAGACAGCACAGGACGAAATCCCTCTTGATCCTCTCTCATATGAAAACCTCCAAAGTCTCCTCTCTCAGTCTGCATTCTGCTTAGAGAGGCGCGAGCGTTGTGCCGCATCACCTGAGCAGCCATCACCTGACAGCAGGGATTTCAATCATTATGCTGAGCTCGTAACCCCATCCTCCCTCCTCTTACTCCCAATGCAGCCACCCTCCACTGTCATGCTAATTTACTAGTGCACACTGATGCGAGCACTCACGTTTTAGAGCTTTCTCACAGACCCCATCATGGGCTGGCAATTAAAGCTATGCATGGTTTGAAACAGGAGCACAAAAGACGGTAATTTTGCCCCCTCCTGGGGAAAATCCACTCAAAGGTCATAAGACAACAGCACTTGGTTATACACACATGTGCTTTCCAAAGAAGAAAATGGCTCTGGGGCAGATAATACAGAAAGCAGCTATTGTTAGTTACAGTTCATGTAGCTTCACAGGTATATATTTCTACAGGGCATCTGAAAAAGACGGGGAAAAAAAGCTGCGAAGCAACTGAAGTGGTTAACAATAGATTATGTTTGCTCTTCCACTTTTGTTGGCTATATCATTGGTAAACCGCCTCTGGTAAAGTAGAGTAAACAAGAAGAGGCTCTGTGTCTGCTCTGAGCAACAAATCACGCTCCCACAGATTATCATTAGTCTCACCAGCCGGCAGAAACACAAGACAAGAGGCTTGCGCCGCAATGAATTCAACACAAATTTGGCCATAAAGAGGAGCAACAAATCACAGTTTGTATTAGCTTTTCGCACGAGTCCAAGTTAAGCAACAGAACACCTTTATGGGATAATCTTCACACGGCATCCAGGAGGATTTTTTGAAAACAAAGCACTTTGCACTTTGAGAGCTCATCTGGAGCTTACGGCGCTTCCACACTTTCTCATGAACATGACATGCCATTTATGATTAATGGCATTACTGGCCGGGCCAAGATAAGAGCTCAATTAGCTGTGTGGGCAAGGACCTTGACTCTATCTCCAATGACTAATCCCATGGCTTTTGTTATGATTAGCAAGAGCAGAGTTTTAATCTTGGCTTCTGAGTGGCTGGCGTCGGCCCAAACACAGCTGATTCATTAGCCGTTAAAAATGCACCTCTGCTGCGAGTGGCACAGTTTTCTGCGGCGTGCTGGTGGCTGCATGGATGTTCATATCCCCCCCCCATCTACCGAGCTCTGCCATTCATGTGTTTTGGCAGCATCAGTAGCAACATTCGTTGGCAGGAAATTAAATTAAGTCTTTTAAGTGAAATTAATTCATCCGGCTTGTTAATATTTTAGCACGAAGAGCCCCTTGTGAGTTGCTATCCATACTAGCCCACTCGTCCTCCTGGGTGGGTGGGGTAGGGGGGGGCTGTCCTGCCTACATGCTAGTTTCCTACAAATACATTTTAATCTACAGCAGCAGCATTGCCCAGGGAGTTATTCTGAAGCCCATAAACTCTACAGAACTTGGGAACGACTGTGGGTATCAGAGTACTATATAGCACAAAGAGGTCCCTTAACGAAGCTCTTAATAATTCACCAGATATCCAGTGAAAACAGTCAAGGACAATCCTTTCAATCATACGCCTTTAATTCGGTATGAAAACTTTTAGCGACACATTATGAGGTGCCTTGATTAAATATTTAGCAAAAAAAAGAAACAAAAAAAAACCCTAATACGAGGACAAACCTTTTGAAGAACGAGAAGGAATTCGACAGTATGCAGGGAGGTATCGAAGTGAGATGGGAATTTCTGTGCATAAAACATGATGTACAAGTATTTATCTGCGCTGGCAGGATGCAAAAAAAAGTAGAAGAGATCTACCGTGGTTATCTTTTCTGCAGCAAAAAACCCATCTTGCATGATGCTGCACTTTGTAGCACTCACGCTCTGCAGGGGGAAACGTAGCGCACCATCTGTTCGCCCATCCCCGGCAACAAAACAACAGACAGACCAACACAGCAGACAGACCAGCAGACACAGGCGGGCACCACTCCCGCACCAGCAATGAATTGTGGGAAACAGGGAGGCAGCTACACAGACGCAGGGCGGCTAAATGTGGGATGAAAGCAGTCATCAGCTGCTAGGATTTGATCAGGAGGCCCGAGCTGACACCGCACACCGCGCAATGATGCAAATTGAGGCAGACACTGCAAAGGAGCCGCCGCCGCCACCGCGCAATGAGAGAGACTCTCCGAGCAAAGAGAGACGATAGGTCGGGGCAATAGACGACGGAGGAGGACGAGGGGGAGAGAAAGAGAATGCACTGACCGCACAATGAGAAAGTCTCAACACAGAGTATAAAAGCAGGGGAGATTAGAGAAAGAGAGAAAGGCTGGTGTATCTTAAGAGACAGCCTGCAACAACAGAGGCTTGACAGTATGTGTAGGGGGTTGCAGAGAGAGAGAGAGAAAGAAGTGGAAGGAGGAGAAGGGGGAAGATTTGAGGATGCGCTCCATTTTTAATCTGAGATGCCAGGAAGTCCACACAAACTCGCCTCAATCAGAATGGTAAATAGCCCAGTGAATGTTATTTTTGGGTTGAGATTAATGCGAGCGCCTCACCACACACGAGCCCACACCCAAACAAATGTGAACAAACGTGTGTGTGTGTGTGTTCCCAGGCTGTCACGTACCACCACTTTGAAACAAACACACACACACAATGTGAAATGTTTAAGGATGGGAGAGGAGAGAGGAGATCTAATTGCCTAAATATGCTTTGGACATGTGAGAGAGGCTTAAGCTTGCCCCCTAGTGTTCATCCCAGTCCTTGATGGCATCACAGCAGCACAGTGCAAAGAAATCTCCATCTTAACAAGGTACTGGATCTGTTGTTGTATCCTAAAATCAAATTCCTCTCAAAACAAGCACAACAATTTCTGCCAGCAGCGTGTTATGAGTATTTGCGCCTGTTTTCAACAGATTATTATTTTAAGATTTTTCTTCACCCAGGTGTCATTTTCTTAATTCTTGTGAAGCTACTTGCCTTTTTCCAGCCTGGTTTTAAAAAACAGTGATGCTCATTTCAACAAGAAATGCTGCTTTGGGATCAAGTAAAATTATCATTCAGGGGTTAAAATTTGTTTGTTTGCTGTTAATGGTTGAGAATCCTTTTAAAAGCATCAGAGTTAATTTTAATGTTTTCTCTGCTTTGATGGAACAATTTGCATGTTCAGATCTTTTTATTAGCTAAGGCTGCATTTGTCATATTTTAATAATTACTGCATTTGGCATGAGAATACATGATGTCGTATGGGACTCATAATGAAACAGGATGTCTGGCGGGTTGAATAGATAGATAGATAGATAGATAGATAGATAGATAGATAGATAAGAATCCAAAGCATGAATATTTCCTGCAACTGGGTTTACAAGCATGTTGATGTATAATAAAGCAGTCTGGCATCAAAGACCATGAAATATGTCCTACAGTGGAAAACGAAATACAAAATGCAGTGAGAAGTCGACAGCTTCATAACTAATAGCATATAAGCCTGTGGATCAACATCAAAGTCAGCACTACATTAATAGAAAGATTCTTTATTTGAAAGATAAAAAAGAATGTGATCCATTAACTAGACCTTCTTCTGCTCGGCTCTGGAAATTCTCCATTTTGTATCGCCAGCAGCAGATTTGATTTAATAATGTGCAATGATTCAACGCTGAAATGCCAGCAATGGGAGGCAAAGGAAAACACATGAGGGAACTATTTACATTCAACATGATTTGACTAGGGTGTCCATATGGAGTTTTTTAATAGGCTAAAAGACATACCATGAGTCAAATAAGCTGTCAAAGCCATGGGTGAACATTTCCAACTTGAACCTGCAGAGAACCAATGTCTCAGAATGATCAGGGTTTCCTATGTCACAAACCTAAAGGACCAATCCCATCAGCTTGTGGGCGGGGCTGCAGTGAAACAAGCCAACGTGATGGTCAACCAAAAAGTTTTATTTTTCTTGCGTTTTATCTGTTGACTGTGTCCAAACAAATCTGCAGTCGGCTGGATAATGTTAGCCAACGTTAGCCTGCCAAGTAAATTGATGATTCATGTCAAATGCTGACAACACATTTTATTCGGCTTGGGGGTGTTGACAGAGAAAGTTATGCCAAATCTGACTCAAAACTGTTTAAATGAGATTTGTGTGTTGGATGAACAGAGTTGAAGCTGCAGGCGAGCGGTGGACGGGTGGGTCGAGACACAGGTGGAGATTATTTGCACATTAATAGATCCACACATACGACATGGAGGCAAAAGTGTAGATTACATTTAAGACAATGTAAGGAAAGAAGGGGCTTTATTTCATGAAAAATTTTCATTTTAAGGATCAGAGTTTTTAGGGGTTTCATCGATGCCAGGAGAGGAACTTCAATACAACTCAACTGCAATAATCATAAACTGTATTAGAAGGAAAGAAGAAAGTTTAATTGAAGAAAAACATCCAGCATTTCATGCAGCAATTATGTCACACACATAAAGCCTGATCATCTCTAGTGAAACATCTGCAGTGCTCTTTGTCTTCATGCAGTTCATTTCCATTTTAGTTAACCTTTTCCAGCTGCCCAGGCAACATCTGTCTGTCTGTCTGTCTGTGTGTGTGTGTGTGTGTGTGTGTGTGTGTGTTTCCATGCTGCACACCAGAGAGATGTTCAAAAATGTTTTTTTTTTTTTTTTGTCTTTTGCATGTCTTTGTTTTTGAGCAAAGCGTTGCAGCTTGACAGCTCAAATCCCAGTAGCCGATGGTATGAAAGGCAAATCACAGCAAAGTGATTGTAGCGGCTTATGCTGTCATCAGCTGGACGTGGTTATCAATTTTGTTTTTAAAAATATCAGCAAACAGTGTAGCCCAGCAGCCCTAATCAAGGTAAATTCCTAACATCCTATCAACGTCTTGTCAAGAAAGGATTTGTCTTCCGGTTGGGCGATTATATTAGCAGACAAGAGGACAAAACCCTGATCAATAGTCCATTTGTAAACAAACATTCACTTGAAGCCAAGTCTTGAGATGGCATGGATTTTATTCTTTTTCCGAAAGTAGTGTATATAAAAAATGTAGTGAGAGTATAGTATTTCTGGTGTAAGAACCAAAATGTAATTATTTGGTTCATAGAACAAAAAGGACAGAAACATTAATGGCAAAACAATATAACAACTAAAAATGAGGCCAACAGTCTGAAACACAAAGATATCCAGTTTATAAATGGTAAATGACTGCACTTTTATCCGAAGTGCTTCACAATTTGCCTGTCATTCACAACCACGCATGCACACACACACACATGCTGATGGCACTGGCCTGACCATCTGGAGCAATCCGGGGTTCAGTGTCTCGCCTAAGGACACTTACACACGTGGATAGATTGACCGAACCACCAACCCTGTGATTGGTGAAGGACACGTTCAAAGTCCTGAGGCACAGTTGAAAGAATAAGGAACAAATTCTCACACTTGAGAAGGAGGAACCAGCTTGTTTGACATGAGAAATGACTCGAGTATCTAATTATTCCAATTAACGTTTTAGATCAATGCACAACACAAGAGTCAGCTGTTAATCCAAAACCTCATATTTGTATTCAATATTTAACACATATGCATTTGGACCTGACTGTTGTGGTGTTATTACTGTGTTACTCTGTGGTGTTTTTATTACCAGGCTTCGCAGTCTGGGAATCCTAACACTGGAAACCCTGACTGTCTATGATGCTGGCTCCCATTCAAGACTGTTGCTTGTTGAGGGCCAATTCTTGGTTGGGGCAGGAAACGCCTACATGCAACAACAGCCTGTGTTTTAAAAAAAACAAAACAAAAAAAACAAGCTGCTTATTTTGGTTTTATGATCTCACAATTAAATTTCTGCTATTTAAAGTCGTGTCGGACTAAATGCCAGAATGAAACAGGCTTCCTTTAATGAGCGTATTTGAACAGCCGTGTCATAAAAAAACAGGAAGGAATGTGATGGATGACCATGGCAGCAGCACGAAACAGGCAGCCTTGGTCGCATAATGCGATAGAAGGCCGTGACAGTAAATCCTAATCAAAAGTTTCTAACCAATTTCTACCTCGCTCTTTTAACTTTTAGTCTTGTCTCTTGTCTTCTCATTATGATTTAACAGGGCATAGAAAAACAACACTGACAACCCCCTGATACTTAGACCTATTATCTAAGCATTTCTGCTTCCCTTACTGGAACAAATTGGTTGTCTTAACCACGACTCCCTTACACAGTGCGAGACACAAAAGGGGAAAGGGGCATGGGAAGAAATGAAAGCATGTGTTCCTCACAAAAGGGAGCATCTCATGCCATGTATTTTTTTTCCCACAGTATTTGCTCTGGTCTTTCACTCGAGAGCTTGCCCCCCCCCCCCCAAGCTAGAGATGGTTCGTTGACACGGAGCTGGACATGAAGGTTATGATCTCTATGTCTCTGCACCAGATCAGTCTGACCAAAGGAGTCTATGTGGACAAGATAAGCACGTGCCCTTTATAACCGAAGAAGACTATTACATGGGGTTGTACAATCTCCTCTGTGAAGGCTGCCCTCTGATACTGCCGGGCAGAGCTTAGCGGTGAAAATGCAAAGCCATCATCTTATTGCAGGGAAAGAGAGACTTTGTGGATTACAGTTTTTTTTTTTTTTCAAATATTTTTTTTTTCCTAAAGTATCACAGCACAAAGCAGGGGATAAGCAAACAACAGCAGGAAATCTGCTTGTACTTTTAAATGTACTATCAGGCCTGTTTGTGTTTGAAATACTTTGGCATTTCCATATGTGTGCATACGCAAAAAGGGATTAATTTCTGTGAGGAGCTTGCAGGATCGTGAGGCAAGATGACCGGCTTGATGTTATTGGCGGCAACAGCGAGGGTGAAAAAAGGGCTCTGGCTCAAAAGCGAACATCAATGGAGTGTTGTCACCTTCGCTAATGCCATTATTCAAACTCCAGTATTCCCTGTTCCATCAATAGGATCTGGCACCGAGCACTAACAGTGTGTTGGTTTCTGCCCTCTACTCGAGACTAATATCCTACCAGGAGAACTTATCTGATGGGACCTTACACTTAAATCGACACTTTGAAGATCAGGGCTGAGGTGACCGTTTGGAGTCTATTCCCTAAAAGAGCTTATACTTTCTTGTGAGAGGTGAGACTAGACACACTCCCCAAAACGCAGTCGATAAAGTATCTGCTCATCAGGAGAGCGTGACAGCCTGAGAGATGAGACCACATCAATCATGTGGACTCCAATAGCCGCTCTGTGGCTCAGATAAAATAAGGAGCGCAGACTGGCGGCTCCTTAAATAGGCACCAAAGGAGCCAACTGGAGACCTTCTCCATCGCTCTTATTTGGAGAGAGGTCAGGAGGTCATTATGCCCTCAAGAACTTCTGGGTCTTTCGCTGCTGTGATTGAGAACCAAACACTTTCTGAATCCCAAAACGAGTTCTCCTTACTTCTTTCACTTCATTTTTTTTTTCACACTAAAGCCAAGCTCATTTTTCTGAAGTGATCTCTGCAAGATCTGCCCATACCTCCAGGAGAGAAATCACATTCCATGTCAAAAAAAGAAAGATATTAGAAGACCAGTTCACCCCACCGCCACCACCACCGCACCCATTTTCTAAGGCAGCTTCTGCTTCCCCTCAGCCTTTTCATTGTCACGTCTCATTTCTGCCATAACAAACTTTGCAGAAATGCAAAACGGGATGCGTGATGAACCCAAACCAGCTCTGGCATCAGGCTCCCCAGGGCAACTTCAGAGCAGGCGAGTCACAGCAGCAGCAGCTGTTGTGTTCTGGCACCTGTTGACTACGGATGTCACCCGAAATCTGAACACATGTCTGTGAGCTACTTAGAGGCGCGCTGCCTTTATATTGCCGGGGAATCCTGGAACTTGTTTGGAGGCAGCGCGTCGGTGGTGTGAATGTATTTAGACAGAGGTCCCACGTCGACTTCTGACCTACTTTCTCTTCCAGAAGCGTATTTTGACATTTTCTGTCCGACATCGAACTCTGCAGTTAAACATTGCCATTTGGTATTTTACACAAGTCAAGTCAAATTTTTCCATACTCCACACTTTATTTAAAAATACCATCCAACTCTACTGTGCCACAATCCTTCCTGCTTTAAAAAAACAAAAGGATTTTGAAAAAAAAGAGGCTCCTAAATATAGAGGATAAAATCTGGTATTTACTCAATGTGATTTCTTCGTCTTGTCAGTTTAACGGTGCAACAGAAAGTGTGTCGACAAAAAAGAAAGCTGGTCTAGATTGAAAGGTTCGCTCTGATAATTTTACACGTCAAGTTGAGTTTACTCGCCACGAGGAGACTGTTCAGCCTTTGAACGTGGCTGACTGATGCTCTGAAAAGATGAAATGATCTGGATATGGGTTTTGAGACCACACAAGCTTGTATTTCAAGCTGGAGGTGTGAACTTTCAAACATGTGGGAATTTGCCAGGCAGGAAGGCCCTAATTAAAAATTCTTCAGTTGAATCATGAAAAATGTTTCGGGAGCTTTGACCCAAACTAGCAATTAAAAATCTCATCCTCTGTTGTTTCAACTCTATGTGCAACATTAAATTGCAGGGCTCTCTGATACAAAAGAAAATGATGGTTTGTTTTAGAGCTGCGATGATTAGTCTATTTCTCAGTAGATCTTTTGACGGAAAATTAATCAGCAATGGTTTTAATTAATTGTGATTAATTTCTTAAAGCAAAAATGCCAAACAATTGATGGTTCCAGCTTCTCATTTATGAGGAATTTCTGCTTTTTTATTTTTGTTTTCTGCAAAGACCAAACTATTTATCAATTAGGAAATAATCACCAGATTAATCGATTATGAACATAATAGATCGTCAGATACAGCCCTGATGTCGCATAAGTTTGTTCTTGGGTCTTATTTCTGTCACTTAATCACATAATAACACATTCACTAAAACAAAAGAAACATTCAAAGCGAAACAAACTTAACTCAGCAAAATTAATTGCAGAGCTCTGGGAACGTGGCAACGTTGCTATGACAAATTTCGACAGGGCAAGAAATGGGAGCTGTCTGCTGATCAGACAGGTTGTAAACAAGTCATCGGTTCCCTTGGATGTAAAAGCAAAAGTGTGCGCACCAGAGATGTCTATAATAGTCCCTCAACGAGCAGGAAAAAAATGTGTGGATGCACATAATAACCAGGAAGCCGGTCTATAAACTATGAGGGATGTTTGCTGTTATTTTTCTTCTAATTAAACTTAGCTAACCAGCTGGTTTAAATCTTGTCTGACCACGTATATGTCTTGCCCCATCAAACCTCTTTTTCCTAGATCTCAGGAATGAATTACAACATCATCTTTAAAGATTGAAAGCTAAAATTGTATGAAATCAAACTTTGCCATTGCAGTGAATCTCAACATAGGCGACTGTATGTACAGCCATATATGGGCCTTTGCAGATCACCCCTCATGTCTCGGCCCCTCCTCCACGCTGAGAGCATAAGTCACTTTAATCTGTCTCCATCACCTCTCCTCACACTGATAACCCATTTGAGCACCTCCTCAGGTATTCACTGTGGTACAGTACGCAGCTAATGACACAAATATACTACAGACACCCCGCCATTTATCTTCTTACTGCCATCATTTCTAAGTCAATTAGCTCAGTCAATATGCTGTGTCAGTTATTACCTGCAATATAACATACGTAAATTACTTCTATGCAGTGCAGACGGCTCTACGACTCTGACACCAAGGTAAAGGCGGTTTGCAGGGAAGACAGATTGACGGCAGAGACGAGGAACAACCTCAGCTCGGTGATTCACGAGTGTTTCGGTGGAAAAGTTATACGGGAAGGGGGAATGTTGTGTAGGAGGCATCATTACATGGAGACGGTGAATTGTAAAGTTGAGGACCCCTATGCAAAGTAGTGAAAGAGAGACAAGGATCCAGAGGGCGGCATTAGTATGCATGCTTCCACTCTCCTTCTCTGCCTTCCTCAGTTCCCAGAGTTCTTTACCGCAGTCTGATCTTCTGTGCCATCACCAGCCCTGCTACATCATCTTCCAAGATCCTTTATTCCCCAGTTTCATCTTAAACATGCTATGTCGGTGACAGCAACATCGCATGGGGAAAGAGCAGCAGAAATCTTCTTTTTTGAGATGCTCAGGAAGCGGCTGTGACACTCGATCTCTAACATTATGCTGCCAGCCCCGGCTCCGCAGAGGAGGAAGAAGGATGTACACTCCTGCCGAGGGGACACGGTTAAAATTTACTATGAGTTTTGAGATACAAACACAGGAGGCAAAGAAACTTTCAAAGAAACACAAGGCCGATGAAATGTGCCGAGCTGACAGGGAGAGAGAAGGTTTTTGTCTTGCAGTCACACTAGTAGATATACTGTGTTTGTCGTGCGGCGGCAGTCGATCGAGAACAGGCTGTTTCCATTTCCCCCGCTGATCCGGACAGCCTATAGGAGAGGCTGACTCACATGGACTTTATTCAAAACCTCTATTTGGTATTCAGAACAAGTTGCGCTCGGCTTAACTCTTTTTAATTTCCACACCACATTTGGAAGCCAGCGTTGCCTCATCAGAAGCTCATTTTTTAGCGAACCGAGTGGGGAACAGCTGCAAGTCTGGAGGATTTTTTTTTTTGTTCCCCGACATGGAAAACACCCATTAAAGCAGTTACTCAGAGTGTTTGTGGAGCCCATCTTGCGTACCAATGAAATAACACTGTCACCTGGGAATCTAGTGAATTCACAAACCCTGGTAAATATTGAAATTTAGTGTTATTAGACTCTTATTAGGTTTACTGCTTGCTGTCATTGCCGAACATTAAAATAATAGTTTCTCTAAACACATATGAAAATAACAATACAGCTCCAAGCATCCAATTTAGCTCAAATTTCATGCCGATCTAATCTTATTATAGCTGAATGTTAATGAACCTGACAGTTCTGTGATTGAATTATTAAATCTGAAACTTGTATGAACACATTTTCTCTTATTAGGAGTCTATTACTTTTCAGTGTTTAGCCTACCGGAACATCAGCACACATGACCTGGTTTGTTGCAGTGAAACGTGGACAGAACCAGAATTGAAAACAACCTGAGATGCATTTAATGAGAGAGATGGTTTCATTCTTTCAGATCCGTGTTTCCAACCTGCATGTCTATACTTTGTTTTGTTTTTTTCTATCCATCCTTCTCTCCTCCCCTTGTGTCTCCGATATTTTAAGTTCATCTCAGTCGCACTGCATTTTAATTTGGGCTGGCATCCTTGAAATTAAAGCAAGATAAAAGGGAAACTGGCGCTATGTTAATATCTCTTTGAAGATGGAGTCAATCTGGCAGCAGAATGCCTAGCCCTTATTTTCCTTCCCTTTCCCCTCTTCCTGTATTCAGCACAGTGGATAAGAGATAACTGCAGACTCAGCTTAGCAACAGCTTACCTTAGGTGGAGGAACTCTTAAAGCCCTCTGCTTTCATCTTGCTCCTTGTGGCAGAAACCAGGCTTTGTTTTGTCTTTTTAATCTACATCTGGACGCTGAATATTTATCTGTGTCATTTTCGCTTATTCCGACATCCTTCCCTGCAGAGAGACACTGCACCTGTCTGACTGGATTTTCAAAAGGTATAGACAGTGGTGGAAGCTGAGTGCAGATCTTTTTACTCAAGTAAAGAAACTCTAACAAGTAAAAGTACCACGTTTGAAATTGTAACTTACTTGAAGTATCAGAAGTAAAAAAACTTCTTATGCTGAATGACATTTTATGTTCTAACTGGTTGATTTGAACTTTATACAATTTTAGGAAGTGATAGTTTAATAAATGAATAAGTGGAATTAATACACTACCGATAAATGTGGTGGAATGAAAAGTACAGTATTTTCCTCTGAAAATATAAGGCAGCATAAAATACCTCAAAATAGTACTATATTTGAGTTGTGTCACCTTCCACCGCTGGGTACAGATAAACCTCCTCCACATGTTGCATGATGAAACCGTGTGTATATCAAGTAGAGAAAGTAAACTTTCTGCTCACAAGCTGCAGACTGTTGTCAACAACTGTCTCTGGAATAATGGCTGCGCCATAATGACGACTCCGCGCGTGCAGCCATAGCCATTATGCAAGTCCTTCATGCATTTAACCTGCATAATCCCCCATTAGAACCCCCCTCCATGAAAACGCTATAAAGTAGAAACAACTTTGTACATGGCAGTACAAAACTCAGCTAATCGCCAGACAATTTTATGTAAATTCTGATGATGTAACCTATAATTTTTCCCAAGAGTTACTCTAGAGAATTGCTCCAAAGTGAGGCAGAGTTTCAGCAAATGCTGCTATATAAACGAGCGTCTACAAAAGCAGCATCTGTAGCTGTAATACCTTCGGAAGCAGCTTTTTCATCACATCCTCCAGCACCTAATTTTACTGTTTTCCCCTCCTGTACCTGCTGCAGCTTTTGTACTTATATCGTAACACGTTCTTGTAATCACTGTCGAGTAAATAAAGCACAGTGTGAATGCAGGTGTTTGGATGTTGATCCACCCTTTAAATTGAAAGCTGGGAGTTCTGCTCATCTCATACTCTCATTAGCGAAACATTTGATGCACATCTTTGTTTCATTACAGTTTTTTTTCCCTTCTTTGAAAAGTGTGAGAAGCAATCTGCCAGAGTTTTGACAACACCCGTATCAAAAGTCTGCACCCGGGCCTCCATCTTGTCTCGACTAGGAGCTGACGAACGCGTCACGCTGCGACTTTAATACCCAGTTAATTACTCTCATCTTGACCTGCCGGTAAAATGAGCCCGGCTGCCACTGCCGCCCATGTTTCTGTTATCTGTGCAAAAATGCATTAGCGTGTGCCCCCTTTAATGGCTTTAATTAGTCGTAAACGGAGCTGATTCTCCTGTTAAGTGGATGAGGAGTCGATACTGTAATACAGTCCCAATATGCACAGCTCTGACTCTATCTCATTGAGAAGGCGGTGCACAGGAGGATAGTTTGTAAGGCACTGGCAGAGGGCAGGCTGGAGATACCCATTCAGTCATAAAGAAGGTATCACATACTCCAGAGCCATATCAGGCAGTACTCACTCACTGCTCTGATATGAAAAGGACATAATTAGAGCGCCGCTGTATTGACAGACGAATCCTTACAGAGGAGCTGCTTCAATGTCAGTTACATAATGAGGAATGCGTTTCCATTGGAGGAGACAAAACATCAGCGGGGTCTATTGTCAGCAGAGGGTAGGGGACTTTATTATGACATCTTCCTGTCATAATAAAGTAAACATATCCTTGGGATGAGTGGAAAGAGAAAGTGCGCAGCAAAAATTGGAAATATAACAACAGAGCCTGTTGTTTTCAATCTTTCAAAAATGAAAGCTGTCTGAAATAACGCTGCCGACACACAAAGACATCATTATCTCAGCTTTGGTCGGCAATGTTTGTCCAATAAACGGCGTCCTAATAAAAACCCTGCAGATTCAGTAAATGAGGCTGCTTTGAGGAAGAGAGGCCCATAAAGCTCATGTCAGTAAACCATGTCTCCTGTCATCTGCTCATCTGCAATAAAGTTTCCAGACTCCAGTCCCTCCATTTGCTGAGTAATGCCTCGCCCCGGCCGGTGGTGGGGTGCAGTGCTCTCACATAGGAGGAAGCTAATGGCTGTTTATGGTTTCTAATGCACGGTGCTACAGCTTCTGAGATAACAGGTCTCTATTGTGTGTCAATAGAATCCATTGACGGGAAATACTGAGATGCCACAAGTGACCTCTTAGAATTTCTTAATGTATATGTCTTGACCTATTTAGCCAAGCATTTGTAATGGAAAAGTGCCTCCGTATGAAATTTGGCTACCTGCACAAACAGCCTATATGGTAGAAAAGCTTGACAGGCGCAAGTGTTTTTGGTGATACGTTTAATATCCACAGACCTCTATATGAATCTGAAAGTCAATCCTCCAAATCAAAACCTATGCAAAAATTTAGGGAAATAATTATACAGATTACTAGTGCTATGGAGAAACAAGAAAAAAATCAAATCAAGAACTGAGACAAAAAATAGAATGGTAGACAAAGATAAAAACACGTTTCAGTTGTATGTTCTACCTTCAGAGGATGAAAGCGCTCCTGAATGAGGTCTTTGGATCATCCTGAGTACCAGGGACATTGTTTCAGAAAGGACATGCTGCTTTTCAGATGGAGGTAATTGTCAGATTCTTTGAGCATCAAAACAAAATTTCGCTCACCTTCATCATCCTAGGGTGAAGGCAGAAATCTCTGTAGGAGGCATCTCAGTGGAAATACACTAATGGATTCATGTGAAATTAGTTATTTCTATTTAAATGCGTGTATCCAATTATTTTCTGCTGTCTAACTCTAATATTCTATTTATTTCATTTATACTTATAAGCAGCTTTTTAACTACTTTAACTACCTTTCTCTTTTACTCAATTCTTGTTACTTAACCTTTATCTACTTAATCTACTGAAATGTATGCATCCTAATTTTTATACTTTATCTTCTTTCTGTGATTCTTGCTATCTGCCAGTTCCTAGAATAACTAAAGCAGACATATAGACATTAGAGGCACTTCTTGCTCTCTCTATATAGTCTATTTACATATGTTTATGTGAACTGCTCTTTGGCATAATTGACTTGAAAATCTCCTCCTATAGACTATATACAACATAATGTAATTCAGATGAAGCGTGGATTTATGTTGAACATAATGATATTTGCAGAAAAGACAATTAATGAATAAACAGACTCCACTGGTGGTGAAAGTACAGCTCTGTTCCTTCAGTCTCGTGTTAATTTATGTGAGTGAAGCCCCTGAAAAGGTCAAGATAAACTTTATTATCCCGGGGAGGGTGGTCAAGGTGCAGAAGTACACAAAACAGTCATAAAAACAGATATAAATACAAATATGCATTATGCAGTGCCCCTTTCCACCTCCCCCAACACACACACATACAAACACACACCCACGCAAGCACACACTTGCACAGAGAGAGCAGTTCAATGCACACTCGCTCTAGCATACACACACACACACACACACACACACACACAGCACTGCCAATCACCCTTGCTCTAGCATACGCTGACAGATAAACAATATAGAGATAAATAAATATCAGTGATGTTAACAGACATCAGCAGCGGGAGTAACTAGTTACATTTACTCTTGTTACTGTAAATACGTTGTTTCTTTGTACTTCAACTTTTGTGAATTTGGAAAAAAAACTGTAATTTTACCTTTACCTTTAAGTGTTTGTTTTTTTTCTTAACAAGAATTGCACTTCATTACATTTCAAGTCACAGCTGTTAAAAACAAAGACGCAAAAAAAAAAAAAAAAACTTATAAACTATGAGAGAATTGAACAAAATGGATGGTGATAAATTAGTAACTGCAGCAAAGAGGAAACTGCTGGACTGTCTGTTCACCTGGGTTAAGGTTAACATTACTCTAAAAAGCCCTGTCTACCTTAATCAGTCACTGCTTTAATGCACCACCCAGTGAGTCAGAGACGCAAATCAAATACACCCAAGATGTTGCATGACAAACATGTGTATTCTGGCTTTGGCTAAATCTTACGATGCTCACAGTGGATCCTTCATTGGTTAAAATGTCTCTGAACTTTTGCCTTCAGTGAAGTGTGTGTGAGGCCTTTGTGCTGTTTCTGATTTTCACAGATGGGAGTGCAAAAACCTCTTTCAGCTCAAAATGTTTGAAAAGTATAAGGGAGCGCTCGGCACAGTGGGATAGACAGGCTGGGAGGACTGGTTATAATATGAACTGAGAATGGTGAAGCAAGAACAAATAGTTGAGTGAGGTTCAGACAGGTGAGTCCAGCAACTTCAACCACTACATTGCCTAGTAGCATAGGGTTGTGTGTGTGTGTGTGTGTGTGTGTGTGTGTGTGTGTGTGTGTGTGTGCAGCTCTCTTTGCTCTAATAATGGAGTTTATACTGTTTATACATCTCTGTGTTCTCTGTGTCTGTGATGTTTTATTCTGCTGTTACAGTGGAAGTTATTTCATTTCTACAGCCCAATATCACTTGGTGCATCGGCCGCAGTGTCCATAGCTTTGGTTATTTGTGTTTTATTGTCTGTGTTTTGTCTGCTTTAATTCTAGTGAGGCTGTGCAGAGAAAAGTTGTATATTTATAATCAATCAGGAGTATGCACAGACTGCAAAAAAATCTGTCTTTCCAAATGGAATTGATTGTTGGGTTTGGACATAAGGGCTCGGCAACTGTAGCCTGGCGCACACACACACACATAATAATTAACTTACTTTTTCCTTTCATCTTTCATTAAAATAACAGTACTTTTACTCCAGTATAAGTGTGTTTTCCATCTCTGAAACACATTGCAGGACGCAATTTATTAGCTGTCTGAAAAATGTATTTTCTGCTACATTGGGCTGTTGACAGTAAATCCAAACTCTGGTATTGACTTCTGGAGGAAACAAGTCTGGCACTTTGATTTCTGTGTTTCCAGCAGCCCCCGTTGTTGAATCCCTCGGTGTGATTTCAAACTGCTGATCAGATTCTGTGGACTTTAATTTCAGCATCATGGAGGAGCAGGCAAGCATAAACAAGGGGAAAAGCCCGGGGAGGCTCAGGTGTCTTTAACTTGGAGGGGAAGGTGTAGCTATTTCATGGCTGCTTCTCCGGAGTTAACTGTGGGAGATGGGAATGTAACATGTACCACTCGCCCCTTCTGAAAATACTGTCCGCCTCCTAAACCTTGTGTGAGTCAGCCAGCAGCAGGGGGCTCCAGCAGCCCCTGTGTGTGTGTGTGTGAGTGTGCGTTTGTGCGCATGTCGAGCTCATCTCGCTGAAGTGTGTATGAGCTGAGAGGAAAAGTGGAGGAAGAGTGCGCTCTCTCTCTCTCTCCTGTCTCATATTTCTCTGCGGTGTAATGTGCCGCCTATTCATGCGATGCCTTTTAAAAGCATGGTGGGAATCGCTTCACAGTCGGGCACGAAACTCAATATGCTAATGTCTTCCAAGGGAGCGATGGAGGTGGGGGGGAGAGAAAACATAACCTGTCAATTACCGGCGGCAAAACCACTGAAAGATTTATTGAAAACCACCAGAAATTTACAAAAGACAAAAGAGCTCAAACGTGCAATAGATCAAAACACAAGTCACCGGTGGTTTGACTAATTACAAAATCATGTCAGTAAAATTAACCTCCTCTGACTTAACGGCAACTTGAATTGAATTAGGTTTACGGTTGCATGTGACAACTGCATCTTCGTCAATTACTTTTCTTGAAAGCGCCAGGTGGAAATTTCAAGCCTTGATTTATGCTAACAGAGGGAAAAAGCTGGATCTGTCAAAACTCATTATCCAAACAAGCGAAGCGGAGTTTGCACTTTTGATGAGAGATGAAAAATGGGTAAATACGGCTCGAGAAGACAGAAAAAAATAATAATGCATCACAGGTACGCCGCACATCTGGAAGCCACTGCTGTAACAGCCTGCTTCCTTCCACTGGCGGCACAGTTTCGCCCAAATGAGTATTTGCTGGTTGAGGTACCCGAGATGGCACAGCAGGACCATCAGAACTGGTTTCAGATTATTTCGTTTCTCACGGAGACATCATCAGGACCCCCTCAGCATAATTTGTTTACAGCTCGGAGATGGAGTGTTGGCAGCGCTCGTCTCCCTCGCTGGAATAATTGCTGTGATGACAGGCTTTGCAGGGAACACGGGCAGGCATGTGAAAACAAGCACCGTTTCTGATTAGAAGGTTTTGGTAAGCGAGCCAAGGCGACATATCCCCAGTACGATCTTTTCGCTCATCAGATCAATTCTTCCTTTGTGCGTGCTCTCCGATCTCCAGATGTCAAAGGCATTCCATGAGAACTTTTTTTTTTTTAACATGAGTCTCCCGCTCACTCTAATGCGTTCAGAGTTCAAGTCAAAAGGCTGCACTGCAGGAGCTAAACGCTGTTGTTTCGATGGTGTGCAGTGACATAATCATCCACAATACTCTCAGATGAATACATTTCCATTCTGAGTCTCACTGAGTGATAACATATTAGGGAGAGAAAAAAAAGTATTTGCTGATCCTAACACCCAGTGCTGATCTGTCTTGGGAAACAAAATGGCAAACAGGAGGTGATTCTAGCAGAAGAAATTGTTTGGAATAAAGATAAGTACTGGGTGGTTATCACGCTCGCTCGCTGCTCGCATATGGCTGAAGAGAGATCATCAAACAAGACTTCACAATGGAAAATACAAGGTTCATGATGTCAAACTGTATATGGTGCAGAAACACAGCAACAGAAATCGTTTAGCACAAAAGTAAAAAAAAAAAAAAAAAAAAGAAGGGGAAAAAAAAAAATCAGCTTTACACTAACTCCACATGCTGTATACAACGGTTCATGACCTCATCTCTTCATGTTCCAGCCTTGAATTGCACTGTGCTTCATGGGACTTAAACCCATGGATAACATATGGTCCTGTAGTCCACGCGAACCTCATCAGTGGAGAAAAAAAAAAAAATCCATGTCCGCCACTCTCCTGCCAGCCACCGGATACATACTGAATCCCCCTCCATCATCATCCCTCTATCTTCCCACCCCTCCCCACTGCTTCCCCTGAGCCCAGCAGATTACAGATATCATTATAATGGACGTCCTGGCAGGCTAGCTGCGGTCACATTTAATTTGCCGTGGCCTGATATCTACACAAGATAATCAGCATTTACACCTGAGAGTGAAGACAGAAAGATGTGTGACAGTGTGTATGTGGGCGAGAGCCGTAATAGAATTAGGAGAAGGACCAACAAAATGCGAGAGGGTGCGCGAGGATGCCAGAAGATATTGTAAAGAATCGGGAGGAAATGCGTATTCTGCGCATAATCCACAGGGGGACAAAAGGAGAGTAGCGATGAAGCGCACTTGTCAGATTTGCATTTTAATAAGAATGACCTACTTTGGGCCCCTGAGATGACTGAGAGCGAAACCTGATTCAGACGAACGGCCCTGAAAACAGACGTTACAGCTCGGAGGGAGCTACCTTCCCCCTGCACTGTATTTTGCTTTGTGAGGGCAGCCCTGTCCAATTACATGCAGATAAACAATACTGTTGCTTTTCCAAAGCCAAGGTTATAGGCCGCTCTTATTGTGGCAGACGAGTGGGATCCTCATTGATTCGACTTTTGCAAGCGCGTTTAGAAAGTCTTACCTCGCTCTTGCAGCAGTTGCAGGATTATGTATTTCCTGCTCGACAAATCCTTTTACTCCCACCTGCCATCGAGGCCATTGATTTGTGTATGAAAGAAAAGTCAGATCTGCCACGTACAAATTGTGGAAGTCTTGTATGAAGCCACCAGAACAAGTATATATTATATATGTTTAGCACCTACGGAATGAACTTTCACATCTATAACAGATCAATTTCCCCTGAGCCGTGGAGTGACGACCTATTTCCTTTGAAGGGCTCCCCATATTTCAGCTGCGAACTACCTACCGAGCTCACAGGGAGACACATTACTAATGTATTGCAATGTGACTGTATGAAAGCACAATCTGTCACCAAGTTTCTGAAAGGCTTTGTTCTACCTCAATTTTCACTGAAAGTATGGCGCAATGTGAATTTCTGCCTCCTATCTATCTATCTATCTATCTATCTATCTATCTATGTAATCTTACGGACGATTTGTGATGCTCTGTAAACAACAACTTAACAAGTCATTTTGATTAAATTTCGTTTCCAAAGCAAGATTTTTTAGGCCTCCTGCCAAAGAAATTAATATAATTCCACTTCTTTCCCAGTGGATATGTCCTTCTTTAAAGTTCTGATCATTAAGATTTTAATGGACTCGAATCACGTATTTGATTAGTTACATTCAAGAATTATCTCTCCACATAGTACTGTGGTGTACAGGTAGTAGACTCCACTGTTACCACGCTGGCATGTGAGTCCCTCATGCCCACCTAGGCATGATGGCAGCACCGAAGCACGCTCTTCACACACTGTCAGAGCTGTATTGACTTTTCCTACATCTCACTGCCGCTTCACATCGAAGGCGTTCAAGTGGCGAAACCGCTTTTATTGTGAAGCAGCCCCTGAAAATGCAATGCGTCTCACAGCGGTTAGCGTCCGCCGCCATCGTTTAGAAATACGTCTATAAAACAAGACGGCGCTCAATTTATCCGTTTTTCATCGGCAGATCCTTTTTGAGTTTTCGCAAGGGAGTAATGGAAAAGGAAGGAGCAGCCATGAGTGAGCTGTTGGAGGAAGATTCAGGTGATCACTGCGCCTCCTGCTGTTGTATGGAAAACTACATGCACAGGAAACACAAGTTGTAATTACTATTGGCTGACTTCTTTTAATACAACTACTGAGACTGTAAACAGATGCACCAGCTGCCCTTCTGTTCGCTGCTCAAGGAGTGTTTACTGTAATATTAAAGCACCAACCAGGACTGAAAACCTTTCCAGCTAATAGGACATTTATTAAAAATGAGCACCACTATCTTGAAACAAGACTGGAAAAGGCAGCTGGACTATAATAAAAAATGACGATGAAACAAAAGTCTCCTAGCAATATGCTTTGTGTTGGGGGAAAAAGTAAAAATAAGGCACCTTCAAGAACATGAGATTTTAGAGGTTTCAGTGTGTTCTTCTGATTCCTCATCCACAGAAAAAGACGGTGATCAAAAATCTGTTAAATCCATCACCGTGTTACTGAAAGACATGTAAAGTTCAACATCCTGCCTGTTTGTTTATCTCTCCGTCTAATTTATGGTTTGTCTAGCCTGTCTGCCCTCTCTGTCATTAAGTGGGCTTCTTTTTCCGTCATCTCAAGGTGATTTTCTCTTTCACCCCGCGCTGCAACCGCCCTTTGAAAAGCTCACTAAAATATGCAGTCTCTGAATTCAGCATACAGTATTTGTCCTTCACATAAAAAATATATATATATATACAGCTATTTATGCAAGTCACAGAGTCCTTCTGAAGTGCTCCTTTAGAACTTCGCCTTGAATGAAGACAAATAACGAGAAGACCGGGATCCAACACGGCGTGCTGCACATAAAGGTGCCCCCCCCTTGGCTTAAGCTTCTCGGCGACGTGGTGCCAGCGGCTGAGCAAGACGCTGCATCGAAAAAAAACACCAACTCCCATCTGTCGAGTGCTGCTAACTAATGACAGGCAGACTCACTCAGGGTGATCAGGAGGATTGCTCGGGACTCCATTTTGCGTCACTAATAAAATCAACGCGGCTAAAAATACCACAGGATATTTATCTATCCGCGGTGGAGAGCAATCTGAGGGTTTCCTCCCTCTAAAATATTCGCCCGAACACTCGACAGTCCTGCTGTTAAAAGCGCAGCAGCTGATACTGACTGACTTCAGATCAGGTCATATGTCAGCAAAACGTGGCTAATTATATCAAAATGTCCTCCGTGTCTACTGAAGCCAAGTATTGATGGACCTGCCTCTTTGCACCCATCAACCTCTGCTGCAGATCTATGAGAAGTGACTTTTTGTAATAAACACATAATACACTTTATATACAAAGCTTAGACCTTTTAATCTTGCTTTATATCTTTATGTTATGTATCTGTCTAATAGGGTTTGGCAGGAGGCGTAGTTTCTGACATTTTTGTATTCATTATGTGTTTGAACATGACATTTTTTGTATTACAAGGATCATTTTTTCTTCAGAATCGGGATTGATATTCAAGTATTCAACCTCAATTCAAACCAAAAATACCTTTTAAAATGAAGAACCAACAGTGATTTTCAGGGATGTTTTTAGTTGCAATGTAGGTGTGAAAAAAAAAAAAAGAATTTTCAGGACATCATCAAAATTCAGTTGGATAAAGCCAGCAGGATCTATGTGTGTGTGCTGTGGTGTTGATCGGTTCTGCTCACCCTCCTCCTAACACTGTGATCAATGACATTGTACTTGTGCTCACGTCTTGGATCAGCCAGCCACTTTATCTATGTGAGTGGCACTGCAGCCTGCAAGAGGAGTAGCGGAGCAGCGTTGACTTATAAGGCTGACAACGGCTCCATTCATGCGTCTAATTTAAGAGCGGCTTCTGCTCTGTCTAATTAACAATTTACTAGGCCATCAGTCAGCCTCCCCATTGTGGTATAATCAGCGTCGCCGACGTTCAGCCGGCTCGGTGCACACTTTTGGATCTGCAATGGGATTAGAACAACCATGCAACTTTCATGGATACACGAGCGGAAAAAGTGGGAACGGCGAGTTCCAAGGGCGCGAGGGGAACGACTGTGAAACCCCAGATTGAAAGATGACACCGTGCGACGGAAGGAGATGGGCAATGTGTTCGACAAATTAGCCAGCTCTGTTTGTGCATGCTAGGAGCTGCAGTCGTATAATGTTGTTGCCGTGTTAAAGGAGTCAACAGATGCATATTTGCTCCACTGAGTGTGTGTGTGTGTGTGTTGGGGGTGGGGGGTGGGGGGGGCTTTCGTGATCGTTGCTGCCTGGCATGTATCACGACTTTGGTGTGGCCTGATGCATCTGCGTATTGTCTCGCTCGTCTTTTATTTAAAGGTTGTGCTTTGGCACGTTGGAGGTTCTGATCTGCTCTGTCATGCGTATGCACCTTTAAAGGATTATGATACAGTGTCAGAGTGGATTTTTGTAAAAAGGACATAAATAAATCCCCCCATAAAGACTCCACCCGCCTCACCACCATAAAGTTGCATAATGCTAATTCTTCTGGTCCTCCCTCTTCTCCAAACACCCTCCTCAAGACAAGAGCCGACACTTATTGTCAGCTTTTATTTTTCCATTTGGGGGGGGGGGGGTGTAAGGAGTGGGGGGGCTCGCGTCTATGCTGCGATTTCTGCTCGTTGTCCCTCCAAATTTTCTGACAGTAGAATAATAACCCACAGAGAGGATTAAGGACTGGCAATCTGGGGGAACAGTGTATTTTCAACTGCTTTCTGTGTATTTTCGCCCCTTAGCATCCTCTTTATAAACAAATAGAATTTTGCTCGTTTATCCACTTAGTTCCTCTGTCTTGCTGATTAGCAGTGAAGGGCTGGGAGGCTGGGATAACCTAGAGCGGATAGTTCCAAGGATATCTGAGGCCAGCATGCTTGTGTGTCTGTGTATCTGTGTGTATCAGTGGGAATCTGTGTGTATGTGTGTGTGTGCATGTTCGCTATAAACAAATGCAGTGCTACTTGAAGGGCGCGTCCAATTAAAAGAAGCCCCTGAAGGAGCGTGCTCATCAGGATGCAGTGAACATAGCAGATCCGCTCTCAGATAGCCTGCTGCAGTCTGTCACTGTAACCAAGGCATTAATACCACCAAAGCTATGTGGCACAAAATATTGATATCTTCATCCTTTAGACATCAAGCGATCGATCAGAAATGTGAATATAATGGTTCAAAGGGTGGCAGATGGATAAGGAACCCAAAACATGTTTATGTATGAATCACATTTTTTTGCTCAAACTCTTGCAGCTTGCATGCATCGTGACTGATAATGCAAACACCGTGTAGCACTAATTTAATTTGAACAGCTGAAACAATGATACAACATGACATGAACAACAGCAATGATCCTACAATATCGAGCCAAAAGCTCACAAATTATGTACATAGATGTGTGATGAGAGTGACATGTGATCTTGTTATTTTATATGGATGATGCACGTCTTCACATAAGCTGGCATGCATTACATCAAACTTCAAGTAATTACACATCAAAACTAGATCGCCTCAATTTAACTCAACAACTCCCCAGAGACGTTATGATATCATGCAGTGGCGCATTACATGAAGAGAAAAATTACATTTTGAACATATTTAGAGAGACTGAAACTCTTTTTGGCAACTTTCAAATACCATGATCACATCATCTGTTCCTACGAGCTTTAATTATGAATCTGGGTGAACAGGTAAATAAATAATTGGATGGGAATGTTATTGACTTCACTTGTGGGATAAACAAAGAGATTCTGCCGTGATGGATTGAAAAAGAAATGCATTGTTCTGCAGATAAGACAGAGACAAGTGGTGCCAAGCCTGGATGTCTGCATTACAGCCAATTACCATTAAAAAAAAACGACCTTCTGTATTTACCCTCATTGTCTACTGGGTCCAATGGCCACCCAGAGGACGATGCTGATGTGTTTTGTGGCACAACACAATCGGATTGCCAAGCCAACCCTTTTGTTTACCCTTTTCAGTTTGATTTGGTCCTGGGTTGCAGCCAAGCTACATGTTGCACTGCCGTGTTGACCCCTAAAAACTTCATCCCAAAGGGGGCAATAACCAATCTGTGACCTTTATTGACCTCTATTGGTGACTGCAGGAATTGCAACAACATTAGCAGAACTTATTATCTCCTCCTCCTCGGAGCTGCTCAGGTCTCTGGTACAGGTAATGAGGCTTATTAGTCTTTATAGCTGAAAGGTCCTGCTCACAGCACCATCCTCAATTGTTAAAAGACTTGGAAAAAGTGAATAAATGAGGCCGGGGAGACTGGGAGGGTCTTGAAATTCAGGCCGAAAAACCTAGAAATGAAAGCCAGAAATCTCAGCACCTGGCAGGGTAATCAATAAATCAGCTGTATCGATCAACAACCTTCCCAGCTACAGATATATTATGGTCATTTTGTACTGCAGGGAGTTTTAAAAAAAAACCCCACATATTTTCCTTTGAATACCTGAAGAAAAGAGCTGTGCTTTTATTGGTCTCGTTGCTGACCTTGGCCAATTAAGAGAAGAAGGAAAAAGCAACTCAGTGAGAGCTCACAAGAATGGGAACACATTCTTCATTGACAGAGTGCAGTGAAAAGAAAGATCCAGCGCTATTAATTGTTTCTCTCTCCCTTTGCTGCATCATCCATGCAGCTGACATGTGTGATGAGGGCAAAACCAGAAAACACACGGTGGCGAGTCACAAGTCGCATTAGGCCTGCCTCTCCTGCTGTCTTCCTCTCTTCCTCAGACCTCCCCATACACTCACACAACACTGCACCCACACACACACATATTATCCCTCCCAGCCCTCCTCCCCTTTGCGCTCACATATTCACCCATACAAACACAGAGATGGATCAATTTCACATTCTCTTTCAGGATGCGGAAGATGTCTCATTGTCAGTTTTACGGCGCAACGTTTGATCCGACCTAATGCAGATATGCAAATCAGCCACTGTTATTCTTTCTTTTTGCGTGCCATCTTTTTTTTTTTTCTTTACAGCTTGATGCGTTCTAAACAATTATCTCGCCACCTCAGATGCTGAATCTCTTGGCCTATTTTTTTTTTTTTTGAAAATGGGGCAGCTTTTTTGGCAAGGCCCCACCAAAACAATAACAAAAGTTAACTAATTGGAGGGGAAAAATGTCCTCATTGTTATAGTGGTTTAAAACTCTTGAAGAGAAAGCTTTCAGTTCCACAATAATGGTTTTATCCATTCATTTGGGCTTTATTGGCTTGGCTTGCCAGCAGACAGGGGAGCAACGGCACCCCCGAGCAACAGCTTTCCCACAGAGCCATTTGATCATATGCTGACTGGGTGAAAAAGAGTGCAAATTAAAGTCCCTCCTCACTGACACCTTAAACACAAGACACGACAGGCAATATTTTCTCCTCCAAATAAGCAGCCGGAAAGATGGATACCGGTTATAATTGCAGCAGGAAAAAGAAAAAAAAAGAAAATCAGACATAGGTGTGTGTCAGGAGCCTTGTGCTAAATCACACCAGCAGTTGGATGATGAAAACCTGCCTGAAGGGTCTAAGGGACCCAGAGCCATTCTGTGCCAATGAAGGGGTGTGCACTTGAATTTGCATCACCCTGTGACATATCAAAGAGAATGCACGAGTGGATGTGCCTCTTTGATTTTTGCTAGTTGTGAAATGCAAAGTTACTCTGTAGGCCCACAATAATCTGCAGCTTTCTTACCATAATCCTGCAGTTTTAGCCAAGTAATGAACTACGTGAGGAAGAGGGGAGTGTGTACAGCATGTTGCATAAGCACTCTGTGTGTGTCTGCGTGTGTGTGAGGCATTGTGTGCAGGGGTGGGGCAGGGTGGAGATGAGGGTTTTCCACCAGCTCCTGATGGAACAAATTGGATGTTACATACATGCACTTATCTCAGGGTGGTGCTGCTTATCAAACATCACATGCCATGTCAGTGTTATTCTCTCTGCACTGCATTAAACATATTTACACAAAACAGGCACGGCTGCACTCAGGCGTGCTGGAACACACAGACACACACAGACATGCCAGGTGCTTCATCCTCCCTCCACCTATCTGTGCGCACACACACACACACACAGCCTATGGCTTCTTCTTGCCAAGACATGAAATTCTGAGCCATCTCCTGCAGGAATGTAACAGCATTCCTGTCCTCATTAGAATAACTGAGAGCTGCAAGGCCCAGTTTCCTGTCTTGTTGTTGGCACCCTGAGTGGGACGATGCCACCAAAAAAACACCAGTAAGCCGAGGAGCTGGAGAGCGGAGCGGCGTCACTGGGCCGCCAAGCGGACCATCTGCAGACTTCATCAAAAGCTCAGCCCACGGTGTCCAGACTGGCTCGTCGGATGCCCGGGTTAAGTTGCGATATCACGCAGAGCATATTGACCGCCATCAACACTCCACGGCCTCACGCACGTAGACAGGCACGCGCGCTGACCGGCTCGCGCGCGCGCTTGCGCACAGACGCACGCGCGCAAAGAGAGACAGACACCAAAATCTCCTCTGAATTATGACTCAATTAAGCGCCGCCGAGTCAAGGTCGTTCACAGCCGCAATACCCATCACTGGCTTTTTGACGCTGTGATCCAAAAAATAAGAGGCGGTTACTGTGGAGATGTGGAGCGGTTTTTTTTGCGCATTCGTGTTACCAGTTTGAGCCCCTTTGAGGAGCCTGCAGAGTAAACTCCAATTAGGACATGTGATTCGTCTGTGGTTGTCTGAGCAGGGGACGCTGCCCCGTGTGGATCTGGATCATTGCGCATGAACCCCAAGCAGGGTCTGCTTCATGTGCAAACTTTACACTGTCTGATGCCTACTCACCATCTATAATGACGGTCTTCATGATGCGGACGGGGGTGAAATCCAGAAGCTGTATAAAATCCAAGTGCAGTGAATCCCCACACAGATAGGATATCCGCTGTTTGTTTGCAATTTATGTAGGAAGGGGGGGTGGTGGGTGGATGGCAGATCCAGCGCGCGGTGGGTGGGAGACGGAGCCCTGCACCCTGCAAACTTTAGCCGTAGGTCTTCCCGAGTGGGGAGCCACGTCTCCGGCTGCACCCGAGCTCAGTCATTTGGACCAAGGGTTCACAAAAAATTTAAAAAAAAAAAAAGACAATAAACATCCAAACTGGGATCAGCGGACCCTTCCCACACACAAAAAAAGAAGCACAGAGAAGAGCTCAAAGTGTGCAGACAGGAGCGGAGAACGAGCCGGGAATCAGTAACGGATCCATGTTGTTCAAACGGCAGCACATATCCAGTCCGATCACCTCCGAGCCCCCCTGCTGTGGATGTTCCCCAAGTGCGGCGGAGAAAAGTGCGGCGGATGCGCGCGGATGTCGGCCGCACTGGTGCGCATCAGTGTGCGTTTACCGCGGGGAGGTGGAGAGGGGAGGGAGAGGGCGGGGCAGCGAGGTGGAGGAGAGAGAGAGAGAGAGAGAGAGAGAGAGGATTCAGAGATGAATGTTTTATGGGTTTATATCACGCTGCAAGAAATATTCCTCTTCAAAATGAAAGTCGACTTTTTTGAATATGTCAATCAAAGCAGAATTTATATTTCATCTTTGCGTTTTTTCTGCCTGGTTTCTCCGCAGGTATTTATAGACAATCAAAAATAAAATGTGCCAGAAAATTTATTTTTGCATAACTGATGCACTTTTAAAGAGTGAGTCTGGGGGTTGGTTCAGACGGACATTTCTTGCAGTGCAGCTCTGCGCTCTAATGAATGTTTTATGTGCAGAGGGTGGGGGTGGAGGGTTGAGGGTGGGCGGGTGGTAAGGTGACGTGAGGCGAATCTATTTGGATCGGACACGGCCAGGCACGCACATGCATACCAAAATACCCCCCCTCAAAGACAGGCGAGGAGCCAGGCCCTGCTGGTGGGACCCGAGCCTCCTCCTCCTCCTCCTTCAGGGGACTGGACGATCAGGCTGATGTGGGAGGAGGAGATGTTCAAATACCTGCAGGGGAAAAAAGGCAACAAAGATTTCAGTTCTGCTTGGTTAACCGGACAAGGATCCTTAAACTTTCTTGAGACCTAGAAAAAATGTCCTCCTTATATATTTTTGAAATTGATTCTAAGATGTAAAAACTTTGCATTTCTCTGTATTTTTCCCAACATACTTTATTGCTCTTATTTTGAAATTGTCTTGAAATAAATAGATTTTTTTGTATATTATTATTGTCATTATTATTATTATTATTACTAGACGTGTTTTCTCCTCTGTATTTTCTCCTTATTGGAAGTCAAAGTGCCTCAAAGCAGTGCACGTCCTTGCAGAGAATCCGACATTATACCTTCCCTTCCCATGCATTTGATATGATAATGATCACCTTTACAAATTTATTAGACCGCTGAGCAGCACAGACACTCTCTGGCAGTGCTGATTGGACCGAGGACCCGTTCACCGTGTCTCTGGTCTGCAGCTATGCTGGGTTTGCTGAAACCCAGGAGGATTTGGATTCACAGCAGCGGTGCTATAATCTTTAGGTACCACGCGCCCCCTACCGGCGAATGTAAGAATACACGTTCAGCACCATGGACAGAGACAGAGGAGGCTGATTCCCTGATGAAGAGACAGCAAGAAATCATACTGTATATGCGTTTGTGAGCTCCAGCAGATAAATGAGTGAATGCACAATGTTGTGTATATTTATCGTATTTTCTATAAGAGGAGATGGAAAATTTCCATCTGCTGGCATCATAATGAAATATGGGAAATTTTCCAGATTGCACACTCAATCTTTCACTTGGAACAGCAGCTTAGTTGTTGAATTGCATGACAGATACAGAAAATAGCTTGTGTGTATGATGGGGTGCGTTGGCTCAGGATGAAATGCTTGCGTTAATTACAGTATAGTATGTAGACTAGGGCGGAAAGAAGCCAACAGATTACCACTGGGAACAGGTGAATGGAAAGCACAGCCAGGTGGGTGGTGTGGTGGAGTGAAATGGAGGTTTGTGCGGCAGGCTAATCCCGAGCTTACAACCACCACCAGTATTGAATCACACCATCAGAATATGTCAGTGAGCCACTCGGCCGGTATTTGCTCACAGTGGAGACCGGCAGGGCCAGATGGCCAGTGGAGACACCGTCCAAAGCCGCCGCAGCGACCTGCTGAGAGCGAGGTCACCCCGCGAGAAAAGGAAATGTTGTCACCTTTCACAGTCGTCTCTGTCTCGCCTGCTTTATCTCAATGCATCCGTGTGGGCAAACACGTGTGTGTGCGCATAATCCTGACATGTATTTGTAAGCTGTGTGTTTGTGTAACATGCAAAGTGGCATTTCTCTTTGCTGGATTTATAAGGCTTTTCACAAGAGAAAAAAAATAATACTGTAAAAACTGTCATGCACTAATAAGGATGAGGGGGACACCAGACAGAACACATATTCAAATTCCCTAAATCAACATTCATATATCTTCTGCAGTCTGACTTATAGCCAATGTGTTCTGTAACAACCCAGATCTGGAGACATGTTTACATACTTGCTGTGAAGTAACTTTTCTGTATGTGGTGAGTAACTTTTAGCTTAAAACAAAAACATCATTAAAAAGACAAGAACATGAGCTGCATATAAAAAAGGAGCTAATTAAGTCATAGCGTACAGTGTTGACATGATCACAAAAATTGGCCACAACAAGACATTCCCAGAGTATAACCCTCCCTGAATATATCCCCAGCTTGGAAAACACTCATCTGCCTCACTGGTTAAGATATCTTCTTCTGCCAGGAAGTGAAAGGTGTACTGTAACTGATTACTATACCTCCCCCCAGCTCATTATACAACATGCCCACTCACTCCTGAGTCCAACGCTCATTCCATTATAGTACTATATCACAATGATATGCACCAGCAAGTGAAAAGGACACAGGTAAATTCTCATGGGAGCTTTGAGGCTGGAGGCCTTGCACAATGAGCAACTGTAAATTAACTAAGGATGGATCATTGCCATGCGAGTGGAAAAAAAAAAGAGAACATTGGGGATCTTTAATTCATGATAGTAGTGAAATGAGTCAAGCTGTTGAGTCTCAGTCACAGTGGATCCCTAGGCTGAGGCGCTACTATTCTTTTCAAACACAAGTCTGACGGATCAAAAGGAGAAGGGGGACATAACTGACTTCCTTTGGTAATGGGAAAGTTGTGTCCCACTGCCACAGGAGCTACGGTAGGACCAGTGTTAATTATAGTCTATGAATGAGAGCTGAAAGCTTTTACTTACTCTGGATTACGGGCCGAGGAGGCGGGACATAATGCTGGTGGTTCATGCTATGTGTGTGTCAAAGGTCATCCATCCATCATACACTCACATCAAGCATGACTGTGACACATTCACTTATCCTCTCGGCTGAGCAATCCTCATCACTTCAGGCCTCCGAAATATGTAAATATTCAAGAAAGGCACAAGAGATGCAGGCAGTTGCCCTCAAAACACATTCTCTGCTGCATTTGGCTATTGCTCGGTCATAACTGAGCTGGAAGAGTACATTTGTCACTTTAGGCAATACCACTCTTTTTACAACTCTCCCCCCGAAACCCACAGCATGGGGTGACTAGGATAGAAATGGTTGGATTTTTTTTTTTTTTTTTTTTTAAAAGGGACAAAAAAATCTGTGTAAAGAAAAGGAGAGAAAATGCAAATTGTCCTCAGAGAGAGAATCCCTGCTGGCTGAGTTTCACATTGTGTTTGTGAAATATGATAGGTAGAACCAGTTCACAGCAATACTGTTATTTTTCACACAAATCGCTCGTACTAATAGTTATTGGCCTTGTAACTCTGCAAATAATAATAATAATAAAATCAAAAACGGTGGATTGTTCCTGTAGGCCACATTAAACACACACACAAACACACACACACACACACACACACACACACACAGACACACACATACAGGTGGTATATGAGATGTGTCAGAAAATACAAAAACAACAAAACACATTTAAAGAAAGCCTCTGCTGAGTGCTTGGACTGAAATATGGAGGTACAGAAAAAATGTGTGTGTCAATTTGCCCTTGTGCTCTGTTGATACTGACAAATAACAACAATAATAATTCAATTAAAAGAACCTTTTTTCTTTTTGCTGTATTAAGTATTATGTTAAAGAGGATCTGAAACTTCCAGGACCTCGAACAGAACACTAGTGTTCGGACACAAAGAGACAAGCAATATTTTGACTTTGCTGCTCAAAATTCATCAATCAACACCCTAAAGAAATGCATCTCTCAAAAATAGCCGAAAACAAAACAAAGAAAAAAAGTATGAATTATGTCTTGGAGACAAGTCTGCGTGCAGGTGAGAATATAGAAAACAAATAAATAAATCAATAAATGCAGATTACATCTCGAGCCGCTCCATCAACTGAGACAGGGAACAGCTGTCTGAGGCCAATGTACTGTGTGGACTGTAAATGTGTGCATATACTTGCTTTTGCGACAGTAGCTACCTACTCATGCATATAAAACACATTCAAACTTGAACTAGTGTTGTACTGACACGGCTCTATAGCAAGACATTTAGAGATAATGTTGCATTTTATATATGTTATATGCAGCATTCGTACTATCAGAGATTTAAAAAATTCTGTTGGAGAAACACTGAATCTTAATAATCTGGCTATTTCAGTTCATATAGTTATATAGTATACTAAAAATGATGGAATCAGCACTTAAGACATCCCACCTTGCAGAACTTTCAAGCTGAATATAAACTTAGAAAAATACATATAATCCTCCAAAATCCTAGGGACATAACCTCAGTGTCCTTCCAGTGTGTCTGAAAGTATAACTGTACAGGAAGTTTAAGGTTTTAATGTATAGGACATGTGGCTATAGATGCAGGTGCTGGACACCAGTGGTGAAATAATCTATAATCAACTTCATTACTTCTACCTAATTATGTCTTTGTATATGTTTTTGGAGCGGATGGTGAAACACTTTGAGATTATTGTTAATTTTCCCATCGTCACGCTGATAAGGCATCTCTGAATTGAAATTGCCCTTGAGGAGCAGAATCCAATCACAGCCATGTATTCCTTCACAAGTGCCATTACTCTCTTCTCTCTTTTTTTTTTATATATTTTTTTTAATTTTTGGCTTTTCCTCCCCTTTCTTCTCCAAATTTGCAGGACAAAGAGTTCGCTCTGTTCTCCAGGCTCTTGCTCATTAGGCCTGGGAGTCAGATATTAATTCCGGCCCGGGTGAAAACCCTGTCGCCATTAAGATCGGGTGACAGCTCATTTTCCTTGGTGGCCTGCAGAAGACAATAGCAGTGATGGAATTTTTTTTTTTTCAGTCTGTAACCTCATTAACTCATTGGAATAAAGACAACGTGGAGTTGTTTGCATTAAGCTGTAATTATGCTGATTCACTCACTTTCTCCCTCTCTCGCTCACTCTCTCTCTTTTCTTTCCATTTGCCATTTTAATTAGATTCCCCTCTACTCAAACACTGACAACGTGGACTTGCTTTCGGCTCATGAATTAAGCAGCCACCCACCCGTCATTTCTTATATGGATTTGATTGCCATATGTGAGAGGAGAGGGGAAGGAGAGAGGAAAGGGAAGGTAGTCAGTAATGAAGGGGCCCCATGTAAACATGCCATATGTCTTCACTAGTCATATATTACCTGGCTTGACAAGGCTACATTCCTTGAGACTGTCAGTAGGTCGGAAAGGACAAGCATGTGGAAATTTATTCTCCTGCAACTTCATGTGCTCGGTGGCCTGACCTTGATTTTCTTGTCCTTTTCAGAGAGATGGAGAGGGAAGGAGGGGAAAAAGAAAGATCGAGCGACATAGAGAGGAAGAGTGATGCTTGGATGAACACAGGCTTTGTGCATCTGTCTCATGTGGGTTTGATTTGGTGTTGTCGAAAGGGCGATAGCGACACATGCAGCGGATGTCAGCTATGACTTCTTCCCCTCGTCTTTTGTCAGTGTAAACTCACCATCTTCACATGAGATAAAGAAAAATGTTCCTGAATTATGTAAATGCTTTGATCAGTTCATGAACATATGCCGACATGATTTTTAGGGAATCTGCTCATTGACAAATATGTGTTTGCATTTGATGACAACATATTACCTGAAGCAAGCAAATCATTATTTTACGCTTAAGATTGCTTGTCTGCCTGCCAGCAGGAAACCTTAAAAACCTATGAAAACTGGCACACAAATTAAGCTTTACGTTCCCTGGAACATTTGATCAGGTCTCTTATTTCCTTGATTCCAAATTCTCTTACACGTCAACCCAAACAGGAAACACCTACTTAAATCAATAAGATTTAGAAAATCAAACCTGTAGCAGCACGCTGGAGAATAATTCACCACTGGCAGACAGTTTATAGTCACTGTGTGGCTTTTAGTTAGTGTATCAGCGAGTCACTTAATGAGGAATATGTGTGTTCCTGAAATGAATTTGAAACAAGTTTTAAAGGTTCAAGGATGCACACTTTCACATTTTTATCAGATAAAAGAAGGGTTAAGGTCTCGCAGCTTCCAGAGGCTGCACTGTTCTTTACAGCTCATGCGGGAGTGTTGGAAAGGCAAGGTTGGAACAACATACTGATTTTTGCTATTCTTACCTTGCCTCAGGGTTAAATATATGATGTTTTTCTAAAGAATTTGACCATGTTTTTTTTTTCTTTTGTAGCATGAATGTGACCAGCACATTGCACAGCACTGGTATACGAGATATCTTATAAGTAAATACAAGACTAATGGTGTGTGACAAATCCGGACTACATATTAATTCTGAGCAGATTTTGAGTATGTGGTGTGTTCACACTTGAGAAGTGACAAAATGAAGTACACTTCAACTACGCAGAATGCATACTAATTACGCTTGATTTTGAGTGTGTCGACAATGGATATCATTCTCCCACAATGCAATGCACAAAAGAAAAGGAGGAGCTGCTCATGGCTGGAAAATTGATAAATTGTGGATAGGAGTGAGACGAGTCCTGAAAGACACTGGAAAACAAATAATAAGTAGTTAATTAAGGCGGCATGTCGTGTGTCTCCGAAATTTAATTGGCAGTGGCAAAGTGGCAGTTTGACTGACGTTGGATGCTGTGTGTTTTGCATCATTTCCAATTAGTACAAAATAGCAGAGTATGTTGATGGTTCCCATAATAACAGCTTGACCTGAACTGCAAACCAAGTCCAGCTGCCTTTGATTCAATATTACTTGAATACCATGACCTAGATGAACAGCTTGAACCATTTACTATAAGTACATGTGTTCTATGTAGTAGTAGTAGTAGTAGTAGTAGTAGTAGTAGCATTATTATGTAGTATCAATTTGAGACACAGACTCAGAGTCTTCAGTCATGCTAGCAGCTCTGTGAGGCTTTATTTAGGTACAATGGTGCTTTGAGCTAAATAATAACATCAGCTTTTAACATGCTCACAATAATGATGGTGAAATATTGATGTTCGCAAGTGTAATGTTCACCATACTCACCATCTTAACATGGGCTAATTAATAATTAGTGCTGAACTCAATGCAGCTTTAGCTTAGCAAATATTTGTTCCTACAAAAAATATTAAAAAGCTGAATTTTGACAAGATGGTGCTGCTAGAAAAAAGATAATTAAGGGATGACTTGAAGTCAATCGGATTGTTTTTTTGTCTGTGAAAATCCATCCAGTAGTTTGTGAGACATTTCAGTGTAGAACCAAGTGTTGGACTGAATCTTGCCAGTAGCTATTGAGACATCTTGCTCTGCACTGAGCGACACACAGACGTACAGTAACCGGCCTTTTGCAGCAGAGCAATAATTAAACATTTTATAAAGGTCTTACCCACAGCTCCTTAATACTCCATTTTACACAGATCTCTGTCTGCTGTTCTCTGAGCACTTTGTCACTTGAAAGGCTTTCTTCAATTCAACATTATTTATTCATAAAGGACAGGGATTTATTGGTTCTTATTTAGGAGTGTGTGGTCATTGCATTAAAAAAAAAAACCAAGTTACTCAACCAGCCCTTAAGATCAAACACTTCTCTTTAATGTAGTCTGCTTTGTGTTCTTGTGCTAACAGCCATGCAGCAGAACAATTTGTCCTGACTTGGCCTGAACGGAGAAACAAGCGGGAGCAGTGGAGTCTCACATTAAGGAAGCCATATCGCGCTCCCTTGGATTCCAGGTCGATGCAGGTCAGATTAAAAGTCTGCACGGTCGGCTGACGGGCAAAGCTTAGGCGCTGCTCTTTCCATTCTTTAATGTCTTAAGTCCTGCTCATTCCAGATTATTTAGGGGTCTAATAACACCTCCACAGTAGATAAAGCCGATTACATACCACCTATAAATGGAATTAGGTAATTTGCCTCTCTTCATTCGTTGTAATCTCCACTGCCAACCTCACTTCCTTATCTTGGCCTTACCATCAAATCTAGAACCTGAAAAACAATTTTTTGGACATGCCTCGAATACAGTCACAGTAACTGGCGCTCTTTTAAATGTTGACGTCACGCTCACAACATACAACAGCTGGTCCAGAGGAAGTGGCTGAAACGGTTGCCTCAGTTTCACCTATCGAATTATGAAGGGAGTCCAGGATTTGCCACCAAATTCCAGGCTATTTTGGGGTTTGTGTTGTTCACAAGCTGAGTGAAGGGAGATCTCATTGGAGTTCTGGATCAGATTGGATTATGAGCTTAGTCTATTTTTTTCTCTTGTTCTCTCATTGTATTAGTCTCGGGGAAAGCATCACAAGAAGTGCAATGATGCAGAGCTTTTTTTCTCCCAGCAGAATCAGATTTGTTGTATTCTTCGGGACAATTACCATCTGAAGTCATTCCTTTTCAGTAAATGCACCACGATACGCAACAAAGTTATTTCAGAGAGTTTTATCAGATGATGATCTTTCAATCCTCAGGAGTGGAATATTAAAATCCGAATGCAATCCCTGGCCACAGTTACTGACTTTATGATTTGTGAAATCATATAATGAGATCTTCTCACTCCTTGATATCCACGTAGATGGTATCAAACTACGACATCATGTGGCATGTGCTGCGCGGCGACAGACCCAAATTGATACAGTCTGATGGCACGTCTGTGTTCGAATTTGAACGTGATCTGCCGTTACATCTTTCAGAATAGCACAGTTTCCTGTCACATATCGAGAGTGTGTGAAAATGTGCAATCAGCCTTGCACACAGTCGAAATCTTTTCTCTCTAAGCTTACCAAAGGCGATAAGACGCGAGCATCAAGATTGCATGCCCGTGGTCGCTAGAAGAATGGCCCCTGTACATGATTAACAAAAAAAAAAAAACATACTATATTTCTCAGATTGTCGGTAATCTGCCAGTCTGGCTTGCATAACCGTTCATTTTCTTTTAAAAAAAAAAATCTCTGCCTGCCAAAGGAAAAAAAAACAAACCCTAAAAGCCTCTTAGCAGAGCATATAAATATACATTGTTTTCTACTGTGTAAATCTTCCTTATCCATTTCACATGTACTCGGCCCAAATGAATTACAGATGAGGCAATGCATTTGATTTAGGGAACTTGCCCATGTAGAAGGGGCCTTAGAGTAGCCCTGAGCAGGAAGTGAAAGAGGCAGGATGCATCTGCTTACTTTCCCAGCTTTGCCTACAAAACTGATGGAAAATCACAAGGGGTTTAGCTGGAGGATTTTCTCTTCAGACATCCAAGAAACAGGGTGAAGGTAAATCCAAGGTCTTTTTTTTAAAGACTCAAATTTTGGTTGAAAGTAGAAGCTCGCTCATATTGGCGACTCTGCTTTGCATGTCGCGGCGGCAGAGCTAATGTCTTTCCCAGCAGGCGAGATCTGTCAAAAGACGGCGTACAGCTGCCAGCGTTTACATTAAAACCGACGCGTGATCCACTCTAAGTGAAATAATGACTCTTACACATGCTCACATGATCTGTCAAGGAGAACATGATGTTCTATCATGTGAACACAAGGCACTTATGAGCCTGGTGCTTAGGGTACGAATTAATGAACAACTGATTGAACTCCATTATGTTATTCACAACAGGCGCCAGGGGAGCGTGTACGGACAAACTCGTGGATTGTGCCGCTCAAATGCAGGAAGCAGTGATATACTATTAAAATAATCTAGGGTCGGCTAGAACGTGTTGCCACCTCTCCATGTCCAAAACATCTTTGAAAAATTCATAAGTGATTGATGGCTCAGGTGACACCCTGTGACACCCTTCACATGGCCCGCAGTCACAGATTTGACTCTTGGACCTGCCGTCTGCTGAGCCAGGCACCACGCGGGGACGGACCATTAGTTAGCATTTGTGTGGCTCCGTTGAGCTTTTCCACTACATCTCGACTTAACGGACGGAATGGATATTATTCATCAATGGGAAGATTTACATTTTGACTGCAAGGACATGAGAATATGTGCAAAATTCGAGCCAAATCAAAGGAACCAACCCCAGGCCAACCCTGATGGATCCTGCCTCTCTGTGCTCTGACTGCTTGAAAATGATGGTAATATTTGCATTAATAAAAAAAACATGAAGATTCATTATGGGTGGGCTTGGTTGGTGGTGGTAGTCTCATGATTAGCAAAGCTTGTGGCTGAAGGTTTCACTGGTTTAAAGGGGGAAACAGCAGGTGGGAGCCTCTCGTCATTTGGCATTTAAACCCATACTGCGACGCTCCCCAGTGGACAACCGGCTCGCTGTTGCCGCCGTTGCAAATGTATAGAGCTGCATGGATGTGAGGTAATGCCTCATTGGCTGTTTGATGTTTGAGTTGAAATTATTATTAGTTATTTTTCGAGTGATCACAGATGTCATGGGATGATCACAGTGGAGGTGGTATCAGACCTGACAGGATGAGCTCAAAGGCTGGACTTTATCCCTGCTAGTGCAGAAGTTCTGGGCAGCTGCCTCCCCGCAATCCCACGGCTAACAGCTCTCACTTTGTCTCTCTGCAGGCGCCTGGCCCCGGGCTACTGGCTATCTCCGCAAAAGGTCAGTAGGAACCCTCTGGGCTCATAAAGACAGGCCAATTAACACGGCCGCACTTGGAATGCTGCATTATTTATTCAGGATCCCTCCTTAGGACGAGGACGGGAATGAGGGAGGAGACACGGAGGATGTGGGAAGAGATGAAGGAGATCAATGGAAATGTGGAGTTTAATTACCGTCAGCTCGGCAGGCCATCTTCACAGGACTAAATCCTTGGCAGAGGCTGGTGGAAACAGACCGCCGTCACCCGGAGCCAGTATCTGCGGTTCTGACACATTTCACTATTCACAGTGGTGTTGTGTTTAACAGCACTTAGATCAGGGTGAGAGCGGTCCTACTTGACAAGGCCGACACGCTTTATGATGAATAATGAAAGAAGTGTTTTCATCAAAAACCCTTAATTGGCTTAAAGGAGAAAAGCATTTTGCGTGGAGTTTGAAAAACCTCCCTTCTTGTCAGGATGTAATTGAACGTCCTCTGTAGATAACTTTCCAGTCATGATGCACTTACAGCATCACTAAACACAAATGCGTTAGCCCGGCTCAAGGATAAACACTTAGCTTCACACCGAGTGAAGGAAATGTGATTAAGTCCCTACATCTACACATCAAGCGATAAACATCATTAGATGGAAACCGCCCCGTCTAATTTGTTGTGATGTGCCTGTGATGTCACGATTGGATGTGCTCGTCTAAATGAGAGAGGGAGCAATTCCAGCCGCTTCGCAAAAAACACTTTGATTAATCATGCTATGTTGCTGACTGCAATTACGCTGTGATAATGAAACAGGTTATTTCAGGCATGATTCGCACCGGCTGAACAAAGAAATGTACAGCTTAAATGTGCCCATTCATTAATGACATAACACTGTGATGTTTCGGTGGCAGTCTCTCACACACAAACAAAAACAGGCTTCTATAGCTCACAGCATGTCGGGGTGGCTTCGGCTGCCACGTCCCATAATTGCACATGTTTCGCGTAAAATAACGTGTGTGTTTCATATTCATGAAGGCGGTGTTTTTCCCCGTGAAACGGCAATTCGCGTCCCCTTTGAACTCATGGAAGATGCAAATTTACATCAAGTTGTTAAGGCTCGTAAACAGCAGTCATAGCGTTGTGATCTATTTCCGTGACATCAAAGAGGGAAGTACAGTATGTTAACACGAGCCGAGATTTTTCACAGGTATGTCTGCATCATCTCGAATGTTGGAGGGGGTCACGGAAAATGATATTCATTGTGAGTCACATTCCCTTTGATTGCTTTTAATTTGTACAGCATATTGCGACAGCTTGTTTTGGTACAACTGCGCTCCTTAACTGGGACGTTTAATCTTGTAATTAATTCATTGTAATGAACGAATGCAAATTTGTGAATTAGTGCTATTTAGGAAACTTTTTCTCAGGTTGACAATTTCAGAAAACACCGCAGATGTTTTTCATTACTCTACTCATTGGTATCCATCTACAGAATCCATGTTTTGGGAGGGTGTAAATGAAGTTTAGGATGACATCTGAAAGCACAAAATGCTGACTTGTTGAACATGTTTGCAGCAGCACATTTGATCCAGCTGTCTGTTTTTCCACTCTCCTTTCAAGTTGCACCTCTAGAACGGCTTAATCAAATTGAACTGGAAGGTGTCAGGTCAGATAACTGCCAATTTCAACCGGCTCACCTGCACACGTGTGGGCTCAGTCCATTAAAAAAACACCACGGTGGAAACTCGCTCGACTCCTCTCTGAACATTTGCTCGTGATAGACAGATACACAGACGACCTCAGGGCGAAAAGACTGAACCTGAGGATGTAGGGAGGAGGGGAAGGTTCTCTCGCCTTTGACCACTACCCCTGGTGTATCGACCGTCCATAACTGAGCCGGCAGTCAATGCACTCAGACCTAATTAAAGCCTCCTTCCATAACATAGCCAGTGTAATTTCATTGCCTTCTTTAAAGCATTTCATACACCTGACACACATGTTATATATAAGTGCACATGTGGTCATTCATACATTCATTTAACCACAAAGGCAATGTGAGAACACAGTGCTTTGCAGTTGCATTTAAGAATCCATGTACAGTATGTCTGCTATAGATTTATGATCTAATGTGGAAAATATTTAATGGCTGATGAATTATTAGAACACTCTTGAGTCTTGACTGGGGCATCATGGGATCTGGAAAGAGTTGAGAGATAGCTGTAAACATTTAAATTTATAAGATGCACAGCAAAACATTTTTGGTTACTAAAACATTTAAAGAGCATTTTTTCAAGTTAGGAGGAGAATATTTTCGTGAAGGTTCTCTATCATTCAGGTCATGCTGTTCAAATAAGGATTGAGGGTCTTACAAGCATCTTCAACTAAGTCCAGCTGACATCAATTCAACTCTTATCTGAGGAGAATATGGTTACAAAGCAAAACTCCAGTTTGTCATAGCTGCTACACTTTATCCATATGTGTCATATTTCTGTCGTGGCTATTGAAAAGGTAGTTCTTAGGATGTTGTTTTATGAATGCTCAGGGATCGGCAGTGGATGTAATAACAGAGCCAAATCAATGTATGTGTAAAATGAGTGAGTCGTCGAATTACGGCTCTTCTTTACACAACACATTCTCACATCTAAACAAGAGAAGAGGTTAATTGGCAGTGACTCGACATATGTGACCATTGAAGAGGACCATCAACAGGCATATAGGACCTTCATTGACATGTGGTTAATATTGTAAAACATTCTGGTTTGGTTTAGCCACCAAAGCTGTTTTGTTAGGTTTAGCCAAATTAGGTTATATATGTATCATAAGACAAACATGTTACATAAGTTAAAAATAGAATGTTTAGGTTTGATTTTACATACATGAAGAGCGATCTCCTGGGTAAAAGCCTGGGTGTTTGATCCATCCATTCATCCTCCATATGCAGACTTTATTGCTGTATACACTTCACCTGACGTCACCCTTTGTTACCGTCATAATTACTGCAGTTAATAGAGCTACTAATGTAAATATGGGTCGTAAAAAGCTGCTTGCACAAGTGACCCAAACATCTGGTGAGGATGGGCTGTACAGTGAGATCTCTGTATGAAAGGGTCTAATGATCACACCTGGAAGCTAAGTTTAATCTGCAGCACAGCTTCACCAGACCAGTCGGGGGTTAAGGGCCTTTCTGAAGCACACCGTGGTGATCATAATGACAACATGATAAAAAATCATGAGTGGCTGGTAGATTTAAGGCACTCTGTTTTTTCACTTTCACCTCCCCAATGCACTCTGTTGGTCTGGGGACTGATCTGGTGGCCTACTTCTCTAACCTCTAATAGGGAACACACCTCGTTTTATTTACAATGTATAGCCCATCCTGAACTACTTAAATGAAATGTTATAAGAAATGTTGCCACACAACATGATATGCAACATTTTCAATAATGCAAATAGTTTGTGTTTGACGGTAGCTCAGATGGCAAAGCGGGCCGGATCCTATCATTCAGTCGGGTAGGTGATTGGATCACCGGCTCCTCTAGTCCACATGCTGAAGTGTCCTTGAACCAGAAACTGAACCATAAATTGCATTAAGTGATTGTGCATGGGGAAAAATGTACTTTGGTTTTGGACAAAAACAGCTAGTGTCCCTGTTTGGCCAAAATTGTAATTTCCCACTCTGCTTGTGAAACAGTTGCGTTTTGGGTTTTTCAATTGATTTCTATATTATATAACCTTAGAAATTCCATCCTAAGTACCCTCTCAGATGCTGTTCAGTGCCCATTGCCTGTCATATATTTCCTGTACACAACACAGCAATGTGCATTAGTGCACCTTATCCATTGAACTGAAGTGGCTACTGTGTAATTTAGACCAAGCAAGTGGGTGTTAGTCATTAGTCACTGCTGGGGTTGCTGTTGATTTTCTTTCTGTGTGGGTAGGGGATGTATATTATGAGATTACTGCACTGATCCTCACATCCTCACTGTTATAATTAATGCAGGACTGCAGGTTGGCTTAAAGCTTGCTGATTTTCAGTCCATGCAAACTCTCTAATGTACCCTTGAACAAGGTACTTTATTATGCTTGTTCTTTGTGTGATGAAGTTTTGTAATTTAATGTCTTAAAAGGAAAGTAGTGGACTCTTGAACACTGTTGGTGCTAACGTTATTACACAAGTTGTGTTTTGGTCTTAGACCTCCATCAGCATTTAAAGGCGATTTCAGGTGATGGCATTCAAATCTAAACATGAGCAATATACATTAGTGAAGGGAAGTGAGATACACTTTCTTCCACTGTGCATTTAATCATGTCATGTATCACCTGGCATCGTGGCACTTTCTCTCAACTGTGTGGTCAGACTCACATGTGTGCAGGCACCTACTGAATGAAAAGCCTAAATTTTTCAATTTGGGTCTTATTTCATAGTTTTGTCCATCGTTTCTATTTCACATTGTACTAACCAAAGTAATAGCTGGGATTTAGGAACATGGTGATCTATACAACAACGTCAGATGGGATATAAAAAGATGAGCAGCCATATTTTCAGACAGGTTCTAAACAAGCCAATGTTATGCAAACCAGTGGTTCCAATAGCTTTTGGAACCAATGAACAAACCAGTGCCTGTGTGTATGTAACTTTGCAAAGATATTCATGGTCCTCAGAGGATGGATCCTGCTGGTGGGCCCCTGCCTGTACCTCTACTACCATCATGTGATTGACATTTGTGGTTTTTAGTGAGACACCTTACTGACTATTGGATGGATTGCCATGAAATTTGGAACATTAGGATTATTATACTTAACTTTGACTTCCTGACTTGGGCATGGTTATAAACTTTTAGTCTTGTTTCATCTGAAATATTTAGAGGCCTGAAGAGGAAAGAATAAAAAAAAACAAAAAACTTTTTCTTATCATCTTTTGATCCTTCAGACTGATTTTGAGACCCGTGTTGGTCCAGACCTCTTTATTTACAAGTGAAACCTAGAGCAAGTGTCCCCAAAGTGTTGGTAATAATCCCTTATTGCAGGGTTCATTTCGAGCCTCTGTGATTGTCTGAAAGACTGATTGTTAGCAATTGTTCAGGTTTCTGCACTTAACATGTTGAGGAGAGTATCATTATCACCAGTAGGAACAACGGCCAAAACAATCATAATAACCCACATTGTACAAGGTTGCATCATTGTGCAAGCAAAAAAAAAAAGACTTGAATCTTGAGAACAGGATTTGTCCAGATGAAATTGGGCTTCTTCATCACAGTGGCTTTGAGACCAGACTCCAGAGCCAGCACACTCACAGGTTGGTTATAACTTTCACAATGGCTCTTACCTTTATTACTTTTCTCAGCTTCAGCCCAGCCAGGTAAGTGTGGTCTCAAAGCAAACAATACACATAAATTTCACAGGAGAGCTCCGCATGAGAAAACTGACAGAAACTTCCAACAGACCTAGATCCTGTTTAGGGTGACCTTGTCCATCAAAATGACACATGCTACACAATCACAAAATTGCCTCATGGTCCAAGAGACAGTTATGGCCTTGGATTTCAGTTATATGGTGCTACTGCCTTTACTTCTATTATTTTTCTAACTTGAGCCATGCAGGACTTGCAGACACACTTGGCTGTATCTGTATTTATCACCACACTCTTTTTTTAACGTGTGCGTCTTTGTTTATTTTGAGGTGAAGAGTTTTTATAACCCCCTTGGGTTCTTTTTTTTTTTTCATCTTTTCTGCATAATCTCCGCTTTTTTCTTTCTGTTTTATCTTTATCCACATGTGCACATAAATAAAAGCTCAATTCTCAACATGCTGGAGAGCTGGGTACAGAGCCAGACTTGGAACTAAAGTTGACCAGGACTGTGACAAAACAATCACGATTTCTTGGGGAACACTAGACAGTCATCTCAGTCGGCGTCTAGCCTCAAAAGGGAGTCACTCAGGAGCTTGGAAAATAAATTCCCTCCCTTAAATAAAAAAAGCTTTATTCCTATATTTGCACTTTAAAAAAAATCTATGCAATTGCAGTTTTATTAATGCTGATAAGTTCAGTAAGATCTGGGCTTACGATTTAAACTCTTCATCTGCATCATGCTGAGTGACAAGCTGTCAGTGTTGCCAGATACATTTTTTAAGTGAGTTCTCACAAAAACCTTGTTCTCAGCACTAGAAAAATAGCACATAACAAAAAAAGGGAAAGCAAGCACCCGCTCAATCTGCTGCTATTTTAAATGGTACTGTTCAAAGCTGTAAAGCAGTCTGAGTGCCCTCAGTGGCTCAGTGATTGACATATGATGTGAGGTAGGGCGCCGACCAGAAAAAAAAATAGCTTTGGATTGTGTTATTTGACTTTTTTTGAGAGATACTGTACAAAGATTTCTTTGTTCTCAATCAAATGCTTCTGAGTAAAAGACCAGTGCCATAGGCAATTATCCTGCTGGCTAATATTTATTCAGAAGTTCTTGTTCTACTTGGACCAAAACACAGCATGGGTACATCTGATGAAATCAAAAAAATCAACATATTATAAATAAAACATTGAACTCATATAGTGAAAATATACAATTACCTGTGTATTTTAATTATTCTTGGATACACGGGACAAACAACATGCTAACAGTGATTATATATCTTTCCCCAGCTGTCTGTATTCTCCTCCATCCCCTCTTGCTGCTGTATTCTAATATCTCATTTGTCCACTGTGCCTGTCTCTTCCGCTCCAGTCTTGTCAGCGAAAGGTCACTCTGGCCCTCCAAGCAGAGTGCACACTTTCTCCAGGGAAATTAATGGTTCGAGCCTTCAATTGCTGCCTCTCTCTTTCTTTGTAATTTGCCGGCATTGACTTGGAGGATGCATTCAAAAGGTAAACCTACGCTCGGCCTCGTACGGAGACTGGAAACAGATGGACGCTCCCCTTGTGTTGATGAATTCAGAAATTGGAGGGTGCTTCTTGGTTTCTGTCTTTTTTTTTCACGATAAACAACCAGACACTTAAAGGAGCAGGTGGAGCAAGCAGATGGAGTTTTTCCAGATTCTGTTTTTTTTTCCTGCGCGTACATTTTACAATATTACATTTGTGTGTGCGAGCGTGTGAGGGAGACTTCTCGTGCGCCAGCGTCAGGGGCAGCGTGATTCCTTTTGATTCGATTTAATTTCGCTGCATCCCGCGGAGGTGTCAGTGGGAGGTTTGTGTAGCTGTAACGACAGCCACCCACCCGCTTTCTAACGCCGCGTTATTGATGATGTTCTCATCCTCCCAGACAATCACCAGGGATACATGGACAGACGAGGGAAATATGTCTTCATTCTCCTGTCAGGAAGGTTTACGGGCAGTTGATGTTCAAACGCCCAGCACTGCCTCCAGAATGGATGATCAGAAGTGTGGTGCAGAGTTGTGGGAGTTTGTGATGAGGGCAGGCCAACCTTCACACAGGCACACATTTGGTGCATTATGTTAATTAGCGTATGATAGATTAGGGCACAAAATGTCAAGGTGACACTTTTATGCCTAAAAAACATTGCTAGCATGGCAATTACAATTTTATGTAACAATATCAATTATTGCCTGGGAGTGAAAGAAGTCGTACATCTTGGAAAACAGAGTATACAACTTGACATGAAAGAGATCTTTCTGCTGGAGAACATTTTGTTCTCCTGCATTTTAATCTCTGTCTTTTCAGCAGATTCTTGCCATTTGGAGTAGTTATCCATTATATCGGGGCTAAATACAGCCTCAACTGTCCAGTTGTTACATTACACCTCGGCGGAAGTCTCCCCGGGCTCAATAAATCACACATGCAGATGCTAATGGAGGTCTTCAGACCATTTATAAACCATCCTGTGGCAGTGGGGGGAGAACAAGGAATGTCTGTTCGGGGAGACTTGTTTTCAGACCCGAGAAAGAGATTTTAATACAATTGAGAGCAAAGTGTTCAATTAGGCATTGCTCAGGGAGAGCTGGGTTTCTGCCAACAGCAAAGTTTTGAAAAAGGAACGATTCAATCCCAAAAAGGCCCTTTTTTTTTTCCAGGGGCTGCTTAAAATGAGCAGGGTCATTGCAGTGTGTTAATATGCTGAGAAAATCCAGTTCTCCCAACAGACTGACTTTGAACAAGTGCGTGATTCTTATCCAAAGCAAAACCAATAAATCGTCCCATCTATACTTTATTTTTTTTCTCTCAGTTAAAATCGTGTCATTTTTTTATATTAGTAACTTAGTAAGTGACCATTTCCTCCACCTGTTCCCTTTGTCCCATTTGTTTAGCTGGAGCCTGTTTCAGTTGTTTACTGATGTAGCACAAACACACCAACAACAAATCAAGCTGAGTGATGGTCTCTGATGGTGAAATAGAGTTGCAAAATGGGAGAAATTATTTCAGCCCCTGGAAAAAGCCAGACTCAGTTTTTCCACAGAAAACATGTATGCATACAAATAAAACTCCACAGAAGAAACTAATAATGATTTCCACGATGCATTTTGGCAAGAAACATCCAACCAGAAGCTAAGAATGATGTCATCGAGAAAACAGATAATGCAATATCACTTTCTCCATCTGCATTCTTTTCCAGGGTTTCTCAAATGGAAGCTCCCACTCAGTTGATAGTGACGTAGGTTAGACAGCCGATGCCCCCAATACCCACCCACACACACGCACACACACACACAGTTCACTGACAGTGTAAGTATGGAGAGTGGCGAAAGTGTTAGCTCGCAAGATTTGAGGTGGAAGATGGTGTGTTTTTTTTGTTTGTTTGTTTGTTTTTTGTTAAACCTTTGTTTTAAGGCATACTATGCTCCTCCCTGGTTCAGCCATGCAAGAGAGAGAGAGAGAGAGAGCATCTGTGGTCAAGGGAGATAGAGAGTGAATGAAGAGAGGGAGAAGAAAGCAGTGAATCAGAGAAATAAAACTTTATTTTTGGACTGTTTCAAGGCAGTTATGTTTTAAAGTGTGTGTGTGAGTGTGTGTGTGTATGTGTGTGTAGCTCAGCCCCACCCTCAGTCAACAGACACTGGGACGTGCAGCTCTTTGCTCTTTCCATGACACAGACAGAGAAGAGACAAAAAGAGAGAGAGAGAGAGACAGAGATGTAACCTGGTCACTATGTTTTTATAGAGTCCCAACCTCACACCCTGCACACTGTTATTGGCTCGGGGCTACACACCCACTGCCTAAAGATCAATAACACAGCAATCTCAAAGGCTTGGCTCGGTCCAGAAGAGGCACATTAGGTGGGTCTATATGTAGCAACATCATCATACAGAAACCTATGTGAGGTCACATGAGAAAATGTTTTTAGAAGGCTGAGACCAATCTACCAAAATTTTAATGTTCAGATTTGAATGAATGAGGAGCATATTCACTCCCCTGACTGGCAATTTTTCTAGCAATGGCAAAGTCTGATGGCTGGATCACATCAGTTCATCAGTTACAGTCTGCAAAGCTACACAGTAGTAAGACATTTTGTTCAGATACAGTTGTCCAGCCCTTTCAATGTATTGTGTTAATAACTGAAAGTATATTTACATGTAATTTTTATTCTCATATGAATAAAGATGTCAAATACTTTTGGATGTCAATAACAAGGAAAAACATGTAACATAGTGTAAATACTTTTTCTAGCTTTTTTAGTTTTTTCTATTGCCACTTTATTTATTTTTTTATCACTGCCTTATTTTTAATTTTGTCACTTCATTTGTATTTATTTTTGAGTTACTGTATTTCAATTTGCCTGTTCTGCGAACTGCTGTAACAAGTGAATTTCCCCTGAGTGGGATCAACAGAAGCTATCTTATCTTATGTATTAGTTATATTTGTATTTTTGAACTTGGATAGTACCTTGAAGTGCACGTGCAGCACATTTTACAAAGGTCACCAGGTAACGCTCAGTCCATGTGGAGAGCTCTTGATTCATTTTTAATAAACTGGTGAAAAGTTGAAACAAAAAGTAAGTCCTTTTAACTCTTTGTTCAGGCTGAAGAGTCTAAGAGTGATCACCATAAACATCTGCATCAACACCCAAGGAAAGCAAAATCAGTTTTCTACAGTTTAATAACAATGCATTTGAGAATTTCAACTTCTGATTCAGGGATACTCCAAAAACTCACCTTAGCAAAAACAGAAGTAGCTTGTTCAAGTTCCAGCACTGATGCAGACCTAAGATTTGCTTTGTGGCCAAACCACACTTCTTCTTTTTTTTTTTTTTTTTGAAGTGTTGTAATATTATCTTTTTTCCACACATAAACTCAATCCAAGTGCAATCTGAGAAGCGCTGGGCTTCAATGGCCTGTTGATGGGGTCAATACTTGTGATGTGTGTTAGCGTGCTGGATGGAGGGAGTCTGTCTTTTCATGGCTGCAGGCGAGATATGATAGATTGGAGGCCAAACCGCAGGCCCTCTCAGGTCTCTCCTGGGTGCCTGGGGCATCCACAGTTCAAAGTCCACAGCGCTCAGACATTTGAAGAAGGCGCGACGCTGGATGACTGAGAGGCTATCTAATGGGCGTGAAAGAATCCATGGGGATATGGCGTTGGGAAGGTGAGGAGGAATGGAAGGATTGAGATAAGGATAAAGAGGGAGATCAGGGGAGAAAGTTCATGTGTGTGTTAGAGAGCAGACTGTCAGAGGGCTCGAGAGCCGGCAAGAAAAAAAAAAAAAAAAGAGGCCAAGAGAGTATGTACCATCTTTTCATCAGGGTATATTGGTCGCGACAAACATCGTTTTTACACAACATGTACACTACACTTGAGAGAACACGGAGCCTGTGGGATTACAGTTTGCTGTACTGTGATTATATGGTGGAGAATTCTGCTTAAGTGTCCCACTTCTGGGGTTAGGGATTAGGGATTTGTAAATGGGAAAATGTGAGCGAAGCCTGTTGGTCAGATGCAAAACAGTGGGGCCGTGTACCTCGGTGCTTTGCCCTGGTGTTGATCTGCTCCTGAGGGGATTTAACACATGAACCTTAGCATCCTGTTCTGTCACTTTGCGCGCGCGCACACACACACACACACACATACACATGACGCAGAGCTTGTGTGTCATGCCCCACTAGGATTTAACCCCTTTCTCGATGAACAGTACTTTCCCTATGGTAATCTCAGTTTCTCTAATCTGCCTCTTTGCAGGTTTTGGAATCTGTGATCAGCTATTACCATTATGTTGCACACGGCCCTTTTCTCTTTCAGCAGCAATTAGAAAGCTGCATTGCAATTAATGCTGCCTTTATGTGCTCCTCTGCCACAGTGACATTTCCCTGTCTGTGATTTGCGTGGTGTACCTCTCTCTCCCACACATCCCCACCTCTAACAGTCTGTCTGTATCATGTCAGTATTTGTATCTCGCGCTGACTGCAAGCCACTAAGCTCATAATCTAACTCGCGGCAGCAAATCTCATTGTAGTGGTGCTATTGTAAAGGACATGAGTGAATATGCAGTGACAAGTGACCTCTGTGCGCTGTGTTTTGGTAGTCACGGGGCATCAGTGATCAATAGCGGGCTAATCGTGAGCGCAGGGCCTGTCTTTGTTATTGACTGTGTAATGGAAAAAAGTCTAGACAAAAAAAAAAAAAAAAAAGCTGCTCTTGACCTCATTTTGGTGCAGTACTGCAGTACATTTTGATCGCTGCAGATGGAATTGAAAGTTTATATTTAGATACAGAATGTTGTGCAAAATCTTTCTACTGGAGAGAGGGCATGCACCTCACCTCTGAAACACTTACAAGTCGATGCTTGTATCAGCATGTTCCATCCTGTATATTGTTTAGGACAAGGGAACAGCACACAGCATTTGTCACCGAGGTGTCACTGGCGTATAACAAGCGGCGCTAGCTGAAATCTCCCCCCCCTACCCCGCTTCAAAGTCTGTGTTGGTTTAAACCTGCTCCACACTTGTCACCTTCAAAACAACAACTCTAATCTCGTTGAATAGAATTGCTTGACATGTCTCACTAACACACACACACAATAAAATGTCTTTGCATTTTGTGCTTTCTCTGAGTGTTTTGCTGAGGCGGACAAAGTGCGGGCCACTCAGACCGTGCAGACATTTGCTATTCTTTTTTTTTTTTGTAATATAATTTAGTTGAAAAGAGAAGGTGCACTGGCGATCAATAGCAGGTCAGCCAATGATGGATGGCGGCGCGATTACTAATTTCACTGCGAGACAAATAACTCGGCGCTCGGCCCTCAGAGCTGAGAAATGGAGAGAGAAAATGGCAGACCAAGCTACACGGGGAGCCTCGGCTCCCCAATCCACTTCCCTATTCACATGACCATTCATCTCCATTGCTTCTGCACTCCCAGCTTTCACTCTCGCTCTCTGAAGGATCATAATGACTGCTGGGGTAATCACATGTGGGAACCTGTGTGTCTGCCATCGCCGCGCCTACTTTACCATGAGTCACGTAGCTCTAACGTTGGTAGCTACAGGAAATAAGGTCATCTCGATAGCATTCAATCTTCACTTGGTGTTATTGATGCACAATAATCGCAAGGGTTAACAATGAGGTACCTGCATTGTGCTGCAAGTGGAGACAGGCATCGACCAAGAACTGGAAACCGATAATCCATCTCAGGCTATTGCACAGCTGATAATTCAAAATGTTATTATTTAAATACTCAATAAATGGAAGATCCTGAAAGAGAAAAGAGTGACAACATAAATAAAAACAACAGATAATCCTCGTTTGCCTTCGAATCCAATCGATGGAGACAGGAGAGGATGAGAGGAAGGGTGGGGGACAGGATAGGTCAGGGAGAGAGGAGATGATGGGACGTGTCCAACTTTCTGGGTCTCTCAACGCTCAGATGAACTCATTAGAAGTTAATTAATCACAGGTATCGATCCGTTGTCACTCTTCCCCCCCACGCGCGGCTCCACTAGATTCCAGGGCTCGGGTTCTGCTCAGCCCCTGGAAATGCTGACTTCTCTCGTCTCCCTGCCTTCTTGACCGGGCTGTGGTGTGCGTTCCTGGCGCCATGCTGCGTGTCAGCGTGTAGCATGAGATGGCAGATCCATGACTGGGATGTTGGGCGACCAATAGGATTGAGGTCTGGTCAGGATGAGACTTTAATTGACTGTTAATGCAGTATAGGTTTCCATAGTGTATCACATCATTTCACACTGTCCATATTTGCCAGTCATCCATCGGGGAACAGCAGCATTTTGTGGAAACAAAATCCTCTGGTGATCACAGTGGATGTCCTGTAGCCTCTACAAAATTTCAATAAACATAATTAATTCCTGTGTTTGTTTTTTTTTAATCAGAACTGATTATTTGCTCTGACAAATGTAGCTGCTGGCTTTTCAGCTTTGACCATGTGTACCTCATTACACTCCTCTACTGCTTCTAATTAAACTCAAATTGATGCCTATTGACGCTCACAATTGATACCCCTCAACACTGTCTGTTTAAAGTCGATGCCCTGGCTCCAATGAACTTTCATGATGGAGAAAAGAGTGTGGTAGAGTTTAAAATATTCAGTCCCTTGATTCCAACAATCTTGGGACTGTGTGTAAGTCCAAACTGAACTGTACATAATTCACATGATTCAGATAAATGAATCATTAGGTAAGTCCTCAAGTGAGGTGTAAGGTTTGACCAAAGACTCAGTTTCTGCTTAAAATTAAAAAGGGCCAGGCATTGCATGCATAATCTAGCACTTGCTCTGAGAGTAATTCATCGCAGGTAATGACTGGTTGTTATTTGTGCGTATTGTACAGGCTGTTCCTTCGCTGATAAAAGAGAGAAATGCAATACAGGTATTTTCCCTCGAACTTGAATGTTAAATAGAATTATATTAACTTTTCTCCACATCCTTAAAAATGCAATGGGTCATTTATTTCCGAGCTGTTTAAAGGTTTATGTGTTTATGTGTAAAAGTGTTATTGGCTCAATAAAAAGATCCCCCTTACATAATTTAAAAACTCCTGCATCTCCAAACATTTGCAAATGTATTCTGGTTTACATTATAAACTTGACCCATAAATTTCTATGCCCCTGTATTGCAAAAGTAAGAGATGATAAAGTTGTGGGGTTTTTTCAGTTCTGTATTGAAAATCCAATTCTGTCATGTCATGTTTCATGTCTGTTAATTTCCTTTATGTTAATTTACTTGTAAAGCTGAAATTCAGTATTTCAAAATTAACAGCACTGTGGATTCACACAGACTGACTATCATTTAGCTGCAGGTAAAACCTTTGAGGGGGGTTAAGTTGTGTCGCTCTGTCCCAGTTCAGGGATCCTCAGAAGGACTCGATCCACAAAGCCGGGTCCTTCAGAGGGCCTGAAGGCCAGCTGAGCCTGTGCTTTCACTTCAAATTAAATGGAGACCATAACTAATGCTGTGTCCCGATGGCCTCTGTCGAACAAGTGCAAACTGTGGAGTTCACATAACTTTCGTCCTGCAGTAATTTTTCATAGGTCACTACCTGAACACAAATATCTGGTAATTATGAATAGATCACATGAGGGTTGCTAAGGATACTTGGATTGTTTCCCCCCAGTGGATTTCTGCATTCAGAAGCCTTTAAAGTGGAACAGGCCTTATCAGCCTGTGTAATGTATTTGGTCATACTGTGCCAAGCCAAACCACGATGACATATATGTTTCCACGACGGCGTCACAGCAGGGGGCAGCCGTGTCGAGCCCCAGCGCTGTCGCCGTCCTTGGTAACAGGATTGACCGTGGCCGACCCGTGACGGCATTCTCGGGGAAACCAGAAGGGAAAATGAAGTGAAAAGTGGATAGAAGTATATGAGTCTGTGCTGTTTGCAGTGTGCTCATGTTTCCATGTTCAGATATCAGTCTTATTTTACTTTCCTTGCTGTTGCTTTCCACTGGTGACACCAACAGGATGCTTTTATTTTGAAGAAGCTCAAGGGAATGTAATATTAGCCTCCATTAGTGGTGCTATTCTTCAACATAAACAGGTGTAACAAACCAGATATAGTTGGACATACTATGTGGCATACCTCAAACGTCTCCTCTAATTTGGAAAAATCCTATAAAAATCTGACCTTTGTTCCTCCGGCTCCCCTCTCCTGTCTCATCTCCCCTAGGAATCGCTGTTGATCAATTAAGCTACAGGGGGTTTCACTTAACACTAGAGTGCAATCAGGTGCAGCTCATCAGCTCATCAGTGGTGAGAGGTAGAAAAGAGAGTCAGCCCATTATAATGGTTTTGAATGTCGGGGCGAGGAAAACACTTTAGATTCAAGCATGTTTGTGGCAAACTGCCTTAAATATCCACAGATATTTGGGTAGCTGTTGGTTTTCAGTCAGGAACTTCTGCACATGCAAATACTAAAACTACATTTTTGGTGAATGTGTCTCATTGTGTTGAATCCATAGTCACTGAGATGAACATGCTCTCAGTTTTCTGGTGGCTTCAAACACAAGACAACAATTACATGACTAAACTATAATGTTTACCAGATTCGCAAACTGACAGAAGATAGTGTAGTTTTCTAGTGATGTATTTTAAAATCATTTTCATAAATAGCAGACAAATCGGGTAAGGTCTCAGGCCAATACAAACACAGTACTACATGCACTTACAATGGGTGGATTTCCGTTTCTGGAAACCAAGTTTGTGTGTGTGTGTGGAGTGCGATTCTGCAGGGGAAATTGCTTTTGTCGGCAGTCTGACCTCTCCTTGGTTCAATTCGCCTCAAAGATTTGTCATCCCCGCACAGACTGCAAATAGTTTTGGGGGTTTGTGTTAAACAACATTGCACTGAACCCACTAGTACATGACACACACACACACACAGACACTGGAGCATGAATTTATTCAACAGTCTGATTAAGCATCCAGCAGTATGTAATCTCTTGTCATGGGGAGGCTGCAGCAGGCAGGTGGGGGTCATTGTTCCAATTGTCTCCAATTGAAAACAAAATACAATATGTCCAAATGGCTGTTTTAGTCACTTAATTTACTTTGCATTCCAGCAAAGAGGAATACACCTTTTTTTTTTTTCGCTGGCATTTTGTTGCACGAGTATAAAACTTGGTCTACATCTCAGGAGAGCTCAGACTGGATGTGGCTGGAAATAGAACTGTCTGTATGCTCTGTGCCCTCGGTGCAAGAGCCCATAGTGCTGACTGCTGCCATTTTTTTCCCCTTTCATGCCACTGGGAAAAAAAACCCACCTCAGATATTTGAGGTTAGGGGAATTAATAATTAATATATTATTTGGGCTGGCTTATTTGGTTGTGCAACATATGTAAGGTATCCCACAGATGGTTTGAATGAGGAGCAGGATTGAGGGAAAAAAACAAAGTTAACATCCCCTTTTTGTTGAATATAGCTGTATGACAGGACAGTAATTTGTTATCCATCGGGCTTATGATACTTTAGATGCTTAGTCATGCGTACTACAGCAGCTATTAGATAATTCATAATTCACACTAACAGCCACTGAGTGTCCTACTTAAGCTGACCTACCTTAAATTCAGCTGCTTAGTGTTATACAGTAGTGGCCCTAAAGATTTGCATTGCATGATCACATATGGTTTCTCTTCTCAGACTGCTGTTTAACCCTTTAAGCACCCTCGAGCAAGACCTTGTTTAAATCAGACCCAATACAAGCCGGTGCCATTCTGCTGTACTTTGTGATCTATTTTAAAGTGCTCTCACATCCACAGATCTGGTGAGTAACTACCAGAAGTGAACAATGGAGTGTGAGGGAGGAAAAGATCATGTGTGATACATCTTCCCCAGATACAAGAGGGTGAAAAGAACTCAGAATAAATGTTTCTTCAAGAGCCTCAGCCTGGACTTGTATTACTTTTTTTTTCATTATGTAAAGATCATCTCTTCTGTGTGTGCAGGCTCATGTTAGCTCGTAGCCTTGCTGTACTAATATTGACAATGGATCACCGCTCTTACTATCTGCAAATTCCTTTATGTGATAGTTTGCACAATTCTTCACACCAAATATAAGAATGTGCACAAATCTATTTTTTTTCATTAAGTATAATGTGTCATGAAATTGTGAATGTGAGCACTATCACATCTGAAGGATTCTGCAATAGCACAAAGTCAATACAGTTTCACTTTGGTCAGAAAAGAATAGTTGAGGTTAGGTAAGACAAACAACTTCAAGGTTACAGTCAGGATTTGGGCTGGATTATTTCTTGATACATGTTTATTTAGGATCTGCGTTTCCATTTTCACCAGAAGAAAGTATCAGTGGTAAAAGAGGGTGAAAAGACATTGTCCTAATATATGCAGAAAAGTTTCAGTAAAAGTTCTTACTCGTCTTTAAATCTCCAAATTTGCATTTAAATTTGGCCTTAATATCTGTGAACCCAATCATATCTTCCACGGATTTGGGATTATAAGATAAAGATGATTCGGTGTCGTCATTCCAAAGTAGCCTCTCGTATTCCCGAAGACGCACAGAGGAATGGCCACAACAACACATTTACAACACAGTCTGTTGGTGACACAGGACATATAAAAAAAATCCAGCTTGAGTCTTACTTCAGGAACTCATTTCAACACAGCTGAATCAGTCTGCTGGCGGCTTCATGACTGGTCAGATAGTGACCCATAATCCTGACCACAGACCAGGAATGATGACATCACATCCCACATTTTTTTGCTAACAATGTGCAATTAGACACATTTTGTTTTCTTACTATAGACATAGAAACCACTGTAAGACTAACATCAAGGTTAATACTTTCAGCTCAGCAGTCATTGGGTTACAGCAGAAAACACTTCTTTGCATTCATGTGGGAGATGACGCTGGCTTGCTGGAAATGTATAGTCTGTTACCCTCAAACCACTTTACTTCTCTCCGCTCTATTTCATTGTGGCTGCTTGTAGTCCTTTCTCCGGCAATCCTTTTGTGTTCGGGAAATGCACTTCTCTCAAATTACATGCAGGAACCATGTTATTGCCTTTATACACATCAAGCTAATTTCACTGAGTTTTTGCAGCACCAGGCTCCATTAACCCTTTATACCGGTTTACACGGGTCATTAGGTTTGCGCTCTAACCTTCTAAGATACGTTGTACCAAGTCTTCAGACCCATTACCTCGTTGTCTGCACGCACTTGACTGATTAATCCTCCTATGTCTGCGGCTGATGAAAGTGGGTTTGCTTATTCCCAGGTATCCAGGGGTGACTGGCCTTGAGGCAGCGCCATTTCCCTGGGTCTAAATAGCCAATTAGCTGAGACCTTGGGAACCACAGAGAGGCAACCATTAGTAATTAGCCATTGACATTTTGGCTGCTGTAGCAATGGAGTAGTAGCCTGATATTCAGACTGAATGGCCATTTCATTGAATTGCTGGGGAAAATTTGAGATGTAGGTGCTGGTTCAGAGCTTTGGAACAGGGGAGGATCTGGAGATATATTCAAGAGGGAGGCATTGAGATTTTAAGGGATGGAAAAAATAAATATATATATGCTGATTTTAATTGCATACAATCACATCAATATTTGCTGGGAAAAGTCGCCGTCAAAAATATTGTGGCTCTTGAGTAAAGAATTGAATAGAACTATTAGACATAGACAAAGATGATGAATACAAATGGCATTAGAAATCAATATTCGTCTGTCTGTCACTGCGTTTCTGAATACTGTGGCTTTTTGTTTTGGGCTCGGTGTGACTGATTTTAGTGCTTTTTAAACTGGGTACCTTTGTAAGCTGCACTTGTTGTGACTGATCTGAAACTTGGACATTTGTCTGAATGAGCAGCAGTCCAGAGACAGTAGTGGATATTTGGGTTTAGTCAGATTAGATTTTTCTTTCACACAATCAAACACAAGTTGCTATTACTAAATAAATCAGGTTTCAAGAAAACCGTGCTGCCAGTTCAGCTCTCAGCTGTTCTGTATTTCTACTAATGAAAGCTGGCAACACTGAGTGATGGAGGAAGGACTCACTTATGCAGAAGTACAAATAAAAAGAAAATAAATGTTTGCTAGTAAAAGTTGAAGTACCATATTACCTGTTTACTTGAGTAAAAGTCATAAGTGCTTGCTCTTAAATATACTTAGTATTACAATTATTACAAGTAAAATTGTCAAATGTATCCCATGATGCAACAGTCTACAGTATCATTAAGAGTGCCAACTATTTTGTTTAACACAAAAAACATTATGGGCTGTGCCACTTTAATTACATATGCAGCTACTGATAAGACTGACAAACACTATCAAATCAATTATTTGAAAGGTTTTTTTTTTTCCATTTAAACAAGTGAGAAATGTGTTGCAGAGTAAACTCAATTATAAAAAAATCTGCAAATCTGAATTAAGTTCTTCATGGAGTGACCCACAAATTTAAATGTCATTAAGCAAAATGACACAGAAGACTGATTATATCTTTTAAAAGTTTTTGGTTAACTGTGAAAACAGCCGTCTAATGGAAAATCATTTTGCTTTATTGCCTCCAGTAACAAAATCCTGTGTGAAAAAAGGGAGAATTAAATGCACCACCTTACAATACAGGAATAGGCTGTGATCCTAACACAGGATTTCACGCAGGAGCGGTGTCAATCTGAGTTATAAATTCCATTTAAGTATAATTAAGACGAAGGTATCTTTTAGTCAAGAATAAATGAATTTAATCAATCTTTAAATAAAACCTCTTTTTGTTCTTTTCTGTAACTCAGGATAGTTCAGTACAATTAAGTGCAAACATTCCCACTCCAACATGCCATCAACTTCTCTAACTCTATAGTTACAAAACACTGTATATTAAACATTATAATGGCTCAATAGCAAACAATATTTTCATCTCAAAAACTTGGACCTGAGTGTTGACCCATTTGGAGCCATCTCTCTTCTGCTCTCCAAACGTTTTCATAAACCTTCACATGTTTATATCAGTGCCAGTCTGGCACTTTTGTGGCAGAGACACTGTCCTGCTGTACTCAATAGTCTTTTCAGGTTGCTGAGGCAGACAAGAGTGTGTTTACCTTCAGGCACAAAATTGCCCACTGCAATGACTGACTTGAGAACATGCATGGTCATGGACCAAGTATCCATCTAGCTGTGTGCTGCTCTCTTGAATGTGGCTCTGCTTCACGGCACTGAAGTGATCATCCTCCTCTGATGAGCTCAACTTGTTACCTGGGAGCTGCTTTGGCTCCTGTTTCAAGTGGGTTCTGATGTAGTCCAGGCCTCCACACAACCAATAATACCAAACAGAGCAAAAATCATCTAACTACCTCAATAAGAAGCATGCTACTGTAGTTTTACAACTGCAATACAGGATCTGTCTTTTGAATCAGATATGACCATTATAGGTAAAAACTCAACACATTTATGATTTATATAAAGCTGCTGTATTCATCCTTGATTCTGATGAGCTGATCCTTCATCCTTCATCGATCAGTGGCTGGCAGAGCTGGAGAACTGGAGACTGTCAAGCTTCACAGACAGGAAGGTTATGGTCGGTACTAGACATCCCATATGAACTTCTGCCTCTGTCTGCATAATGTTAAGCACCTTGAAGACTGGGCTCATGGTCGCAACATATCCAGTCATGAAAGCAAGCTCGTCAGGATGGAAACTGTTACACAATCAAACAGCAATAAATATCCAAGTAATGCAACCCTGATTCCAAAAAAGTTGGGCGCTGTGTAAAATGTAAATAAAATCAGAATCCAATCATTTGCAAACAAACTCTGTTAACTGACGACAGTTTTACAAAGTGTTCTTGAGCCCATGTAGTAATCTCCTTTATACAATCCTGTGTTCACAAAGTTGTGAACCTCTCTACATCCTTGCTTGTGAACGACTGAGTCTTTCCAGGATGAACCTTTCATACCCAATCATGATTCTATCACCTGTTACTAATGAACCTGTTTACCTGTGGAATGATTCAAACAGGTGTTTTTGGATCAGTCCACAACTTTCACAGTCTTTCGTTACTCCTGTCCCAACTTGTTTGAATAAGCAGATATTTCCAAAATGAACATTAAATATATTGTGTTTGTACTGTTCTCAATTGAATATATGTCAAAAAGGAAATTCATTACACACATACATATACACATACATTCTGTTTAACACACATTTACACACAACTGTAACAATAAAAACTTGCAAATAGGCTCCATTCAGTTGTCGAGCTAGAAACCACACCATCCCCACAAACATCACAAATGACCATGTTTATGCATTATAATGTGTTTGCCCGTATAAAATATTTAAAACATGAAATAGTTTATAATAACAGCTTTAGAAATATAATATTCCACTGAGGCAACTGATGTGTACATAATTAAGTAGCTACTATAATTATCGATAATAAATGCATTACAGCCACACAGGTTATCAATAATCCATGCATGTGTGCGTATGTTAATAAAACTAGCCAGCTAATCATACTTTTATCATGATACTAACAACATCTTATTTACAACTCACCATTAAATGAGTCTGATCACAAAGATTTGATAACGTATGGGTCATATTTTGATTAGAGTTTGGTTCTATGACTGAAGAGCGGTGTAGTTTATTTAAGGATTGTCACCAGCACTAGTATCAATAATGGTCATATCTTGATCTTGAAAAATCAAAATTCAAGAAAGGAAGAAGGAAGCCGTTGCTGATAATCCTCAGTATCCATTCCACCGCCAGAAACAGGAAGTTCCACTCGGTGTCATCAGGGCGGACGAGCTGGAGCTCACACTCTCTGACTTCAGTTACCTCTGACAAGCACAGCAATGACGCTTAGGCAGTTTCATCCGTGAGAGATGTTCCCTCAACAGCCTCTACCTCCACACCTGAACTTCATCATCTTCTTCATTGTCATTCACCCCCCCCCCCCTTCAGCTCAACTTCTTTCTCTCGATGTGTGCTGTTTTCATTATGGCAGTAAACCCTGAAGGCCTTAAAAAAATTGAAGCCAATGTCAGCGATGGTTCATACAATTTTCTCACGGATGTTATACTGAGTATGTATGTATATTGTTAAGGACATCAACTATTTCATGTAATGTGTGGGATCCTTTAAGCGCCTGCAAGCAAAAGCTACTCTCCGAAAAAATCTCTCAAGACTGTCTGTTACCAACCCTGTTACCACACTGTGGCAAGGCTGTTTGTTTGACTCTTATTTTATGGAGATAACATTTATTACCTCCATCAAGGAGGTTATGTTTTTGCCGGCGTTGGTTTGTTTGTTTATTTGTTTGCAACATAACTAAAAAAGTTATGGATAGACTTTTGATGAAATTTTCAGGAAATGTCCTTTCTGGGACAAGGAACAAATGATTAAATTTTGGAGGTGATCTGGAAAACTGCCATTACAGAAATGTTGGTTTTCGGGTATAACTATTAAACTAAAAATGATATCGATGCAATTCCAGTTGCTAAGGGTATGTTTTCATGGTCCAGGAATTCATTGAAATAGATAAATCAAAGGTAGGACTAATATTTTGGGGTGTAAGTTGGCGTAGGTCTACGCTCTCCGAGTGCTTTTCTAGTTTTTGACCTTCTATCTATCTTTCATTGCCATACCATCCTCACAACTTTTCAGAGTCTATGGAGAGTGACATTTCTTGCTTTATTCACTTGTACTCTATATAAACTAAATTTCCAATTAGCCTAAATTTTTCATACTCATATTTTTGAATAAAACAGTAGATCCGCACTTGCTCTGTAACCAGGCTATGGTGGCCAGTGTCAAAGATCACTGCTTTGTCATCAAAAATGTTAAACCTTTATCTTATCTGCGGCACCATCTTGACAAGAATTCATCTCTCAAGATCATTCAAGCAATTCTGTCAGTTCATACTTTTGAGGAAATTGAAATTGTATATTCCCTCATTCCGTGCAAGTTTGACAACCAGGGTCTTAATCTCTCTCTCTGTGTGTCTCTCTCTCTTTCTCTGTGCACATCATCTTTTTGATCTAGACTGATGCATGACAGAGGACACTAAGCATTTTGAACATTGGATATAGTTCAACGTCCACCACTCCTCTTGAGAAAGATTACTGTACAGTGAATGCATTACAGCTTATGATTCTGATGTATATCTAAAGTATTCTATTTCTTGTCTGGTTTACAACACCAGTCTTCATTTTAAAGTTGAGTAGTACAGTATTAAAAATGCAGTATATTTCCATACCCATGGCACGTCTACTTCAAACAGAATTTTCTGTGCTAACATCTTTTTATATATTTGACATTTATGGGGCTACAACTCGTTTTACAATATAATAATCTACAACTAAAGGATGTAAATCTGATCGAGATATTTAGTTCATCAACCAAAACAAAGAAAAAATGAAAATGCTTACAAGTGAAATCTCAAACTAAGGAACATATGTGTGTACCTGGACATTTTCCTTGCCTCGTCTCAGCTTTAAATTCCACTGATCAGTAACCTGTTCCAACGTCTTCTGGTGCAGTGGGACAAATCAAGCTTCGTACTGTATAGAGTCCATAATGGGATCTTGTGGTTTTCAGCATCCCACACGGTCACGCTATAGTTCCACCTGCACAAAGCTGCATTTCATCTGCCGGATGTCAGCTGATGCCAGGTAATGCAGATGTGTCACACTCGACACTCTGTGTCTTTGGGCCCTGAGCGATACACATGCCATGACAGAGTTACAGACGATGCTGAAGTATATGTGTCATTTGGGTGCAAAAGCTCCCATGAACATTTTATTGCCCCATTCAATGTCGAAGCAAAAGCCCCATTCACTGTCTAGGGATGAGCCCATGGATTTCATTTCAAGCAAAAAAAAAAAGCATTCAACTTTATAGCACTACTAATAAACATGTCCCACAGGTATCAAGAGGTTGCACGGGACACTGAACATCCTTGGGTCCTCGGCAATATACATGCCAAGGTAGTCGAGAAAATTACAGCACAGACATGAACACATACAGGCAGACTGAGATTCCTTTCTTTATGGTTAGATTCCTTTTTAGATAATCACATAGAAAACAATTGTAATGTCTTTTCTGTGCCGTAACCTTTGGAGGACAAAGAAGCAACATTGTCAAGAAAGCAACAAGAAATTTAATCCTAAATTAAGAACATGAGACAACTGACAGAGAACTGGCCTCTTTTCTCATTAGTTTTATTCAAGTCGATTGATTGCAGTGGATCTAATACCTTGTCTTCATCAGCTGTCCAGAGAAAGCAGCAGCGTCTTCACCAGATTTGTTGATCCACAGTTCTGCACATTATCATGTCCTCCTGCATGTAAGTTCACATCCATGCACACAGGACAGTGCTTAAAATATAAGTGTTCCATCAGTTGAGTGAGAAATGTGACTGAAAGATATCAAGTCTAGACAGGGTGTGAGCTGTGCTGAGATGTTATCAGAGTCCTTGTGTTTTTGTCCTGTTCTGCATATTCCCCAGAAGGGACGGTGGGTGTGAAATTAACACAAGCTACCCCTGTCCCATTAGCTTTTAATGTAATAATAATGGCTGCGGCCGAAGCCAAGAGCTGACTTGTGTTTGTTCTTGCAGGGCAAACAGAAGGCAGAGGAAAGAAGAATTAAATTTCAGGCTTCCCCTCTGAGGACGGGTGCGAATTGGACGTCCAGTCAGTGAGTCAGGAGCTGTGACGGGCTTTGTGGCAGTGTAAATCTACCTTTCAGCAGAACGTCAACAGCCTGTCTCTGACCTACATTCTCAGAGATGGACAATAACGGCAGAGAGAATATTGTGGAATTAAGAGCAAGCAGGGCAATTTTATCAGGCCGCCCCGGCTGTGGGTACGCTCACAGTTCTTCTCAAATCTCCTGGGAAAATCATTCATATTACTGGAAGCAGAGGATGATTTTTGTCAGGCATTTCCTGTCTCAATAATACATCTATTGTTATTTTTGCTATTCTATGAGCAGAGAGGTTTGGAGGCTGAGTAAAAAATATTTCAAGGCTTTCAAAATCTATTTTTCATGAGCTTCATGGCCTTCAGAGAAAATTGCTATAGAGGTACTGTTCGTTTTTAGTAGGACACAAATGTAAAAAAAAAAATTGGAAACCCGAGGGTAAAACCTAAATTGAACATGAAGAAAAAAAATGTGAATGATAGTTGATAAAGTCACTACAGTGCAGTCATTACACGGTCAAAATGTGAAAGTGGACCAGTAGTTATTCCTGGAAAAATAAAAGTAGTGCATCCAAGAACCTGCAGTTAAAAGCATCCAAAGGAACATTTGCAGAGTCTGAGTTTAGAAAGCTATTCTAGAAAATCCAGCAATGTTCTGATCATGTATTTGTTCCAACAGGACCAAGTTATTGTATTATTATTAAAATACAAAGACAGACGATGATCAATAACAACCACAAACAAAATAAAACAACATCAACAAAAACTGTGCTCATAAAGTCGGAGTGGGATTTTCCCTGCATGTGTTTGTCTTGGGAATTTCACTGTGGTTATGTTTAACAGTGTGGGCGGAGGGAAATACTATAGCTGGAGTATTTAGTCACATAGCCTCAACCTGACAGTACATAATGTTTTACTGTGATGATAGAAAGTCAATATTTGTATATTGGCCACCAGCCTGCTACAGGGGGAAAAAAACATACCTCAGTGTGATTTCCTCTCCATCTTATTTACTTCACCGGCTCTGATTTCTAACATTAATATCTATTAGTGGTATTTCTTAAAGTATAGCAGTTTTAGATAATGTCAAATGTTGGGCTGTTCTCAGCAGAGCCTGTACGAGAGGAGGCGTGCTGTAGAGAATAAGCAAGCGAGGAGGAGAAGAGGGATAAAGTGTGGGAGGTGCATTCAAAATGCCAACAGCTACAGTCTCATCTGTAAAACACCCAGATGGCATTTACCTGACAGCAGGGCAGTGGACGAGTATAGAGCCTTCGCCTCCCTTTTGAATCTCCATCCCTTGTGTTTGCTTCCTCCTCCTCCTCCTCGTCCTCTTTGTCTTTCCTTTCCTGACTCCACCTTCATCCCCTCCTGCCTCCCCTAAACTCCTCTCCACCTCCCTGACACTGCTTCTGATCAGGCACACTGCAGGCGAGGGGCGCCTGTCTTGTGCAAGACGTGCGCCTGATAAATGAAGATCTAGACTTCTGCTACCGAGGGGGGCCCCTGGAGCTCACGGGGGGCTAAATCACCACCATTGATTGTGCAGCTTCAACGCACTAACAAAAGGCCATGATCACTCATCTTGTTAAAAGCGGATTATCGGCCTGTTTGTATCTTGTTACACCCATAAAGATTTTTCTTCCTCCCTTTTCTCTCCCATTTGAACACATTAGCTGTTTTTCTTTGGCCTAATTTGCTGAACGGATAATCCTCCACGTTAGGTTTTTTGTCTCCAGTGGAACTATGGATTTTAATGCTGTTTAGTATTGTTTTCTGGTGAATTGGCTGACAGTCTCGAGATGTGCTGATTCATTAAGTGGCTGCTTTTGATTTTCTGGCTGGTAAATAGGGTCTGGTACAGCGGATGTGTTGTTCGGCTCTTCGTCTTGTTGCCGACAGATTATCTGCTGTGACCCCAGTGGTTGTCATACAAGAGCGCTTTGTTGGATCCTTGAGATGAATTAATCAAACAGCCCTCACCTCATTGTTCCAGAGTGTTGCAAATTTGCAGAGCTCATGTCGACCACCTTCTGAACACCTAATGACATTGTGCTGATTTTATCTGCAATGATTAACATATTTATTAACAAAAGTAATTACATTGCAGAATGAAGACATAATGGTGTGCTGTTCGTGGTGCAGGATTGAGTCACCTGCCTAATGATTAATAAGAAAATTAGAAGTGATTGTGTACTGTTCTGTCTCTGTCACGAAGGATTGTGTCATCTGCATAATGATTTACTGGCTGTTTAAGACGCGATGAAAGCGCACATGTGGATGTGTGCGGGTATCGGGGAGCAGGAGTCTAATGACACATCACTGCCAAATCCTAAACTCCCTGGTAGAGAACCTATTTACCTCCGTAAGCTCTCTGTCTAAACTGAGTCCTCATTGTAGACAAATGACATATGAATCACAGAAAATGGAATGGCAGCATGTTGAGGCTGTTTGTAAATAAATCCATTTTACAGAAGTATAAGTGGCTGCTCTATATAATTACAGCCAATGGAGGTTAATCTTTGCTTTCAGTTAGTCTGGAACTCACCCTGACATAATCATTAAGGGATATCTTTTACATACTATACATTGCACATCATCAGCAGGGTGTTCGTGCATGGATATTAAAGCAGTGATGTGAAGTCCTCACCCCAGTTTCACTGTAAGAGAGTCAGTCAACCCAAGTTTACAGGAAACAGAAAAATCAGGAAAGGCATGACTCAAATGTGTAACTACATTAAATGTAATGCCTAGAGTGATCAATCATAAGTTGAAATGGTACTGAAGACCATTAATATAATGTAGCTCATAATGTGTGCATGCAGTCCACACACACACATGCACAATGAAATGCAAAAGCTGAACTGACATTAAATCGATAAACCATTCAAGAATGCGTGGAAAAGGGGGAAAAAAAGAGGCAAAGATAATTTTACACTAAAGGTCCAATGCTGATAAGGTTTATGGGCTGATTATTTAATTTCATCTGCTACATGGCAGCTGAATCTCTGACAACACAAACACTGAATAATATATAGCTAAAAGAGATAACTGTCAGGGTTTTCTGCTCAATACAATGTCAGCCATGTCAACATGTGCGTGATAGATGAGAATGTTTAACTGTTTAAAAGATCATCATTGGAAGTGATTCCAAGTGAGTATGTGAGGAAAGTAGGAGAGTTAACCATTCGCATAGCAATTGAGTAGTGTTGCACCCACTGGTCAATTTGCTGTAGGCCAATCTTGTCTTATCTAGCCAGGTTCCAAATGTCTGAATCACCACTCACATCTCAAATCTTGGTGAATAAACAGGTCTGCTGTTGTGAAGAGTTGTTTCTCCTTTAAGCTATGTGAAACAGCTGGAATCGGAGGAACATACTTTGTGAACCAGACAAACAAATCAAAGGGAGCATATAGCACATCACAGTTCTACCTGCCAGTCTCAGTACTTTCCCACTGACCCCGCCTCTGCCTCACCCCATCTGCCAGCCCCGCCCATCTCATCAACTCACCTGTGCACCCAGCTGTGTTCAGTCACCAATCAGGACTTTATTTAAGCCTCACCACTTCACTCAGCCCATGCCAGATTCTCTATCTGCGTCATGCCAGACTGTCCAGCTATCTTCACCAGACTAATTCTCTGTTGCCAGATCTGCTTTTGATAGACCTGCCTTGTTATATCTCTGCATTCACACCAGCCTTCTGTTCTGTCCGTGTGTTCCTAGTTTCATCTGCCTGTTATGACCTGGCAGTGTAAGTCATTCTGCCCACTCAGCAGTGGTTACCTGTGGCTCTGAGAGACTCTGTCCATGTTGCAAATCAGTGCAACTGAATCCGACCGCACCCTCGTTACATAACGCGAGAACATGCAGATCACCACTCTCATGCCATCTGTCATGAACATTTTTTTTTTTAATTAAAAGTAATTAAAATATAATTTGCAAAAACTAGACCGGTTACTGGTCATTGTCTCAGAAATGTGTCACGATATACGGCTGCCTCCCCCATGAGTGGCTGAAAGCACACATGTTAAGAGTGTGTTTAGTGTTTTGGGGAGTAGGGGTCTAATGGCAGATCAGCACCAAATCCTAACCTCCCTGGCACAGAGCCCATTTATCTCCTTGAGCTCTTTGTCCAAGGCGTGCACTCAACACAGACAAATGACAAATGGATCACAGAGAAATTGGAGCACCAGCGTGTTGGAGCCACTGGTACACAAATCCATTGTAGTGGAGTGGAAGTGACTGCTCCATCTAATTACAACCAATGGAGGTTAATCCCTGCTTTCAAAAAAAAAAAAAAAATTCTCAGCGGCTCTCCCTCAGTGTACCTACTGCATCTATCATGCCTGAAAATATGTGCCAACAGAGAGGATATCCAGCCCACCTTTTAACCGCGAACCCTCATTCGGCAGCTTAATCCTAACAACATCCAGTTAGAGGCCTCAGCCTCTGTGTCAAAACAACATATCACTTTCCGCTGATTGCGATGAGAGCAAAACCATTTTATATAAACTCCCATCATTTTGAGGGGCTGTCAGATATTTGTGAAATATACCAAATTCGTCATGACCCAGATTGTGATTGAACTGTTTGCCTCTGATTGGCTGATTCTCGCGTACTTATCGCCTTTTAAAAAATCCTGAACTAAACTATATATGTTAAGTTAGCATAACAACTACTCCGCCACTCCTAAATATTCATATTAATATTTTAATGATCTCCTGTTTTGTGTTAAGAGTGTTTTGAGATAATTATGATGGCATTTAGACGTCTGAATAAATGCCATCTCCAGCTTTACAAATTGCTCAGGATGCCAGAAGAGCCCCAGCTATAATCATCTCACTGGGGAGCTTTAAATTAGTGTGCCCATGAACAGTAAGGCAAGTCAAACCAGAGGAGCTCAGCAGGATTGCATGATTGATGATGTATTTCCCCTGCAGCGTCTTGGGAAATGAAGACCTCTTTGGGGGAAATATTTGAATTAATTGTACTGACTCGTGGCATATGGAGTCAACCATGCCAAGAAATACGTGAGCCAAAGTGACACCTCTTAGATTACCATTCGCAGATGCAGATGCTGCAGTGTTGTTGTGTGTGATCCTGTGACAAGGCTGGTGTTTTCACCCATTCAGAGTACTTTACTTTGCTTTCAGTCAGAGACACGCCACATGTCTAACGGTTATATATTTATTGCAAATGGTTACAGCGATATAAGGCCCCGCTGTTTGTGAGCTCTTGAAGAACAACAAGACCTCTACTAGGAGAATTAACCTCTCCCCAGCACATAATGGTGCACATATCAGAGATCGCTGTAAACACGCATGAATATTACATCTTAGCATGACAACCAGAGCACAGCTTCAATCACATACGATGTAGAGTAGGATGGTTTGCAGTGGCTAAAATTGGCCTTGGGAGTCAGCAGAGCGATAGCGAGAAGTTGAGAGTCGTTACCTCTGAGCTAGTCTGGGTGGTATTAGTCAGCCGGCAGGCAAACATGACAGTAAAGCATCAATAAGCCACTGATGAGAAGCATGAATGAGACAGCTCTCTGCCTACACTACTGCAAACACATCCAGCCCTGACTAAAGATTTGCATTTGCAGTAGGAAACATAATGCAATAATAATAAAATAATACATTCACCTGCAACATTTTCCAAGTCTTTCTGCATTGCTGAAGATTCAAAGAGAAATCTGAGGTGGATATCAGGCTGTAGGAGCCAGCCTTGCATTCTTTATCCCGTGTGTATAACACTTGGTTAAGGTGAAGAACGGATCAGCAAATCCAGATGACAGTTGAGATCGTTCCAGCTGATGCTGAGCAGGGGAAGTCAGAGGTGTGTCATTCCCCCAAAAGATTAACACCGAGTCCAGAAGTAGCGAGCTAATAGCTGTAAATTATTCTGACAGCGTAGAGGAGTGGATGTCATGTCTATTTACAACTTCTTCCTTGCCATGCACACACACACACATACACACACAGATGCACAAGAATATACAGATGCATTCAAATAAAGCGAGATCTGCTTTATACACAGTTTGTCTGCACACTTAACCAGTGGGAGACAGACAGTGCCGTAGTGTGAGGGCGTCAGACAGAAATGACAAGAGTGCAGAAACGGCGGATGAGAGTTGACTCTGGCTTATTGCCGCTATAGTTATTACTGCTGAGGGAAAGATATGTTGATAACACCAGTGGGCCTGTGTTGCGCCGAGCAAAGTGGAGCTTGTCTGATTTATCCAAAAGACCATATGTGAGGCAGATTAAAGCACCAAAACCACCAGATTAAAAGCGCGCTATCCTCGCTGCAGCCGAGGTCTAATGAAGAAAATGTGACTGCTTCTCTTTTTAAAGGGTGAGTGTAATACTTTTCAAGCCCCCCCTGACTTGCCATCAGATATGTGCCATACAAAAATTAATGGTCTCAGGAGAGATTTCCAGTGAGAAAAGGAACCAAGGATTGTAGCAATAGGGGCTTAACAGTGGTTAAATTAAATTTTGGACCCCCCCTACCAAGGTCTTTGGAACGAGGATTAACTAAAATGGCTTCCTTGAGGGAGTGACACGGGGAGGGCTGCAGTTTGTTTGCTGCCTTTGCTAAGCCCATAAAGTGTTCACAGTGGTTGTCAGTGTTGAACACTCACGGGGCTTTTTGCAAATCACTTCCTGTTGTGCTTAAACACGGTGAGACATATTGAATATGGCTCACAAAACTTGAGTGAATTAAGCTGCTGTGTCATTTAGAGGGTTTCTCAGAGCTGAAACTCGGTCCTCTGTGCCCGTGGATGAGCGCTGAACCCGAGCCAAGTGGTGAAAATCACCATTTAAATACGCCTGCGAAATAGTACAGCAAAAACCCGAAGCACTCCAATGTAATGCATCGCTGAAATAAAGTGAGAACACATGTCCTGAATGTTAATTGGCAGCTTGAACGCATTAGGGGAAACAGCCGAAGAAGCATGGTGAAAAAAACAAGAGGTCTTCAAGCTGTGTGTCCATGTGTAATTTAAAGAAATGGATGTGTTACATTTTAATTGCTGGGGATCTGGATCCATGAATCGATAATAAGATCATCCACAGTTCGCTTTACATACATCACTTTGATGTGAATATTACTGTGCTGATTTGTATCAAAGCATTCCATCTTTCAGAAGACAAAATCTCCCATCTATCTAAGCTGCTTTGAAGTTGCACCACCTGCCCTGTCTCCTCATTGATACCATCAGACTGAGCTGCTGCTGCTTTTTTTTTTTTTTTGGCTGTCATGTTCCCTTCAACCTCATTTTCTATGACTCCTGAAACATCACTTAGGCATGTCTGACAGTATATGTTACGCAGAACAGGTCACTGGAAGTGTAACACGGACACACAACATGCTATGGCGACTGACGTATATTCCAGACATATTGAAATGTTTCATATCATTATCAATGTGTCAATCCAAGGAGCTATTGTTTTATCTATTTATACTCTTCTGTTGTGTCTCACAGGTATCATGATTACTGTGCAGTGGCGTGTCCAGACTATTTTGACGGGTGGACCAGGTGGTGTAATGACTTTTGCAGGTGTGGCATAAAGTATGTGCACATACATACAGCCACATCAGAATAGCATTAATTTACCATTTCTCATATCAACTTTAATTACCAACTTTACAGTTTCTTACATTCCTGTGTGTTATAATGTTTATTTAAAAGAGAAATAGTCCCAGCAACAGAACAGCGATAACATGCAAATATGATATAAAGCTTTCATACTTAATTCTTTAAGTCTTTAAAGAAACTGTAGCTACATAAAAAGAAAACACTACACATTAAAAAATACTCACCAAACAGTTAGTTTGAGTGAAGGTCCCACCTCTAACTGGGCAGCCAATCACACGTTAAGATAATGAGGTGGTCAATCGGATGTCAGGGGTAGCCAACCAGAATTAATAAATGGTAAACCTTTCTCACAGCAGACATTTTGACTTGTCATACACAGGTTCACATGGTAACATTAATAACGGCTGCAGTGCATTAAACCGTGCCGCTGCCACGTCCCTGCTATTATTAATGTTACTTACATCGACTCGGACGTATGGGAGCAAGCCATCGTTAATGTTATGAGCTACAGCTCTGCTTTTCCTGCTATGACATGTCAAAACGTCTGCAGTGAAAAAAGGTCTTTGGAGCCGGGCTGAGAGGAAATTAAATCTCAAAGTGCTTACACAAGTGTTAAGGATCAAAGTCGGTTGATTCAGTGAGCAGTCAGAGAAAACATTTCAGCCTACCAGTTCCGTGCACTCTTGTCTACAGGCTGACCTGCAACCTATTCGGCTAAAAACAGCAAGCCCAGGTTAGATGAGAGGAATAAGACCACGCTCTGCAGTGAGTCGCAAATGGATTTGGGCAACTTTTATCTGAGATAAAAGACATCAGTCAGACACATTTACACAAAGTTCTAGCTGTCTTTGGAGTCAAATTTGTGGAAAAAATATAAAGATAAAGATTTATTAAGGATTTAAAAGATTCAATTTTTTGTGATTTAAAGGATTTCACTTTATTCTGAAGAATGCAGTGAGACCCAGACCCCAACACAATATACAATTAGTCACTATTATCATCTTCACCTGCCTCACCTACATGACCTCTGTCTGCCCTTGAATACAGTAACCCAATGAGAGCAAACATGAACCTTTTCCCTTTTAGAGCAATGGTGCTGATATTATTATAATAACTGCATACGACCAATAAAGTGACAATGTGCTTTACTTGAAAGACATCTTGCATTGCATTCTGGGCTTTTGAGGATTGAAGAAATTACGATTTTGTCTACTTCTGTGCAGAATTTTTCTTGTGTGACACTTAAGCATCAATGCAAAAATCATGACACTAGAAAGAGAAATTTTCTCTTTGATAGTGAGGGAATGACACCAAAGTCTGACGTTTCCTATTGATGTTACAGACAACAGATTTTTTTTTCAATCTAAACTCTATTGCAAATACACACTTTATGATTGGTTAACCCCAGAAACAAGAAAAAAAAACCTTAAAAGACCTTAAAATTTTAAGCTACATCGCCAACAGCTGGTGCTAAAATGTTTCACAGAAGATTGTTCCTTTTTAAACAACCTGAGGGGAGGGCAGATGAGGTAACTGTGTGTGTGTGTGTGTGTGTGTGTGTGTGTGTGTGTGTGTGTGTGTGTTTAGCGTTTCTTGGCTGGCAGGAGGAGTTGCGTAACACCGACACATGCGGGTGGTGGTGCCCAGCCGCGAGCACATAAGGATTAGAAGAAACTCACCCTACAGAGATCTGGGTTAATTAAAACTGTTTTGGTGAGCTCGGTGACCTACCCGGCGAGATGCAAAGAGATGCCGCCTCCATCTGTTTAAGCAACGATAATGCTGCAGTCCACAGTCAATGACTCGGCTCAATGCATCGACGTACAGTAAATACAGATTGGATTGTACTCTTCTGGCAACGGCTTCGCGTCACGCAGCCTGGCATTGGCCCTGTATCGTGTAATCATCATGACACTATCTGGGTTTTGGGGGGGATTTTCCTTATGTGAACAAATTGTTATTTTGGACTATATATAAAATTGACAGGCCATTAAGTGCAGTATTTGTAACATGCACGGAAAGCTCACATGTGGGTAACATGTAGATTTAAATCTACTACAGAGGAGTGGATTGAGTTGTGGAAATATTTTAATTCTTAACATACGTAAAAGATTAAGATTAAGAATAATCAATAAAACACTGTAGTATAAAAGCTTCAAATGATGCTGACTATAGAGTATAATTACTAATGCATAAGATGTAAGCAGCATTTTAATCTTTGACCAACCAGTGTCCTGCACATAGAATAAACTCACGATTTAGAGCCTTTTATGGACTTTTTTTAATTTACCTACAGATGCTACATGTACCTTTGCACTTCTTTATGAAAAGTGGCCACAGTTACCAAAAAGACATGTGAATTACTACTACTGATGATGATGATCATGATTATGATAAAAACTAAGCCGGCTGTCCAACATTAGTGATAAGTTAAGATTTTTCTGGTTTTTTTTTTTTGTTTGTTTTTTTAAGGATTTATTACTTATGTCAGCAGCTCAACCTCTAAACAGGGGGTGAGTGATAAAGAATTAGTATTATAGCTGGTTGAGGTTAAACTCAAACTCTTTACATGCTGTTACATACTTGGTAACAATGCATCATATCTTATAAACTTATATTGTTTCGTATGTAAAATCCTTATCTGCAAAGCAGTAAATCCTAAAGCAGAGATGTACAATATCTCCTGAAATGTAAGTGGATTTAAGATCGGAGTAGCATAAAATGGAAATATTTAGCCAGGTACAGTATTTGATTAAATAGACTTTCCGCAGCTGCTGATGGAATCGGGTAAAAGCTGAGAAGAAAAGATAAAATATGCACTGTGAGGGAATGATTATGGAGGGTATTAGGAATGAAATGTGGTTGGACTTTTATGTGATGAAAAGTAGGTTTATTTATCTAAATCTGTTTGCAACCGTCAGGAATAGAAATGTGATGGATCTTGTGTGCGGCCCTGGATGAATTTCAATTTTAGAAGCAGGCATTGGCATATATCGGCTGAATCTGCCTCTCTCACACATAAACATGTTCCCACCTTGCATCATTTTCCCCGCGTCCTTCAGGTTCTGCCGCTCCGCTACCTCCTCCTTTTCTCACATACATCCTGTCTGTCTCCCTCCCTCCCTCCCTCCCTCCCTCCCTTTTTCGAAGCACTCGGTGTTCTCTTGCGCACATTCTCTCTGTCTGTCTCTTTCTGATTCTCTCTCTGATCTCTATCCTCCTGAGCATGTCTTGGAGGCGGATTGGCTGCAGCAAGCCAGGCAGCTGTGTGTTGTTGGTCTTGTGCCACCACAGAAGCGCTTTTGGCTAACCCGCTATCTATTTGTTTAGAGGAATTAAAGGATGCACTCTCTCCAGGGACCTCTGGCCTCTGAGTCGCCAGAAGGGGCCCATATCAAAAATTGCACTCAGTCAACATACACGCACTCAGAAATAGTAGATAGACAGAGCTGGACTCGCAGGGAGGGGGGAAAAAAACTGATAATCCATCCATCACTGATCTTTGGAACGATCATCACATCTGATTCCCCGTCACTGACCAGAAGAGGGGTGGGGACAGGTTACACACGTGGGCTTTTGAGCTAGTTCTTACAACACCAATATACTTACTACTTGACTGCTTCGTTTTTTTTTTTTCTTTTTTGCTCCCTGTGCTCATGGGGGACCACAGGAATGATTCAATATCCATTCTGCCACGCAGTGTGCACTGCACGTTAATGCAATCCATTTTCTATTTTCTCCAAGCGCTTTTAGTTACGGTGCAGTGGGGAAATTGGTTCCCCCTTCCAGCTGAATCATAGACTGCACATGCATATGTATAACATGGCGCGGCATAAATGTGATTTGTGCAAACTTACAGTAAGTGGGCGAAAGGAGTGTGTCATCTAGCATATCTGTGGCTAAATGAGCAAAAATGAAAATGGCAATCAGATGCCTAATACGCATTGATGAGGATACCGGCTCGGAAACTGCCTCGCTCTCTTTTCCCCATCTTAACTTAAGTCGAGCAGTGTTTGTTTGTTACATTCAACATATGGACTCAAACTTTCTGCATCCGTAATGGGAGCTATATAACAGCTCGGTGGGTGGGCAGAACCTAATTTTCTGCCGTCCGTTCACCTTGACAATGGTAGTCAGTGGGCTCAGCATACAGGCATGTTATTGGCTGCTCCCACACTGTGAGCCGTGCATGCATCGCCCGCTCAGCTGCTGGTGGGCAATGAGCTGAGAGCACAGAGGCTGATATCTGCTCGCCTGCCAGCAAGCCTTTAGGGAATTGCATCACTTGGAGCCAAGCAAAGGTGAGATTTAATTCTGACAAAAGACCAGCAGAAAGAAAGCTCTCATTCTCTGGAGGTGTGTAAGATTTGGCCGGTAAGTGTGACTAAATCATGCTGGGAAATAAAGCTGCATTTTCCACGCAGGGCAGAGGGTAATAGAAAATAGAGCTACCACTAATTAGCTGCTATCTTGTTGATTCCAGAAACTACTGCACACATGATCCTTACATCAACTAGCACCCAAGGCTGCAGAGAAGTAGGCTAACTTTCTTTTCTCTGCTTGACAGTTCACTACAAGTAATTACGTTGTATATTGGTGGAAAAGCAACAGCCATCTATATCCATACAGCTGGAGAGAACGGCTGAGACAGAGTGTTTGGCACTGACTAATCATTATTGATGGAGATTCATTTTCACTTAGCAGCCGGATGCCCGGCTGACTGCTGGTGCTCGGAAGAGGAGGACTGCGCGTGAAACCCGCCATTGGCTGGTTTTCACGGCCTATTGAGCCAATCAAGGTGACGGTTTGAATGCCTGCTGCTGGGTGCCGCCGAAAAAAACCTTTGTGGAGTCTCGGGTGAAATTTGGTCCAGTTCCACCGCGCTCGTATTCCCCCCACTTCAAAGCGACGGGTTTGAGTAAAGTGGCAAGATTAAACTCTCTGTCACATCAGCATTAAACCACTGCAGGGTGAAGGGACTGACTGCCAGGGCACCGGACATGACCTATTTTTAGGTTGATTCTTATTGTACAGGAAAACTTTTACCTTCAAACATCGCTGCATTTTTTTTTTTTTAAGTTCTTATTTTTACCTCCAAGTTGTTGAAGTCTGTGTCTCGTCTTATAGCCGCGAGGAAAAGCCAATATCTACCGAGAAAGCATGTGCATAAATCATGTGGATGTATTTACAGTGATGTATTCTCCTGCTTGTGTTGTTATGTTCACGCTTCACAGGATTCCAGCGTGCTGCATACTCATGAATATGCATGACTCATTCTATATTTGATCTTTATTAACCCTGTTAGCTGCATATACACTGCTCTCAAATTCACTCCACTCTCCCTATCTCGCTCACACACAACTGTACACGCTCGTATTTTTTATGCAATTGCTCTCATGCTGATTTTTTTCTGTTTGCCTCTGTATATTTGTGTGATATTTTTTATGTCTCCTTGTGCACTCGCATCCCAATACGAGCACGCCGGGACGCCTCCTTTTTGTTCACCTGTTGTGTGTGCGTGCTTTGTCGCCTTGGCCATACTGTTGTGCGTGTGGTCACCGTGCACCAGAGCATGAAAGCATGTACCAGGTCTAGTCATGCTTCATTCACAGGAACATCCCCGCTGTGAGTTGTCCGTACAGGTGAGAGGCCCGCTGTGGCAGGTGCACATCTCTGCACGCGAGGCACGGGCCTGCACGCTGCACGCAGTTACAATCCCTCCACACCACATGACGTTCAACTCAGAGTCAGCAGATTTAACGTGTGTGACAGAGAGGGCATCCGTTTTTGCATTTTTTGAATTAAAATTTAACAGGTGGCGGTGCTGGGCAAAGTTCATCATTCTGAAGATCACTGGAGTATTTCAAACCCGACTGCTATGGCTGGTCAGTAAAAGCGTATTATCATTTATCAAAGGATTATATCAGAATGGAAAATGTCAGCAGGGTTCAGTTCTGTTGTCAAATCTAAAAAAGTCAAATAAATAATTAAATAAAATATTTTTTAAATATGAAAGGATCAGTTTTTTGTGCCATGACTGCCTCCTGTTTTCAATATATTTAATATTTTCGCCTTGATCTTAAAACAGCAATTTTGCATTTAAAGAAATAAAGACATAACTTTCTAATTGGGCTTTTAATTTGGAAAAATTGTTTCATTAGAATTATAATATTTTTCTTGGTTATTTATTCTTTTTTTCATTATTAATCTTAAGGTTATTCATTCATTTGATCATTGCTGCTGTTTTGCTATGTTAACATTGTTTTTAATCCTGCATCTTTATGCAGACACAGTCTTGTATTAATACTAAAGTTTCAGATATTTCTGCTTCATTACATTCTTATCTCACTTGTGTGAATTTGGAATTTCATAGATAACAAAAGCGTTTCGGAAAAAGACACAGTAGGAGTTTGTGAAACCAATAACAAATTGAACTTCTGCATTTCTCTACAGAATTTTTTTTTTCTTCCTTTCCTAACCAGGTGGCAACCACAGCTGTCACACATGACTGTGGGGAGAAGGAGCCTTGTTACAGATTAGATATGACTCCCCCGAGACATGGCAAATGCATTAACACAGAGCACTAGGGTTGTATAAAGTGATTCTCCACCCCAAATCTATTTTGAGTAAAGATAGATCAGCTCTCACACTCTGCAGTCTTGAAAGGATGATGCTGAGAGTTTGTATATGCACCTTTACAAAGAACAGTGGCTGTGGTCATTTTGATTTATGTTGTTTACTGTGTAGTGGAATCCGATTGTGACAAGTTCTTACATGAGGGAAAAGTATCCAAATATGAAGAAGAAACTTCTGAAACTGCTCCTGCTGAGGAATCCAGTGCTCTCATGTCCTCAGCAGTAATAAAAAGGGCACCAGTTAACCGCTGGTAATAAAGCAGTTACAAGGCATTGGTTGCTTCCTGACCCACCCACAATACAGGAGTGGATAGGCATAGTAAATTATATTTACATTATGGAAGGGATTACTTTCTCCCTTCGCCTTCAGAAAAACACATTTATTAAACTTTGGGCTAGGTGGGTTAAATATGTCCGTCCCTTACAGACAGACATACTGAATGAATGATCCTGTATGCTGTTTACATATTTTATTTTTAAATGTTTTAATGGCTAACAATTAGCCTTGTATTACTTATATTTCATTTCAAATCTCCCTGCTAGACCTTTTTTCCCCCATCTTTCCCAGTTTGTTCAAAGTTCTCAAATATAATGCAATTTGACCTTCTGAATTTTGTTTTTTGTTTTTAAAATTTTAATTGTGAGTGACAGAAGTACAATTGCACGTTATCTGAAAGTAAGCGCTGTATTATAATGCCCTCACAAAACAAAAATAAAAAATGTCACAAAAAAAAAGGGCACCAGTTGCATGCAATGGGGCAATGTCATGCAGGAAGTTATGATGCATTTACGGTCCAAACCCTGCATATGTGGCACTTCAACACATCCCCTTTTCTTGCACATTGTGTCGCACTTTATCATGTTCTCTGCACCGTAGAGGCACTTTTGCAGCTTTTTTTTTTTTTTTTTTTTCAAAACTATTTCCTGGCCACTAGCATATTTTGGCACACTCCCTCTGGCCCTTCAGGGAGGCAAAATGTGATGCATCTATAGTTTATTTTAGCAAAATGACTGAAACACCCTAAGTACGCAGATTGACAGAGGAGAAGTGAATTATGATGTAGGAGTGTTTTGAGGATTTTTCACATCTCCATATGCAGCTATGTGCTGCGAGGGAACCCCCGCATTTCACACACCCCAAGCGTCTTTAATTAGCGACGGCCGGTCAACGAGCATTCTCCCAGAATTCTGCAGTACTTCAACCCCCCCCAACCGCCGCCGCCGCCGCCACCACCGCCATCACGACCTGCTACCACCACCTCTGAGTCACAGGTACTGACAATCTCAATTTACCTTTCCACTCCCGGCGGGCTGGCTGTTTTCAGTGCGTTGCCAAATTAAGGACCTGGGAATTACTCTCGGTGCGGAATAATGATGAGGCGGCCCCTATCAGGACATGGAAGTGTGTTTATAATGAGATCGTAAACATATGCTCGTGCCAGCGCAGCACCTACCCATCAGCTTAATTGGCTCGATGTGGAATCTCGGCTCTCGTTGGTCCTCTCTGGAGGAGGGAGGGGGTGTGCAGAGGAGGAATGTGTGGTGACGGTGTGTTGTGACATTAGTGTGACGTTCGGCTGCAAAGCGGTGTTTATGGCTGGAGACACACAAATACGAGGCCGAAGGGGTCCTACAGAAAGGATCCTGTATGATCCCCACAGGTAAGTGCAGACATACATATGTGTTAGCCAGAGAAAGCGTTAAGACCACCATGCACAGTAATTGGCACCTGCACGGACAATATTGAGGGTAAACAGAGCCATTGTGCATTGTACTTGCCTTTGTGAATCAATGTAATTGCTAAGCCAAGTGGGGTGCAAAACATAATGAATTGGCCCAACGATTGACAAAGTATGATTTATGCATGTTTCGTAGTATAATCAGTCTCGTGGACGCTGGATTTGGTCGAGAGGGGAGAAGAATGAGCAGAGGTTAAACTGCACTAACCTCTGTCTGCTTAGGCGCTACAGTGGGAACAATTTGGCAGCCTGGAATAATATAAACGTCATTAATCACCACTTTCTGCTCACACACATGTATGAAGACATATGTACGCTGGCACATATTCATACAAACACTACTTATTACTCCATTATTATGTCCTGACAACATGCTTAAAAATCCCTGAATCAGAGTGAATGGCAAACAAGAAAACACAAACTGACTCAACTGAGCTGCCAGCAGCCATCCCAGCATCCACTGCTGACATGTGTTAGGCTTGAGATATATGATATGAATATGAATGTGAAATTTACAAAAAAAACAACAATTTTGAATTTGACCTTTTTTCTGAGTGTCACACACTTGTATGTCAGGTGAGCTTCTGTCCATGTAATTAATGAGGCTCGTGGGGACAAAAAGCGAGAGGAAAATTTAAATTTACTTTCGGCCTGACAAATTAAAAATTCCTGCTTATGCTCTCAACAGATGGACCCTTTGCATCTTCATTGCTCATCTCTGGCAATCTGTCCACTCTCATGGCGTGCTCTCTCGGTGTCCTCCACTGCACATGTGCAGCTCAGGCAGTCGCACATGTGACAGCGTTACATGTACAGTACAGTATAGACATATTATGAATGCTAGCATGTCAGAACTCCCATAATAGGCCAGCTCGGCTGCACAGGACCAATACTTCGCTTCCAGCCATCCATGTAGAAAGCCCATTACAAGCCAAGACGCCACCACCTGCTTCTATTGACAGAGCTGTGATGAGCCCTTAACCTAAAGTGTTAACTGCCTGCAAATGTGCCATGACATTTTATTGCACGTAAGCTCGGATTTGGTTAATTTGAATTTGCGCTCCTTTAATAAACTGGGCTGGAAATGTAATCAGTTTGGGCAGATGTGTTTATCAATTACAATTAGTAGCTAATTATTCATCAGAAGATTGCACCAAACACATTTGTGTGTTGAGTGTGTGTGTGTGTGTGTGTGTGTGTGTGTGGATGGAAGGATTTGCCTTTCCAAAAAAAAATAAAAATAAAACAGGATCAAAAACAATAATAAAAAAAAACCTGTGAAATGAGTGTATCATCGATTTCTCCACCCTTCAATATGTAAACATTAAATTGCTAAATGAACTCCTGCAGCAGTTGATAGGTTTAGTCATGAGAGCAGTAAATTCAATATAGCGGCAATTTGGGGTGCTGTAGGTGTAACCAACCATGAAGAGTTGCTCCACTTGCTTTTCCAATACAGCATTGTGTGTGGCAATTTTCATGATATGTTTATATCATTGGACTGCACATGCTCATGTCTTTATAAGTTCCAGTACAATCAACAGAGATTTACAGTATGAGCTTGGTTACCATATTAAACAATATATTTTCTTTCATATTCCATTCTTGTTGCACTTACCTCCATGAAACCAGAAATCACAGTAGCTGTCCCTTAATATTCTACCAGGATGTGTACAACTGATAAAACCACCGCTTCATTCAAGCCATTGTGGCTCTCACAGAAATCCCTCCCTGCACGGAAATCAAATACAAATAACAACTGGTTCTCAAAATGACATTTTATTGTGCAAGGAATGCCAAACATAATGAGATGTTACAGCCACAAGAGACACTGTCAGCGCCGAGTTTACGACCGATAATAAAACAGTGATTGAATGACTGTGTAATGAAAAGGTAAATGAGTGAGGTTGCCACAGGGTGCACTTGATGAATGTGAGTCGAGCGGAAGAAATTATCACAGAAAGTTCTTTTTTTTTTCTCCGACGCTCCATCATCAGATGCAGATGTAACTAACTTGGACATAAAACTTTTTACACCATGCTTTTTAAACTTGCTCTTCATCCAGCCCAGACAGACAGTCCTTGCTATATAATCCATTTAGTCTAGTAATCGCCCTGCCGTCAATGGCGACGAGGGAACAGCTTCCACAACTAGCTGAAAAACTAATCAGATGTGGTCACAACAGGATGTTGATACAAGCTAGTTAACAAGCAGAAGATGGAGAAATTGATTTGATGCATCAATAGTGAGATGAACAGCTCCCAGTCAACCAGAGCACAGTAATAATGTCTGTACTCAATTCAGCTGTCAGAGAGCCAAGTCATATTTTTAGTAACACAACCAGCTGTTCACAGCCGTTGTTGCCCAAGAGCGTTATGCCTGTAATATGGCTGCCAGAAAGTCTTTCACATTACCTGATTGCTTGTTTCATGTCTTTTACAGTTGCCTCTTAGAGTCTCAGGATGCCCCAGTAGCTCACCACTCTTTTTCTTGCTGAGGTGTCTGGGGTTCTTGGCGTGGTGCCGGTCTCGTCTCTCATTGGCTGTACCGTCCAATAAATGCCAAAAAAAATGATCTTAATAAAAGCTTGGAGACTCACATGCCTTTAACAAGCTGAAATCAACCTTTAGCCTAATAACACTGAACATCCTGTCCAGTCCTGTGTTCTGTACCAGCTGCAGACCTGTCACAAAGGTCTGCATGAATCAAAAGAAGACTCTCACTCTTCTGCATTTGAATGGTAATGAAATACAAAGAAATGCACTCATCATCTTAATCGTATTCTCAAAGCTACATATATGATGAAGCACTGTATTTCATGTAGGTGCTCTTAATGATCCATTTATTGTTGGGCGATAGAAAGCAGAATCGTATAGATCCGATCTTAAAGAAAGGGGGACAGGAGTATCTGAAGCCATGTATTTCGCATTGTAATCAAAATGGGCAAATGGCTTCACATCAGTTGTGCATTATTCTTGTGTTGATTTATATGTCAAATATTAATCTCATCACACTAATGCAAATAAAACAGACCCACGTTTCCAGACCAAGCCTGCGTCCTACATTATGACACTAATTTACTTTGGAAAACACAAAGAAATACTGAACCTCATTTTATACTTAAAACAGTTGCCTAAGTTCAGGAAATTGTCAAGATTTAGATCAAATACTGGAAAGAGTTAAAGCTGACCTACCTCCTCCCTTCCATTATAGCTTCCATGCATTAACAGGAGGACACATTTCCTGGATGGCAGAAAACATTGCCAGTTAATGGAACCCATTCATTCACTCCTAATTTGGCAGAGCGTAGGATCTGTAGGATATAGAGCTGCTGTGAACATGCATTTTAGGAATTATGAGGCAATAATAAAGATGGACAAATGGGTGAAATGTGTATAAATAAGTAAAAAGGTCAAAGAACATCTGCTGTAATACAGTTTGAAATGTCAAACACGTCTGCAAAACATCAGTGCCTCTGGCCTGTCAGCGGGGGGATCCACATCCATTAAGTCCTCGTGTGTGTATTTTTTTTCTTTTTTCGATCACCTTTTCATTTGTCAATCAGATACTTCATTGGCTGGCCAGCAGTGGGGACTGGGAGGTGGAGCACCGCTGGTTAATCAATCCCTTATGAACAAGTCGTTGCTCTCGTGCTTCTGCCGCCATCCCCTGAACCACTGGAGCCCCTTCTGCTTGATTCTTATTAGACAGAGAGCGAGAAAGAGAGAGAGGGATTGTGGGAGTTTGTCAGAGAAAGGAGCGGAGGAAGGAGGATTTGCTGAGGGTTACAAGGGAGGACGGAAAGTTATAAAGGAAAGAGAGATGAAAAATACAGAAAAAGAAATGGCGGAAGGAGGACGATAATTATAATGAGACCAAGATGATGAAAGGAATGAAAGCGAGGAATGACCACAGGGTGAAGTTTTGATAGAGCAGGAGGATATTGCAGCAGTGGCCACACATAATCTGACACACACTGATGCATATCAGATGGTGGTAAAGTGCAATTTAGTGGGTTAATCAGTTTGGTTATTATGTTGTAATGTGGCTGTAATATAGATAGATTTGATCACATTTTACTGGGTCAATTAAAGAGACCCTGCGATTTTTTCAGCCCCATAGCAAAAGAAATGAACAATTTATCTACAGGGGTGCAGCAGATTGCTGATCAGTGCCGATGACTCAACTACTTTATGAAATTATAATTATATTTAACACCAATAGCTTAAAGACTCACTTTCAAGCCTCTATTGTGGTTCGGAGGAGAAGCTCCACCTTGCCAACTTATCTCTGCTGACTTTCTCTCAAGCCAAAAAAAACACTAAGAAAAAATGAAGCAATTACTTCTTTCTGATATGCTTCTGCTGGATCTTCATCCTAATTAGGCAGCTGACTCATCTCAAGTTAAAGCCCGACTATATTTCTGGGATGTTAAAGTATAGCGTTACTGTGCAGGTCCGTTATGGGATTTTGTAATTCGTCTACTTTGTGCTGTGCAGGTAAAAAAAAAAAAAAAAAAGTAGTGAGCCTGGAGAGAGAGGCCAGAATAATTATAGACTTGTTCAGTGTCTGATTGTAATCAATTAATAAATTGCTAAATTAAAAGCAGCAATTACATTAGCATTTAAATAATGCATTAAAAACTCTAAGTAAAGGATATACAGCACACAATTAAATCTGCCAATTCATAATTCAGTTTCATTATTTTGTCTTTCAATGATGAATTCATGAATTTTTTTAATTGTTGATATATTTTAAAAATATACATTGTCTTTGTACTGGTACGAGTGACTTTTTTTGTAAACAGTCATTTTTGCATTCAGTGTTGTGCGTGTTGGAAAAGCTCTAACAAATTGGATGCATTTCCTTCCTCATTATTTTCAAAGCCTTTCTTTCTGTTATTTTGAAAGCGGCATTGTTTACATCAGAATAGAGTCCCTTTGAATTTCTTGGCGTTAGCTATTGCCACCAACTGTTGATCATCCAGGTGAAAACAGGGGCCCACTCATATAAGCATGAACAATGAAAGTTAAATGTGACAGATTCCTAAATGCTGCCCGACATAACCTGATGGAATACGCCCATAAATCGCAGTCATAAATTGCAGGTGAGCCAAGGCGGCATCCTGTACAAAGACAGGACTTCTCCACATGACATTATTTCTGACTGTTAGAGCTGATTACAAGCGCAGACAAGCAAATGCCACCAATGTGTCAAGAACAGGCCACGGTAGAATACTTTAAGAACATGGAAGTAATGATGAAAATTGGCCCCGGGCTACCCTGTAGGCAGGGACATCAGACGCTGCATCTACACCATTTCTCCCATCTGGTTTATCTGTTGAGATGGGAGAAGGGCGCCAGGGTGTCAGGAGAGAAGAGTTGAAGGCTACTGCTGCATCAACAGTGATTGACTGACTCATATGTGGTTGATTGCGTTAATGGTTAATTCATGGTAAATTGAATAATTGATTTGTGAAGTAATTGGTTCATACATTTATTAATGTATTTTTTCCCCCACCAGCATGGAGTCAATGACCAAAACTACGTGTTTCTGTGACGTTGGCTCCGACACAGAGGAATTGTTGAAATAGCTCAGTTGTTCGTATGATTGTGATTTATGAGGCGATATGAAAGCGAGGCTTACGCGCTTGTCAGTGGCATCGCACCTCAACGCCCAACACCTCTGTTAGAAGCTACAATCTGACAATCCTCTTTTTCCTCCTAACCCCTCTCCTCCGCCTTGTGATGAGCAATGTGAGACGATGATGCATCACTTTGACGCCTCACAGAATTTAAAGCCCGTACTTTCACCAAAGCTAAACTTTGGCACAATACGTGGCCTGGCGGCGTGCCAGCTGCGCCGTATACATACAAATGTTCACAGTTTAGCCCAAGGCTGGTAATGAGCTAGTAAGCAGTGGAATCCTCAATGGAGAGTGAGGTGGAGATGAATCCCCCGGACTTCCACACGGCTGCTGGATAAACCTGGCCTTGCTGAGACTGAGAACACCCACTCACATCTGCACCATCTGCTTTGTGGCTCAGTGGAAATCCCTCCCATCCCACCCACACACACACAAACACACACCCACTCCTCATCCTCCTGCTCACACACCCACACGCTCCTGACACTCACTCACACATCGCTGATAGTGTCAAACGCTTAAATGCCAGACCACCTTCCACCTACCGGCTGCATCCCACATGCGCAGAGGAAGTGAGCAGGATACAGATATGCCATCCCTGAACACACACACACACAAACAAACAAGCAAACATGCACACGTAGTAGACAGACACGCACGGGATCCTGCTGTCCTGGAGGAGAGGGTTAATCCCCGTCTCCCTCTGCCTCAGTCTGCAGCTCTGCCGCTTCTACCTCACCGAAGTCGAGGCAGCAGATGACTTCTCAACTTTTTGTTACGTCACTCCCATTGGCCGTAGCTTAGTTATCTATTTTGGTCTCGTTGTGACCAGCGCTTTATTTTGTGAACGCTTCGGGCAATTTTTTGTATTTGCAAGGACTCTGGTTTTTAATTAGTGAGCTACATCATTGCATAGTTTAAGTGTCTGTTTTGGGTTTTTAAAATCTCAACAAATTCAGCAGGGCATCATCAGTAATGGGGAAATGAGGCGTTTATCTCATTTGCATTTTTTGTCCATAGTGGTCGGAAAAAGAAAGGCAGCTGTGAGAGAGCAACAACTGATTATTTCTTAACACTCAAGTGCACATAGGTGTCAACAAAAAAACGTTTAAACATTAACATCCTTAACAAAGACTTAATTGAGTATGTACCTATTTATAGAGTTAACGAATATGTACCAAAAATGTGTGCAAAGTTGGAGCAAACTTAATTCAAAAATCAATATGCTTTTATGCTATGTACTTTATCGGACTGAGAAGGATGTGGAAATATAAAGCAAACAAATGTGTGAATTTAAAACATACTGTGAGTAGGATGTCCTAGAAGTGCTACTCATAAACAGTATGTCTCACATATGTAATTAATAGAAACAAAGCTCAAGCTGGATCTTCTTTTTAAAATGATGCTAAGTGCTCACAAGCAAATGCTAAAGTCCTCATTGCAAGTTTAAATACAAGGGCACCTGTGAATTATGAACACAGCATATGTTTAAGCATTGATGTAAAAGCACAACACTGAACACAAAATGTTTTTTTGGCATAAGCACCTGGAGCTTCCAGCTTTCATTGAAATGAATGAGATGCATCCAGACCTGTCAGATGTCAAATTTGACATCACCTTTTACGTTGATGTTTTTCTACTTTCCTTCAATAATGGCTATTTTGACATAGATAAAAACAGTATAATTCAGACCCAAAAGTGTTGTTTATATTTGAAATAGTTTGGGCCCCAGACTAAGAATAATTATGATCATTCAAACTTCCATTTAGTCGATGTACCCACAGTGATGCACGACAGGGAAGAATACCATATTTTCTCCTAAGCACCCTTCAATTTTGAATTTGTTTTCCAGTCCAGAAAAGTGTAAATGACTTTAGATCATTATTGAACCACAACAGTGCAATCAGCCTCTAAATATATGTTGGGAAGCTGTTTTTCTTTGTGCCCTCTGCAGTCTACTCAGTGGTTCGACTGAACAAGTTTAAACCTTGATTAGTCAGTCCAGAGTATGTTCAGCTGATATATCAGTAATGCCAACACTAGGCTGACCTTGTATTTCTATTTGGAAGTTTTAAGGAAAAACCCTCCTAAAGCAACACGCCTGTTGATTCCAGCTTGTTAAAGGCATTGTGCACTTGAGACTGAAAGAGGAATCTGTTTCTTTTTTTTTTTTTTCCTAATGACTGGTGACTTCTCATATTCTCATACTTTCCACAAACAAAGAAAAAGTACAGAGTAGTCCTCTCGGCCATATGACTGCACAAAATCAAGCTTTGGAGGCAGGAAGTTACAAACTTTTCAACAGTGGTGTGAGTCTGTTAAGTTAAGCAGATAAGTTAGTAGACCGTCTTCTTGAAACAGACCCTCCGGTGTGCGGAGCAGATGATATAAAAAAGCCATCCTGAATTCAGTCGGATCACTGTTCTGCATATCAACTGACAATAGAGAGAAGCAATGGAAATGTTCATTTATAATCAAGAAACGTGTACATGTAATAGATTCTGCTACATGTGGCAGCTGGTAATGGCAGAGAGGGACTCATTTCCGCTAGGTGTAACAATTGATGAGATTAGTTCTGTGTATGGATGTGTGTGTGTGTGAGAGAGAGAGAGACAGGGGGAGGGAGGGGGAGAGATGGCATAAGAGGTGGACGGATTAGAGAAAACACTGTATACTTTTATGTGCGAGTTAAGAGAGTGAAATTGAAAAACAAGTAGATGAGAGGAAGTGTGTGTGTGTGTGTGAAAGAGAGAGAGAGAGGGAGAGAGAGAGCTTTTCACAGCTCTAACACCACCTGTAGGTCAGCTGAGGTTGGGACTGCTGAGACTGGAGTCTGTGTTGACTACTGCCCAGCCAATATCTGCTGTTTCAAAATCTGTATCTTTTTTCCCCTTTCTATCAGCTCTGTGTCCCACAATCCTCTGCAGTGATTAAACAACTGAAAGGGAGCATGAATTGGGATGATGGGATAGAGAACGAGATGAATTTATGTGTGAGCGTGCGTGTCGCTGAAAATTTCGGGGGCTGTGTGTGGAAAAAGATGGCGAGGCAGAGTTGCCGACGGAGACTGATGCGACTCAATGGACGTGAATGCTTCTGTTTACATTTAGAAATAGTCTCGCGCACCTCAGCCACACCTCATTGCTCTTTCCCGCTGGAGCTGCACCGGCGTTGGGAAAAATTTCCAGCAGGGGATCTTTGTCAAGGAGAACTCTAAAATGGGGGGAATACAACCAGAAAAATGCTCAAACACGCTCCTTGGAGGATTGTACCAATGGCTGTGTTCACACTGCAAGCCTTAGTGCTCAAGTTGGATTTACTGCTCTGATCCAGTTTTTCTGTTTGCCTGTTCACATTAGTTTTAAAATGTTAGCCAATATCAAATTCCATTGTGGACTGGTCACGGTCCTAAACTGACCCACATGTGCAAAAGAACATCACACAATGTCGGCGTACAGAAATAAACATGGAGGCCGCTGAAGTCAGTGTTTACAGTTTGATATATAAGTTAATGAGCAGTGGGAACCAGCGAATTCTAATGAGGACAGGGATGAAAAAAGGGATAGCCAATATTTTTAATTGAGGTGTGTGTGGAAGCAGAGTCGGAGCCAGGAATGGTGGGATCACTTTGTCTAAAATTTTCAGGCCTCAGCCTCGTGGTAAGTTCAGGCAAATAAGTGACATGAAAGTCGATTATCGATTATATCTGATTTAGAACCACATATAAAAGTGATTCAGATCCGATTTAATGTGATTTGAGAAGAAAGCAGATCTGGTCACATATGAGCGAGGACCAGCTGTGCCGTGTGAACACAGTCTATATGTCACTGTCAGATGAACTGAGACAATACCCATTGTTGCTGCATCCTTTGTGCCCTTTGGGTTCTTTTCTATTGTAATGTACCACCTAATGCAGCAAATCACTATTTAAAGACCCAATAAGCCTTTTTATTTTCTTTTTGTTTTTCCGCATTCATAAGCAGAGCAGGATCAGCTCCAAGAACGAATCCCCTGGAGCATGTGTTTCTGTGCTGATGTTATTGAATGAGATGATTGAAGTTCATCCATCAGATTCAGTGCATTACAGCATAAGGAGGTCTAAAAGTTCCACTGGCTACAGGCCCGGCTGTTACAACAGTGTGTTTAACAACTCAAGTTCTCGTTAAACTATGTTGAAAGCACATGAAAAGCATTAGTAGTACTTCCCTGTCTTGGATCTGGATCTTATTATTCTCTGGGCTTGCAGCAAGATAATCAGAACTTCAACAGTTTGAGATGCCATTATTCACAACCCGCCACTTTTCCTCAGTCAACACTGAAATGTAGGTGAAATGTGATTTGATGTCACTCATGAATAATAATATGGTGGTACTTTTAAAGACCATATTTCAACTTGCAATAAGAACTAGATGACAGCTTTCAGCTTTTCAAGATTACTTTTTGACAAATAGTGAAAAAAAACTGGGGAAAAAAGGTTCACTTTGTTGGTGTGACAAAAGCCTCGCTGAGTGTGCGGCACATTTCGTGATTTCATAGTATTTTTCCTCTTCCGTGCTTCAGATGTATAACTTGCCAGGCTGAAACTGAATAATAGGGATATTTTTTTGTGTACAGAACTAAGCCTAAGATCTCCTGGTGTGGTCCAAATAAAAACAGGAACCAGATCAGGACAGTCGCATTAGTCATACTTAAAATTGGATGATGATATGTGCACTGTGGCCTCACCAACACTCAATTCATGCTTTAATGCATTTGTGCCGCCGCAGAGTGGACTTCTACAAACAAAACATTCTCATCTGACATTTTTGCTTTCAAACCTTTGAATCACTGTTGCAAAGTTTTCATCACCGCCTTGCCAGGGACGGGATAAAAGAGCCATACAGCTGAATTCACATTAGCATTATTAATATATACGTCTGCCGCATCCAGCCATGGCATTTACATCACAAAGCGATAGATCTCCTGTGCAGCTTCCGCCTGGGAACAATGCATCAGATGCAGGAAGTGAGATCAAGGGGTGAGCTCGCTCTAATGCTCACGTATAGGACGCAGACGGCTGAGGACAATGGGCGTGAAGGAGTTCTGTGAAAGTGGAATTGTTTTCAGATTTTGTAAACTGCTGGAGCGGCTTGTAAGCAGCTTTCACTCAAACGAAACAATACCAATAGCAGCATGCTCTCCAGACATGTGTGTGTATTTTTGAATGTGTTTCACGACTAATATATTTTGCGTTATCTTGTATTTTTTTCCTTGTTGGAAGCAAAGCATCCCTGCGAGTCAACCTCATTTTATGTACAGTGTGTGCCCTTTGCCGCTCGCTGCAGCCCACAGTGCGTCTCCGAGCAGTGTGGGTATTAGCATTGAGTTACTGGAGGGAGGCTGAGGAGCCATGCAGGGGCAGGCAAGGCTATAATGATGATCTCCACCATAAGTGATAATGAGTGCTAAGGTAATCCTCACCTGGGACCAACGCACCAAACACACAAAACTAACAAACACACGGTTGACTTCTCGCACATGGTCGGGAACAAAATGCCACCAAGATACCTCACGGGTGCACAGTTAGAAGCTCCCCCACACTTTGCCTGCGTCTTATCAGTCTGGGTACAGGGCATGCAGGGAAATCAGAGGCGCGCAATCTTGCCCCCAGGAGCCAAACTTGTGCCCCCTCCCCCGATAAAAGGCTGTTATGATGATACCCCCGAATCCCCCTCCTCCTCCTCCACTTCTTCTCCTAACAGCTTTATTCTTTTATCACACAGGCAATCAGACAGATAGAGGTGCTCTGAAACCCTTCCTCCAGCTCGGCGACGGGGGCCGTGGACCAAGGGCCTCGCTAATGCAACCCCCGGGCCCCGTGCTTGTTAGCCGGTGCCATCTCTGAAAGAAAAGAATGGGCGAGAGAGGACGAGTAGGGGAGAGGGAGGAAATATGAGATGAGCATGTGTGTGTGTGTGTTTGTGTGTGTAGAGCAGAGAGAGAGAGAGAGAGAGAGAGGACAGTAGAGTGTGAGGGTGTTTTTACAACCCTGTGTGTGCGTGCGTGTGTTATGCGTGTAGAAGAGACACTGTAGTACTTCCGCAGATAAAAGGAAGGGAAAGCGAATCTCTCTCCCATGTGTCATAAGTCTGTCCCTTTGAATGAGAGTTAAATCCATCAAGTCAAAGTGGAAGAGCGCTCTCTCTCTCTCTCTCCCTCTCTCTCTCCCCTCCTCTTGCTTATTCTCTCTCTTACTTCCTCTTTGATCTGATTGTTTCTCTCTCCCTCGCCGGACCAAATCAATCTGCCACCCACAGATCATGTCATCACGGAAAGAAGGCCGGGACACGTGTGCTTGAGCCGGCCCGCATGACACTTAATGGTTATTTGCGCATGCCAGTCTGTGTGTGTGGATGTGTGTGTGTGTGTCCTCACAAGCACGACAGCAGTCTTCCCGCTATGCTTATGAATAAAGATGATATTAATCCTTAAAACATGGAGGAGGGGATTACTGTGTTTACTACGGTGCATGTCTGTGGAAATGGAGTGCTCTCACCCAGAGATGGTGGCACGTTTGGACTTCCAAGAAGCTTTGTGAAATGGCAGAGACGAGGAGAGGGGGAGAGAAGAAAGAGGAAGGAAGTGTTGTGTTTCTCAGTACATGCGTGCTCTGGCGTGTGTGTGTGGGTGCATAGCTGCCATATGTTTAGGTAATTTATGGAAAATAAGAGACACATCAAGTATTACGGCTCTATTTTTAGCGGCAACTATTGCCGGTGCATCCATGTATTTAAATCTGCCCCAGAAACTTGCCAATATTTCATCTGTCTTCTCAAAATCCTCATCAGGATAAGAAAGAATATGAGGGGTTGGGGGGGTGGCTGAAAAATTCAGAGAAGCCAAGCAACCAATCTCCCAAAAATAAGTCAGTTTGAAAGCACGATGAATTTTCATACAGCCTTTTAAAGGGGCTTTTTAGGACTGAGGATTGTGGAGGAGAAGATGCTGCTGAGGATCTCTTTCTCACACACTACGCACAGCTGGGTCGAGGTTCATGCAAGGGCCGTGAAGACTACTACTGCCCCCTGGTGTTTGCCACTGGGATAACCTGTTTTGCCCCCCCCCAACCTTCCTCACATCCAGAGGCTCTCCTCTACTGAGCAATCGACGAAGCAAAGAAGAAAAAAAAAAGAAACGTGTGGGTTCAGTTTCCTCATATAGGCATCGTGCTTCAATGAAGATGTGGGTGTCCAAAACGCTGAAGGAGAACGGATGAGATGTCCATTTCTTTTTTCTTTTTTTTTTTTCCCCCTTCACACGCCCTCCTTCTGCAGCTCGGAGCCTACACGAGCACAAGAGAGAGGGAGAAATCGATGAAGATGTGCCAGACTTGGCTCTCTTATCCAGAAAAAATATGCGCTCTTATAGGCTGCCGTCTCACGTTCAGGCCTTGTTCGGGTTGTGTAAGAATAGGGAGGTGCTCTCTGACTCATCATGCCGAAATGAAACGAGCAATTATTCATAGCCTGTTTGGAGAAGGTTCAGAAAAGTTAATACTGCTGACACGGCTCTCAGCTCACCTCCAGTCGCTCCTCTTTTCAACCCCTTTCAATGTATCTGCTGTACATTCTCTATAGCTTGTGTCTTCATCCCAAAATCTGTCCACAATGGCAAAACTGAACCTGTCAGTGTCAAATTAGCTCCATTCATACGAAACACCCATTTAATCAGTTCATTTACTCTTTGCGTCCTGAAAAGAAAAGCTCAATCCAAATGTATTTACATTAAGCTTTTATAAATCCTTATTTAAAGAAAAAAAAGATAGAGAGGATACTAAATTTTATTGAATAACTCTGCCCGGTTAAGCCTTCATATTTCACCACAGAGGGAAAACTCAGTGATGATTCAAAGGTTTAATTAATCAGCTTATAGTGCAATTTTATCATGTTGTCATTATAAAATATTATGCTGAACAAATTAATGATTCCAGGCAAATTTAACTGAAAGCGGCCACAATCAACAGTTTTATATTAAGTGTCTGAATATTTATGACTTATTGTATGCAAAAAGCTGTGCCACAGAGAATCATCACCTGACTGCGTTTTAGAGACATTGATATTATTGTTTCGGTTTTGATTCACTCTCATGTTCTCATTGCGGTGACTCATGGTTTCAGAGATGAAGCTCTAAAATCCTACCTGCTACTTGCCCAGCACTAAACAGCAGACAAAGCCAATGACTTGATGGTGAACACAGTGGAGCGTTTAGCAGCTGAAGACAGATATGTTTTCTCAGGAATTGGTGGAGACCATAAACAGAGCTAGAAAGACAGGAAGAAGTGACAAACATGAGTCGAATGTTCACTGTCTTCATCAGCATCGCGGTCATGTCTTCCTTATTTTCATTTTTTTAATAGACTTCCTGTTTTATTTTGTGGTAGTCACCTCTCCTCTCTTATCAACTCCCCGCTTCCTGCCATTGTGTGTTTCCCACCTTTGTGATTGTTTTCACCTGTGTCTCACTATGTCCCCTCTCCTTGTGCATTTACTCTCTGCACTGCCTGTCTTAGTCCTTCGTGTCAAGCGTTCTTTGACCTTTGATCTTGCCTTTGTCATGTTTTTGGATTTGGGTTGCCTGATCCATTGCCTGCCTGTGCATCAAACCTTTGCTAAGAAAAGACCTTGTAAAGTAAAAGTAAAAAGTCCCACTTCTGACACTTCTGCAACTGCTGTCATATCATTTTAAATGGTGACAATAATGTCTGGGCTAATATCCCCTGTCCCCAAGTGTGGAAAAAAAATTTAAAAAATTATTGCAGGTTTTTAAAAAAAAAAAAAAAAAATCAAAATTAATTATTCAAGTTTTGGATTTACTCATGTAAATTGTTTGCTCACTGTAACACATAACATTTTACAGTATCTAAACACTTCTGCCATATTATTATGTATAGATACTGAAAATTGTCATAATCACTTCACGTCTATTGTATTAAATGTTTGGTTCACCCAAATTTCAATATACATTTCTAACTTTTCCTTGGTGGTATCTAATCATGCAAATGTTTTCGAGGTTTTGTGATACTGTCCCTGAAGTTTCTGCTGACATGCTTTGTAAAGCACAAATGAAATTCAATTCGTCTCCATTTCATTGAGGTGGAGGATGAAAGCACACACTGCATCTCAAAACTTGGACAAATAAAACAAAAACCTCTGTGCGTGGCCAGATATTTACTGAGGCTGGTGAGAAAATAGGATGTTTTTTTTATGATATAGATGAACAAATCCTTTTGAATACACTGAAAATAGGAATCTAAAACAAACATGAAGCTATAACAAATGCAAAAGAAGAAGGAGGAGGAATAATGGCTTCGCTTCAGAAGTGGGTCAGACCTATAAGGTTCAGTTCAACAGGGTTTACTTTGGTTTAGCTCTGCTGTCTTCACAAAAGCACCACAGTAATATCTCCCACAAATCCCAACATCAATCTGGTCGATCGCTGTTTGTCCGCTCACAGCAGAGCAGCGAGAAAACCAGCTTGGCTGCTCTGCTCTCTCTGCTTTCATCTCAGCATCACTGGTGGGGTAAATTTTCCTCCTACTGTTCTGGCATGACAATTGGATCCCCAAACCGAGGAGCATCACGCAGCGTTTGCCTGGTAGCACGTCGCTTCCTATAGGCATACACGCACATATCCAATACCACACATGAGAAGAAATGGACGGGGAGTCGCAGGCGCACATGCAGGCATCATCGACTGGACATAGTATGCATGGCAGTGTGTGGGTGTTTATCTGTGTATAAATAGGATATGGATTTTTTTTTTTTTTGTCATTCTAATGTCATTTATAGATCTATGTAAACAGTATGATAGAACATGGTTCAATGACAGCTCATGTGAGTGCTTCCTGGTCTCTACTGTTATCAGGTTTGGACAATTAATAAACAACATTTTGCTATTTCTACCTTTGTCTCTGAGAGAGGTCATGATTCACCACAACAGGTCACACTGGAGCAAACATAACTAGGTTGTTTTAAGCATTTGACCAAACCCATGGTCATTGTTTTTCAGGTGATTATAATCTCAACGAATCTATTTCCCAGCGAATAAAGTTGATTTTACAGAGTTGGTTAATTAGGCTGAGCACACAGTGATTTGTCCAAGAGCAAAGTTGGCAGCTCTCGCAGCTGCCAGGTTGTGTCAAATACCAAACTTGCATGCTTGACTAACACAGGCCTGTAATTGAGACTGATAATATCTGTGCTTTCTTTTATCATTAGAGTTCATTTTCAAGTCAGACGTCCAAAATCCTCGAGTACATCCAGAGATAGTTTCATGTGCAATGACAATGTTTGTTTTGTTTTTAATGTGCTATGATGACAAACAAACTGTGCAAAGAAACTATGGTCAATGTATTGTAAGCTTAGTCAACAAAAACACTTGGTTATGCTTAATGAAAGATTGTGGTTATGGTTAATAATATAAGTGTCCATCCATCTCTCTGACGCCCACATTTTCCACATATAAGACACACATCTCTTTCTGGCAATGAATGTTAGACAGGTGCTGGATCCAGTCAGTGTCATCCTTCAGATACTGTGCTGTTATTTTTTGGTAGGTTAATTCTATCCTATTTCGAATTAGCTGCGAATGTTCTGAATTTAGCACCACGCTCATCATATATTTGTAGTGATTTGCATTCAAATATAAATAAAGCTTGGTCACCAGCTACAATCATCTCTAAGCAAGAATGTTAACCTGGTGAATGTCTGACTTGCTTGCCCCATAAAAGTTCAACTAAATTATAATTAAGTGGGAATATTGTGTTATAGTTTAAATATCAGACATTTCTCAACAAGGGGTAAAAACGTCTTCTCAGCTGTCTGACGTCTGGAGAAAACGTGGCATAGCAATAGCAGCTCGTGCTCTCTGATATATTCACACATATCTGCTGAATGATCTTTATACGCTTGGAAGATTTATGTCACCTTTATCCCGTCTGTATTGTGGATATACACTATATCAGTATATACACTGACACATATAGGCGGAATCGAATTCAGATGTATACGCAGGTACAAATAAACACTCAACCAAGCGCACACGCACCAACATGCTTTTCTTCCCCAGGCATCAGGTAGCCAATCCATCCTGTGATGGGGAATTGTTCTTTTTCTTATTAAAAGAACAGGTGGCCATGAGATAGCAGTCTCATTTTTCACCGCTGCTGCACTCCATGAGTCCAAACTAATGATCAAAACATTGAGCCGCTCCAAATCATCTCTCACCCAAGACTGATAGATATGAGAACTGATGGGAGGAAGAGTGTGTGTGAGTGTGTGTGTGTGAGTTTATACTGTCAGTGGTGCATGAATGCGTACATATGCATGCTTCCACATCTGCGTGTTTTCTGCATGTTTGCATGTGCACATGTGGTTAAGCATGGGAGCCTTCATGTGAGAGGTGGCAAAGGTGGCGAATCCAGGCCTTGGGGGGTAAGATTTAAAACGCGGTTGCTTGGCCAGTGGCTGTGACGGATCACTTGCTCTGCTCCTTTTTCCACACTGGTGGTATTCTCTAAGCAGTTTCCCCTTCAGCCCCCCTCGCCACACACGCACAGAGAAACCTCTCGTCTTCGTTTTTTTTTTTTTTTTTTGATCCAGTTGTGGCTCATTCGTGATGCACCATGCTTATCGCTTTCAAAGGGAAAACAGCGAGCATCTCAAAGAGAGGAGATGAAAGCGGTTTAATGATCTATAATACATGGGCGCCGTTCATTTGCACGGAACAAAAGGTTTGTGTGTTGGGGGGGAGAAATGGCAGACTGAGAAATACAAGATTCATTTTGTGTCATCCACCTTCGCCGGTGACTTTGAGGGAGAGGAGCGGGAGGCCGCTGTCATGGCCACTGGATTTTTAATTCTCGATGGATAGCTTTACTCGCCTCCAAATGAGATTACTAAAAAAACACAAAACCAGTCAGTGATGACAGACTGACTGGAAGAAAAAAAACTCAAATTAATTGCAGGGATGTGTGAGGCGTGTGATATGTTATTTGCATTTTTTCCCAGCCCTCACTGTCACAAAACCCTTGATAAGTGACAACGCTCTGCCACACACATCCACTCAGGAGATTTGGCAGACGATTCTCAGAGATTTGTGTTTGATAGCACAGTGATGACACCGATGGAGGTGGCACGACGTGACGCTTTGGTGTGTGAAATAAAAGTGTTTTCTGTCCTGCGCGTTGTCAGGCGTGCGCGCACGGCAGAAAATGCAAACTTTCCTTCCCTCGGCTTTTTGATCGCCTGTGCTGCGTTCCGCCGCTCCGTTCGGGCCGATGAGATTAGTCATCGCCTGTCCCATCTGTTGTGTTTACGACTCATTTGTTTACTCGCTGGTTCACATCAGAGCTCGCCATGGCCAGGGGGATTCCTTCAGTGCAGGACCGGGTCCGGGCTCTGAGGTCAACGTTTCTCTCTAAGTAGCAGTGATGAATAACACAGATTCCCTTCGTTTCTGATCATAATGAAAGGAGAAGAATTGGGATAATGCCACGTTATGGAGCCCAAAAGGAGAATTGCAGACAAAATTTGGTCAGGTCAACCAACTATTTCACTCTCTGTGGATCTACCGCTTTGTTAACTAATGAGTTCTAATTTAGCAGACAAGTTTTGAAAGGTCAAAAAGTTTGCTTGTGTGGTTGCTGTCGGCTAAAGCTGTTAACATAAACATGGCTTGACAGAGCAGGTGGTGATATGAAGCAAGTCTGCTGTTGATTCACATTATGTATGTAGATGGGCAGTACAGATGCAGCTGGAGACATTCACAGTCAAATAAAACTGTTGGAACCCAAACTTCATCCAGCGTGATGTTTTTAATGTATGCCAGACTCTTCGTCAAAGCTGTTTTCCACGGGCTCATGATTTGCCTATCCGTCCCTACATCTGTTTGATTTTATATTCTGTTGCACTAATTCTGAATCACAGGAAGTTGTTGATAATAATTTATTTTGTTGTATGAAATCCTCCTCACACATTAACTTCTTTTACAAGTTTTATAGTCTGAAATTAGTAAAGCGCTAATCCTCAGTCAGAGGTCGCTTTTGTTCATGTGCAAAAACAGCCTCAGGCTACAGGAGCAAATTCAGATAACGATCCTTCCACACAGAAAAAAGAGCGAACGGGTCTACATGACGACTTGCATAGGAAATATGTTTAATATAGTGAATGAATGTTCCTGCTTGGTCTGCAATGTGGTTTCCTGCAGCTTTACTGTTTTTTTTCTTATTTCTTTCTGTTCTGATGTTGAACTTCATGGGGAAAGCTTGGGTCTGTCCATAGGTAAAAATCCACCTACCAGCACATCTACAGTACAAAATTCAACAGGTTATATCTCACTTTGTAATTAGTTTCTTTTGGTTTTACCAGGGGTTACATGCTGGACTATTTCCTTGCCAGGGGCAGTGACTTTCTGGAGTCTTAGTTAAGAAAAGTCGACCACAGCTTCATATTTATTGTACAGACTTGCGAGTGATATTAATCTTCTCAACTGCCAGCGAGATGGCAAATTTCCCAAAATGTCGATCTTTTCCCAACTCTGTGTAGACTGTATTCTATAGTAGTACTTGTGAGATATTCATGAATTAACTCTGGTTTGTTCTTCAGTTGCTCTTTGGTAATTACTCTGGATTTTTTCCTGAGTTCCTTATTGTAAAGTGCCAATTATTTTACTGGGGAAATGTCAGTGTCTTGCAGAAAGTTAACAACCCTTTCTCCTTGTTAGACATGTGAGCCAAGTTAGCCTCAGATGTTGTTATAAAATATTGACAACGTGTCTTGCAGCATTTTCACTGAGGCCGACGTACTGAGTTATTCTGTGCTTGTCATTCTGACTGGCCATGTAGAAATGATGTTGCGATAATGTTGCAATGTCAGGAAATACGGTCGACTGTCTGTGGTTTGAAGGGCTCCTTTCTGACTTTTTTTGACCTCCATCTCCACTGCATAGAGTTCATATTTGTAGAGAAGAACCAAAAACATCTCAGCCAACCTGTCGTTATGCAGCAGACTCTTAATTGAAACAGCAGCCAAATGTAAGTGAGCAGGCGTTTAATGACTGAGCACTGCTACCGTCATATGTAGGAGTACACTGATAGACCGTCACTGCTTACTCATCTGGGGTTCCAGCAGAAATTCTGGCAAAGTGAGAAGATCAAATCGCTGATGTACAGTAAATGTTTAGATGGCGCCACATACTAAACTTGATGGCTCCTTTTCAATTTTTGCAAGATTTTTTTTTTTTTATGAATTTTACTGTACATTGCAAAATGAATTCCCCAACCTTTCTCAGCCCTCCTGGATTGAAATTTACTTAACTACAATCTCATTACTGAGGGTATGATTGCAGCTGTATTGAAAGTGCATGGGCCAATGCTCAGTTTGCTGTCAAATACACAATATTCTGTCACGGTTCTGGGTTTTGTGTGGTGTGTTTGAGGGAATTTTTACCTCAGTGTTTTTGTTTTATGTTTCTCTTTTGCAGTTGTGTGTTTTCTTTGGTATGACTTTGTGTTCAGGCTCTGTTTCAGAGGCTGGGGGGCGTGGTCTCCAGGAGCTGGGGTCCTCGACAGGAACACCTGTGCTCCATTGCTAATCACCAGCAGCTTTTTAGCCCGGTTCATCCTCCTGCAAGCTGCCAGATTGTTTGCCTTTTTTGCGTGCTAAATCAAGTTAGCAAATTCTCTCGTGTGTGATTTCTCAAGTGTTTTTTCTCTTTTTTTCTCCAGTGCCTCCAGCCAGCCACCCCAGCTCCTCCACTGCCCAGCCTCAAAACCTCAAGCCAGCCTTTCCCTGAGACTTCTGCAAATAAATTCCTTTTTGTTCACCAAGTTGTTGTCCGAGTCCGCTCTTGGGTCCAGAAAAACTGTACTCGTCACATATTCCTGAGCGGCTAAAAGTCATCTTTATCATCATCCATCCACTGTGCCAGAGAAAACCAAAATCTTCTTCATATTTCTAAACCTGAAAACAATGCACAGTATGTTTTCAAAGCACGGTCTGTCACGGCATATGTTGGTGTGCTTTTGAAAAAGGACCGTGACGCTGTGCGGTCTCGTTGAAACCACGCCAAGGGCACAGCCATACAAACAAACCAAGACGTCAGACAATGCGGAACCAATGGAACGAGGAGCTCGGAGGAATCGGTTACGTATGCCATCCTTCACATCTTGCATAATGCAAAGTCAACATTCATTACGTAAAGTAAATTAGCCCTGGCTGACTCCATTACATGCCTGTGTGCTTTAATGTGGGGACGAGTCCCAAAGAATCTGCTTAGCCCACACTGGTTTTTGACTGACTGGAAGCTTGTGTAGAATTTTTCACACTATAATGTGTCCTCTAAATCATCTTTGCAACTGAAGCTAACCAGGAAAACTCAAGCGTCCTGCGAGAAGGGATTTGTTGGCAAATGTATACCCAAAGGCACATCTTACATCAAAAGTCGACTTGATTCTTAATTAAACCGATAGAATACAGCGGCAGTGACAGCTCTGCGGTGCTTTGCCTCAGTAAAACTTAACAGCCACTAAAGTTTCTTCTGAGTAATGATTAATGCATCCAATTTCTGTGATCTGTATTGAGCGTAGCATCATGGGTAATTAAATGATGGTCTACAGAGCGCTGACTGCTCTCATAAAATGACAAGGCCATAATTATCATGAAGCTTGGTTACCCTCTGACTCAAATACTAATTGTGTATCAATAACCGAGCGGAAGATGTCGCAGAATTAAAACCCAAAACAGCCCGTGCTGTGCAAAACAGCTCACATCTACAATATCGCAGTCAATGGCATCCTCCTTTTAACAAAACTTTGAAGCCGGATTTTGCTATTAAAACAATGCATATTTATTCACTGAGCAATTTCACAGGTGCATAAAGTGAGACATGTAAACCAACAAATGGAATTACCCGCTACAAACATATTTACATTGTCTGAGATAAAAAAAAAAAAATTGCAACAATAATCCATCAAAACACAATAAAACCCGAAGGCAACCTTCTAACTTTTTATTCCCTTGCATATTATCTCATGTCAAAAAAAAAATAAAAATAAATAAAAACCTGTCAGACTCGCAGTCGGATGTATTAAAAGGAGATTCACTCACTGAATACTGAACGCTGTGTGTTCTCTCGTAACACCTCAGTGACCAGGAATATAGCTTCCTCCAGTAAATACAATAACAAAAACCATTGCACTCTCAAAAGAAGAGGGATGTGCTGTGAGGAAGCGTTTATACTTTCTCATTGATTCATAAACAGGCATCATTTTCAAACCGGCAAAACAACCTCAAACGCAGCTCACAAATATACAGTACAGAGGAGCCTCAGTCGGCCCTCGGGGGACTGTGTGACTGTCCAAGAGTCAAACAAACATAATATAGGAGGGGAATATTGATATTTCCTTTACTACCATTTAAATCAAGCCTGTTATTTTTATTATTGTTGTCTTTCTCCAAGATGAATAGGGCCATAAAAGGAGATGCCCGCCCCGGTCTCGTTGACATTTTAGGGAGTCCTTTTGGAGCAGTAAAGATGCCCACTTGATGGATACCAGAGCTCTATAGAAAACGGGAAGACAAAATGAGGGATGCTTATGGATGCAGAGGCGGATAAAGGAAAGAAGCAGCGAGAACATGGGCAGCGCACAGAAGAAAGGAATTTGGAGGGTGAAGGTGGGTAACATCAGCGAGGAACAGAAAGGGGGAAAAACAACAGAAAGAGACAGCGACACAGCCGAAACGGTCCATCAGTGAGAAAACTCCAGGACAGGGTAGAACAGGAGACGCACATCCAGGGAGAGAGGGAACAGACAGCCTCAGCAGCAGCAGCAGCAGCCGTCAACCCGGGAAGAAAATACAAAAAAAAAGACACGTTGACACACTCTCTTCTTTGTCTCTTCTACGTCTTCAGTACGCCGGTCTGTAGAGAAGCTCCCCAGAGGCGAGCCTGCGTTTCAGCTCCTGCCACAGCAGCTCCCTCTCCTTCTGAGCGCCCTTCATGAAGCCTCGGTTCTCCTGGGCTCTCCGAGACAGGTAGGGCATCACCTCGTTCACCGGCCCATAGGGGACGTACTTATAGACAGGGAAGCCGGCCTGGCCTGGGGTTGGAAATGGATGGGATGAGAGAAAACAAAAGAAAGAAAATGGCTTTGTAGCATGATTTAGATAGATAGATGATATAGATAATGTAGATCAGGGGTCACCAACTATGTTTGTCAGAGGGCAAGAATTTTACCGGACAGTCACCTTGGGGGCTGGACAGTCAAATAAAAATTAAATAAAAATCAAATTTTTGCATAACATTATTATTTGATGTTTATTGTTTATATTTTTCCATTTCGTTACAAAACTGAAGGCATATTTAGCCTTTATGTCAGCCACAAGGAGTGATAAGGCCCCAGGAAAAGGCCTCTTAACATAAGTAAAATGGCACTCTCGGTTATGAAACGAAAAGTTGATGTGGAAAACAGATCCTTTAATGATGACTGGACTAAAAAGTAGGCATTTATCACGCTAATCTTCCGAAATGCGTCACCTGTACTGTTACTGCTTTAAGAGTGTGGACCACATGATATTTTCTCTTTGATCCTCATAATTCTGGAATCCAGTCGCGGGCCGGATTGGACGGTTCGGCGGGCTGGATTCGGCCCGCAGGCCACCAGTTGATGATCACTGTTGTAGATGGATGACAATATTTTTCTATTTATGTGAAGGGATTGTTCAAATGTGATTTTTGATTGACTATTTAATATTTCAGGAGAACACTGTCGACAGCTTTATTCAGTACAAACTCCAGATAACACATCACCACTGGACGTCATCTGGACCGGCTTCCCTCACTGAATGATTGCTACCGTCCTTCTAATCAGGCAGGATGGCTGCATTTGCAACGACGCCCTCAGTACGCTGCGTTTGAACTAGAGGAGCTGCTGTCTGCTGTGTACTGTTTTTTGCCAGGGGCTCGCTCTTGAAATTCGTTGAAATAAATGTCCTTTTAAATAATCCACATTCACATCCAGACAACACGGTAAATCAAAGTCATGTAAACATTGTGAGCCACCTAAAAAAAAAATCATAAAAAAAATGAATATGACACTTTTTTAAAAAATGGCTGGTGATCGAGAAATAAAAGATTTCAACTGGAATCCGCTTCATTTCACATAACAACTTCTTTTTGTGTCAAGACTCAAAAAGCTCAGCACCGACTGTTCTCTCCCCCAAGAAAACAGCAAAGGAACACGTGTGTCTGTTTACACCAATACCGGTCAAGACTCTTTCAACTTGAGCCTCACACTGACAGATGACTGCCTGCTGCCGCTGTGTCTGCCTCTGACTGACAAACAAAGTGGTGAGAGCCAGCAGCGGCGCTTTGTTAAGACAGCTTGTCAATACGAGGTGTCTCCGTTCATATGTCACGTTACGGGGGCCGCGGGCTGACTCCGGCATGAGCACGCTCCTCTGTGAGGTATATATGTGCAGCTGGTGCAAAGAGACACAGGTGAGAGTTACAATATGGATCCTGCAGAGGGTGAAACTGTCAATTCATCCTTATGGAGGGGAGGAAAGTTCGGTGCCTTGTTGAGCTAGAAGATGTTTGTGTGCACTCTTCTCACCCAATGGGAAGCTGATCTGATCGCACATGCCCAGTAGCTGACCAAAGTACACCTTGTTCTCTGTGGGGAAGAGACCCAGCTCGTTCATTCTGGATGAGAGAGAGAGAGGGAGAACCTATAAATAAGTTGGTTTATAGAGATGCAGAGTGTGTTTTCAACGTGTTTGGTCAGAATTGAAACCATACCTCCTCAAGGTGTACTTCACCGTGTCCTCGTTATGGGAAGCCACCATCACGTTGGCGTTTCTGTTGAGCGCAATCTCATCCAGCACATAGTCCAGACACCTTTTTTAAAACATGCACAGACGTACACAAACACACACAGAAGGCAATTTAACTCTGCTATTAAACTTTTGTCTGTGAAGTGGGAATTACCTCAATTATTTCCTGCTAAACTATTCATTATAAACGATTAAAATATATAATATCTAGTTTACTGTATGGGCATTGTGGCTCACGTTGTTTCATTACTCATCCAAACAAATCCTTCTCATTAGCATGTAAGATGAATAGTGCGACGCAGGACTCTCTTTACACAACTAAACAGCAAAAATGTCCCTAAACACTGAACATATTTACCAGAAATCTGAACCAACTCAGCAAGGACCTCTGCATTCTGCTTTCCTGCCAGTGTAGCCGTGTTAATATGCACGTACTTTACTGCCATCTGCATATTTTGAAATCCCACCTCATGCTGTGCTGTAGCCCATCAGCTAAACTTTGTGTCTGTCCTATGTTGATGTTTACCTCAAAATCTGATTGACGGCTCGAGGGCAGCCTAGTCTTTTTGCGCAAAACACATTGATGTCGGCAGGGCGATCTCTTTGAGCTTGCCTTAATCCAAGCAATGTCAGAACATAGTTATAACACAGCGCCCCCAGAGAGTCTGCAACTTGCACGAGTCAACTGGGTGGAAGCTTGTTGACACGAAATATTGAACCCAGAAACGCCAACTGAAAGTGGCACAAGTGAAAAAAGGGTTTGCCTTAGGTGTCTTTGTGCATGATATCTAACTCTTAACTGTTTGCAATGATCAAATTTTGCAGGTGCAGATGTGGATGGTCATCAGCATTTAAAAGGTACAAATATTGGCTCTTACCTGTGATACATTCTATTGGTAGACTCGTAATCAGGGTTAATTGGGTCCTCATAACCAATCTCTGCAGCCCTCTCTCGTTCCTGATACATGTAGGCCCCACGCACCAACTTGGCAGCGAAATGCCAACCCTCACGTCGGGACAATTCAACATCCAGAGTCACATTATCATAGGCTTCCTGCAGAGCAAAAAAGGGGATCTCTTTAGAATTGGAATCAGCTTTATTCGCCAGGTATGCGTACACATACAAGGAATTCGACTCCGGCTTCACTTTGATCTCCATATTTACATATAAGTAGACTGACAACAAACAAGACTAGGAGAACATAGGCATTTTCCTAAAACCTGAGATGTAGTGCAAATATATTTAGACTTAGAAAAGTCCTTAAGTTCAGATACAAAAATGTTCAACCTTTTGGAATATTGAAGTAAGGAGATTGTCACATTTCCCATTCTATTAACTACTCTCACTCAAAGTCACCTATTACAAAATCAAATGATATCACAATATGGTGACCTTATTATTACATCATGGAACAGCTGATCTATGCTGCTTGACCAAGATTACAGCACCAACCAGACACCATGACCGTCTGCCAGTGAAAATGAAACTGGGTTTGGTGCATCTCTGTATCACTTGCACAGTTAGTAAAAAAAGGACCTGAGTTCATAGCTGTGTTTCCATATCAAGTTCTGGTAATGTTATTAAATAGAACAACTAATGGTGACACAGTGGTACTCACAATGACTTATATAGTTGTATTTGTTCCGACAGAAAGTGTGCGCTATTTTCATTTCACAATACAGCACGTGTAGGTGACAATATACTAATCCTAAGTATTTTTGATAGAATAATAACAAGGTTGAGAAAAGGATCTTAATCGCATGAATGACACTACTGTGACTTAAACAGCTTCTCATTTGAAATGGTGCATTTAGAAGAAATAAAAATAAAGCACCAAAATTCCCTCCAACATTATCCTCTTCTTCATGTTGCTGTTTAATCTTCAGTTTAGCTGACTCACAGTAATCTCTTTACACATAGAAATTTGGAGCGACATCATTTGTCACAGCATGTTCTTTATCATTGGAATTATGACTGTTGTGTCTGCGTGCTGTGTGTGCATGTGCATAATTTACATAATTGACTTCTCTTTCTGTGCATTCTGACCTTGAGGTAGCATTGGTAGGTGTTGAAGATGACAGGCTTTTCTCTGTTGTAGATCCTCTGCATCTCTAAAGTCAGTCTGCTGATAGCCGGCTGGAAGTAGGTTTGCTCTGCATCCACCATCAAGCGAACACCGTTCTCCATGGCATGCTGGAATTAAAGACGAAGTCAGTGTGTATTATGCTACAGTTTAATCAAAAATAGCTGAATCAACAAAACTTTCTCTAATTGTGATTTTGCATACAACAACAACAACAACAACAAAATAATAATAATAATAATAATAATAATAATAATAATAATAGATTTTATTTGAAACAAAAAACACTTTACATTGTAAAAACAATGTATGTTGTACAATGGGCTGTATGGGGTGAGGAGCTCAGTCAGGTACGAGGGGGAATTACCATGGATACATTGAAATGTAAGGAGAGACACCTTGTACTCAATCCTTGTAGTGTGTGGAGGATGGGAGAGATATCCACACTCTCATCAGGATCCTAGCAGCACAGTTATGAATATAATGCAGCTATGGCATGCTTCTGTTGGGGATCCGGATGAGAAGTGCATTGCAGTAATCCAGTCTGAAGCAGACAAAGGCATGGATGAGTTTCTCAGCATCAGGAAGAGTAATGGGGAGTGGGATGGAGTTTAGAAATATTTCTGATGTGGAAAAACGCAGTGTTTGTGAGGTGTTTGATGTGAGCCTCAAAGGATAGATGATGGTCAAGTTGGTGACTTCAGATGATAAGGTAATGTCCTGGCCAGAGAGAGTAATGCTGGTTATGGAAGATGTTCTGGCTTGATGTGGGGTGCAAACTAAGATTGCTTCGGTTTTGGAGCTGCTGAGCTGAAGGAAGTGGTGTATCATCCACACCTTTATCTCCTCCAGACAAGTGGTGAGTGTGAAGAGTGATGAAGGAGGTGATGATGATGATGAGGGACAACAGTCTATTTTCATGTAGAGTTGAGTGTCATCAGCATAGCAGTGGAATGATATTCCAAAGCGACTGATGACTTGGCCAAGGGGGAGCGAGTACAAAGTGAAGAGTATGAAGCCGAGCACTGATCCCTCGGGGGGCCCCACAGGTGACGGTGTGAGTCCTGGACCTTGAGCCAGCCATGGAAACGTGGAAGTGCCATGGAAAGTGAGTGGAGAGTTCTGGGGTTGAGAAGATAATTGACGGTGGAAAAAAGCTGCTTGGAATTTGGATAGAACTGTGACCGTGCTTCTTTGAGTGACTTTGCATAGTCTGTTTGAAACCAGAACCGATATATTGTCACTCAAGGACACGTCCAACTGCCTTCATTCTCCACAGCTCACTGGTGAACCAGAGGACTGAGCGGGAGAAGATAACTGTTCTGATTTTGACAGGCACATCTAGGATGCATACAACCCTGATTCCAAGAAAATGGCATTGTGTAAAACATAAATAAAACACACTTGGGTAATTTGCTAAAGCCTTTTGACATATAATCAATTGACAGTACAGAGAAAATCTATTTAATGTTTAACCTCATTAATTTCATTGATTTTTGTTAACATCTGCTTATTCTGAATTTGATGGCAGCAACATGTTTCAAACAAGTTGGGACAGGAGCAACAGAAGACTGAAAGTTGTGGACTGATCCAAAAACACCTGTTTGGATCATTCCACAGGTAAACAGGTTCATTGGTAGCAGGTGATAGTATCATGATTGGGTATGAAATGGGCATCCTGGAAAGACGCCCGTTAACAAGGCTGACATTTAGTTTAGTGACCCTCTATGCTGAAGCGTCCAGCTGTCAGCCTGCCAGAGAGGTCACTTGTATCATTGTATCACACTTGAAATACTCCTCCTTCATCACAGGGAACTGGGGAGCTCATGTAACCAAACAGATGACTAAACACTAAACATGCTGGGCATCAGGTACATCAGCAGGATTCAAAGACAGGAAACTAAAGGGAGCTATCTTTTTTTAACAGTACTTTTACATTAACATCACTTTTATTGTAAAAATCTGGATTTTACACTGATGGAAATTTTATTCTTACCCACATTTTCAGTTGCTTAAGCAACTTGTTCAAGGACACATGCTTGTCAAAAGACAGTGTATTCTTGTATAACACAGTCTGTTCGCAAATGATTGCATTCTGTTTTTAGTTATGTTTTCACACAGTGTCCCAACTTTTTTTTTTGAACGAGAGTTGTACAACCATCATCCTAGATTTGTTACTGTCCTTGTCCTTACAGAGGTTAGCGGCATTGCAGAGGCCATGGTCACATTAAAAATGGCATTGTTGTATAATACAGCTTTTACACAGTAGCTCGCAACACATTTTTACTGACCTGACAAAGATCTATTCATATGAGTAAGTGCATGTGCACCGTAGAGTGGAAAATACAAGATAGAATGTGAGATGCTACACAATTAAAAAGTCCACAAAGAAAGCACATGAGGAAGCTGTGAATTATCTCTACACTGCTGTGGCATGTTTAACAAGTACACATGCCACAGCAGTGTAGAGATCATATACAGTCAACATTTATTATAACCAATAAGCATGCCACATTTAAACTACAAGGGCTTGCTGCAACTAAACCTGTGCATATTTGTGATCAGTCTTTGTAGTGTTTTTTCACATGTTTACCTTGACTAAGACGTCCATGCGCTGCAACATCCTCTTCATTTGCTTCTCCTCCTCCACAGTGAATGTCTCCAGCAGGGGCTCCAGCTCACCTAGCTGGGCAAACAAACCCAGGAGAGTGTGCACCATGAGATGCTAATGAACCAAATATCACACAGCATGACACCTATTACCGCCTCTCATTTCATCCACCCTTCAGCCGTCTTCGCTCTGAGGCCAACAGATATGTCGGGGGGGTAGCTTGCTCAAACACTTAATATTCACAGGGAAGGAATCAGTGAAATGTTTCGAAATACATCAGACGGTGTTCAACTTTTTTATTTTAGTTACCGCCAGATTTTTCTGAAATGTCTTTGTGATTAATGTGACACAAAAAACCCATTAACACATTAATGAATTTAGGTGCACTACCAAAACATGACAGATGTTGACAGCTGCAGTGCATTTCAATAAACTGCTTATCATTCAAAACCAGTAAAAAATCACATCCTGCTGATACTAACAGTCTGCTGTAAATTGTATAACACATCAAATTTGAAAAAGCAAAATGGCAACTAATTTACTCTGTCCAGTGAGAATTATGTTTAAAGATTCTGGGATATTCTTTTGACTCTATTTATTTTCACTTCCTCTTTCGGTGTGTTATGCTACTGACCTCTACATTTGGGACGACCAGCAGGTCCGATATCTTTGTTCTGTCATCTATTAGGCTGCTCCAGTCCAGCATGTCAATGGTTCTGTCAAGGCAGAGGACAGAAAGGTGCAGCTCAATAAAACATAACCATTATCTTGGTAATTATTTTCAGTCGGTCTGAAACTTAGCACATCCTTGAAGATTAATTTTTAAAATAGTCACTTACTTTTCCTAAAAAAAATTTAATTCATTGTATTACATCTGTGTTGCTTTTACAGATTAAGCAGCACAGTTTGATTTCTGCAAGCAAATTTCAGCAGGAATGTTTGCAAATAAGATCTATGATTACTTTTAACAAATAATTTATTTTAAAAAATCCATTAGGACACAAATTGCTCTTTTCATCACACATTTTTCATTGAATGAATTTTCAATTTTCCTCTAAATTGCCTTGAATATAATGATTTTTTTTTCTCCCCTGTGTGCAACACAGACATTGTTTTACAACTATTTCTTGTTTATTTCATTACTCTGCCTTCAAGCTTACCCTGATGATTCCTCTGTCCTTCCACTAAACCAGCCAGAGAAATCACCTTTTGCACCCAGTTTGTTCAGGAATTCCTACATGGACATAATCAATGAAAGTAATGCAAGGCACACAGTTTAGCAATATCCTCACGTTGTGCATGAGAAGGAGTGGGAAGATGATGTATGTTTTGGGATGTAACATTTGGTGGAGATTTGCACATGCATCACAATAATTAATGTTCACCAGGAGAACCAGGGAAACTCCACCTGCAGTTGTTTCAGCTCCAGCCTCTGCTCTAAAGCCTCCATGCCATCCTTCCCCTGCTGTAATGCCAGGAAGGCAAAAAAACGGCGCCACTTCACCAAGACCTCTGAGAACTGGAGCTTTAAAAAAAAACATTATGTCAGCCCACCACACTCCTTCAGTATCAGCTAGTGCACTGGCTTTTGAATCACAATCTTCGTGCCTACCAGAAACTGAGGTCGTCCGAGAGCGGTCATTTTGACTGCAGAGAAACCGTCCATTGAACTCCCACCTAAAGGACAAACAGACTTTGGTTTAAAATAAATGAAATGAAGTAAAGACACAAACATTAGCATGATGACGAACATTAATTTCTGTTTTCTTACCAGATGCTTTGATGCATTTGATGAATGTCTCCATATGCTGGTCACATTTGGCTTCATCGGCGTAGAAATACGTTCGGGCTCCTGTCACTCCTCCACGACGGTCCCCGAACTGTTTGTGTGCCTTATATTGTTTCTCTCTATGGTCCTTGCCTGAGGGGTGAAAACACATTTGCATGTTTCTTAGATCTAATTAGATCATATACTGTGTTCACAAATGAGAATAAAACAAGGGACCTTACCGACGCTCTCTTTCTCTGCAGCAGACACACATGAGCTAAATTAGAAGAAACACAAAAGAATACAATAAGTTCAATTGTTTGTTGTAAACATTTTGGCCATGTGGCAATGATATGCCAGAGGCTGACATTTGGTTTAGTGGCCTTATATGCCAGAGCGTCCTGCTGTCAGCCTGCCGACCCCCTCAGAGAGGTCACTTGTAGTGTCATATCACACTTGACCTACTCCCCCGTCATCACAGGGAACTGGGGAGCTCATGTAACCAAACAGATGACTAAACACTAAACATGCTGGGCATCACTGACGTCAACAGGATTCAGAGGCTGGAAACTAAAGGGAGCTTTTAACAGTACTGTTATTGTAGAAATCTGGATTTTACACTGATGGAATTTTACTCAGTACTGTTTCAATACCATAATGTTTAATGTAAAAACAGTAGGGAGGAAACTACCAGTTGATTAATCAATTAGTCAATCAACAGAAAACTGTTGACAATGTTAATGATCGAATAATCAGTCTCAAGGTAAAAAGCTGCTCAATATGTGAGTATTTGCTGTTTTTATTCATTTTAAAATTAAAAAAAAATCATTTTTAATGAAATGTTTTTGGAATTTGGACCATTACTTGCACAAAACATGTCATCAGAAGATGTTGACTTAGCAACATTTGGAACCTGTGATTTCCATTTTTCACTGGTTTGTCACATATATTAGACTAAACAATTAATCAGTTAAGTGATTAATTAATAGATTAGATAACAAAACGAATTGTTCAAGGCAGCACTAAGAGATAAAAAAATAAGAGTTTTACAAAGCAGCAGCTGGAGGACATAACCCTGTTGTCACGACTGGGTTCAGCTTGATTCAAATTCTTTTTCAAATGTCATCTGTGTTACACTGCCAAGAAATCAAAATGTGCTAGAAACACTGATAACTGGTAATCTTTTGGCATGAGAAGGGACATTTTAACAGAATTTGACTACTGGCACAATTTGCTGCTTATTTGCATCTTTGTTACAAAAATGTCAGCCTTCAAATTCCTGTACTAACACAGTCCTATGTGTGAAATCAGGCGCATGTATTTTCAGTTGAAATGGCCTAATGGAGCTTTACATTGCAAGCATCATGCCCTCAACATCAAGCCAGGACTCGCCTCTCTGTTCCTTATATCTTCTTTCCGTTGCGAGGAACTGACTAATGTTGTTGTTGCTATCTTGACAGATCACTAGAGTGCCTGTCAAACCCTGCTGTCTGAGATCGAGCTGGCTTAATGTGCCTTGTCCTCCTGCTTTACGGTTTGAAGGTGTACGTTCACCAAACAAAAGCTTTCTCAGCCTAGGTGTGATACCTCTTTTGATGTTTCCAAGCAGTCATCCCCGAGACAACATATATCAAAGCCGCGCAGTGATATCTTGTTACTACTGATATGGTTCTTGAAAAAAAAAAAAAAGTGAGTATGAACAAGAGGGGTCGAAAAAGTCAGGAGCACAGGAGCTTTATCACCTTACAGGATGTGATAACGTGATAAAATAAAACTGGAGGACATTCTGTCTGGCACAAGCTGACGTCGCATTGAGCTGTCACTCTCTGTCAACGGACTTAAACACTTCTATATACTGCCTAACAGCCTTGAATGTTCACTATGTCTGACCTTTATAAACCTACAGATGTTCTGTGAGAGAAAAAAGGTCAGTGTTTTTGGACTGAGTATTATGTTCATGCTAAATAAATCTGACAGATGCATTTCTCTTTTTCACTCCAATGAAATGTTGCATCGACTGTGAGGTAATTCCTAAATGGGTCCAAAAAGTCCACTTTTCATTTTGAACGACGAGATGTCCTAATTACTCACAATGCGTGAGCGCTCAGATCAACAACTTAAGTAACACTGCTGCTGCTGCTTAGAGAGAGAGTGCTTGCATAAGGTTTGCACTGTTTGTCCAGCTTACATCACCTCACGGCTCAGATAGCCGCTGCCTTGTGCTGCTCATGTGACGGGATTCCTAACGAGGGAGAGATTCTCTCCAGCTGGCCAATCCAGGATGAGCTAGCAAATCACAAGAGCGTTCACTTCCTGGTTGTGAGGCCTATTAATACAAGCTTATTTTTGGCATCAGACGCTGCAGTGTACCTCCAGACGGAGTACAATGTAACATACTCTGTCTAGAGGTTAGTTTATAATAGATGATTAAAACAGGACAAGATGAAGTTATATGAACAGTTTTGATCTTAATATAATAGATCTGATTTTATATTTACTCACCAATTATTCCAGATAACTTGAATACCAACTGTTACATCTCAATAACTTGGGAAACACTGACAATGCAGACTATAATATCTACTCAAATGTACGGTAACACTTTCATACTCCATCTCTTTCTGCACGGCCTCCTCCTGGCTGATGTCTTCCTCCACGCTGTAGTCCAGGACAGAGCCGACGCCGAAGGCCTGATTCTTCTGGATCAGCGGTCTGATGGCCTTGTGGTCCTCACCGGCTACAAACTGCCCATAAAATGTCATCTTCATGAACTGGTCGAAGCCTCTCTGGCCCAAGATCTTCTTACCGACATCCATTATCTGAGCAGAGAGGGAGAGGACATCTTAATAATCTGAATAATGTAGCTGTAATTTATGATACATGATCTAAATTTTCTATATAATTTAAGATGGTTTATTAATCATAAAGTCACAGTCGAGGCAGGTTTTACAGGTTTTCCTGACAGACTATGGTAAACAAAGTAGCTAGTTCATCCTCTACAAGCAAAGGAATTCAAATTATGTTCTTACCCCTGAGCTATAAACCACACATGGCATCTCAGACTAAACCAAGGACAAGGGATGAATCATCACAGCTACACAACATCAGACTAACGCCAGATTAGATTACTACTTCACATTGTCGCAGCTTCTCGCTTTCACAACCGCAGCCAAGCTTCCCATTGATTCCATTGATCACACGAAAAGATAAGTGCGGAAAGAAGGGCGTCTTTTAAATAACACAAAGAAATCTTGTGAATGGAAAGTGTGTTGTCGCGGCCAGTCTATTTTTATATTGGTATCAATGTTATCAGGTGGTCATTATAACATGATCCGACATCAGGCTGAGGTTACGCAACATCATAGACTCTATGAGTGACATACATTCCACAGAGGTTCACATGCATGCTTTGGAAAAACAGGTTGTAATTTGAGAGATAGGTGCTGCACATGAGCCTGAGGCAGACATCTTAAATTCTGAGTCTGCTGACTGAGGCTTTGTTTACCTCAAATACAACTTTATGGCCTTCAAAGTTAGAGCATATGTGTGTGTTATAGCCTCATCTTCAAGAATTAAGACAGATGATAACAATTTAAATGTGCTCACTGTTCCTGTTGTTATATGTGGAGTAAAGAAATATAGCCTTTAACATGCTGTCATCATTAAGTCACCTGAACGTCTCATCAACAGACAGACTTGGTTAACAGCAGCTCTGCATGCTTGGATCTCATTACCTCTTTATTCTTATCAACCAGGAAGTCATAGGAGCAGAGTTTAAAAACCAACAGACTTCTGAGCAGCTCTAATGAGTCTTTGCTCTTATAAGCCTCTCGTGTCTGCTCAAAGTCGACGCAGATCTCATTAGCAGCAGCGCCGGTGCTGGAGCTGGTGGCGCCGACTCTCCCCGGCTGCTGCCCGGCTCTCTCGCTCCGAGCCTCGACGCGGCTGCCAGCATCGTCCGCCTGGGTGTCCGAGGTGGAGGTGACGGTGGAGCGGGGTCTTCGGCCGCAGAGGAGCCGGACGGTGGAGGGGATGTCCGCCCCTGCGCGTGTGAGGGCCGGCAGGGATCTGAGGTGGAGCATGGGCCCGGTCGGTGGAGAGGTGGAGGTGGATGTCAGATGGTGCTGTGGAGCAGCTCATGTGCCGCTGCTGCTGCTGCTCCTGCTGCTGAGGACACTGACAGGAAGCTGCTGCACACACACAAACACACACACACCCCGGCATCACCTGGCTGGTGGAGGACACGTGACCACAGAGTTCAGTGTGTCTGGCCCAAACTTCAGCACAGGTGCACGCCCACTTTACTGTCAACACTAATTATAACCTATGATTATAACACGTATTATAACTGTTTGTGCTTATAGAAGAGCAGTTTGCTTCATGTAGAAACAAGCCTTTACAGCAATTTGCTTAGCTGCACTAGACATGTTACAGCCAGTGTGTATACTAAGTGTATGTAATCAAGTAGCCACAGAAATCCTTTGTGTTTACATACAATTTTAGGTACTTACGCGTGTGGTACGTTTATTTTACTCAATAAAGCTAAAGTACTTTATATGTCATTTATTAAACAGGTGTAGTTGCCAGTTACTTTGATTCGTTTGATCAGCTGAATGTAACTTAACTCAAGTAATTTACTTGAGTATTTTCTTCTAATGCGACTTTCTACTTGTAGTTCAGAGGGAAATATTTAAGATCTTATTAAAACTGTTTTTGACAGCTTTTCCTAGTTGCTTATATGTCATTTATTAAACAATTGTAGTTACTGGTTACTTTGATTTCTTCTGATGCTACTTTCCACTTGTACTCCAATTCAGAGGGAAATATTTCATCCTACATCCTACATCCTACTCCACTATATATACTAAGCTATATTTATCTGGCAGCTTTTACGGGTTACTTGACAAAATGTTTTATAGACCATATATGAAACAGTTGTAGTTACTAGGTACTCTGATTTATATGATCAGTGGTCGAATGTAACTATGCAAATGTACTCAAGTAATGTCAAGTAATGCCACATTTGGGTTACTTGTACTTTACTATCTTGTCACTTGTACCCCACTTCAGAGGGAAATATTAAACAAACTAACTTTTGCATATGAACTCACAAAACATGAAAATGTGCAGCTGAAACTGAAATAATAGCTCCACCTCAACCAGCTTTTAAAGAAATGCAACCGGAGTAATAATCTAACAATATAAAATATTAAAGTATAATAATATCATATCATAATATATTTCACACAGTAAGGAGGCATATTGTATGATGAGTACTGTTGTGAAAAACATTTTGCTGATTATATTACATAATCCATTTTACCTGAGTAAAAGAATATAAAAATACATGAAAAGTAAGTTTGCTTGTAATTGAGTATTTATCCATGTGGGCATTGCTACTGTTACTCAAAGGATCTAAATACTTCTTACACCACTGATTGTTTTGGCACAATCATCTCAGATACCTTCCTCACATGGAACTTTGGGACTTGCTGGTAGGATATCCATGTAAATAAGTCATGTAATTTGCCCTCATGGTGGCTACATACACAAGAGATTACTCTAAGGAGTTTCCCTGTCAGCATAATTTGTGTGTAATCTTATGTTCTAGCAATATCTAAGTAAGCGTAGGACTTACAATTCACTCCTGGAACAGTTCTGTCATGCATAACAATGCACATGAATTACACCATTTAAAGACCTAGTCTGCATTTTTCACTACATGAATGAGAGTCACAACATCAGAAAGCATTATTTATCATAAATTACAGTTGTCTAATGTGAAGCCAGTTATAAAAGACCTGTCAACCAATTTGGAGTCAGAGCAGTTTTCTGTTGTGGATTCTGGCAGTGGCTTTTGTCGACATATGGATCCCAGATTGTGTCAGTAGAATTAAATTACAAACACGTCAAAACATTTTGTAGAGGGGGTAATGAATGACTTTATTTCAGACCTGAACCCCTTCGAAGTCCACTGCTGCACCGAGACGTGGTCTTGAGAGACCCCAGGCGCATCATTAGCAGAGGGAGACATTGGACTGGATGTTATAATGCATCTGATGTAATGGATAAAAACACATTTCTCTTGACTCCATCCTGCAGCTTTCACAGTTTAGAGGCCTTGCACTTGCATTTATGCAGTGCAGGAGAAGCCAGATGCCAAAATTACTTGGTGTTAACAGATGGGGGAGCCATTGTCTAACATGTAGTTATTACACTGCTGCCCCCTCCACCCCCCCTTTTATACAAAGACACACAAACTCTCCTCATCCATCAATTAAAAACTGCTTTAAATTGGTGTTATTAAGCTGTGTTTTAACATCTAGGCTCATATACAAATCTGAAATATGCAACTTCGAATTCTGGGTGACTGTTTGCAACTATTCATCATAATAACAGTAATAATAATAATAGTTTTCTTGACATTAAAGAGCAAAGCCACTTTCATTTTATAGGTTGACATGTGTTTTTTTTGGTTTGTTTGTTTCTTGTTTTTAATTAGGCCACAGGACATTTTCTCCTCCATCGGTGCAGACCCTCGTTGCGCACGGGCCCAAGCTGTGCAGATGCGGTGGCGCACGCATGGCGCACAAAGCCAAAGATAGAGTAACAAATCAGGAATTTCCCTCCTGCCACTCCTGAGAGCACAGGAGAGGACAAAAGTTAGGGCTTCTCCTCAGAGGGGAGAAAAGCGACCGGCAGCTAATTTGCAGCAATCTTTGGTCAAGATCATCTGCAACTTTCCACATGAGCAGAGGACTTTATTTTTTTTAGAAGAAAAAAACTTTTTTTTCATCATGGACAGATTTGCATGATGGCTTCTTTTAGAGGCTTTGATGGAATAAACTGCACAACTGGAGAGCAGCTTTTAACAAGAATATTTTGATCTGCAGGTTTTTTGGTTTTATAACTTTTTTTCCAGCTGGGATTTTCTTTCTTTCCTCTGCTGAGTTTGTTCATGGCGTAGGTGGTGGCGAGAGTCTTTTAAATTCCCCCCCTCCTTTTTTTGCACAAGGATCCGATAAAAGTTATTGATAATGCAAAAAAGTCTGCATGTGGATTATGAGACGGAGAGTTTAAAAAGCCAGTGAGAAGTTCATCAATAGCACTTATTTTGGAGAAGGGAACGCGGAGAGAAAACGGCGTCCAGAAGGATGCTGCTGCTTGTACAATGGAAGTGAAGAACTTTTTTGCTGTTGTTGTCGCGGTGGTTTGTCTCTTCTTTTGCGCCACTTTCAGCCAAGAACTCAACCCTAAAGGCAAGAATGTGTGCAAAGCTCCTGGGTAAGAATAATACAGAGGAAGACAACATTGAGTCCAGTGATTGTTAATGCAACTCGGTTTGTGTGTAAGTTTTCTGAGTGACTTTTTTCCGCCTCATTCTCCTTCTGCTGCAGGATTATTTTTTAAAAAGTGCATTGAAACTAAATGGTATCAACTCATTTCTTCATTTGCTTTAAACCTATTTGGGTTTTCACAGTGAAGCACAAGACATTTATAACTTCCCAAAACTGACATTTTTTGTAGTGTTGGCCTCATGCTCCAAAGTGAAAAAGTGCTGTTTGCTGTATAAAATCAACCACTGGTTTCGCTCTTTCAACTTTTCTTCCGCTTTTACATCGAGAGTTCTTATTAACGCTGTTGTATTTTATCATATTATTCCACCTTGACCGCTTTCTCTTCTACATATAACGTGTTCCGAGCCCGCTAACAGGAGGCGGAGTCCACTGGAGAAAGCAGCTATACAGATGTGTACATCTGGAGCAGGAGCGTTGCTCTGTAGGGGGCGCTCTCATTGCTCATTGAACTGCACAGCATTCGTGGCACCGTTTGATAATGCGCTACTAAAAAGTTTGGGGAAGTTTGTAAAACTTTTCAAGGAACATATTTAATGTTGTCAGTGGTTATTTCAAGATATACAGCAAATATGAGAGAAGTAGTAGAATTATATTATGTGGATTTACATGTCCAGACAGGGCCCTGTCAAAGGTTAAGATATCCAAAAAGCATTTGTTTATGAGCTCTAGGATTATGGCTGGTTACTAGTGTTAAAGAAAGAAAAAAAAACATCCACAAGTCCACAATTGCTGACTGCAGCATCCAAAACTTGTTGGACTGATGTCTATGAGTTTTGAAAATGTGCTGGGCAAGATCAGCAAATATCACTGTGGCTCACTGTGGTGTAAAAGATATGTGATAAGAAAGCATGTGCTGAAGCTGCTGAAGCATCTCTTGCTCCCTCTAACACAACTTGACATCCTTTACCGATTTGGACAGATGAGCATGAAAATCGAATAAGTGAGAATGAAACTCCTGAAAACAGATACTCAGAAAAGCAACACGCTGCATTTTACTGTGCAGCCCGAATGAAATGCAAAGTAATGGAGAGCTGCAAAAGTTGTGCTTTCTTCTCGTGGATTTTTCTTTGCTTCACTGGGCGACAAGTTGTCATTTACTCGAAAAAATATAGGCGGTTTTAGTGCTTTGTGAAGTTTTCAGTGTGATTATATATATAACACTGGACTCCATGACAAGTTTGACATTTTGCCCTCCTTCCACCATTCAACATTCATTGCAGTGAACTCACCACTCACTTGTTTATCCCATCATGCACATTATGTTTTTATTTCCTCTCCCTTGAATGCCATGCTTTCAGTGCCCATGCAAATGAAAATGGGTTTTTCAATCTGCCAAAGAGCAGCTATTGAAGTCCTTAGGCGAAGGTGGTCGGTGCATTCTTTATGTAATAATGGCAGGCAAACAGGAGTGCAGCTATGCTTCTGAACACCACATTAGTCCTGCACAACAGTGAATGCCATCTTTCTTCTTGAGCGCTGACACGGATTGGCTGCGCGTTAAGGATCAATAAGGGTCAACTCCATGTGTGTTGATTGAAGTTGGTGTATTTGGAGCCGGAGTGTTGAATGGTTGAATCCATCGCTGTATTATGTATATAAAAAAAAAGGTGAGAGGCTTATTACATCTTAACATTTAAACTGTCCTTCCGCAACAAGTGAAAGCAACCAGAGATTAGACCTGTTGATCCCGACCACGCGCCTGTTTTGGCAGGATAAAAAACAGCGTTGCTCCCTGCTCATTGACTGAAAGCAAACTGCCATCTTCAAACACTTTAGGGGAAACTGACGTGTTGCAGGGGCCCCACAGAGGTCGCAGGCGTGGGAGGAAGAGGAGACGCATCCGTCCTTTCCTGACAGGACCTAAAACTTGGCTGCAACATAACGTCTCTGAATATTCCTCCTCCAGTCCCCAAAGGATTGAGGAGACCTACAGAACCTGATAAACTACACAGATTCAGGGGGTTAAGGGCTTTTGAGTGTATGTACTGTATACAGATGGGAAGGCCTCCATTCAGATAAATGTATATCCATGTGCTGAGCATATGTGTCATGTACGATGCCCTGCATACGTTTGCAGGATTTGACATCAGCCACATCAATAAGAGCGGCCAGATCAAAGAGGCATGGGTTGGGTGTGGATGCAGCCGCTTTGATATGTGTTTGTTTCACTGCGTTTTAGCCAGGTTCTTCATCATTCCCCCTCTCATTCCCAATCTCATAACGTCTTTTCCAGATCATCGGGATTTGTGTGCTGCAGCGGATGGGGGCAGCTAGGGAATGAATGCCTGACACGTATGTACCGTGCCGAGCGCCTAACATTCATCAGTACGTGTCATATAGCTCCCTTTGTAAGCCAGTTGAATAATGTGGTCTGTTCTTGTTCACCCAAGCTCTCTGCGAAGGCAACTTCACCTGCAAGGAAAATGAGGTGTGTGTCAGGCCGAATGAATGTCGCTGCCGTCATGGATACTTTGGAGCCAGCTGTGACACTAGTAAGGGATTTTTTTTTCTATTGCCTCCTGAATGTGGTCTTTAAATGTCAAATGATTACAAATCAAATGATTTTTGGGCTGGGCAAAGACCATTTTTAAGCTGTCATTACAAATCTGAAACTACAGCATAAGTAGAATTTACTGCACTTGAGAGATGTCACTTTGTCCACTACCTTGTGCCAGACTGAATCATCCCAACGACTACTGGATAGATTGCCATAGCATTTTGTACTAATATCCATGGAGCCCAGAGATGAAACCTGATGACTCTGGTGATCCTGTGACTTTTTCTCTGGTGTGACTACCAGCTTGACATTTGCGGATTTGAGTGAAATGAAAATGCCCTAAATGTTGGTACACACAGTCATTTTCCCATCAGGATAAATTTGGTAATCTGCTTTCATCTAGCACCATTACCAGGCCAACATATTGATTTGCCCAATACCTGCGCTGTGTACCAGCAAAGCATCAGCTTGTTAGCATTGCCATCATGAGTATGGTACCATGCTGGTGTTTAGCCTCATAACATGACTGTGTCCCAGTACTTCTCAACTTGCCAGGTGGCCCACCCACCATTTTCTAATTCACTATGAATTAAATTGATTCACACTGGGAATTCTTTATTTGTTTATATCAGTCAGCAAATTATCAATAATGGCTGTTACTTGGAAAGCTGTATACTAGGCTATTAGTGTGCAAAAGTGGTGACACTTTATTTTATCTGTTACATGGGGTTAGTTTGTTTGGTATAATAATAAAGTCAATATAATATAAAATTTCAAAGGCGACTTACTGGGCCTTTTAATTTGTTTGGTTAATTCATTTAATCTGATTAATAAGATTTGTTTGTGGCCCTTGGCCTCCTGTAATTTTGCAAAGTTGCCCCCAGGCAAAGTAAGTTCAGTATCCCCTTTGTGCACTCTTACTTTTGTTTAATGGTATTAAACAAGTCAGAAGAATATTTTCTGTTTCCTGATCACTGCACTGTCTTTCAACAGAATGCCCTGCCCAGTTCTGGGGCCCTGACTGCAAAGGGAAATGTAACTGTTACCCCAACGGCCAGTGTGATGACCTAACCGGAGAGTGTACCTGCAACCATAATCGCTGGGGCCCTAACTGCGAGAATGCTTGCTTATGCCAAAAGGGCAAGTGTGACCAAGACACGGGCAAATGCACATGTCACCCCGGCGTCTGGGGCCCGCAGTGCAACAACAACTGCTACTGCAGCATCAACTCCATCTGCGATGCAATGACAGGGCGATGCCTGTGCAGTCCTGGTTGGACCGGGAGGAACTGTGCAATCCAATGTAACTGTAACAATTCACCGTGTGACCAGTTCACAGGTCGCTGTCAGTGCCGGGAGAGGCTGTGGGGCCCACGGTGTGAACGGTACTGCCAGTGCATCCACGGCAAGTGCAACCAGGGGGACGGCTCTTGTACTTGCACACCAGGGTACCGTGGGAAGTTCTGCAGAGAACCGTGTCCTGCCGGCTTCTACGGTCAAAACTGCAGGAACAGGTGCGGGGAAAAAACTTGGCTGAGAGCAAATGTACCATTGCAAAAGCACAGGAAGCATGCAGTTTTACAGATGTGTAATGTTCAGTTCCCTCGCCTGATCCATATTATGATGCGGTTTTGTGGTCTTGATGGGAAATAAGATTTGATATACGCCACAGCTGATAACCCTTAAAATGTCCCCTAACATGTCACTTAATGCAGCAGTAATAAAGTGAGATCTGGGAGTTGGTATTCACATTATCCCATAATCATCAGCCAGCATGTAGAAGGAATTCAGGTTAAGTGCTTTGCCATACGTGGACTGTGCTGTTCTCACACAATACATTTGTACAAACCAGACAGAACGCAGTTAGAGTTCAGGGTTGTTTATCTCCCTCTTTAAAAGATCATTAGTGCAACAATTTAAAGCAAACAAACACAGATTCTTTTCATCCGGTTTCCGATGCTATCCAGAACAGCTTCGCCGCATTTAGATGAGAAGCAGGAATTTATGTGTAAACAACATGAAAGAGAATTCACTGTTTTCCTTGGCTCAGGTGTGGACACTGCAAGGGCCAGCAGCCCTGTAAGGTGACGGAGGGCCGCTGCATCACCTGCGACCGAGGCTGGAACGGGACCCGTTGCGACCAGCTCTGCTCCAAAGGCTTCTTTGGAGAAAACTGCCAGGAAGTGTGTCCCACCTGCAAAGACGGTCACCACTGCGACCCTATTCATGGCAACTGCTCTCACTGTAACCCTGGCTGGATTGGGGGCAGGTGAGAAAACACACACACATACAAAAAGACATGCAAAAAAACAACATGTTCATATTTTGTTGTTTTTTCCTGTCAAGCTTTATCATTTTCACAGTTGAAGACATACCAGTGCTTTTAACTAGTAGCTACTGTAAAAGCATTGTCACAATGTCTGAGTCTGAAAATGACTGTAATCAATGCATTCCTTTTGTGTGTGATAGGTGCGAGGTGCGCTGCCCCAACGGGACGTACGGCGAGAACTGTGAGAACAACTGCAGTCACTGCTTTAACGGCATCTGTCACGTTGTCACCGGAGAGTGTCTGTGTGACGCGGGCTTTTACGGCACCTAGTAAGTCATAAGACACCTCATATCCCCAATTTTTTCTCTCAGCATCTCAACATGCTTTTATATTATCTTTGTCACACACTTACATTTCTTGGGAATTAAATGAGCGAGCTTGTGTTTCGAGGCCTATTTTTACTGATAAACGACTCTCTGGAATAGAAAAGTGAAATTCCTACAAACCTCCATCAGAGGGAAAAAATGTTGAGTGGAAGAAACAACTGATCCCATTTATCCCCTTTCTTTCTCGCTGTGTCCTATTTTATGCATCCGTCACTTGGAGTGAACATTAAACAGATGTTGTTTTTGTCTCCTCTCTGTACTCAAGCTGCAATATGACCTGTCAGCCTGGCCAGTATGGAGTGAACTGCAACCAAACCTGCTCTTGCCATGACAAGAACTGTGACCCTGTGTCTGGTGCTTGCTATCTCCGTAAGCAAATCTCCTTTTTTTTTCAACCCCACGCTTTGTGGTTTTCTAGCGAACAGCCGACGTTTTTCCAAAATAATGTACATTTTTAGAGACAGAAAAAACAGTTGTTTCTTATATAACTATTACACAAGTATTACACATACAGAAAGAATTAGAAGTCTCTGAACTGTTTGTCCAAAGAGCCAGATGCCACTAGTGCTGCCTGTGTATTAAATGTCTAATAGTTGGCTGTACACACTGAGTACCAACAAACACGTCTATTCAGGTCAGTGTGTGTAGCGGGAGAGTTAACGTAGCGAGGCCTTGATAGTGTTTCCAGACCCAGACCGGTGTCCTTTTTATGGCTGTGTTTGTTGGCTCTGTTCCTGTGCAGGCCGGAGAGAGAGGAAGAGAGAGAGAGAGAGAGAGAGGGAGAGGAAGGAAGAAATAAAGAGGGGGATGGAGAAAATATAAGAGAAAAGGGGAAGTTGGGAGGGAGAGTCGAGGGAGAAGTGGACATATTGAGGATCACTGAGGCAGACTGAGGGAGAATATTGTTGCATAGGACACCAGGGTAACAGGGATTTTGGGCCAGTGGGCGGCAACCCTGTCACTTTTACCCCCCTCTTCACCATCCTTCCTTCTTCATTCTTTATCCAGCTGTGACCACAGAGAAATGACAACATGTCACACCCACACTGCCCAACAATCCATCTCAGCCTCATGTGACAGGGTAAAGACCAGAGGACCACCTCTACTTACCCCTTAACTAATGGTTTGCTTCTGGTGTCATCCGTCCTCGCAAGCGCCAAATGCCGTCCACACTTAGGCAATGCAGCGCTTATTATCTGTGGGGTGTGTCCCACTTGAGGAGGGAGGGGTGCTTATAAATCATCGATGAGTTATGGTGAGGGGCGTGTAGTGTGTGTGTGTGTGTGTGTGTGTGTGTGTGTGTGTGTGTCCAGGAAATCAGCAATGAAAGGGTAAGTGGTCCCATGTCTTGAGGGAGATAAGATTAATAGTGAATTATTTGGAGTGGATTGCAGCCTGTTGCAAAACCATTTCCTCAGAGATGCCTCATGTCAAGAAACGATTGAAAACCAATTTTTTAACACAAACCTATGCTTTATCCTCAGCTACCTATCACATTAATAAAGATTACGCATGGTTAGCTAAACCCTCTCACGTCATTTTAATGCACTTATACAGTAAATCATAATAATGTGCTATATGCCAAGGTGTCTAGTGTTCCTGATGTCAGGGAGAGAGATTTGTTGAAATTGGCATTTGGAGGTTTGTTCTGAATGTGGCAATGTGGCACACCCAGAATTCCCTGCATCTCGTCTTTCAGAGCCCAACCAGCGGATGGGTGTGATTGCGGCTGGAACCCTGGTCTCCTTTTTACTGATTGTCCTGCTCTCGCTGCTGTGCTGCTGCTGCCTCTGTCGACACAAAGACGACCACAAGTGAGTGACAGATGGGTGTCTTCACCTCCGTGGGCCACGATGGGGGCTCGGGTTCCTCGGCCTGGTTATGAAAATAGACCAAAATATTTTCTTTTTGGTTGTTAAAGGTCCAGTCAGTAGGATTTCGGGGGATCTATTGGCAGAAATGGAATATAAGATTCATAATTGTGTTTTCATTACCTTAGAATGAGCCTTTTATATCTACAGAGGCAGCAAGTCCTCTTCCAGAGTCCGTTATGTTGCACCTCCATGTTTCTACAGTAGCCCAGAAGGATCAAACCAAAGCCTCCAGAGAGGGCTTTTAGCCTTTTTCACAAGTTTCAGGGCCACCGTAGGTTCTCCTGCACACATGGAAAGAGATGGTGAGGGGTATTCAATTGGTCTTCAACCTCACAGCTAGATGCCACTTAATCCTACACACTGGACCTTTACACAGATAACTGCATATAAATTGTATTTGAAGTGTTTTTATATGTTGACATTACAGCGTGAGTAGCAATGTGAGCGGCCCCTGAGCCCTGAAAAGGAGGCACAGGGCCAGCTTTAATATGCCTCTTTTGAATGATTCATTTGGATTTCCATGGCGTCATCCCTTTTCAATCCTAACCAAGACAACTCTACCAACAGCAAAAAAGCCAAGCGGATCCTGTGCGGACGATTCAGCCGAATCAGCACTAAACTTCCCCGTATTCCACTGAGGCGACAGAAACTGCCCAAAGTAGTCGGTAAGCCCCAAAACTCTTTCTCATATCCCACCGCAGTGCTGCCAGAGGCTGCCATATTTTATGTAATCATCCTCTCTGGTGATACAACTGTCTGCCTGAGTCACATCACTCTTAGCTTCATTAATGGCCAATGCATGATTAGCACAGATGCAAGGATGATCAGATTTTGACATATGATGGCTTTTATGTCTCCAGCTCGACACACAGAAACAATGACAGCAGTAAGTGGCAGTTAGTGAGCGCTTTCCTGCAGAGCTACCTAAGTCTGCCTCTCAGAAGATGAATAGGGTTGAAAAGTGTATGGTGGCTGCCAGGCGAGTATGGGGTTTCATTTGAAAGGAATGCACTGGTTTTAGAGCCCCTTATTATTCTTGGCACCCTCAAATGCCATGTGTTCATATTATTACAACCCTAAACTTGGGCTTTTTTCGCCCCATTTTCTTTACTCCTTTCCATCGTCTTCTACCCTAAGAAAATTTTTCTTGGGCTAAGGAGGAGGCTGTGTTATTAAAAGAGGGCCGGTGGTTGTCGGCAGGCCCGGGCGGTGGTGAGTGACGCGCTATCAAAGGCCGCACTGTTTGGGTGGACGCTGCCGCTCGGCTGCTCCATGCGGAGGTCTCGTGGTCTGTGACAGTTCTGTCTGTGACCCCGGGCTTTTTTTTTTTTTTTAGACAGAGAAGATCTGCTGATCTTTTAAACCCCTCCACACACAGTTTAACATGGCTGTTTTTGTTCAGGGCTCATAAATAACTTTAATGGCTTAAAAATATACACTCAATTAACAGAATTTCTGTTTTTAAAAAAATCCACTGTTTGTATGAGCAGATAGTCATCTTGCCCCTATTAACTGTGTTATATAATTATACAAATGATTAGTCTTCATTGCGATAACATGTGCAGTTGCAGGGTAAATGAAGCAGAACAATGAGACATGGAAATTTCTTCTTACTGTACAGATTATATAGGAGCCTATTTTCATTAATTGTGCAAGTGTTGTTTTTATTATTAACTAGTTGATGAGGAGATTTATAATGTTTAGGTAACAACACTGGCAGAGTATTGGGATGACATTTGCAGTAGTGGTAAAGCAATTAATCAATTAATTATGTTGTCCTCTGACAAAAAATGTTAATGTACAACAATTGTTATAATCGGTTTATTGTTATTTATCATGAAAACAAATGCCAAACACTCCCTTCTTCCAGTTTGTCAAATTTACTTCTGACCTTTTCTTTTGAACAACAAAACAAGTTATGGATTTAGGTTCTTGTAACTTGTGATGGAAATCTTTCTCTATACAGTATATTCAAAGTGTTACAGAGTAGTGTCTCACATTAGTCCAGCTCAAATATCATGAGCAAACATTAATTTTTTTCTTTGATGGAGCTCTACTAAAATCAGTCTGGAAGGAGTTAATAATCAGTGACCTGGTTTCTTTTCCGATGTCTGAGCAACATGTGCCTCCTCAGCTATCAAGCTGATTACTGATGCTAGAATCTCTCTCTATCATGCCTCAGTCAACATACAGCTGGGACAGAGTTTGCCTTTGTCATCCCAGTGTGGGACATTAATGTGCTTGTTTGTCAAGAGCCTGACCATGTGAAGCAATTTGCCAGAGGCATCAAGAGCAGCAGCATCTCAAAGTAAAATGCCTTTTAAACAAATAATCAATGTCACTTTTTTACGTAAGGCTACTGGGATGCGTTAACACTGCAGCAGAGAGACAAAAGTCAATTTTTAGACAACAAACAAGACTACCATAAGCCTGTTATGTCTTGCTCGTCCTTCACGCTTTGTCATGTCCAAATTGCTGCTCCTTTGCTATCTGCTGGGCTACCCACAGAAGCATAGTCTGCCAGCATTTAGAAACTCAAACTCTGACTGGGGCTACACAGTCCAGCACACACACACACACACACACACATACACACATTCCAGAGGGGGCCCGACGGGGCTGGAAACAGGAAGTAGTCAAATTTACCCCAGCCCGTGTCAGAATTGTGATTTATCCACACCAGGGTCAGTGGCAACAGATGTGGCAAGACCAAATGAAAAAAGGGAACCGGGGTGGAAGCCGGGAAGGAAGACAACATTTACTCTTCAGTTGGCATTCAGAGAAAAGCTATAAGAACACACTGTCACTTATTCGCCTCTTGGCGCAACTGAGGCTGTTTGCTTGTAGTCTGGCATTCCAGTTGAAGTGTATTTACTCCACACCCAATAGATACACGTCTGAACGGCATTCCTCGCATCCTCTGTGTCCAAATGCTTCCCCATCCGTGAGGGCTGAGAGCAGCGCCACCTGCTTTTTCACATCTTTATTTATTCCGAGAAAGTTGGCTGGGGTTGCAAGTGTGTTTGTAGCAGTGCTCGTTCATGCAGTTGTGAGGTGCCTAAGGAAAACTTTCAAACACCCTGAAGTCACTTTGATTACAATGAAACAAGTGAGCTCCAGTTTTGATGAGAACCAGCTCTGTCTTTATTGGATAATTCTACTCATATTTGCAAGTGAAGGTGATTAGTGATTGGTTAATAGGCTCTGAGTTGGCCATGTTGGACGTCACTCAGTGTACTGTTTGTTCTAGATTATGCATGCAATACTGAAACAGGCTATTTCAGGGTGAAGCATATTGTTTCTTCTTATTGTTGGCATGTAATATCCCAACTCTGTGCCCAAATTTCCAAAGCTGGACCAGGCATGTGAACCAGCCAACCTTTTTGTCCCTAGCCTTTACGCTACCTCTGCCTCAGGTCTGTTAACGCATCCCCCCACTGAGCAACTGTGGCGGTGGAGCTGTGCAGCTGGGATGTGTCAATAATGCCCTGTTGTGCGTCGGCCTCCATGTAGGGAGGGTTCACAGTGGCGTCCAGTCTGCGGAACAATCCGCCCCGCTAGACCCGCAGTCTGGAGGGAGCGGCTTTCAAGGGCAGCAGTTGTTCATGGCCGCATGCAAGTGAAGTCGCAAAATGCCCATGTGTCAGCTTGTTGACTAAACTAAACTAAAGTCTTTGCATAGGTCGACTGCTCCACATTCCTCAGTCACTCGCAGTCTCTTCTGTATCTGCTCGCTGCTGCACAGTAAAGCTGCTGCACAAGGGCAAAAGTGAACTCACTGATTTCTTCCTCTTTGTGCAAAATATTGTTTGTGTCACACCTCTGGATAAATATTTCCCTGGGCTCTGTATACAGTATATATTAATCTACCACATCCACACAAAGCTCATTTCTTTTCTTTTTTTCAGTTAATCCGTTTAGAACAGTAGTACCATGTTTTATAGCCAGTCCAACATTAACTGAACAGCAGAGAGAGCCGACTGGTATTATTCTGGTAAACAGGATATCCTTAAATAATCACATAAATGGGTGCCCTTGGATGGAAGTCCCCTCTGCATAGGGCTCATATCGAAACGCTTGTTATTCTTGGTCTTTGTTTCCCCCTGTTACACACATCTGTACTTGCTTATTGCAGACATGTTGCACCTGTGTTGACATTATCCACCCTACGACTAACACAAAGACATTAAACTCCCAGAGTCAAACATGTAGGTCAGAGGTTTAGATGACTTGTTGTGGATAAATGGAAGAAAATCTTTGTGAGGAACAATGGTTTTAGAGTAGTGCGGCAGTAAAGATTAACCCTCTTGTTTCATAGCATGTCAGCGAGACTGAGGTATTAACTTACAGTTAGAATCTATAATTTGGGAAACTAGATAAAACTCAGCAGCCTCAAGGAAAAAACAAACCAGCGTGCTTGAAAATTGCTCTGTACAAACATGTCAGCACACAAAACAATTTTGTTACTCACACACACACACACACACACATACATACTCTCTCTCTCTCTCTCTCTCTCTCTCTCTCTCTCTCTCTTTCTGATTCTGATTTGACCATGACTAAATCTTCTTGTTGTTGTGTTTAAATGCTGAAAGCAAGAAAGGCAGATGCAAGAGAAAGTCACATGGTATGAGGCAGACGGATGGACACATGAAACATCAGACTGGTTTGTGATTAAACCAGACATTTATAGTTCACAGGTTGTGGTGGTAGGAACATCTTTACAGAACATCTGCTAAAGTTATATGTGTTTGGATGTTGTTAAGATCAACATTTTCTTGGTTGTAGCATTTGAAAGTGCAGCGTATCAAACACCACCAAGTGGCGATGCAGTGAGAATGTGAACGAAGCTGTGTGAAATCTGAGTGACATAAGCTTCTCATACCCTGATATTACAGATGGAGTACAAAGTAAATGCAGTTTTTCATCTCGTAGTGCTTCTACATGCCACCAAAGTCTGCAAAGATCCGGCCGTAGATCTTTTAAAGTAGCTCATCTTTTTAGTTACAGTCAAACAACAGCAGCTAAGGAGCTGGGATTTGTTCCTGGCCGGGGTCCTGATACAGTTAGGGGATTTTTTTCCACGCAGGGTTTATCTGAGGTCTAAACAAACGGATGGACCCGTGTGTCATCGGGCATGTAAACAGGAGCATCTGATGTGGTCGGTCATGTCGAGTTAACGCCCAGTACAGTTTAGGCCAGAGCTACGCTGTTCACGCCAGATGGGAAGATCAACCGCAAGTATCCCTCAGAAACCACAGCTGTCCGGAGACTGGAGGGTCAGCAGAAAGCTGCAGCGTCTGAAGGGGGAGGAAGGAAGAGGGAGATTGAGAGACAGAGAGAGGGGGAGGCCGACAGTGAGAGAGAAACATGGCTTGACCTACATATGGTTGAGGGAGAGGATTCAGTGGAAGATGACCACAGAGCCAAATTTCTGGCTAATTTTACCAAAACACTAGGAAAGAAATGACATCAACATTGCAAAACCTAGGATCAACACTTTCATTTACTTCACTTAGTATACAAGATATTGTAGTGTTCATTGCTGACACATTCTCAATTATTACAGCCAGCAGGTGCACAGACTTTCTTCTTCTTTCAATCCTTGAAGCATGTCCTTATTAGCTCCTTTAATGAGATTGGTATTTCCCAAAGTGCTGAACCATCCCTTTAAAACGAATTATGTACTCTATATTTTAAGCTTTAAGCTCAAAGACTTTTTTTTTTTTTCAAATTTAGCATCTCACAGATTGAGACTTCCTCAATAATTTATTCATTCATAAATAAGTGAATGATTTTGTAATTTTATGTGGTGATCTTTTAAAGCTTATACTCTTGGTTCCAACAGCTTATTGATTTGAAAAAAAAACCAACAACCTACATTCACTTTCCATAACGTTGAAGCCTTTGCTAACTCACATGCAAAACCAATAAAACCCAGTTTTTCCGCAGACTCATTTAAACCAACACTTTCTACAACTCTGCCGCCGTTGCGAGATTGAGCGAGAACAGACTGTTGTTCTTGTAACATGGTATAATACCCTCTGGCTGACCTTTGGCTTCTGCGTTTGTTTTCTGTTCTCAGTAGCCCACCACGACCCAGAGAACACCTTCAACTGCAGCTTCATCGAGCCCCCGTCGGTGGCCGAGCAGCCCTCCCCCTCCTCCTGGTCATCCCAGGAGTCCTTCTCTTCCTTTGAGAGCGGAGACGAGGGGCCAGTTTACTGTGTGCCCCATGAAGGTGAGTCACCGCGAGAATAAATAAACAGTTTAGTTATCTGGAATGACGCACATAAATCCATAATTTGTCTTTGGCATGCAGGAGCCATTTCACACACACACACACACACACACACTGATAGACACACATTTCTGAAGAACTCAAGATCACCAGCGTGACTGTGCAGTGACTCACCCACTTCTGTAAATCTTATTATAGAGATAGTTTCTTTATCATATGCTCATCTAGTTCCACGTTTTGCTTCGAGAACAAGGAGAGCGTAAACAGGAAATGGAATGGTCAAGTCAGCATATGGCACACATCCAAACAGTGACTAACTCCTTGAAGTTAGGTGGAAAACACCCACTTCATCAGTTTCTATTATGGAAGTCTGACAGTGCTAGTTGATGGATTTTTATTGCTCTCTTAGTCGTGTGGTTTAGTTCTCATTCTCCCCGTGAGTGGCTCAAGGGCTTTAAAACAATTGATTTTGAATAAAAAAGCCTTGGGCACAAAATAATTAGTGCAAAGGGGTTTGAAGTAGTGTGTTGCTGATAGGATCTGTTACACTGGAGCCGCTCCAGTCTCAAGTATGTGTATACAAATTAGCAAATGAAGTGGTACAGATATCAGTCTTTAAATAACATGTGTTAGTGCTTTTCTGGGGGGAAGAAGTCTTTTTACAGTCTGTTTACTACTTAATTATCTACAATGCTACATTTTTAATTGTCTTGTGTTGCACAGTCAATTTTATTTCTATAGCTCAAAATCACAAATAACAAATTGGCCCCAAAGGGCTTCACAATCTGTACAGCATATGGCTGGTATACTTAAAAAAAAAACGGTCACACACAACATCCACTGTGCCTACAAGTGGAAATTACAAGATAATATAAAATGCACGCCACCAAGCTAAAACAGAATGTAATGACCAAACACTTCTGTCTGATATCAGGCAACAAACATAGTAGAATCAGAATGTTGGCAAACTGACTTAGTTATGTCAGTGACACAAGCAATGAAAGTAACATTAAGATAAGATCTCCTTCCTTGTAATAAATCAGCCACCATAAGCTTGTGTTCAAACCAAGTGTATAGATTGAAGCCACAGTTCATTTTATTTCTTTGGAATTCAACTTCAGATTTGTAAAATGAACAATACAACGAGTTCCATAATCTTGTTTTAATTGATAATGTGAATGGATATCTACAGGCCTATTATTCTGTATTTGTTTAAAAAAGCAAAAATGTCCTTCAATTTTGAACATTTATTAGACAATATGTGACTGATACCATCTTCCAATGATCCACAGAATCTGTGAATGAAAGCAAAGAGAAGCGCAGCCCCAGCCCAGCAACGGAGAAGCCAGAAGCTGTCCTTAATGAAGAGGATGCAGGGGAGTACACCTCCCTCAAAGACACCAGCGTCACGAAACCAGAAGGCAGCGAACAGCCCCTGCTCAAATCCTCGGACAGCGAAGGCTCCACCAGTGGCTCTGAATCCACTACTGCGGCCCTCTATGCCCGCATCGCACGTCTTTCCAAGCAGTCCAAGGAGGATGACGGCAGTGGCAAGGATGGGGATGGCACTCCCACACCAGAGGCTAAGCGCAATGGAAAGCCACCACCTTCACCTGGCAAGCCCAAACCTCGCCCACCAGATCCATCCACTAAGCCCAAGGTATCGTGGATACACGGAAATACTACAGGGTCCCCCCAGGTAGAGCAACAGGGGCAGGGTGGAATGAAAGCACTTGCTGTGCCGAAGGAGAAAAAGAGGAGCTCCAGCGATGGCTCATCCAAGAGCGAGGAGCGGCAGAAAATGAAGGAGAAAAGCCGCGAGCAACAGAAGAAACAGGAGGGGAAGGAGGCCGAGGTCAATGGCTCCCCCAGCAAACACAAACCTCTGCGAGGGAAGAAGTCTGGGGACGAGCACAGCAGTCCCAGTCACATGGAGCACATCAACGGTGTGGTTCAGAACGCCCTCAAGAAGATAAGTAGCTTTCACAGCTCCTCATCTGAGAAGAAGAGTGCTGACAGTCCAAAGGAGACCCCCAAGGAGCCACCCAAGAGCCCTAAGGTCATGCACCCTCATATGAACTCTGAGGCTGCCACGCTCCTGGCTGCTCAGCTCAAGGAGAAAACTCAGAGCATCAACAGGAACGAGGGAACAGGTCTGACGAAAACCAACGGTCTCTCCACACCCAAGGGAAACCGGGAGAAGCCAACACCTCCGCAGAAAGCCAAGAGGACCCCGTCCAGTGGATTGAGCCAGCAGGGATCCACCAAGCCCCTGCTGCCTACCTCGAGCAGCCTCCAGAAGATGGTGGCGCCCGTCGCCACCGACCTTGGGAACCCTGATGCCAAGAGCCCGGAGAAGCAGGACTTGAACGGCTCAAGGGCAGGGGACCCAACGTTGGATCCTACGCCAAAGAAGACTCCCATTAAAAAGCCACCCAGGAAGAAAGGCAAGGAGGGTACTTTGGATACATCGGAAAGTAAAACGCCCCAGCCAAAGACAGCCATTATGCCACCACAGGTAGTGAAATAAGTCTTTTTCGAGACAAATGGCCAACGTTTGTGATGGATTATAAAGAGACTAAAATGGATTTGTTGGAAGGTGAACAACATAGTTTTTCAATCAAGGAATTTTAACACTTGAGTGTGAGTGTGCTGTGACTCCAGGACCAGTCGAGAGTGAGAAATGCTTTTAAAATCAAGGGCGCAGTTGAGTCGTATTGGTGAGTTGTATTATAATGACCTCTATACACCATTGTATTTCATTTCAAGAATCTTTTTTTTTGTGTGTAACGACTATGTATCAATCTCACACCACAACCTGTGGCTAAGCCGGACACAACTGTGAGAACAGTGGTGCACAGACATAATCCATAGTTCATTCATCTCTACTCCTCTGCAGTATGTCCACCACTATATTTATATATGGGTTGCTTTTGAGGTTACTGTAATTTGCTACGCAGGTGTTGGAAAAATGGCTATTGTTTCCATACGCTCTCCAAAGGTACTCAAGGTACTAAAAATAACAAGAAAAGTAGATCCTCTGAGGATTGCAAGCTAATTTTGTTTTGTTGAGTTTTTTTCCCATTTCTAAGGGCCGACATGCACAAATACAGTCCTGTACCTTACGCCACCTTAAATAAGTTACAACTCTCGTTTCTGACATCAGGGTCATTCTTTTCAGATGTCAATTAAGAGCAACACTTGTACAGTTTCAGTGTTGTCAATGAGTTGTTTAGCAAAGAAAACACTTTTTTGTTTTCTTCCTCTTTTTTGCTACTCGAAACACAAACATCATTAGGAAGCTTGTCTTAAATCAGCTAAATCTGACACCCAAAGTACCAAAGGTATGCTACAGTCAGGACTTAATTGTCGCCTTTGCTTGTACATCATCTATAAATCCTCGCAGATCTTCAGTGCTGGTTTCAAGGCTCTTCTCTACAGAATTGGTATCTTATGGATTTAAAGTCCAGGCTCTTTTTGTCGACTCTGTCAGACATGATTTGCTGAAACCCGAACAAGCTCTTTGATCTTTTTTTTTTTTTTTTTTCGCAAAAAGTGCTGTTTTAAACCTTTTTCATACTTCTGCGAACACCAAATCACCAGAATGTGCTCTTACTGTACGTTTTATTCAGTCAGCTAAACCACTAAACCCAAAATGAAATCCCAGGCTATCTTATGTCCTCTCTTTATGTCATACTCATAAATCACTTTAAACTCACTTACTTTTTCTGTAATACAGCAACATCTGTACTTCCCCAATGCTGTATTGAAGAAAACACACTGCAGGACAATATCCTCCCTGTAAGGCAGATGCGGTTGATAGTTTTGTTAAAGTCATGGCTGTTATTCTCTTCAGATCAGACCAGAGAAGGAGACTGCCATGTGCCTTTATTTGCTCTAGTCAAGAAACTAGGTCAAAATCGCCATTTGAGCTATTCTCATTTCCCATTAATTTGTTTATGCCATCGGGGTATTGCGTGAAAAAAAAAAATCTTGTCAAAGTTGTTTTGTCCCTAAAGGATTGTATTATCTTAAGCTAGTATACGAATGCTGAAGTGGTTGGGTGCTTTCATGTCATTGTTTTAGGGTAAGACTATAAGGCTCAATGGTACTGTGCCTCGAGTATTAAAATGTGCCTCAACTGTGGATCAGTTTAAGCAAAAGAAGCTATGTTTGCCTCAAAGTTGTTGCCAACTTTTATTTCAAATAAAGTAAGTAAACCAAAAAGGTGGTTGGGGGTGGGACACTTAAACTGGACTATTTCAGCTCATCAAGAGAACAAACTTTAAATTTCTGTTATCAGTGAATAGCTATAAAATTAGCCCTCAAACAAGAGCTATGACCAATGGATGATGGGTATATTTGCAACATGTTTTGGGCTGAAGACTATTATACATTTACAGCTAATTTGAACTGTCTTGGTTTTATGTGTTTTTATCAAGGTACAACACATTTCTTTGGTTATTTTTTCAACATTTTCTACTTGTATACATTGTGTACTTTTTATTATCTTTGTAAGCTGTGCTTATATGACCTTTTTATAGTTCTTCTTTTCAAGTTTTTCCTTCGTGTCAATGAACTGGCTTTCATGTTGTATTTGCTTTTTTTTGGTATGTTGCTTATTTTTGGCTCTGAAGCAAACCTACAGTATGAGTACTCTCCTCCTTTAAAGTTTACATTGGCTTTGTAATTGTTCTCTGTTGATGTTATTGTTTGTGTAACACTTAACTGCATGACGCAGAGTGTAATTATATGGCATTAATAGCTGCACAGAATATCTGTAACCTTTTTCCCTCCAGTTGTTATTATTGCCTCCCATAAAAAAATAACTCATACAGAAAGGATTGTACAATACTACTATGATACCATTGTTGAAACAATTGCATATACTTTAAACCATAACATTGTCTAATTATGAAGTGGCAATTTTATTTTTTTTTATCTGACTGGCCCGTGCCTGTTTTTATAGGCTTACAGTGCATTTTTGTAAAGAAGGGCCTGAAAAGCTGCAAAAACGTTACCAACTGTAAGGTATATTTTGTCTTGTGTGGTTTGTTTTTAGCAACTTTGATTTCGATTTGTGTATGGTTATTAAACTGGTGTTTCCTCATTTACTTCTTTGGAATAAAAAAACCCAATACATGTAGCTCTAGTGAAACCAGAACATAAAAAAATCAATCATCATTGAATCGATTTACAATGACAGTCATCCTATACTAAATCACTTAGACCTCAGTGATTCTCATAGGGTCATGACCTCTCCTTCTTCCAGTGTCTTATTCCAGTGTACATTGACTAGAACAACAATAAGGTGAAAGGAGATATATTGGTGATACACCACATAAATCTCTTATTGTTTTCTTCAAACATTCATTTGAATACTCATTGATATTTGACCCTTTTCCTGTGACTCTGGGCTACTGGAGTCCTCCAGAGTCATTCGGTCACAGCAGCTCTTCAAAGAGCCCGAGGGAACCAGGGAACTGTTCGTTTGGCTCCTTCAGGATGGGGGGACAAGAGCTCCTTTCATGGGGGAAAAACAGTGGAAACTCTGTGCTAAGGAGTTAATCACGCGCTGCATATGTGTCCTCTTTTGGCGGGGAGTAGAGGGATATGGCAAGACTGGGCCACAAGGCAAAGGAGGAGGATGAATGGATGGATATGAGGATGGATGGATAGGTCATGTGATGGGTAATTGGAACCAGAAGGCGAAGCGGCTTTGTTTTGGATTCTACACTTTTGACATATAGTGGTCTACTTAATATTTACATGTGTGTATTTCATGCAGAAGTGTTGAGTTGTATTAAGATTGTACAGGGCTGTACAACGGGAGTCTGATTTACAATCCACCTTTGGACTCATCAGGGACCTGTTTTAAATAAGCCTTTTCTTGATGTTGCCAACAACTGGATATTGCTTCGACCTTTATAGACCACTGCCTTTCCTTGTTTTCTCTCAATCACATTCAAAAACTTAATGAACAATTTTCACTTTTTGAAAGACATACTGTCTGTTGCCTTTTAGGAATGGCAAGGTCGGTCCATCATTTTGAGATGACTAAAATGTTTCAACAACTCTTTCTAGATTGCAATGAATTGTTGACATTCCTGGTCCCCAGAGGATGAACCATGATGACCTTGGTAATTCCCAGACTTTGCCTCTAGCTTCACCGTGTATTTGATCTTTTGGGTGTGGTTTTGTTGAAATATTCAGCAAATATTAGATGGCTTGGCACAACATTTTGTACAGATATTCATGGTCCCCAGATGATGTATCCTTGACTTTTATGATCTCAGACCACCTTGAAGTTGATTTGTGTGTTTCAGTGAAATTTCTCCATCCACCATTATTGGATTAATTGCAATGAAATTTGTTAATGACATTTGTGGCTGAAGCTGAGCTGTAATAAATTTAACATCTCGTCATCATCAGGTCAAAACTTGTATTTGTCCAGTGCTTTGGTTTATGATCAGATAGCTGCAAAACTAATGGTATTCCCGTCAGTCTGAGCTGTATTTCAAATAACAAATGTTAGCATGCAAACACGCTAAACTGTGATTATACTTGCTAAACATCATCAACATTGTGAGCATGTTAGCATGTTTATCTTAGCATTTAGCTCACATAACCACTGTGTCCAGCTTCACAGCGTGGGTAGACTTTGTCTTGTTAGTCTTCAATAGATCACAATTTGATATGTTTGAGGTCTTTCCGTTTTGGACCTGGTCTTAAGTCTGACTCAACTACCACAGCCTTGATGTCTCCAAATCAGTCTTCCTTATAACTTCCTTTACGGCCTCTCAGCCAAACCCCATTCCCCTCCCAATCATCCCATTTTTCATGTGACAATGGCCTGAAGTCTGATTCATGGCCAGGATGGAGAGGAATGTTGACACAACTGCCTCCATCTGCCCGTCCTCAACTTGCAGATGGAGAAGATTCTCAGCTGAGCATACCAACACATGTTCTCTGGCTTTTCATCCTTGACATGTTGTGGGAAAGTCGCAGCTTGGAAATGTGCATCGCGTGTCATCGCTGCGCAGCATTTCAGGATAAACTGTGTTGATTGAGCATGTGTACGACTTGTGATGGATTTCTCCGCCTGCTGCTTTTGAATGGATTTAAATGGGGGAGGCCTGTGTATGATTATGGAACTTGGGCTTTTCATATTCCCTGTGCAGTTTGCTAAGAGTAATATTTTGCTCTTTTTATTGACTCTGTATTGAAGGTTGACGTAAATCAAACATAAATTCGCTTTGGCGTTGCAACACAAAAAGAACACAAAGGAGCGACTATACGGGATAACGCGAAGCTTGGTCAAAAAGTCAGGGGTAGGAGTGTGGGAAGGGGGTTCAATGACATGTCGGCTGCCAGTCTAAACATGACTTGGAGCTGGGGCGCACTCGATGTGCCAAGTCTATAGAAACAGCGAGGCTTTAAAACTCAGGCCCTATGAGTCAGCCAAAAGCCCTGGACTCAGAAAACCTATTCCAGTCCCTGTGTTTCCACAGCAACGGGAACAGATTGGAACCACATCTGGTAGCCATTTCAGTCCCTGCAAGGAGAGGAAGAAAGAAATTTATGAGTGAGGGGGAAAAAGACAAATATTTTCTGCAATGCAAAGCAGAAAGAAAGTGGAGTCGAGTTACACTTGAAAGGGGTTGAAAATATTAATTCGAGCGTGGACTCACTCAGGAGCAGTTTTTTCGGTGCCCGCGTAAATTCGGTTTAATGGATTAAGCTTTACTCCATTTGATTAGAAATCACGTAGGAGCCCTTCAGTGGAAAGCAACTTCTCTTGGAGAGCGTGCATAGATGGAGAAACAAAGGCAAGATTTCATGTGTCTATAGAAAGACATTTCCTGCGCAAATCCCCTTATTTGTTTTGAAAACCTATTGTCGAAATGTCTGCAGCATTCATGAGCTTAGCACGAGTTATTTCTTGTAAAACCTCAGTGGGACAAGGGAGTCTGAGGTTTTCGATGTTCACAATTGAAAAGTAGCTTTTTGTTCATGTGTTCAAACCACCGGCTGTTTCGCTGCCTGACAGAAATGTGTGTGTGTGTGTTGCAGGACGGTTTCCTAAAATGCAGCCGTCTCTCTGGCCGAATCATTGCATCAGACGCGGCCAGGGGAGATTCGAAAAACGCTGCTTTCGTCTCTTATCCCTGTCGACGCGCTGTCTGCGAGAAACGCTGTCTAATTGCAGTCCTCCTTACACGTTAAATGTTGTTTCTCAGCCCTGTGGAAATGCAGTAACTATGAAATGACATTTACTGGAAATGGAGCTGGTTGCTTTTCTTGAGCCAAAACCGCTGAGAACTGAGGTCAGCTCGCAACCAGAACGGGGAGGAGAAACAGCGCCAGCGTCAAATGTGTGTTTATAGATTTCCAGTGACATCTACTCACTCTGCGATTTAAGACTGTCATTATTATAGACCCGAAACTCCCTCGCAGTGGCTCTGAGCGAAAAAAGGCTGCTCTTAATGCAGAAATTAAGAGAAACCACACAACATGCCGACCTCCCAAATAGAGCTGGTGAAGTGCTGAAACTAGGTCAAAAGAGCTGAAGCTGAAGGAGTCTCCCTTCGGGATGGATAAACTTATTAGTGTTGTGCTTCGAGTCAATACGTGAGACTCAAAACTACCAGTTAGTTTAAACCACTTTGCTGCATCCGTGACATCTCAGATTGCTTTGAGTCGGACTGATGCATGATTATTCTAGCAGTGTTAGGACATAGAGCTTCTGGACGTACACACACAGTTTTGGTCTTGACAACTTCTGTAAGTGTGGAAATACAAATGAATATGAATAGCCAGAAATGTAATTAAGCCACAGTTGCTCACTTCATCCAGATGGATTTTTCTTCCTCCTTCCTCCCCCCGCTTTCTTTCACATTGAGGGGTGTGCAAACAGTTGTCTGGGACTTCAAATTGCCCTGGATTTTTCCCCCTTTGTCAGCATAATTCTACGGAACGAGTGTATCAGGGGAGAAGATTTGGACGGCTAATAGAAAGCAGATCAGTCAGACGCTCTCCCTTTCTTTTCCCTTTCTTTCTCTCTTCTTCCTCCTTCTTTTAAACCCTCTCTCCTTCTCTCATGTTTTTTTTCCTCCGTAGCCTATTTTCCTTCTCCCTCATTCACTCCTTCCTCCCCCCTGTCCTTTATTCCCTCACACACCCATCCATCCGCTATCTGTGCAGTAAAGTGGGACTTCAGACTTCATAATGTGGCTTGAGGTTTCAGCTTTCACATAATTCCACAGGCTGACCCAACGTTGTGTTTTTTTTTTTTTCTTTCTGCTTCTCACTCACTCCAACCAAGAGCAGCAAGGGAGAGAAAAGAGAGAGAAAGCTGCTGCTTTATTCCAGATATTGGGTCGGAAAATGATCACAAGACCCGATGTGTCTGCCCAAACCCAAGGAAAATAAGCAGATGGCTTATGTTTTTATGCGCTGAACCCCAACTGTCCTGACAGTCGGTCCTGTCTGCGACCGACGAACTGTACACCAGCTTTGTTGTTTGAGATGCAAACTTTCGCTCCAGCTTCTCACTCCAGTTTTTTTTTTTTTTTGCCAAAACCAGTCACAGAAACACATGTCGATGCAGAGGTACTCGCCTTTCGCCTGCAGGAACATTTCCCCTGTTTTTCAGTAAACTGCATCACATTTGCTTCATCACGTCTTCGTGACTCAGAGGCCAGGTCGGGAGAAGTTGCTTTTACTTATGGGATATATTTACTGTATGTGTCTGCAGTGCGCTGGCATGTGAAAGGAAGTGGTGGCTGTGTGCTGGTGTGTGCACGACCCTTACAGCCCTGTTGTACTTTACAGGACAACACTGGAGCCATTATGGGGAGCCATGTGTTTCTGATTACCCGAGCACAGATTAGAGGGAGGGGAGCAGCGGTTGCTGTCTGCTTGGCCCCCCTCGGCTCCTCTGATGTGGCCAAAAACTGGACATCCGTCAGTGCAAATCCCTGCGCCACCCTCACCCCCTTCCCACCTCCACACCTCAATGTCACTACCAGGCCGATCTATCACCTTATTCTGACCCGCATTTAAATATGTAAACACTGGAATCTTCGTCAGTGGAATTATTCCTACTTGACCTACATATCGTGCCAAAAGCTCCAAGCTGTCATTGCTGTTTTCTTGAAAACGTGCTCTTGTTGCTTAATCGTAAACACTGTTGTGGCTCGGGTGTGTGACCGCAGAAGAGTGTTGTGTTTGTTGTTTCCTCAGCAATATGACGCTTATGTGACCTCCACAGGGAGATTCTGTTTTTAATTCATCTCTCTCTGGAGAGGTCAGAGGTCAGGGGCGGCCACAGAACAGCATCCCAGACAGAGTGAGGAGGCCGTGAGTTGCTCGAGGACACTTCAGCAGGATGACTATGTGTCGCCAGAGAGCCTGAACCCCCGATTGTTGACTCTTGACTGAAACTGAAGGGACTCTTAACCAGAGGTGAACAGGTCACCCAGAAGGAGCCCAGTGCATTTCTACACATCATTCATCAATGTCCAAGAAGCAAAAGTTACTTACAAATGTGCTTTTTTGATGATTGCATCCCAAACATCAGACGTGATAATCCATGAAATCCTAATTTTGTCACCGCTCACTGGCAACAGAGTGTCAGTGTTGGCAAATCCTCCATTTCCATTAGCATTTTATGTCAGTGCAGTTTCAGTTCATGCAGGGGTTTTTTTTTTGGTCTTTATAGAAGTGGTCGTTATCATCGCTAGTGCGGCCAGTTTTTCATCAGTTTTTCATCATCCTCTCTAATGAGCCAGATGGTGTTTAAAACAACAATGTACAAGCTTTATCCCCTGAGCCATGTGGATGCACATTGCATCAAAATACTTCATGAAAAGCATTATGAAACCTACATAGACCCTCACATGCCAAATACCCCAACCTGTCCGGAAATTACAAATAAGGGGAATGACAGACAAGCCATTATAGTGTTATTTCAATCAGTGGGAGAAAGTAGTTTATCACAACACAATCACTGCTTTATGTAGGATTATTAGAATAGTGACTTGGTGCCAACTGTTGGACCATGATGTGAAAATCAACTGTAGACATGGAGGATGTATTCAGATCTTTTCCTCAAAGGAATACTTCTGAGAGCTAGATAAGAAGACTAATACCACTCTCATATCTTTTAAACATGAAGCTGAAGGCAGTAGACGGTTCGCTAGCCTGGTTCTTTCTGAGAGGAAGATGTGCTTTTACTCTTCCTGTTCATTTTCATATCAATCCTCTCATCCTGGCTCAAAAGCAATGAAGTGTATTTCCCACATTGTTGGCCTCTCCCAGTATGTAAAAGTAATACCACGAGACTTATTATCTACAGGATGTATTATGAAAATCTAATTAAAAAGTAAGTACTCATGAATCTTGTTGCTAATGGAGGTGGAGCTACTTTTGAATAGTTGCGTGGTTTTATAATAATCCATCACAAGATAATGACAGTTTTTTGTATGAACATCTTAACTTGCAACAGGCAAATAAATAAATGTAAAATTAATTTAATGTGGTATAGTAGAATTACAACGTGGCAAATATAAATACTCAGAGCACAGGTACCTCAAAATCAGCGTATGTTAACAAATGTTTTTTCCACCACCAAGACCAGATGCCAAACACCAACCTTCACCATCAACATAACAAAGACGCTGGAAACAAGGTCACTGGCAGCAAAGCAATCCTCGTCATCCGTGCCTGTTCGACACAGACACGGTGCCAAGGCCAGCAGCGTGGCGCAGCCCTCTGCAGCCTCCCTGTGTGGGGAAAACTGGAGCCACTTATTTTGGGTCGTAGGTTCAAGCCGACCGCAAGGCTAAATCAAACTCGGTGACGTTCTCGTTTATCCCGTGAGCTGTAAATTTGCTTACAGTCGCTGTCACGCATAGACATCTCACTCCATTAGGACGAGAGCCGAGGCCAAGAGAGCAACGTCACGACAATCAGATGCTGCAGATTAACAATTTAGAGAGTGAAACAAACTCTCTGTCCATGTATAAGAAAAGACAACAAACACAGTAGTTTTTTTGTTTTGTGCTGGACAAACTCATTTTGCGAGTGAACCTGAACCTCCATGAGGTTATGTCCACTTACTGTACAGCACACTCAATAGCATTGTGTTCTTATTGAATGAAGCCCTCCACATGGCCTTCACTTCTCTCAACACTGCCTCTCTTCTTTATGAGCAGACCAGAGCACAGCAGGCAGACAGGCAGCAGCCCCCCCCTCTCTCCAGTTGCCCCTAGGCTCCAGACAGATAAGCACACACGCAGATAAGTGTTTATACTCAAACTCATATTTTTATTCATCTCCCCCCATTGGTCATCCTTAAATATACAAATAAAAGTCCACTCTAAAGCACAGAGAAATAGACACTGGAGCCAAAGTTTTTCTCACAAATGACTGCGCACATCATAAGAGAGCAGACACACAAAGTAATGCCCCGCTGGCCCGGTCTGCAGCATCCGGTACTTTGGAGAAACAGGAAGTGTGTGTGTCTTTATAACCGGCTCTCTGAGGGAGGCAGGATTACAGTGAGGTGTTTTGGCTTTTGATCTTTTGCCAGCTGCAAGAGTTGCAATTTGCAGAAGTCGCACTGGAAAAAGTTGCTCAGTCTGAATTTCACAAAATGTTTTCATCATCTTCTTCCCTGTTCTAGTTATTATAAATGGCTGCGTTTTCCCCCTTTGTCAGCAGATTAATAATAACATCCCCTGTTTTTTGACACGCGCGCCATGTGATGTAAGCTGAATTGTAATTGCAAACACATATGGTATGCATCCACACATATAGACCGAGGAGGCAGCCACAGCGAGATCACCCCACCTCCCCCTCTTCTCCCCTCTCTCATCAACTTTTTTCTTTCTCCACATCAGCTCTTTCAGGGCAAACATACGTAGTGTCAAACAGCACTGGAAGATGCAGAACTCCAGCGAGAGAAGCGTACAGGCCGGCGGATTTACGACGGCTGCCAGGGGGAGGAAACCCTGTTAAAAAAGGGGGGGTTGTTTTACTGCCATTTGACACATAATCTCAAACAGTACATGCAGGGCACAGGACTCTGTGTCTGGAAAAGATAGAGACAGAGAGATGGTTTAGCTTCAGCATTCCAGGCAGGAATGGTTTATTTTTGTTGGAAACATAATTGTCTGTGGCTAGGATTTGGAAGTACATTTTACCCGCCAAACTGCCAGAAAGTGTACATGTGGGTGTGACCACCCTCTTGTGGTGACCTGACGTATTTGCTTTCTCACAACACAGGGGGAACAAACTCGGAGGGGAGGGATATGTATTCCTCTTCTAGGGTGTTAACACAGTGCAAATGTGCTGCGCTGTCATGAGGTCTGATTTCATACATGAGTACACAATGGAATTAAACATGACTTCTCATGCGACTGCGACACAGTGAGAAAGAAATGGAAAGGAAAAGAAAAGAAAAGAAAGAAATGCTCTGGAGGTTTTTTGTGTGATTGTATCTGGTGCTGATGTTTTGGTCTGCAAAACTACTTTGGGATATGATAATACAATGGTGAAAACTTACACACCCACACCCTTAAACAATGCAGGAGGTGGATATCAGTAAGTTCTGCATACAGAATTTAGAGTTAAAGGAATAGTTTGATATTCTCATATTGATATTCTCATGACTCTGAGTTAATTAGAGACGGGGGAAACAGCGAGTCTGACTGTCATCAGTTTAAAAAGACTCGTACCAAATCCTCTAAAGTTCACTAATCATAGTTTTACATTTACATTTATGTATGTACAAGTGGTTGCTGGTAGTGGCAAACACACACAGAATCATTACTGCAGTCATTAGTTTCATAGTAACTTTCAGCTCAGTGTTTTTCAGCTTGCAACTTTTGGCCTTTATAAGATGGAAAACAGTAGAATATGTTCCTATAGATTATACAGATGTACCGGAAACCATGCAATGATATTCAAAATACCTTTCATTTCCTACAAAAGTATATATAATTAAGGACACCTGTACACTTCCAGTCTCATACACATTTGCTTTTCAGCAGTGAGAGTGTGGCTGACTCTCAGAGGCCATCAACCACCTGCGAGTGAAATGTATGGGAAAAAGTGATAAGAGCACAGATGCTCTGTGGTTTCTGTGGACCCCCCGGTGATATCTGATGTGGAAGAAACTATAAAGTCAGGGGCCTTTGAAAAATCCCAAACAGCCTAATAAGTAAAACTACAGCAAATGAATAACGGGTACATAAACCAGATGCCTAACCAGGGAACTACTTCTTAGACTGTAAAGAAGTTTTGATAGAAAAACAGGGAGACACTGCAAGAATGATCGAACACAGGAGGGCACTGCTCCCCTATAGGTCAGTGTCATGGTCTTGTCCAGCCTAAGAAACTGACCAGGTGGAGTAAAGGGTTCCATATTGTTGGTAATAAGTTAGGCAAAAGCACTCTGAGGTCTGAGTTTGTCAGAAAAATGTGGGCCTTCTTGGTGCTCACTCTTGCTCTCGCCGTCGGTGCGTCAGACACCAGCAACGACACGGCAGCTGAAGAAAAGCTTGTTATAGCCAGAGGAAAACTGCTGGTGAGTACAGATAGAAACACACATGACGTGGACACCTTTAAATTTCCACGCGGATGTCTTGTCATGACCGTAAAATGTTCAGGATTTTGTGCAGAGTCTGAAATTAAATCCAAGACATGGGGACACGGTGACAGCTTTCAGAGAGCAAACGGGGAAGTGAGTAAGATGAGGGATAAGCCAAGTGCTGTCATGTCGGTGTGTATTCTGCTGAGATACGAAACCTATTTCTGGCACCTTTGATCACACAAAGAAGGAAGCGTGCACAATGCTATTTGTCATGCTGTTTTAACAACTGTCTCTTGTCGTCCCTGCAGGCTCCCAGTGTGGTCGGATGAGGCATAAAGAAAATGCCCGAGCTCCATCATTTTCTCTTGGAGCGCTGGGCTTTATAGTATCCTTGTCCTCAGGCTTTTTTTTTTTTTTTTTTTTTTTTGGTAAGACCTGGCTTTTTTCAAAAAAACAGATTTTCTCATGACCTCTTTCATAAACAAAACAATGTTCCTAGCAAGTTGCCAAATCCAGTGCCAGCTCTGTGAGCTTTCCAAAACTCTGCTCCTCCAACTTGAAATCATGTCGAGCGAGTCTAAAAATAGCCAAACAGATGGATGTGCTTGATTCCTTCTCTGTCTACCTGTTGTTTCCCTTGATCCGTTCTTTCCTGTGTAGCCACAACTTGGAGTATGATTCATCGGAGGAGAAGAACCCACGTCTGATATTCTATAACGAGAAGGACGAGGTTGTAAAGGTGAGATGTGAGTTCGGGGATCTCTCGCTCAGCCTCCTTGTGATGGGGCTTATGTGGGGAGCGTCTGAATGTCAAGACAGATTCATGTAGGGGGAGTTTTAAGACTGCTGCATCTGATATCAGATCCTCTGTCAGATACCGAGTCGAGATGGAGCGTCTGAAAGAGTCAGACAGAGTTACAAGAAAAAAAACAGAGGGCGAGAAAGAGGGAGAGTGAGGAAGTGTGTAAATTAGGGGTTTCAGACGAGTGAGTGTCTGCACTGAAACAGCACAGTTGGTACGGATGCTGATATGAATTTGAACATTTTTATGCCCTGAAATTACAACTGCTCAGTGTTTCCCACACAGTTTTATTTCTGTCGGTGCGGAAAAGCCCCTGAACCTGCATTTAGGCCAACACGGGACAATAAAACTCTCCACTGAAACCAATGAATTTCTTAAGCGTTAGCCTTTTCTAAACACACAAAGAGGCACTGCTGTGATTTACAAGTAAACGTCTCTCAAACGTCACTGCTTTCCTGAGGCTTTAACCTTTTATTTACCCGTCTAAATCTTGGGCAGGAGTTTATTTTCTTTTGCCACATTCAGGGTCCAATGTTTGTTGTTTTCATCTATAGTTTCATAATGCAGCGCATTAGAGACTTTAAATGAAGGATTATGTCACAGACTTAATTATCGAACAAGCAAATGAAAAGAAATGTGAAGCAGGAATCTCTTTGTCAGCAGTGACTCATCTTTTAATAAAAAACAATTTCGAACTAAATGAATGTATCAGTATAAACTAACTTGAATCAGACAAACACATTCTTCTCTGCACACATCTAATTTACACTGCATCACTGCTTTTAATACTTTCTTTCCAAATGTGTGTGTGTGTGTGTGTGTGTGTGTGTGTGTGTGTGTGTGTGTGTCTCCTTCCCGACACGTCAGACTGTTCCTGTGAAGAAAATGAAGGCAGACGAGATCAGCAGCCTGTTAGACTCGCTAGGTTTCTACAAGAGGTCCCAGAAAGGGGAAGAGGTGCCAGAGGAGTTCCAGCATTTCCCCCTGCTCACCCCCAGGGACGAACTGTGACGACACCTTGTGGCCAAACTCTGCTGCTGCACCCTGGCAACATAAATGACGAGTGGGGCCCCAAGGCCAAAATGATAAGCCAGGCACCATTCTGAGGACTCGCTGTCTGGGTGCGGCGTGCAGTGTGTTAGTCATTGCTGTGTCGCTCTGTTTATGTGCTGAATTTAAATTAAATAAAGGCTGTAAAACAACACAAGGAATGACTGAGTGGATTAACGCATTTGATGTGCCTCGTCACTTAAAACATCACAGCACATGATATGTGCAGACTGAAATTTGAATGAGTTTTATTTATATAGGAGAACAATGTATATATGTGTGTGTAAAATTAGGGAAGATTTCATTTTTCAACAAGCATCATTTTGCTTTTCATTTTGCTCCCTATTTTATCTCTTCAGAGCTTCAACAACTGTTAAATTCTCTAATTAGATAAACAAATTTACTGAGCATCTTAAATGGCCACTAACTTCCTAACAAAGTACCGTGCTGCTGTCTCAGCCTAATCCTCAGCCAGCCCCCCTTCACTATAATCTGATTAGCCGTGGTGTCTGCCAGCACGCGTCTGTGAGTGTGGCCATTTGTATCTGTGCCTTCATGCATTTGTGTACCTGCAGGTTTAAACACAACAAGGATTAGCAGGAGACGCAAGGGACACAAACACAGTTTTGGACGGTCACACTTCCTGACTCCTTGGCTTGGTCATGGTCACCGGCTCTACCCACAATGCCTGTGTTTTACTCACCTGTTCCCGAGAACCTGCAGATGGGTCTGGCCTATATGGGAGGTTCTGTGTTCACCAACAACAGGACAGCGGACAGTGACTTCAGCAGGGAGCAGGAGGACGCCTCGGGTTGGTTACTGCGTCTACTGGCTGTTTGTGACTAGAGTGTAGTTTACTAGTTGTACAATGTACGACGATGTTTTAAAATATGCCTACATGTGGGCCCATTATTGGAGCAATACTATTTACAAATGTGAGTGGAGAGTTGTATAACTGTCTCAGTCCATGTGTGTGTGGAATCTGATTTGTAAAGAAAAAAAAATCAATCAGGCCTCTCAATTGGATATCTTTTCACACATGACTTTTGCTGCACTTTTGCTGTGGCTTATCTGCAAATGCATGTGGCGATTTGTGTGTGATCAGTCTCTTTGCCTAAGTAGCTATGCAGTCTGGCCTACACACCACCTGCAATATATAAACTGGACAATCTGGCTCTACATCTGTCCCCTTAAACACTACTAATTAATTACTTAAAACTGCTAGCAGCATCTGTCATTTTTTCAAACTAATTGTTGTCTCATTTCATCACATTCAGTGCTCCATATCTCTATTTTACTAGTCTCATTTAAAGAAGAAAACTCTATAGGCCTATGCACATGACCCAGCAATGACTCACTTAAAATCAGTGGGTGCTACTGCCGACTGGTGGTATGCAGACTGTCACTTGTCAGTACCCAATTTCTGTTTTAACATTGCAACCTTTGACTTCAAAACTGGGTCTCAAGTGAGCTGCCTGGTGGAATGAATGTTGATGAAAGATGGAGGTAGATGAGTCTGACAGGAGCAGGAAAGAAAAAAAAACTGAAAAGAGATGATCGTGAGAACGAAAGAGAAATCCACTTGGCGAAAATAAAACTTACTGGAAGCAAGGAGAGATTTGGAGTCCTGTCAGACACAAATGAAGTTGTGAGCTGGATTAAGGACAAACTTGGTGATGTCAGTCAAGATGATGTTAAAAGAAATGGATGAGTCATTGTTGGATGTGTGTCATTTGGGAATAAGTGAGTTAGATGGGTAGTAAGTGTCATGATTCCCACTTAAGAGTCCCAGTAATGATGGATTGATGGATGATGGAGTATCATATATGGTCAATGCAAGAGATTTAAAGAATGCAAAAGAGTCATAGAAAGTTCAGGCTGAGTGATGGAGGAAGTCATGACCAAGATCTATTTATGTTGCATTTTGAATCAGAAATCCTGCCTTACAAAATATTATTGGATCATATCAGTCACCCAGTAAGGCCTTTTGTTCCCAAACCCATTCAGTGCAGACATTGTTGGAAATTTGGACCAAGCTTGTTTATAGATATGATCTTAGCAATTTGTGGTAAATGTGGAGATGAGATGTATGATTTTATTATGATTAGATTAGATGTAAAAATTGAGTATTTTCTAATCCAGTAGAAGGCGGTAATGCAATATTTTGTTATGAAACAGCCTCTAAAAACCACCGAAGAAGAAGCTGTTGCCATTCAACGAGCAACTCTTCGTGCTTTTATTTTGAAGGCTGTTCCGTTAGAGCTGCGTTCACCAGCTGATGTTGTGATGGCGCCACAGATTCACTGTTTGAGTTCATGAAAAGAAGATTCTAAGAGTAAGTTTAAAGCAAATCTATTTTCGGGATGTCCTGTTAAATAAACCGGGTGCACACTCGCTTGGTTATTTTAATATTTGTTGTTTTGGTTAGTTATTTGTTGTGGAGTGAGTGTCAGGCTAATTTGTGCAACGTTACAGAAGCTAACAAGCTAACACAACAGTCATGTGGTCTCAGCTGTTTACAGCAGCAGGTATGAATATACAAGTGTTTAAAGAGTGACTCCTCTCACTGGTTAATGTGTCTGGTTGTAGTGAGGACAGATGCTGAAAACAGGAAGAGGATTCGTATCTGGTTTTGTAAATGTTTCTTTGTTTAGTTCCTCATCACAGTAGCACATAAACACACAGTCAAAATGGAAACATGGCTAATTTATGTTTATGTCTCTTACTAACATTAACTCACTAACTCATTTTAAACATTGCTTGTTGACACTGAATATGCCGAAAACCGGAAGAGAACAAGTTGCTCTTCCTGTGATGTAAAGTTTGTAAACACACCTATAGTAGAGCCTGTCTGAGTAAACATGTGGCACATGTAAACACGTGTTTTTGTTAGGAAAACATGTTCCACACAGGTTGATTTACAGTTTGGTTTTAGTACAAAACACATTATTTGCCAGCATATTCATTTTCTATCCCATGTTACTTAGGATGATCATACAGTATGTAGCACTGCTTCTGGCTCAGTTCCTGACCTGTGTTACATTTTCAATCACCATCTGAACCACAGGCTCAAATCTTACACATGATATTGGTCATGTGTAGTTTTATATGTTCAAACTCATCTTAAACTCATCTCGAGTCAAACTAGTCACTCATCTAAAACACTGATTTTTGATTTTTTTATTCTTCCCCATATCCTGATCTGAGTCATTTGATATTGATTTTCTGCTAATACACACACACACAGGTTCTCAAAACCAATGCCATGTAGGTAATATATGCTTAAAAAAATAAATAAATACCTCTGCTTAAAGAAAAAAAAACATCACAGCCTTCCCTTAATGTTTTTTTTCTTTATTTTGTAACAAAAAGACATCAGATATATATCAATATAACCAATACAGATAAATTAAAATTTGGCACAATCAGGTCTGATTTGTCCGATGCGATAAAGACATTCTTACTTTTTTCAACTAAATAGTCCATACAGTTTTACTGTTTGTTATAACAATCATTCTATAAAACACTCGATACGCATAAATAGTAAGAATAGTAATAAGAAGAAGCCCACCATATGGCAGCATGTCTCCGAGATGACACCCATAGCTTCAGACGACTGCCCACCTCCAGGGAAACACTGGACTCCATTTTCAAGCGACGTTCTCCTCCTCTACAAAATGTAAGTTATCTTTGTTTTCTCCCTGTCTGTCTCTTTCTCACCCTGTCCCCGCGTTCTCTCTCATGATCAAATTTAAATACAATGATTCAATACAGATTGTTCTGAATACAATCAGGAACCAAGGAGAGGCAGCAGGCTGTATTTTTGTCTTTCTAACCAAGAGTTTTAAAGGTGAGTGGCAGCAGCTGCTTCACATCTCAGATGTCTGAGTGGTTGGTCCCTACCTGCGCAAAGGTAGGCTGCATCCCAGGGGGTGGCATGGCTGCAAGCATGTCAGACTGTGCTTCTGCATAGTCTGCCGCTCCAGAGGTCTGGCACCACTGCTGTGCCAGATGGCAGTCTCCTCTCCTTTGGCCACTATGGTGTGTGCTGCCGTCCACGGCTGGGCTGTGGTGGTCCCGTGGTGTGGGAGTGGGACTGGCAGCTCACTGTTAGGTCCTCAGCAAATATCCAGACATGGCTGTACAGGTGGTCTTATGTCAGAGTGGAGTGATAGGTGATGTTGACCTTGTGCAGGTCATTTGTACCAGTGTGGATGATCACCCATGTGGTAATGATGAAGGAGTTGGAGGATGTCAGGACTACCCACACTGTGACAATCTGTGAACAGCTTTCTGTGCTCCAGGAAATTTGCCATTGGAGTTGATGAGAACTTTCAGGTTGCTGGTAATGGAGTGGTCCTAGGAGCTGTGTGTAAGGCTGGAGGGGCAGTGCTGTCCTGTGGAGGACTGGGTTGTCTGGTCTAAGGTGCTGCTTGAGTACCGGGACCCATCTGTGAAAGGGCCCCAGATTGCTCCATCTCCTTTCTCATCTGACATAGTTCATGTCTGAGAATTTAATTTGCTCTAAGAAGCTCATTCATATTTTCTCTCCGCTGTCCAACAGCAGTATCGGGTTATTCTTTATCAGCTTCATTTCATCTTTCAGCTGTTGAAATGTGTCAGACTCCGACTCTATTATCTCCACTTCAAGGAGAGAGAGACAGTCCTGAATGATTTTTCCTGGGTGTGTGAGGGATGTTGAAGCAGGCTGGTGGAAGCAGGCTGGTGGAGAAGTGATGGAGACAGTGTGAACATGGGAGGCCAGGAGTTGTAGGTGCTGTAGCTAAAGGCACAGAGGCCTTTTCTCCATCAGCCATAGTTTTCAGTCCACTGAGGCCTCTTTCAAACTCTTCTAGTTTTGAGACCCTTGAACCATCACTGTGCCTGTGTTGTAGAGGCTGATGTTGAATTTTGGTAGTTTCTGAATGCTAAACATCTGGGGCCTCTGTAAATGACAGCAGTTCGTATTGCTCACGGTTTTGTTTACTGATTTTAGTTTACTGGATCTCAGATTGACTTGAAACCATCCCTGTGTGTCCCCAACTTCTTTTATATTTATATTATAATATTTGGTATTGCAATATGTTAGAAAAAAGTCCACACTGTAACATGCCTGCGTTTTCATTGAGAGCACGCTTCAGAGCCTTTTGGGTAATCTCAGGCCAACAGCTCAACTAAAAAAACGTATTCAGTAATAGGCTGTTTTCTGTTCAGAAATCCAGTGCTACTTTCGCTCAAACCTGCACAGCACTAGTAAACAAGATTTCTGTATCTGACTTGTAAACAGTCAACAATAATAGAAAATGCCCCCCCACCCTCTGTGATTTCCAGATATGCATTTGCTCTGGATAAGTTTCCAGAGGTGACCTGAGATTGCACTTGACATGCCCATTGTTTTGACTAGGGTACGTGATGTAACACTACTGTTTCAGTAAAATGCTCTGTCAAATCGCGAAAAATGGAATCATGCAGAGTCAGAACTATAACAATCCAGCAGGAGAGCAATAATAACCTGGAAAGCTACAGGCCTATCTGTCTCCATTCTGAGGTGAAGCCCATTGATTTCATGTTTGCACTGAAAAATCACCTTCCTGTATTGATTTTACTACAACCAAAAACACATTACAACCCCCAAACTAATGAGCTGCAGATTGGTACAGGACTAATATTAATAGATGACCATGTAATTTTTACTTTACAGATTATGGACATTGCAGATTCACATGGGATTAAGATCACAAACACCCTCCAAAATTATTCAGTTCCCCAGGTAATAATATTCCCATGTGAATCTAGCTATAGCTGCCAAGCATTTCCTCCTCCAGAAAATGGTACTCTGCCTGTTATTGAACAGGTATTTCAAGTTTTTTTCAGTGTTATTCTGTGCTCCATTCATTTCCTCATTGAGCCGCCTGGTGAGATTGCTATGATGACGCTCTCCACAAAATGCTTTGAAGAGCGTTCTCGGTGAACACACAGACAGTGCAGGCGTTTCACTAACATGCTTTAGTGCCCCCTCAATAACCATTTTCTAAAAATGGCAATTGTTCCCTTTTAGAGACCCTTTCTACTAAAAATACGTTTCTCTATGATTACCTCCTCCTGGAGACTGTTCAGATTGTTGTACGTGCAGCAATTGTCAGCCGCTCCTTCCTTCTTTTTCTTCTCTTTCCTTGTTAGTTGTTAGAGTCTATTGATTCTAATGGGGGTTTTTTTCAGACAGCCATTGAAATCAGTCTGGTATCTAAAGACATGTCCACTCAATTACTTTGTTATACACATTGTTTTTTCCCTCATAATCTTTCTGTTTTGACACGTTCTGATTGTCTCTTTTAATTGTTGTAGTGATGATCACTAATCTGTTTTTCTATTTCTTTTACAGCCTTCATCACCTACAGACAGTAAACAAATCCCTCCATCCCTGCCCCTCTGTCAAACCATCTCCCATTCCAGTAATTTAATCAAACATGTAATTGTTGCCATGTCTTTGTTTATGTTTTGGATGTTAAGAGAGAGTGTAATGAATTAGCACACTGGGAACAATGTAGAGATAAGAAACGTTTCCCTTTGGGAAATATGTCTTCGTTCATTGTATTTTACTTCATTAAACTGAACTGTGAAATATGTATACGCTAATAAAATATGTTTCCACCACAGACGATTTGTTTGAAATTTGTTTTAACAGGAGTTATTTCCACTGTACGTACACTGCTAACTAACAAAAGTTCAGAAAGAAAGAAAGAAAGAAAGAAAGAAAGAAAGAGAGAAAATTTCCAGTTTAAATTGCAGGGAAAAGTCTGTGTAATGACCTGCTAGTACATTTTCTCTTATTATGTATATTAATATTTGCAGTTTTTATGCTGTAGGTATCGGTTAAATAATAGAAAGTTAAGTTTTCACTCTGATTACACAGTTAATTAACCGAAAATTCCCATTTTCTCTTATTTTACAGATTTATTTCTTACTCACACATTTTTCCATGTATTGTAGTATTGTGGCTGTGTGGAGAAAAAATATGTGATTATGTGTAACAAAAAAATTCAGATCACATATAACTGACTGTGAGGAGTAGACAAAAACTACTCTACCTCTGAAAACAATCACCATTGTAAACAGATAGTATTGGACTTTTCTTGAGTCGTGTACAGTCTAAATTGTGGAAACTTTTATTCCATGCAGGTGTCTGCTATGAGGAGTATTGTACAAAAGAAAACATTATTTCAGTTCGTGGGTGTGTTAAGCAGTGAATTGTGGATGTAATGAATGAGTGCTTATATCCTCTTGTTGTTTGTCTTGCAGTGGTCAACGAGCTGGTCTCCCACCTCCCCCTGCAGATGCTGCTGTACTTCAACATGTTTTACTTTCCCTGTTGGTGGTTTTCTGCTGTTTTCATGTTGGAACTAAAGGTTAGTTGGTGATCTGCATTTTCACGTGTATCTTTATTGTTCCTTTAAGTTCTAATAGCAGGAGCCAAAAGTCACAAGGAGCTCATTCATTGGAGAGTTTTGACCTGTTATGTTGCATCATTACTGTCATGTGGACAAACATGGTAAAATCAAAAGACTTGTGACTTGTGAAAAATTCATGTTCATCTCCTCATTGCAATTAAATGCTTTACCCATGTAAGTCTTCTCAACCATATAAGAAATTATATTTACTCAGGCTAAAAAATTCAGTTGAATGCGTCAAAGTGAAATCCTTTTGACTTTGGCGCCGTCTAGTGGTTCCAGCAAGAAAGATCTTATGGCAAAAAGTGAGAGAGTGGAAGCAGCAGAGAAAGCAGACTGCACCATTTTCCACTGGGCTTATCTCTTCCTGTAAAGCTGAACTTATGCCATCAGAATCATTTGAATAAATCACATCACACCTTTATCTGTGTTTTTAGTTATGTTTGGCTGCTCAGCTACACAGTGTGAAGTCCTGTGAGCTTTAAGTAAAAAGATGTTTTCCTACCTTCCTCACACACTGACATCCCAGCTCTGCTTTATTTTCCAGTTCTATTATCTTCCCGGCTACTACCAGGCTGTGCTCGTAACCGGGATGATCCTCCTCACAGTCATTGAAGTGGTCCGACTTTATCTGGGCTACATTGGCAACCTGAAAGAAAAGGTAATTCAGACCAACATCCTGTCTGGAGCACAACACAGAGCTCTTTTATGGGCCCGTCTCCTGAATAACACAGAAGAAGAAGTGGGTGTTTATGTATTCTGCCTGCGTGTGCAAACAATCAGTTCTTGACTATAACTGTCTATTGAGGTTGTGTGTGTGTGCATGTGTACATGCAGGTGTGCTTTCATGTGGATACAACCGAAGCTCTTGATGCCCGACTGCTCTATCTTTGCATCGCCTCCATCCACCAACCCAAAATTTCTCTCTCTCTCTCCTTTGCTCCCTGTCATCAGGTGCCAGAGCTGGCAGCCTTCTGGCTCCTGTCTTTCATGTTCCAGCTGCCGGTGCTGCTGTTCTTCCTGACCGATGAAGGAATTATCATCTTGCCTCTGGAGAGAGCCGTCCACTCCATCTACCTCATTTTCCTGCTCGCCCAGATCCTGGCCTCCTTCCTGGCGCTCAGGACCATGACCCGAAAGCTCACCCTGCTCTTCCATCTGCGGCAGTTTGGCAAGGTGGAGAGCCTCCGCCACGCGGGGATGAGCCCCGTCTATGGGCTGACCTACCACCGCAGTGTTCTTCCCATGTCACCCACTCGAGATATGTACCATTAAAGTCAAAATCCTTTTTTAATTCACCTTCCACTTGTAGAGATTTTCAAACTGAGCTGTGTAAAGTTTTCTAATTTATAGTGCTTTTGTTTTCTTACTGTTTCTAAAACTGCATTATGTGTGAGTGAATGAATGAATGAATGAATGAATTTGTTGCATTCGATCAGTTGTGGCATTGTGAGCTTTTAAATACAGATTTCATACTATTTCATAAGAACTGCCTGATGTCATTCTTTATGTGTTGTGGTTGCATTGCATTCTGATATTTTGAGACCGGTGACAAAGTATGTGTGAGCCATAATGTTTGTGATCTCTGGTGTAAAATGACAGCTCTAGAAAGAAGCCTGTTTGATTTAAAAGAAATGCTGACGCCAACCTCTAACATTTGCTGTTGATGTTTTAAAAAGATGAAAAACATTTTTTGCCCCACTCTAAATGTCAGAACCTGATGCCATGTCAGCCAAACTGTCACGGAATGACAAGCCTTTACAGGGTAATAGAGCAAAACACGGCATCAAACAAACAAACTGAGCTCCGAAATACAAGGCAGCACATTGCCAGTAGCTGCTTTTATCAAACTGTGTTAAAGGGGTTTCATTTTTTTTCTCCTCTCTAATGATGATGGATGATGCAGTCTGAGTGTTGGTAGAACAGAATTGTGTTTGCAGTGGTAGATTAAATTTTTTTGCCCATGAGGAAAGATCAGGGTTTCCCCAGGTTTCAAGCATCCTGTTTATTTCTGGAAAGAACAGTGTGAAACATTCAGTTTTCCAATACATCTTAAAGCCTTTCCCACAGTATTATAAATATCACCATCAGTGTTTAATAAGTGCGATGCAGAAACCAAACTTCTTAGAGGCTTGTGAAGTGAAAGAGTTTAAGCTGAACTGCAGCAGAAATGTGTTAAATATTTATGACCACACAGTGGCAGTCAGCGACCAAAAGAAGGATGGGGAGCCTTTGACAGTGCTGCAAAATGTCCAATGAGAACAGATTATGATGCAGCACATGTCCTGGTCAGGAAAGCCTCTGGCAGAATAAAGGTTAGACATGTCCACACTTGAATATGATCTATTATGCGATCATCTATAACTCGTGTGGTGTCTGCATGGAAATCGATTTTTTTTGTGTGCGCCTATTTTTCATCTCCTTGAATAAAAAAAGAAAAAAAAAACTGTAGCCACGATAGATGTCACACTTCTTTCACAATGAGCTCACAGCCGCTATTCGGTGCTCTATTATTTTGTTTTCCCGTTGAGAAATTATTTAAAGTGTGGTGCACTAAGTTGTCAACAAGCTGGTTATGCGAGAGCCACAGTTTGAGTGATACAACATGCTTATTCCGCTCTACTTTACATTCAGGGAACAACAAGCTGCAGTGGCTGCTGCACTGTTCACACCAGAAAATGGGGGGAAAAAACAACAACATTCAGAGTGAAGGATGTTATGTATGCTTGACACTTTATATAGAGGGCTCAAATCATCCCCTAAAGATGAGGTCTCATGCTGCTGCAAAGAGGAGACATGGTAAATTTACTTTTCTATGTATGCATCTATTGGTTGTCCTTAGAGTTACAGCCTGAAATTTACCTCAATTTAATTGGCACCAAACTCATGAAGGGTTTAGCACTGTGCCTTTGACCTCAATTAAAAATGCTCTGCTTGTTTTGATTTTCACCTGTGTGACCTTGCGGAGAGAAAGAAACTGCCACCAGAACTGATGATATAGCAGTTTTGTTTGGCGCTTCTTACACAAAGATAAAATTAACAAAAGCACTGTATTCAGGTTTTTTTTAAAGTTAGGTATATGTCGGACAAGCACTGCAGCAACATATTATCTAACATTTATATATAGAAGTTTGGTTGGTGTGTTTTGTCCCAGGAGATGTATGATCCCATGTGTGTTCCACAGCCTGCACGTTTGATAATTAATGCATGGCCACATTCACACATTTATTTCTTTGAAAGTCGTGATATATTCATTTTGCACCAACCCAAGTTTAATGGGTTTTTTTCCCCCCCTCCTCCTTCTTCCTTAGTTAATCATGATTCCGTTCACCTGCCTGCCCGGCTGCACCTCGTCACTCATTAGCTCTGTGCAGTTTATAAAGTGGGCGGTTTTCAGCTGCTGTTTCTCAGAGTGTTTGTTGTCTGTCTGTACCGGTTGTGCTTGATTGTTGCTGTTTTCTGTGGCTGTCCAACTTAGCTCAGACTACTTATGAGTGGACACCCTAACACTAATCATCATTATAAAACAGTGCAAGCATTTACAGGGTTTGGCTGAAAGGAAAAAAATCACAGTTCAGATGTTGAGCTGCTGGAGTTGATCCTGGTTTCTGTGCCGCGTTTTAAATCAGATTTTTTAAAAGAAAAACCACCGTATTTACACTCCACCAAATCTGATTTGCAGCACATGACAGGAAGAGTGTGACTGTTTGTCTTTTTGACTAGTCCTTTCGGTGCAAACAGAGGTAAAGCTGTCTCCTAATGGCAGATGCTCAGACAAGTGAGGTGCTTGTGGAAAAGTCACTTTCAACATGTTTATCCTCTTCAGTAAAAGCCAAAGAGAAAACAAACACCTGCGGACAGACTGAGACACATGAAGCTGCAGACGTCAGATACAGCTCTGATCCTCCCGACCTTGTTCTCATTTGCTGACTAATTTTGCCGAGGGACCATAATTAATCTTATTGTCATGTATTGATTTGTTGAAAACTCGGAGCATCTTCCAATATTCAGTCTCTTTTCTAGAAATCTAGTGATCGTGCACCTATAGAGAAATGAGTCCTGATGTCGAGCATATGTCTTTGTGAGTGACACTCGTCTGACATGTGCTCTGTAATCACATTGCTTTCCCTCTCTCCAGAGAGTTCTGTAAGTTCACCAGGATGCTCTCGCCCATTCAGCCTCGCCTGTATCCGCTTTTAATAAGTAGGCCTGTGAACTCTATTAGGTGCTGGAGAGGAAGAAGATTAACCAGCTGGTGGTGGGAAAAAAAAAAGGAATAGAAATTTCCCCCGGAGACACAGTGGTCACATCTGAAGCAGCTCCTTGCACCTTTCGCCTCGTCAAATTGCCTTTCTTTGGCAGAGTGTGGTGAATAATAGCCTTGGATAGTCTGGGGACATAATGTTCTCTATCTCGCTAAACATATTGTTTCCCTCATGCTTTTTAGCGCTCTTTTTTTTGAAAATGTGCTCCCTGCAACTTCTGATCAAGTTTTCTAGCTCCAGTCTTTCTCGCGGCACAGCGGCGTAGCTGGGCTTTGATGAGTCTGCCATCGCCTTAATTATGGTCGGGGGACATCACAGTGACATTCTCATCCCTCATTTCACTAATCCCTCATGGTGGCGAGCTGGCCAGCCCGGCCGAGATGCCTGGAAATGTTCATATCTTCTTAATCCCAGGAGGTTAAACAATGAGCTTTAACTCTCACAAACTATTTTCTTCATTCATTAACTGTGATGGCAGGTTGCTAATAGTCACCAGGTTTACTGTTTAAAGGGCTAATTCACTGAAATTACAAGAAAACATTTTCTCAAAGAATAAGGATGGTGATATTTTTCTTAATATAAACAAATCCCATAAAAAAGACCACAACTCAACAATGACTTGATCCTACAACCAAAGTCTGATCTGAAAAGTTGGGATGCCGTGTAAACCGCAAACAAATCAGAATGTGAGCATTTGCTAATCCTTGTTGACATATACTCAATTGAAAACACAGACAATATATTTAATGGTTGACCTCATCATCTTCATTGATTTTTGGAAATGAATTTGATGGGAGCAACATGTTTCAAACAAGTTGGGACAGGAGTACCAAAAGACTGTGAAAGCTGTGGACTGATCCAAAAACACCTGTTTGATCGTTCCACAGGTAATCAGGTTTATTGGTAACAGGTGATCAAGATTGGGTCTGAAAGGTTCATCCTGGTAAGGCCCAGTTGTTCACAACCAAGGATGGGGCTACTGCATGGCCTCAGGAACACTTTGTAAAGCTAATGTTGTTTAACACTGTTGAATGAATGATCGCATTCTGTATTTGTCATGTTTTATATAGCATCCCAAACTTTTTCGAATCAATGTTGTAGTTCATTTCTCTGTGCCACAAATCACCATTGAATCAAAAAAAAAAAAAAAAGAAAATTGAAATGGAAATCACAAAACCTATATCTTAAAAACTGGAAAAGAAACCATTAGTTGGGTACTTTTTTCTTTGTTTTTTTTTTTTCTTTTTCTTTGATGTATCTTTAACCCACTCTTGTTGTTCAGGTTTGGGTTTTGTGTATCCAGTAGGACACTGCATGAGACCCTTGTTTCCTTTCTTTCCTATTCCTATTGTCAGAATAATACACAACCCCCAGATTACATTCATTTCATTCGCCTTTTTATGTATGTTTTCCCCACTTTCTTCAATATCTGGTGACTGTGTGTTTAAGGTCAGAGAAAGATCGTGGTCTGTTGTGGTTGGGAAAAGATCGCAATAATGGTGAATAAGAATGTGACAGTGACAGGAGGTAAAATCCAGCCTCTTGCATAAAATCAGCCAACATGGACGTAAATAATTCCCAGGGTGCTCTTCTACCCCTACACGTCTCTTTAGTTTGTTTATTATTTACCATGATGCGTTTTTAATTGCGCAAACCCAAGGTGAGGAAAAGGGGTTCTTATAATTTGGATGAACCAGACCGTTAAGTGAATGTGCTAAGTTAACAGAGAAGCTCATTAAGCCAGAAACACATCCAAACTGACCCACCTCTGCAGGCCCCTGCTATGCCTCTGTAACCCGTCTCCATTAGCAACCGAAGGAAAACACTTCCACGGCGGTGCCGCGAGGCTCGGTCGCCTGCAGAGGGTGTCAAGCTGCGAGCCTACCGCCAACCCCCTCTGGGACATTGTTCAATCTTTCTTACTCATTTCCCCAGATGTGGCTGATAGAATAGGACCTGACATGTGCAAAGAAAAAAAAATGGCAGTATTGTATATGATGAGAACATATGTACAGCTCCATTATTTGACCCAACAGCTTCCCCACTCAAATCACGAGAGGAAGTGCCTCTTAAGGTTACAGAATACATATTGCCCGATTACGGACTCTAAATGATATTGGGCCATGAAATTCAAATCTCATTCATAAGCCACTTATATTGTCTCCACCCTTACAGCCAGCAGGCAATGTGACATCACGCTGGCAGGCAGGGAATATTGAAAGTCGGACTGAAATTGGTGGCTGGATATTTTCAATTTGGGTCTGATTACCTGGGTGAGGGGGAATGGCAGGGCAATACACTTCTCCCGGTGGTTTAAATGGCCACTCACCATACAGTACAGATGAATATTTTATCAGGAGCGACAGTATTAAATCTGCAGAGCTTGATGACAAAGGGGGAATGTGCTGCCTTCGGAGCGAACTGCATAAAAGCTGCTATATTCAGTTTATGTTGGTTTTTAATGGTTTGCTTCTTTTGTTATGTTTTGAGAGGATTTGAGTCGAGCCATTTGCATGTTACCTGAATTTGCTCTTCATGTGAGAAAGAGGTTTGTTTCTCCCTGGGAGCTGAAATATTTTGAAAAGCTGAAGATGGGTTTGCTACTTTCAGTGTCTCTGCAGGAAAAGAGAAAGTGCATTAGATTCCTTCTCCAGTCCACACTTCTGTCCATATTTTTACCTGAAAATTTCTCTGGAAAACAGCAATTTAAACTGGAGACAAGACTTAAATGATATCTGAATTTTACAAAAATGAGGATTTTTGCCGGCATCTGCAAAATGAAAAAAAAGAAATATAAATCACATAATATATGGTTTTAAAATTTCAAGTTCTGCCAAATAAACAAAATGAAAAACAATACTAACAAGATAATTTGAGCTCAAAAGTCCAATGAGTTTGTTGCAGATGCTGTACTATTCAAAAAGGTCAGGATGATCCCACATATTCACTGACAAACATTTTGAACCATGTGACAACATGAAATGAATCTGTCTTGACAAAGTGGTGTCAATCTCACCAGTATAATCCACTCTGTGTCAATACCTGGTGCATATATTAAAATCATCATTGGACACAAACAACAAAACAAATAACAATAATGATCACACACTATGTCATGCAAGTGTACTGACATTAGGATTTTAGTTTAAAGGCTGTTTATTAGTTTGGTCAATTTTATTATAGGCCAAAATAACAAATGTGCTTCAAAGAGCTGTACAATCTGCACCACATCATATATCTATTTTTGCATTCTCATATGATCCTTCAAAGTCTGGCTTTTCATGAAATGTGCAGCTCTCTTGACCAATCGTTAACTCGGGTTTAACGCAGTGTTACTCTGCAGTATCTGTATTGTTTCGAATATATGTACCCATAACTCTCCAGAAAGCAGTACTCAGGTTGAATGCTTTATACTCGTGAAATACAGCAAACTGAATTAAAATTATTCTGCACACATCTACATCAAGAGAGTAAACCACCACAGTGCATATTGATGAGGGCTGAAGTTTATAAATGTCTTTGCTCTGCATATTGGACCCAAATTGAGCGACCAGTCAATCATCCTTTCGATCTCTAACGCATTACATGTTGGAGTGTATGAATGAAGAAATGAACATGCACTGGGAAGATTGCTCAGCCTTCCATTTTTTTTCTTCCACTTGAACAAACATTTTTAGGCTAAACAGAAACATCTTATTCCAGTCTGGCTTCAGTTATCTTCTTCTCTGCTCAGAAAAATCCAGCCAGGACTCGTGCCAGCAAACAAAGTCCGTCCATCCATCCATCCATCCATCTATCCATCCATCCATCCAGCAGCATTGGAAGTTGTAACCTCCCTCCTCCCCCTGATTGTACATAAAATTTCACTACGCCATAAAAGCCATCCATCTGTCTGTTAAATCCCTTGGCCTTGGTGATTTTCTACAAGTAGCAGTTAGCACTGTAACACTTAATGTGTGTGGAAACAAGGCCTATCGGAGACGCAGCTAAATCAAAGACCAGCAGCCAAGGACGCTGAATACAAACAACAATCTGATGGGTACTGTCGCAGCTGAGGCACACGTTAAGCCCGTGGCCCTTCAGTTAAACCACAATTACAACAAGGCGTTCAGCAAAGTGAGATAAGTTGCAGGAGGTACGAAGTGCACAGGAGAAAATAAACCTATCTCTGTTGAATGAGAGTGGAGTCACTTAATGAAATTCTGGTTTTGCTCCTGGTCACTGGCAACACAACTGATTTATGAAATGCTGCCTAAAAATCTGTAACCACGCATTTTGTCCCTTTTGGCGTCCTTAGTTCTAAAATCATCCTAGACGTGCTGTAATGCATTTACTCACGTTACACTATGATTTCTATGCACTGAATTCCACCCTTTTCTCATTTATTACCAAGACTCATCTTCAACTTTTTTTCAGATTCAGCCGTGTCATCACCTGAATCACAGCTTCAAAGTCATTTGTTTTTCCGCTCTCGCCTTGACCCGTGATTTAATCTGTGGACAAGTCAATAAGTCAAGGTTTGTGAGACCAACAGCCCTGTCGCTATAGTTCAACCTTTGAAGGAACAGATGACAAAAACATCGTGCTTAAGCTGGTGTGAGTTACGGTTTTAGCCATTTGCAGTATGTGATGATCAAAGGGTGTTGTTGAGTGAGCGGGCAGGAGTTAACCACGTCTCTCAAGGACACTTGGGTTTGACAGATCTCCAGTAACCTTGGCTGTGGCGGGGACTAAGCACATGAACCGTCTGTCTTTCATCACCATAAGAACATCATCCTACGTCAGACAGAAACTGAGGCGTGCCATCGACAGGCTTGGCTATAGTTATGTGTTTTTTTCTTCTTCTTCTTCTTCTGTAGTTTTCTTCTGCTTTGAACAGCAGCTCGAGCAGATAAATGCAGCAGAATAATTAAGACCCAAAGGAGAACATGTTATAAAGCAGGTCTGTGGTGACTAATAATTATCTAATGTTAACAAACTGAAGACGCACTGTACGTCGACAGGAGACGTGTTTGTTTCCTGGTGGTGGTTTAACTCTCAATGGACTGCCGTAATCATACCACCGATCTGTGTTTGCTCACCACAAGCTTTCATTTAGTTTCTTGTTTTTGGGTTAGAATTTTTTGTTGTTTTTGTATTGATTTAAATTGAATCACAGTGAGGTGCTGCTCTGTCAAAATTACCAAAATAGAAGTTGGACTTTAAACATAGAAAATTTGTGTTGATACTTTGTATACTTTGTGTTGAAAATAATAGATTTGAGAAATGCATTATTTTGGAGGTTGTTTGTTTTGCTTGTCATATGATAGATGAAGCAATGTAAGGTAAAATATATATAATCATATGTTAGAGTTGGATGTGCAGGTACACCGATACAGCAATCTAATATGAAATGCCGATATCTGTGGCACCTGCTGTTCATGTATGACACTGTGTCTGAAGTCAAACAATTTTTTTCTTCCTCTCATTGTGAATCATTGTGAAGTCCCCAAACCTCCCATTCATACTGCAGGAAGTAAGAAATCTTCAACGAGATCTCCTGCCGTTTGTGGCTTTTGATTAATGCTCTGTTCTCAAAAGAAAATCCTGATGATACGATGATGAATGTGAATACGCAGGCTCATTTGGGCCCTGCTATTAAACGGCAGAGCAACAGAGGTCCACTTCCAAGCTGGCATGAAGCAGTCGCAGGCTGCCAACTGTTTGATATTTTGTTTGAGGTGCGTTCTGACAAAAGCATTAAAGCCTTCGCTCTGTGAGATTTCAGGAAGATAAGAGCGCTTGCGCTAATTGATGGGTGGGATGTGAGCGTGTGCCTTGTGCAAATATACAAAAATTAATTTTGGAATAATAATTTATTCGGGAAAAATATGACTCATTGCTGCAGCTCTCCAATAAGTATTCTCATGATAACTCTATTTTATGCGTGCGCTGGTGTGTTTGTGTTTTTGTCGGGGGCCAAAAACAGCACAAGCAGAAGCCACCGAGCTTCTGAGAATTCTCCACAGGCGCTTATGGGAAAACACGTTTTAACTGTGATAGTTAGCCGGATGGTCGGGCTGCCTCCGAGCTGACAGTTGAGGGAAAACATGGCGGTGAGTGATGTCAGGGTTTTGAGAAAAAAAGAAAAAAAAACTAATAACTACTTTCCAGTTTGACAATTCTTCATGTGAAGCCTGGCACATCAAAGAGATAAAAAAAAGCAGAAAGTATTTGACAATCAAGCTATAGAGATAAAATAAAATGTATGCTCGGAAGAGGGCACAACTTCCATCTCATAAAGCCACATTTATCTTCACGTTTTTCATGAAATATTTCTTCAAACTGCTATATGGATTCCAAAGTAATGGCTTGTTTATATTTTTCACTCAGCCTGTAATCAAGCCGCATTTATTCCAACCACCAAAAAAATCTCAAAGTAAAAAAATGACCTATTGGTATTCACTGGCTATTAACCTCTTTTCGCCTCCAGTTAATGCACCCTAACCATCTCATGTATATTCTTAATGCTCTGCTTCGTATTTTCTACCCACGGGCCTCTGGTAGACTCCTGGGGAGAGAGCAGCTTCAATTCAATTAAAACTGGAAGTTCGGTGACTCCTGATCCAATCAAGCTCTTGGCTCCGGTCCATGACCATGACGTGAATGATAATGCCACTGAAGACAATTGCAGAGACAGACAGAAACATGACACACTGAAATGTGGCAGGCAAGGACCGTGATGGAAATATATAGCTCCGAGATGAATTGAAAAAACAGTGAGGCCGAGAATATGTCTATAAGTCACTGCAGCATGATTGCCAGATGTCTGGAGACGGCGATGATTATGCTTCGGTTTGAATGCTTGCAGAGAAAGGTTGGGGAGGAAAGAAGCTTCTCCCAGTGCCGCACTGTGTGCCGCACTGCTCCATCAGGCGGGTGGAGAAAAGAGACGCAACATTAACTGATGGCAAAAAAAAGAAAAATGGCACAGATATGATGTGTGCGGATAACGTGAATGTAAACAGAAAAGCAAAAAAAACAGTGAAAAGAAATAATAATGATTGCAGATCAGTACAATCCATCAGTACATTGTGTGCCTGTCAGGTTGTTGATGTTGATGAGGTTGGTATTGGGTTCAAGTTAGGTCGATCCAGGACTAAGCATCACACTATAATTTGGTCAGACTCATTGTGGGCACTTCAAAAGAAATCAGCATCAATGTAGCAAAACCAGAGATATATATAATGTTTTATCATTTCAACCATTCTTCTTATCAAAACCTGATGCCTACATTACCCACAGTGCAACAGCAGTCTTCAGCTCCAATTAACGTTGACTCATCATTTTGTCAATCAATCAAATGTTGCCTTATGCAACTTTTTTTCACCTATGCAGTAGGACTACTTGATGTGTAAAATTGGTGGAGTTCCCCCTTCATGGTTAAAGTGGACCCACTAGATGTGACTTAACGGCAACCACTGTGTCCACAAGTAATAGTACATGGCTAAACATAGTGTAGCATATGTAGAGAAGAGTCGAAAACTGACTCATGAATGTCAGTTGCAGGCCAACCTCTATCTAAATTTTGCAGGCCATATTCAAAATACCAATGTTTTACAATGTCCCTCGAAGTCTAATACAGGTGTACAAGGTCCCCTTCAGCGTCTGTATGAATTGCACTGAGCTTTCAACTAACTCCACTGTAAGCAGATCCACCACCAATATCAGATGCTGGGAGCAAGGTGATGTAGTAAAAAGAGTGAAGAAGCCCATGTTTGGAGGTGGAGGTCAGGTTGGATGTATAAATAAAACACAGGTCTCTTACAGGAGGCTTCAGTTCATGTTTGAAGCCAAAAGTCAAAGTTGACTGCTTTTAACTTCTGTACACGAGTGAACTCAAGTAACCCAAACCTTGATCTTTTACTAAATCTAACCGAGTATTTTTGGTGCATAACCTAACAAAAGTGTGACCATTTCACAATGTAAGCCATGTGTTTGAAGGGCTTTTTGGCAGAAAGATTGTCCGACTTACCTTGTTGGTTCACCTTAGCTAGCTGTGTTAGGTTTGAGATCAGTGTTGGACGGGCCACAAAATGATTTACATTCCACTCACACTTTTACACACACATCCTCGACCCAAAGTGTTGCAAAGTAATTTTTTCATTCAGAGCATCCTGATAAACTATTGCTGCATTTTGTGCTTGGAGAGAAAATTATCTTCGTCTCTTCTCAGCTGTTTGCTGTTATAAGGAGCGTGGTGCTCTCATTGGTTAAGGATGTACATGTAAGTGAGGTTGTGCATTAACCACAGTATGTTTTGAATGTGTGGAGGAAGGATCGTACACCTTGTATCTGTAGTCTCTGTGTAATCCTCCAGTACCTTAGGTGACCGCCTCCTGCAGCAACACTGCCTGACTCTCCTGCAGCACACAACCACTGAGCCTCTGAATCTGCAGGAGCGGGATATTTTCCATCCCTGCAGAGGGACCTGACTGGCTTGATGGCCACGGGCAGGCAGAGGGTCACGTCTCTAAACGTTGAGATCCAGGCTCCCTACATTTGAGGCATTATACACTGCTCATGAAATTGACTACCCGTGGCCCTTTGCTTGCTGTGACCTTAAGCTTTCAATTAAGCTTTGTAAAGGTTAAATGATTAGGCGTTTTCTCAACTAGAACTCATTAGGTCCAAGAGCACCTTTCAGGCTTTTGTGGGAGTGGAAAGTTACAGTACCTTGTGCACAAGCACTGCAGGCAGGTGCTTAAAGTCTTTTTTCATTTTGGTAGTTTTTAGGAGTATTTGGGCTGATCAACGCTCTTCTCAGGGGAGCAGCCTTCACTTTAATTGCTTTTTTGAAGCTGGATAAACTCACATGTAATGAGGTCTTAAATGAATTTGTCTTAAATTAATAAACCGCAATCTAATCCTCTGTTCATACCTCAGGTTATCTTTTATTTCTATTTATCTTCTGTATTTATTGATTTTTAAATATTTTAACACTTCATACCTTTTCCTGCTCTTCTACTCTTTCTTGCTATATTTCTGTGTTTTTATATGCCTTATATATGTCTATTTACAGTTTCCTGTAATGGAACCTTCCAGTGTGTGACAATGAACGTTTTGGATCTTGAATCTTAATTTTCTCTTGGCTGGATGGTTTCTTTGGTAGTTTCCCAAATATTTCTTGCTTATGCACTGAATCACGTCCAGAAAAGACCGGTGGTCTCCAAATTCCATTAAAAATGTTGGAGCTAAGAACTAGCAGCACCTGTTGATGGTACAAATTCAGCCAAAATATTTCACAGCTGCAGCCAGAGCAGGGCAGAGATTCGGTCCACAACATGGCATAAATATGGCTGAGGAATACTCACGACACCCTGCCCTTTGGTATTTTAGCTGACCCACTGAACTTCTGTTCTGTATCTCATGAACCAACTAACATCAAACTAAATCAGGCTGAAAAACACAAAAAGAAAACAATTAATTCTCAATAGCATTTAATAGTGTCATTAAAGTGGTGCTGTATTCAAAGGTTAAAAACACTCTGACTCCACCAGCTTTGGTAGCGTTGGCAGTCTTACACCCTATAATTATAGGAAACATGTATTTCTATCAGTAGGCAGGATAACAAGCAACTAACACATTGTTGTATTTCCATTAACTCCATTAAGAGTGTTATTCATCAACTTAAAGAGACAAAAAAGAGTGTTAATTGGACTTCATGTAGTTCCTCCTCCTGACCTTTCAGGAGCCACAGAGCAGCGCACAAGTAACACTGATAACTGTGTTTTCAAAGAGCAGCACAACCAAAAGCAGAGAAAGTGGACAGGAGTTTTTTACCCTATTATTAGTTATATAGTTCAACCAAAACCCCACCCAACTTCAACTAGTCTAAGTCTAAGTAGCTTCAATAACTCCTTTGTTGATGTCCAGAGCCATTGAATAGTTTGTGTTTTTCTTAGCTGCATAACTTCTCAAATCTCACTAACATAATCAGACAGGATATTTGTGATCCAACTGGAAACCCTTCATTAAAGATCTGTTGCGTTACAGAGAAGAAACAAAAAACACTAAAGCTTCTTTCTGTTAAAAAAGAAAATCACATAAAAAACAAATAAAAACGCTAAAAAATGAAAAGAGAAAATGAAACTTAAAAACTCCTGGCAGCTGCAGCTGGCCCGACATCAGGAGCCAGCTCTCCATCTGCTCCCGTCTAGTTCAGCACTGATGGCATCAAATGGCTCCCCAGATCCTCGCTCACAAAGCAAACTGGCCCTGACCCAGGGGTCGACTTGAATGACACCTCCTCTTGGCAGGAAATATAACATTGTTTGATTTCCTGGAAGTCTGGTGATTACTCTTCATCTCCTGAGCTGTGAATGGGCCGGACGTGGCGACAGCCTGAACTGGACGGACTCATGTTTCAGCGATCAGCTGAATAGTGTGAATATGTTCATGTTTGTTAATGGGGCCTGTTGCTTGTTTACATGCAGTTTTAGTTCATTTGCTAAAAAGGCTGATGTTCTCGTATTTCTTGTGAGAATAGTTTTATTTCGTTGTGTGGAGCAAATGTCTTAAAAATCAGTTTTGGGTTTTGTCACTTTGACTAAGTTGACTGAGGACTATTTCTGGTCTCTGGTTATGTTTTGGAGTTACAGTTAAGATTTGTATTGATTTTCAAAATTTTAAGTGAACATCAGAGTTGTAATTAGGCTTGGACTTAATAGTAAATCTCATTTTATCTGCAATAGGATTAGATGTCTCAAGAAGCTTGAATCCAATTTTACTCCAGTGCAGTGATTGATTTCTACAAGTGTTTGAGATGAATCATTACAAACATTAGAGTTGTGTGTTTAAGGTGTGTTCAGACAAAAAGCAGAGCCAATTTTTGCCTCGGGTCAATTGTGCAAATTCGACAGCTGAGCCTTTTTGTTTCGTCCACGTTCATGCCCCAAACAACTAACGATTGATCTCTCTGTTATTTCCCTCCAGCCTCTCCCATTTTTCTTTCTCGTCTCTGTTCGTTCCTGAAGCAGATTCACAAAGTTGATTAGTATGAATATTTTACTCAAACTGAAACATTTAGCGTTCACACAGATGCGCCCTGTGAGACTTGCGTTCAATCAGGTCTTTCTATTGTTCTTTCTTTTTGGACATTGTTGTGTGCAGAAGTATTGAATATGTGCCTTGAGTTTAATAGTTACTAAGGATATTTAGAGCTAACCAAATAATTGGATTTATTGGAAAAAATGTTGTTTTGTTTTTCCTTCTCTCCCTTCACAAGGTCAGTTAGAATTAGATGTCAGATCAAAAAAGCACCATTGTGCAAAAACTTTCCAACCTTTTTTAGCACTGTGTCAAACTACTGCTGCATTTTGGGCTCCAATCCACAGAGGAAGCGTTTGGAAGAACCGTTTCATGTTCTTGCTCTTTTGACTGAACACTTTTGGGACTAAATGCTGAGAAACAAAGTACGGTGTCTCCAGTACGGGGAAAGTAAAGTGGACCTATTTTACAGAGAAGTGTTTTCTTTCCTTAATAATTTGAGTCAATGCAATCAATCACTCAGAACTTACTAAATGTTTTTTTCTGCACCTTTTGTTTGCTCTTCATTCCTCTGGCTGATATGACTGGAAAAAGCTCATTTAGACAATTCTAACTCAGCCCTTCCTGAAATTCGGGATTGAAAGAATAAATCATTAATAAGCTCAGTTTTCATCTCTGAAGGCTAAACAGGCTCATCAGTAATAGATGAGGAATGTCTCCATTTTTGTGCCTCTGCTGTGAAAACCACTCCTTTAAATCACTCGCTCTCCGTGGGAAATGATGGCGTGGCCTGATGTGACTGCTAATGTCCCCGCTAAAAACAATGTGATCCGATGCTACAATGCGCGCCGATACGAGTGACGGCGCCGCTGTTTCTAAAAGCTTCGTGCACGTGCAGATCACAAAGCGGTAATCTGTATGCAGCCTGGGCCACCCAAATTGATGGTGATTGGCAAAAGCTACAGACGCTCCCTTGACGATTAACTTAGTCGGATCGTGCAAATGTGTTTAGCACCTTATTGGGAAATGATAATGATCTGTTGTGCTCAGACACCCAGGAGGGCGAGAACAATTGAAAAAACTGACTGAAACAAGAATGTGCTGCCTTTAATTCGGAGATCGAGCTCCATTTTCGAACCATTACTTTGCAAACATTTGCATGCGCGCTCGCTATCTACACATACACACACACACACACACTTTATGCACCTGACTGGCAAACAATCAAGCAATTAGCAATTTAGCATTCAGTGTTTTCCTGCCTGAATATTGCTGTCCCCCCATGTGAACATTTCCTTATTCATCTTAATATGCTTTTTTATGGATACGGAGATCCCCAGAACAAACTTTTATACGCTCTCTAATTCTCTCCTTTCTATAAATAAATTTGATTACCAATGGTGCTGCACCACATCGGCTTAGCTCTAGTGCTTATTTAGGTATGGAAGAGAGGAAAAACATGCTCAATTTCCCATTTTCTTTGTGCAGCTGCGATGAGATGAACAAAACTTCCTCTAAGGGTTTACACAGCACTTTGTAATTTTGAGATATGTCCTTTCTCACCACCCATTGTTTTTGCGCCAGGTCTGGATTTCAAGTCACATTAATAATGTCCAACCTCGGCTTGGTCTTTTGAAGTTGCATCAAGATATTTTTTTAAATGGAAAGCCTTTAAGCTTCTCCCGAGGTTGGAGATCGTCCCCGGGTGCATGAAGGCGCTGGTGAGAACCTCAGTGAAAGGGGCTGATGCAAGAGAGCTCTTTCTGAACCCTGCAGTTGAGTAATAAAGTTACCGTGAGTCACTGATCCCACAGAGGAATCTTTCTAATTCTAGCTCCTCTCCTGAAAAAGGACTTTGGCGCCCCACCGCTGTGTAGCAACCCAGCGTCTCTTCTTCTTCTTCTTCTTTCCATTATGATTTATGTGTTCGTGTGGAGCTTCATTTTCTGACCCCCGCTGATCATTGGGTCACCGTAATGGTTCGCTGGTCATTGGCGGCCGATTGCTGAGTGTTTTTGTGTGTGTGTGTGTGTGTCTCCAAGGTTTTTACGCAACACACAAAAAAGATGGATGTCATGCCAGTTATTTCCTTTTGATTACCAGTGTTCACCTTGAGGCGTTCAGCAACTGATTAATGTTGAGACAAAAGAAATGAAACACTTTTCCTCTCTCTCTGGGACTGACAAAACCGTTACTCATTCTGGCAAAGGCTTGCGCTGCCATTTGGAACCTTGTGGAGCATATCAAACTGAAAAAATGTGATAAAGAACAGAAAATAATCATTATTAGTTATCTGTGCTCTGATACTGATTCCCTCATAATGGAATAAAGCTCTCCAAAAGCTGCTACACTTTCAGTTTTCTTTGCAACTGCAAACATTGTATTTTCTCATTTATTAGGTTTGAAACCATCTAATTGAGCGTATTTCTTTCTGCATAACTTGCCTAAAGGGACAGAGATGCTTTAGCTGTTTCTATTTCAGTACATGTGATGTGTATCTCAGCATGTTTCAGGAGCAGCGCTTCGATTTTTTCTTCTTTTTTTAGTTCTTTCTATTTGAGGCATCAATAACTTGCAGCATCAATCATCACATTGTCTGATTCCACAGGAATGTTACAGTTGCTGACTCTCTCATTTTGAGTCACCTTTTCAATTTAGTATGCAGAATTGACGCTTGAGATGTGACTGTATAGTGCGGCAAAAATACATCAGAATGCAAATGCGTGGAAGCTATGCAGTATAACCAATGATGCACTGATTGATGAAAAATGTAATGATATTTTCCCCCTTTTGAGTTGTGATATCCTGTTGAAAATGAGCTGTATGTTACTTCACCTGACTGAGTCATGTTCAACAGTCAGTTGAAGTGTGTTCAGCCCATGAAAACCCAGGGTGAATCTACCATGTCAGAACCAGACCTTTTTTGGATGGCTGAATTCCAGGAAGCTCATGGCAGCGAGTGTGTTGGCATGCAAGGCGTTCATGGCTCTGTTACAAAGGTAGAGGTTGAGTAGTTTGTTTCAGATGATTTATAGAACGGTGTCATGTAAATGCACAGCCAAGAAAAAAGTGTATGCAAGTATTTTATTTATGGTTCACTTTAATAGAGAGACATCAAGCAGAAGGGATTTATGAGGATCTGTTGGCAGAAATGGAATTTAACATTTGTCATTATGTTTTCACCTAAAACTAAGAGTTGTTGTGTTTTCAGTATGTTAAAATGAGCCCTTTATATCCACAGGAGTGGCCCTTGTTGTCAAATAGTTCAGAACTTAAAAACACTAGAACTGAACCAGATTCTTGAGAGGGAATTTTGCATTTTAACATTAAAGTGCAGGCCACCATAGATTTTCCTATATGCTTGAAATGGGAGGGTTGAGAGAGGGGTACTTAGTCGGCTGCACTACTAGATTCCACCAAATCCTACAAACAGCTCCTTTAAACTTTTGAGGGTTAAATGGTTTAAACATGTGCCCACCCCAATACTTTTATTAAATCTGCCCAAAAGATATAATGACACTGCTGCACTAAATGATCAAACCTCTATCAATAATCCCACAGTTACATCAAAGGGAGCTTAGATGTCCAGGATTCAGCTCTTATTGGCTGGTTTGAATTCAGTTTTGGGACACAAATTGTCTTCCTCCAGGCAATTCAAGACACTCCTAATCTCCTCTCACCACCTACTTGCATTTTCTGCGCTTCAGAGATGGAACATGTTGCTGCAGGCGATAACGATGTTAGATTCATGAACAAATCGTTCTTTTTGAACGACTCTTAAAGAGGAACGACTGTTGTTGGTGCATATAAGAGCCTGGTTGACTTCTGGCTCTGTCCCTGATAGACTGTTGTTAACCCAGGAGCTCAAAGCACACACCACCAGCAGTGAACACTAGCTGGGCTGGTTGTGGCATTTAACAGAGTTGTTTATTTGTGTACTTATTAGACTTAAAGAGCTTTTTAAAAAGGGTAAAAACATTTCCTGCTTCCTGCTAAAAAAACAAACATACACACACTATTTTTACAGTGTGTATGTTGATGTATTACTGCCTCACAAGATGTTTGTATTGGATTTTATCTACCTGTACACTGTAGTCCTTGATTACTTAATGCAAAGTTTGCACAGATATTGATATCTGTCGAGGTAACGTAGACCATTTTATGCTGTACCTTTAACCCTTTGACGCCTATTGTCGCGAATTCGCCTCAAACCGCTTCCATTCAGAAGGCATCCAAGGAAGTCTATGTGTTCCTCCAATGCCGGTTCATGCATATTCGATACACACCTAGGAACCTTTTGCAAGCATTGGTTTCTTGGGGGACCGTTCTAATTCGGAACTACATCCGAATATTATATACAGACATTAGATATACATGCATTATATGCATTCTGTGTGCTAGAGTAAAATTAACAATCTCCACTTAATTTAGCATCTGCTTGAAAGCAAAAACACAAATTATTTATTTTTTAATATAATTGTATATAAATTCGGGCATCAAAGGGATAAAGCAGCATTTATAGAGTATGCCTGCAAAGAGCCTCTCTCACTCTCCTTTGTGCCAGAATAGAACAGCCTGACCTGGCTAGTGGACATCAGAGATATAAGAGGTGATTTTTGTCGGGATAAATGTGACAGATGGGGCCCAGAACACTCAGCTAAGCCAGAGGGCATCTGAGGGATTCAGCACATCCATCACTTTCTATGGGTTTCAATCTAAAATGTCAGGATGTCAATCAATACAGCGAAACTGATCCTCGGCGGTTCACGAAGTCGTCTCAAACTCCCTGATTGAGGATTTGGCCAACAGGGACACAAACACACACGTTGACGTTTATATGATTTTATTTATGTGAAATACCATTCCACAGACATAGAAATAGAACACCGGATGGAGTCAATGAACAGATATCACATGGTCAATAAACATTTTTGCAAGATCCAAAGACAAGTATCAAAGTACAGTACAATGGAAAGAGAACATTCAGTAGACTATCAACATGTTCCTACAGTTTTTTTTTTCATCTGTAAAAAGAAAATAAATATTGGTTTTGTACATTTTGCTCTGGTGATAAATTATAAACCCGTGACGCGTGTGTTTTTTATGCACAAAGTGTCTCAAAGAATAAGGCAACAAATCAAATTATTATTATAACTTTATTCCCCATGAAAATGTCCCCTCGGTTATGATGTAATAGAAAACTAATGAGACACCATAATTTGTCAGTCAGTTAATATTCTAGTCAATCACATTCTTATCACAAAAATAGATACATCTATGGTAAAGTAATTCTTTATGTCTAAACTATATCTGGAGAAGAATGGAAACAATCATGGCGGTGAGTTGTTGCTGTTGTGCGCTGCAGCACATCTTAAAGTGCAAAATGGAAACAAAGGTATTTGTTCATAAATGGGCTTGTGTACTCTTTCTGTGTGTTCCCTCAGAGCTGACACTTGTGACAAATTGCCTGGGTGCATCAGATAATCGTTATCGTGCCTGGCTCTGGGCGATAGTCTAGTTTTGTTGCCACTGTGAGGTTCTGCCTCTTGTGTCAGATCCGAGTTTGGGCAGCTGTCAATAGTGATCCTAAAAAAGGGATATATTCATAAGACGTGAATTATTTAGATCTCTATATTGCGGTGTCTCGTTTTTTGAGGGTATTTTGAAGGGTTTTTTGTTTTCATTTTGAAACATGTCTTGGCCCTGTCAAAAAATTGAAATTGGTTTTGAAAGAACAGCTCTTCATGCCAGATTTCGGGTAAGATAGTATCTTTGACTTCTGGCTCTGGTTTCTTTTCAATAATTCAAGTATAAATTGTATTGTTATGTGGCCCAGTCCTGCTGTCACTGATCCCTCCCAAAGCTTTGGTTGAAGTTGGTTTATATGTACAATCCCACTGAGAGTGGCAGACCTTACCCAGATGCATGCACAACCATTTAACTACACCCAATTAAATTCATGTGACACATATTAATGTTTTATTGCAACAGTTTACACCACGTCAGGTCGAACCTCAAAGTACTGGGCAACACTCAGGTTTCCACTCATCTGTCTGCTCTTTGTATCTGATCACTGCTCGAACATCAGAGCCCAGGTCTCTGTTATATTGCCAAAACCTTAATTTGAAAAGTGCTATAGAAAAATTTTCTGACCGCAACAGTTAGTAGGTCCATTGGTGCGAATGTTTTTTGAAGCTCCGTGTCTATTCAAAGCATTGTTAGATGTCTATTTAACACACATTTATTGCTCCGTAGCAATGCATCTAGACAGAAGAGAACGAAATGAAAAAAAAAGAACAAAATACATTCCTGGACTTTTGTATCAGCACTACCAACCAGATCAGTTTGGATGCATATTCTTTAAATGGTCTTGAAGTCGTTTGCTCTTCGGTGGCAGTGAGAGATGATCATCAGGCGCCCGGCGCAGCAAAACGTCCATAGCTTAGCAATCCTGAAACTAATTTTCACGAGCATGAACTAAAGCAGCCCTTCTTTTTCATGCAGTTGTATGCTTTACTTTTGTTGTGATTGCCGACACCCCCGCATCACACACAATTGCTCACAGTTGTCATTAAGTAATTTGAAAACAGGTCTGTTACACAGTCATTATGATTAATACACTGATAAGAACTTTTACAAATGTGTCAAGACGACTGTTTAAATCCATGCACTTCATGCATAGATGATGGTCATCCTCCGAGGGCCTGCGAAGCCCCGCCGCGGAGACAGAGAGAGAGTCGAGTGTTTACTGCACGTCCAGCCAGTTACCTGTCCATTCAGACCTCGACACCTTCCCTCCAGACAGCTGTTAACCTGCTTCACCCTGCTCCGTCCTCATCCCGACTGCAGCCCTACAGCCTGTGAATGAGTGATTCTATCCACGCAATCACATGCACCTCCTTTCAAACCCTTTTATATCTGTTTCTTACCAAGCTATTGTTATTCCCGAGTGGTTTTTGAACAATGTTGCACCACATACAATATCTCCACAACACTGTGCACTCCAGACCCTGCACATAACACTTTCCAGCCTCAGGAATACATTTTCTCCAATAGCCCCAGCAATATTTCACACATTTCTTTCTACTCGTTTATAATAAACCGCATGGAACACTGGACAAATACAGACAGTCACTACACTTCTCTCTATAGCTGCCACCATACTGAATGCAACACTGCTCAAATGCACATAGCTAATGAATACTAAATGTCGTGTTACGAAGAGTGATATGTATAGTCAGCTGTCCAACGCTGTCTCTTTGTATGCGAGGTCCTGTCGTCCTCGAATCTGTGAGTTATCAGCGTGTCTCTGACCCCCGAGACAAACTCCTGCACATGTAGTGTCCTCGGTGACTCCAGTCATCCTGCAGTCACGTGTCGATCTGTTTTACAGTTGCGTGATTGTCTGTTGTGTTTTTTTGTTGTTGTCTTTTTTTAAGCCTTATCTCCTCAGTCATGTATCTGTAAGGCAGCCTTTTAGGTGGTGGTCAAGGCTGAAAACGCCTGCTGCTCCTATTTCATGCCGCTCCGCAGCACCTGATTGGCCGCGATGAGCATGACGCTGATGATGAAAGCGATGGCGAAGGCGCATATCAGGCTCTTGCGCACACAAGTTTGCTTGACTTGCTGCGTCGGGCTGGAACCTGCAGGGAAAAGAGAGGTGGGAAGGATAGAAAATGATTACCTGAAGGTCCATTGAATCAGGTGTTATTTACTGCTTGAGAGATATCTGATAGTGATTTCCGAATGAAAGAGCTCATCAGAAAACCTTACAATTACATGAACACAATTATAAGGGAGGAACGCTGCCAAGAAGATTTGTTTTCACACCTGTACGCTGCGTAACTGCGTCTAGATTGAAATGTTGATTGGAGTTTTGGAACGAGAAACAAATAGATTGGCGCCTGACTGGCATATTAAAGGATGATCATTAAAAAACAGCGGCGCTCCAAGAAAATCTGCAGCATACCCGTTGAATCATCTGAAGTCAGAATCAAGGGCGGCTGAAGCAAAGCAAGATCTTCAATTAGAAAATTTCATATCTGCCGCACCTTGGTTTTTGTCGAAATAGAAGATTTTCAAAATGGCTTGCTTTTGATTTATCTTTATATCCTCCAGTGGTCATTTCTCTTGTCACCGACAGAAAAGATTTGTATTCATTATAGATCATGGATTGGCTTTGTAATGACTCCAACAATCATTACACCTACACATCAGATAAATGACCACATAAGAAGCAAAGCATCCTCAATAACAGCTCTGTGTAAATGAATCATTAAAGGGAAATTCCACCCTGTCAGACATCACTTTGCCATCTTCAGCAACCGTCGCTTATTTTGTAATGAAGAAGTGTAATTTACTTTTTCACTGTGGACATTTTCCCTAAACGTGCATCTGCTTCTACTCCAGTTAGGGAGTTCCTGCATTTCTGACAATGACTTTCAAACGAGCTCCAGAGGACGAGGTTCTGCAGACTCTGTGTACGCGGATGGAGCTTTAGCAATAGTAATTTTTTCGGAGGGGGGGGGGACAATGCCATTTGCTGTGCACAGTTGCTCAAATTACAAAACAGCTGCCTTAGAGTGCCCGGCATTTCATACGCTGCTGATAGCTGGCTGCAGTACATTATGATCTATTGAAGGCGCTGATGGGAGAAATTGGCATCGCTGCTGTTTCAACTACATAGTTGTTCCTGGAGAATAGGCAGACGGAGAGGACTTTGTAAGAGTGAAATATGTAATTTTCCATTAAAAAAAGTATTATTAAATTATTGTATGTGACTTCTAATAGGCATACAATCTTTCAAACACCACTATCATCTCTGATTCAGTTTGTACGTGCAATATCCTCCTCTAAGATTTTGATATGATGAAAGGAAATTAAATTTATTTGCAGTGCTTGAAGCTTAAATAAAATGACATTTTGGAAAATTCATCAGGAGGGGCGTTCTGAGAGCCTCGTGGTTCAGGTCCATGCAACAACATCACAATATGCTCTCTGGAGAACCAGGACTATTTATGAAGGGACGTGCTAATGTTGATTTTTTAAAATTTGGCCACTCCAAATAAAATTCCATTTACTTCCACTGCATTTGGTCACCTAGTTCAAAACATCACTACGAGCACGGGTAAGTGACCCTTCAATGTTTAACATGCACTTGGACATGACATCATCTAGTTTTGGCCAGCAGATGTATGAGGAAGTATAGGAGGTTCTTCCTTACTGTCTATATCCACCTGGCAGTCCTCAGGGTTCTCTATGTGGTTCTCCTCAGTCATGATGATGTTCTCGATGTCTTTCATGGAAAGGTGGTCACAGAAGGTGTCGTACAGGAGCCTCTTCAGCTCCTCCACCGTCAGCTTCTGCATGTCACACTGGAGATACACACACACAACTGAACATTAACATGGACACAGGCTGGCGGGCATGATAACACACACACATACACACACACACAGTAAATGCAAAGACATTTACACATGCATGCAGTCTGTCGGTACACACAGATAACATGTAAAGAGGAAGTGAACAGCAGAAACAGAAGTGTGTGGAAATCTGATGTCACTGATATGTTAAAGGTCAAACTAAGTTGACATCTAATCAAAATACAAGGTCCTCATCAGTTGAATTTCCTATTGGAGGATTAAGTGCTGTGGTTCATATTTCTCATTTTCAGTCAAATTCACAGCAGAAAAATGTCATGTTTATGTCAAAAATGCTAATATTGGATTTCCTTTAAGATTCACGACTATGATAGAGAAAACAAATTTAATATCCAACCTGACCAAAATGTGACAATGTGTTTCCTTTTAGCTAGAATTTTAGTCAAATTTAAGAAGAAAACTAAAACATACAGTATGTTTCACTACATTTTAACAAACACTAATACACAACACAGTGGCATAAGTAGTTCTGCATTAAAAATCTTATCTGAATAAATATTCAGAAGTATTATGAATAAAATGTACTTAAGATATCTTTCATTCCTTCTTATATAATTGGATTATACTGTAGTTACCAGTGTTAGTGTGTGAGCAGCTTTTTAGTAGCAGAGGAAGAGCTAATTTCAATCCCTTTACATACATTTGGGTAGTTTAACAGCACTACATAGTAGCAATGTCTTGTATTTTATAAGTCAGTTTTGTATGTAGAATTCTGCAAAGTAGCTGTCAGATCAACTCAGTAGAGATAATGCGAATTTCCCCATGGGGATGAATAAAGTATCTACCTACCTACCTACCTACCTAGATAAGAAACACACTTTCTCTTATGAAGTGGCAAGAAATTAAAGTATTTATCTCAAAGATTTTGAGTAAATGTGCTTCGTTACGTTCCACTACTTCCATCATTTGAGTTAAATTTAAGAATCTATGAATGACTAAGACCGAGAAAAATCCCTGAGGGATCTGCGCCTGTCTGCTCATCCACATTACTCATTTTCAGCTCAGCCAGTTGAGCTCACGCGTGTGACCGCAGGTTCTGTGTGATCAATCCAGCAGCACACGCTTGATACTACTACTCCCACATAATGTTATGTGAAGCTATGCAGCCTATACAGCAGTCCCTCGGGGTTCTCAACTCTCCCAGCAGGTGGCTTTGCTTCTGAGTCTTTTTTCGTACACTGATTGCACCAAGAATTCCCATAAATCCCCTCTCTCTCTCGCTCGATTTGCAGCCCCGCTTTCTTGACAGCCACTCTGCTGTTATCACCTAACTACAACAAAGGCGGTTGTGACACGAGCTCCATCCCATTAATTCCATCCCACTGTCGAAGTGAGCAGTTGATTATCTAATGAGGTGTCGGTAAATAAATTAATATCTATTTTACATAAAAATTGACTTTAATGTTCTAAGTAATAAGACAGTTGCCACACGCAAAGAGGCGGAGATCAACTCTCAAGTCTTGATGAAGGACGCAATTCTTCGGGGAATCTCTCTAAGATTAAAATCCTCCCATTAACGACCCAGTGGAAGTATTAAAACTGTCTTTCCTTTAAAGTCTAAATGTCTTGGAGCTTTGCTGCAGCTGCAACTCAGCTGTCTGTCTTCTCTCTAATAAGCAGGAAATGAGTGAGTGAATAATGAGCACCTTCCAAAAAACAGAGTCGAAATCAGTGCCGTTGAACTTATCTGGCAACCCAGCTGCCGTCAGCTTTGGGCCCAGAAGGGTGACGAACTCCTCAAAGTCCACCTGGCCGTCACCTGCGGACAAAACAGGAGCAGTTGGTGTTTATTGTGGCTGGTTTTACTGCCTGCAACAGTCCAGCTCTGTGGGCAAATAGAGAGCAAAGAGCTTCTGTGCTTTGAGACTTAAGAGAATGAAATCCAAGCTGTGTGTGTGTCTGTGTGTGTCTGTGTGTGTGTGTGTGTGTGTGCCTTACCATCCATGTCCAGTCTCTGGATGATGACCTCCAGCTCCACCTCGTTTGGCATGTAGCCCAGGGAGCGCATGGCCATCCCCAGCTCCTGCTTTGAGATGAACCCATTCCCATCGCGGTCAAACACTTTGAAGGCTTCGCGGATCTCTGCAGAGTAGAAACACACACACACACACACACAAGCTGAAGTCTTACGGTAGAGCAGGATATGAAAGTGGGAAATGTTCCACGCAGCAAAGACACATTTGTTATGCCGCATCAATGCTTGAGTCATAGTTATATGGGGGTTGGCAGCTCAGGAGAACAAATTCCACCAGTAAAATGACAAAAAAAAATGAGCCAAAATAAAATAAATACCCGTGAACAAAGAGCTGAGATCTGGACAAATCGTCAACATTTTAAGGGACAGTATTTTCGGCCTTCCTCATGTTTAAGTTCTATGGGGATGAGTCAAACCAATGCAGTCTTACACTTCTGGGCAGCCAAAATCCAAAAAGCTTTAATGCCAATAACAAGAACATGTTGCTGCTGGTTCTGGTGTCAGCCATTAAAAACAAAAATAATGTGAAAGTCACTCATACGACCATCCACTGACAAGCTGGTTTTAAGCTGCGTCCACTGCACAAAATGTCAATAACAAAAAGGTGAACATGTGGAAGATAGTTAATATACTATATATAAGAATATATTGTAAATAATATGTAATCAATATCTGAGTGATTGTTGGACTCACTGGCAAATAGAAGTGAATGATGTCTTTGTTTCTCTGTATCTGTTGGACATGTTTGCATCGAAGTTCATCTGACGATCATTTCTTGGTATTTTTTTGGTAAATACACTGATGGAAGCTTCCAGGTCCTCTGAGATTATTTTATCGTGGGTTCGGAGCAGCAGATGAACTGTAGCTGTGGGTTGATCGGAGTTTTTGTCCATAAAATACATTTTGTTTGAGTAGCTGCTACCTGCTCTGTCTTTAACACTTTATCGGGCAAGTGACTATTATTGGTAATATCAGCACCATTTACAAAAGTGTAACATTGTGAAAATTTTACAACAGAATTAAAGTTTTCTTACGTCCTCAAATAACACTCTAAGGATGAAGTTTTGAATTTCAAAATATGGTTACGATGCTGCCATGTTGGATTTCACCTCACTGTCCAGTTCATGTAACAGTAAAGAAGACTCTCAACCTTGTACCAAATATAACAAAAATTGAAAAATATATATCTAATCTCTAAAACTATCTGCACCATTGACCATTCATAATCTGTCTTGTGACTCCCCAGACTTTATGGATGTCCAAAACTAAACCACTGAAGCAGGACCCATTGAAGATTAACTCAACGATGAGAAGCTGGAGCAATGTGCTTTATGTTATTAGCAGCTGTTGGTTTGAGATAAACAAGACAACAGCGTCACCTACAGAAGCCTAAAAATAAAAGCAAAATCAGGATTTGGCATTTTGAATTGTTCTATTTCGAAAACGAGGTGCAACAGATATTGCTTCAGCTGCCTTTGATTCTTACTTCAAAATAAACTCCAGTGAAAAGATGTCATAGTGGTGGACAAACACAAAGAAGTGCAGTGAAAAAAAAAGGAACATGACCCCCCCACTACTACACAGTCGCAATCACTTTAGGAAATCTACAGGAAAAACTTAAAATATGTTATAAACTAAGTAACATAACTGTACTGTGGTGAAACAAATCAATATTAGATTTATAAAAAAAAACAATAGCCCCCCACACCCTTCCCACTTTTTTTCAGTATTTTTGACAGTTACACATTGGATGGAGTTCGGCTCAGACCAGAGGGTGAAGTTACACTTTAAGCTGTTAATTCCTCAGTTCAGACACGCTGCACATTTCCCCTCATTTCCTACTTGTTTACTCTCCATGTGGGACTGAATCCCTTCATCTGTATGCAATCCCATCCACAACCGACTCACCTTACAATTTTAGACTCGTCGTATCTTGGTGTCACACGGCTGATTAGCACACAAAAGAACAGGGCTGGATATGAATCTTAAGAAAGAGATGATGCAGATCAGAACGTCCCATAAAATATGTGTAATCTCTCTAATCTGGCATTTGTTGGAATCAGAAAGATTAAAGTGCGTCACTGAATAGTCATATCAGAGTCATATTCTGTCTTTGCGACGAGGTTTCAGGGAAATAAGGTGTTTTCCTGACGTGCGACTGAGCATCACAGATGAGGTCCGACTAGAGAGTTTGTAAATGAATTGTAGAGCACGGTTTTGAAAGAATGATGAAAACAGCATATGAGCTGAACGAAGTCGCTAAATAATGCAGAACTTGTTACACACCTAAGTGACAATAACAGCCTCCTAGGAAGGCGAAATAAAAATTCAAATGCAAATTTAAATGACTTTCCCTCCACAGGTTACAGCCAATTAGCGTCTGTTAAGTTACTGAAGGGTAATAATATAAACAAACTTTATCAATCCCACCGCAAACGCCCAAAGTCCTGTAAATGGGAATTGCTGTTCCGGTGATTTGTGTCAGGCCGGCAACGAATGGCCGAGCCTCGGGCCAAAATTCCACAGCGTGACAGCCTGTGACGAATATTTCAGTCGGAGAAACAAAACATGAAATATCGATAATGGCAGGAAACAGCGTGTGTCATTCTGTGCTTAATGTGGTAGCACGGCTTCGGGAAATAGTTTGTTGTAATCAAGTACACGTCCGCAGAATGGAGCCGCCGCCGGAGGGACAAGGGTACTTGGCAATCATGTATTACAATGGATTACACCTGGGCATGCAATTTATAAAACTGACACTCGCTGCAGCTATTTTTCACGTTGCTTTTCCCTACAAAATGTTTTACTGGAGGGATGGTTTGAATCATTGAGAGCCTCCAGCTGTGTTTTTCCCTCTTTCCCTGGGTGTGATCTTATTGTTTATAGAATAGCAATACCTCAGCCTCCACCTGAGGTCCCTGCTCCGTCTCTTTACTTCAGGAAGAGGGGCTCACACTTGCTGAGCAAAACAACAAGTTACAGCCACGCGGGAGCCGAACACACCCTTAAATAAGGTGCCAAAGCAGTTTTAGCAAATACTCCGTCTCCCCTGAAAGCTTTATTTATTGATCCAAGCCGAGGTGAGCAAAACATCCTGACGTGGTGTATTTGATGTGTAGGGGGAAAGAAAAAGTTTGTATTGTGTAATGAAATATGGGTACAGTTTGTTGTGGGAGGACATTGTTAACAGGATACAAAGTGCTGCATGCACCCGAAATATAATGAATGGCTTATCAAGCACGATGAGATATACAACCATAAAAGTGCAATATGTATAGGCAGTACAAAAAAAACCCCACTCTGCTCTGCAGGAAAGCAGAACAAACAGAGCGCTACTAGAATGAACTGAATCTCTAAAGTACAACAGACCACACATAATCCCCACGATTTATCAAAAGAGGCTGACTACTCATCCTCTGAAAGAATTAATTTCTCCCTTTGACCACACGCCATCCAGATAGAGTGCTATCTCTTTGAGAGTTTATCCATCTTAATTGTCCTTAGGAGAGACAACTACATTCTCGTTTTTCACTTTACTCCGTGAGCTCACAAATGAGCCAAATTCATATGTATGCCACAGTGACTCCATTGTAATTGAGAAACTGCCTCTGCCCGAATCCAAAATGTTCTCTCTCTCTCCATGACTATGAATAAATGCTCTGGCAATAAAAAAAACAAAAAACTGAATAGCTCTGATGTTGGTGTATGCCTGCACAGATGACCTGAATTATCCTGCCCAATCAAAGAGAGGCACAAGCACCGCTTAGTCATGTAGCCTTGAAAATAAGTGGATCTAAATTCAAGGCACACATAATTAAAATGACAGTGGGTCAGTAGGTACAATCCACTTTCATGTTCCCAAACCAGATCATAGAGGTAAAAAAAATAATAAATAAATAATAAAGCTGAAGAGGAAAGAGATTTTTTTTTGCTTTCTGTCACAGTGACAGATTTGACTTTTTCACACTGTTGGCAGAGCTCTCGTGTTGTTACATGGAATAAAACTGTTTACACCAGTTTACTCTGCATAATTATCATTGTTCATTAATCATGTAATTATTATTTTTAATTGTGTAATGATACAGATACAATCCATAACACCTCACATTTGAGAGGCTGAAACCTTGGTTTGGCATTTTTTTATTGATTGATGGTTTATTGATGACTTTTCCAGTCCATGACCTCATCAGTTTATTGACTCGTTGTTTCAGCATTAATGTGGTCTTGTTTTGTCTTTATTGAAATCCTGCTAGTTTTAAAGCTGCAATGAGCTTGTTGTGCAGCATAACAAACTGTAAACATAACATTAGCATATCATTACCTTAAAGCCTTTCATGAGGAATGTGTTGGCAAGCAGTTGCCTGTTTAAACATCCAACGGACGTGGAGCATGATTAACATCTTGAGTCGTGTTTTTGGCCACCTGACAAATCATCTTCATTCTCCTTGCAGCTCAGGTTTAGTCTCTCTAATTGGTGAATTATCTGACTCTTTGGTTGCTAAATGCTCCACTGTGTTCACCGGAGAGTCTCTAACTTTGTCGTTTGGTGCTGAGCAGGTAGCGTACACTGAGTTTTCAGAGCTCTTTCTGCTGCAAACATCTGGCTGCTGCAGCTGGAATCTGAGCTGAAGAGAGCCCTGAGATTGAGCCAAAACAGTAACAGCTGAGGGGAACTGCAGAGACTCCATGGGTTTTGTCATTTCATCCCTTGTTAATATGAAATACTGATCAGAGCAGCTTCTCAAAGCTTCATATCTTTACTGTACATGTTTTTTAATAATCATCCTGTTATAAAAAGGTGACATGAATGGCAACGAATTGCATTTCATTTTTGTCTGTTCAAACCCAAAAGACACTTCCATCTTACTGGTCTCTGGAATTGGTTAGTTTTGAATACTCAGGAATCAGCAGAGAAAGGCTGAGATGTGATTTTCCATGTTTGTCCAATTCAAATCTTTTGAACTATTTGAGCTGGTATCAAGGCAGAACATATAATCAACCTGTCATTTCATTTAAACTAAGGTGTCACCATTTTAGATTTTTCCTTCATTGCTGATTTTATTATAGCTTCTGGCCTCTTTAAACTCCAGCTTCTCTCCCTCTCAGCTTCAATTACATTTTACTCCATAACCTCATTAATATACATATGGTATGGGGGTTTATTTAGATTTAAAAAGCTGCTGTTGTTGCATCTTCCACTTGGTCTCTGGGTCGTTGCTGCATCAGGGAGGCGTGAATATTTTTTTTGTTGAAAGCATGTGCTATTTGCTTTGATGTAGAGAGGTGCATGTTGGCCTTCAAAGATGCGATGCCATGCGGTCCCCCGTGGTGTGATCTGACAGAGGATGAAAAGCCCAAGTTAAGATCGTGAGCCGCGAGAGCCGAGCATCTGAAGCTGAACTCCCACAAGAGAAAGGTGCAGTGTACTCCCATCGCCCCAACCCCCCCCCCCCCCCTTACGCTGGTGTATATCAATGAAGTGCACTGGATCCTCGCTGCAGCACACACTGTGAACTGTGTGCAGCGCTGGAGAAAGCCGGGAATCACTGGAGCTGATTCATGCAGACTAACAGAAAATCAGATTCATGACGAGGGTGAAACAGCAATGACATCTTTCTATGATGTGTTTTCTACTCTTCTTTTTAGCTGCATACATATAAAAAAGAAAAACACAATCACCATGCAACAGCTGATGTGAACTATCATCGTCCTCGCAGAGCAGAAATGCATCACATGGGAAATGTTTACTCGGATTTTCGAGGCACGCCCGGAGCAAAGCTTCGCCCCTTTACAGGCTAAATTTAGCATTAGTGCAAACTTTTGCTAATTACACGCGGTGAGCGCTTTGAGCAGAACAGGCTAATGCCGGGGCTTTTGTGGCGGTGAAGTGTCCGTGAATGTAATCCAGTGCCTGTTTTTCAGAGCCAGAGATCCTCTTCGCCTCAGTCAGACCTGCATCTGCTTATAGGGCTGCTTTGGATCAGTAATTGCAGCACACCCACTCTTTATGTAAGACTTTATCAGTGTGAGAAAAAACACGGCTTTGCTTTGTGTGTGTGTGAACCTCAGGCGACTATTTTTAAACACCCATAGCAACCTTAATCCATCTTTAGCTGGGCTGACTCGGGCACCCGTAAGATTTGAATATTACCATAACGTGCTTCTAATAAGGCTCTGGAGTATTTAAAAGGGGGTAGAGGCGAAGTTGTCTGTGTCTTCAGGAAAAATCCCATCTCTGGGTTTGGATAGAAGCTCCCTCCATTATGAAATCTGAAGCGCTTTAACCTCGCCAATGTAACACTGACATGACCACAGAGAGAAAAAAAAAAGCTGGAAAGGTCGAGGTGCTTCATCCTCAATAAGAAAAAAATCCCAGAGCCAACTTCCTGAGTCCCACTTGACCTTGAATGATTGAAGTCAACGAAAGGCCGTGAAATTTTTCGCCCTTCTCTGTTGCTTCTTTCACTTTTCTTTCCCAGCGAGGAAGGAGGAAGAAATCATTGATCTGTCTCCATCTTTTTTCCCTCCCTCGCTCTCATGTTTTCTCAAAAGCTGCAAGTTTTCATCATCACAGCCGATACCAAGCTGAGCTGCGGCCAATATCCACCAGGCGAAAAAACCCGTGAGAAGCACTTCAAACAAAGGTCAGATGTGAACAATCAAAATCCTCCGCTATGCGTTGCGGCTTATCCGACACTCCCTCATCAGTTCCACCACGTTAGCGGCCGAGCGCTCGCTTATGGATCCCGTTTTCTTTGCCTCTGGATTGTGTTATTGTCTGGTGTCGACTTTGCAGCGTTGCTCATCAAAGGGAGGAAATATTAGCCCGAGGGAAAAGCACTTCACCTTCCAGAACTCATCACAGTTAATTTCATAGGTAATAAAGTCTGCTGCGTCTAACTCCTTCGTGGCAATCGATCAAAACGGAAATAAATAACTTGACTTTAACCTACCTGACGGGCGTAATCACAGCATTTCATGATGTTCTCTGCTAATCTGCACCAGATTACTGGGATTGATCGACTGAGAATGTGGTTGTTGATGTGATGTGAACGTCAGAAGTGAAAAGGCTCATATCAAGGATAGAGTAATCTTGTTCTGGTTGAGATTTAGAAGAAAAGATTGATCTCCACAGTAAATGTGAAACTTGTGAACTTCTCTTAACCAGAAACATCTAGTCTCACTCTTTTTAAAATAATCAAAATACACTGACAGACACCTTGAAAACCCATTAATTAAGTTATATCTTGTTAATCTGTTTTAAAAAATGTGTAAAAATGACTGTGCGCCACATTATTTCTTTCTTTACTTGGTGGAATCTCTGCTCAGAGCCAGCAAATAGTCCCAAACATAACCCACTGTTAAACAATGAATGATCAATTGTAGACTTTTCTTTCATATTAATTAACTAAAGAAAATATGTCATGTTAATTGTTGAGTTCTAGAGATTCTTGCAGACAGATTTTGGTACCTTTAGACAAAGCCAGGCTACCTGCGTTTACATAAACCACATTTTCACAAAACCGCACATATTTTTTTTCACTGGCACTTTTACTGGGCAGATACAACCTGTGGCTCACCGGCTGTGGTGCTGGGTCACTTCACCCTCTCGCTTCTGCTCTCATCTTTATCACCATCTGTGTCAAGGAGAGCTTTTTCATATGCCGCCTGTCTCATGCGGACAGGTAATACAACCATGAGGGAGCATTTTGAAATTCGTTCCCGTCTGTCTGTGTCTATGTGTCTGCGTGTTTGTGTGCCTGGCAGATTGTGTAAGCTGACCCTCCATCATGCAGGCAGAGCGGTGGAGGACTGACAGAGTGACAGGAAAAAGTGCAAAGCGACATTTGTTGTTCTCCGCCTAATTATTTACAACGGACGCTTTGGTGGATGCAGCACATCTGTATTGTCACAAACCAGGTCTTTTTCCAATATGGATGAAGTTAGTCTTCCTGTCCTGCTTCTGTTTCTTTTCTTCACCAAAGTGAACTTTGGTGTTCTTTTCAGTTATAATGTAAAAAGCCTCTGAGGGTTTTCAGGTACTTCACTACAGGACACCTTCCCTGCAAACTATAATGCATTAGTGTTATATACAAATCCAACACTACCCATGTCAAATTCTGACAATGAACTCTGATTAAGCCACACACTTTATCAGCATTTGGAGTAATTTCACAATTACTGCAGTCTGTGTTGTTGAATTTCTTTCTTCTTTGTAAATCATTAACAAAAGCCGTCTGAGTTATAAACTGTTTGCCAGACTTGTAACACTGTCAAAAGGATTTGAAAGGCAGAAAGTGGAAATGTAACATTGTTGGCAGTGGGGAAAAAACACTTTTATTAGCTTGATTCAGTTTTTTTTTTTGTTTCAATATTGTTTCAGGAAGAGAAGGCTTTGATGAAAAACTGTTTTTGTAGGTAGCTCTCGTCCAGGCGAGGGGAAACAAGCTGTGTGTTAAGGGGATCCAATTCAAGGGTAAAACGAGGTGTTTTGTTCTGTAAGAGAACAGTAATTGAACTAATTCTGGCTCCCTGGGAGAGAGCCTTGCTAATAGCAGTCAATGGCTGAACAGGAGAGAAATCTAAGTGTCTGATTTTGGTAAACACATGTGGATTGTTCGCAGACTGAACCAGCATATCCGCCACTATCGTGATTGGTCATTTTGATACGTGCTGTTGTCCAAATCTTCTCAGCAGCATATGCAATAAAATGGTCTCAGTTGACCCCTTGGAAGTACACCCTCACAACGCCCACTGATTCTGCACCAGCAATACGGTATGTGCATAATTCCCATCTTGCCAAGCAGATGCCGGTGTCTTTAAATATCTTCATTTGTATTCATGTAAGTACTTCCAAAGGAATGGAAGTCAACCCTCCACCTCAGGGCAAAGGAATGAGTCAATGTTTTCTGCCGCAGCTACAGTAGGAGTCGAAACAGAAACATCAAGATCACCTCACAGGCAGTTAATGCCATTAGGAACACGATGGTGTCAGAGTTTTTTGAGCTGCTGTCAATCAAAGCGATTCGCAAAGTCCCAAAAACTCTACCAAGGGAGTGACTGAAAATGTTGAAAAAGAGGCCCTGGTAGCATGTGTTAATTTTTTACTACGGAGAGGGAGCAAAGCGCTTTCAAAAACAAAATGCAGCGTGGAAGTCAGAATATCTTAAGAAAATCTTCTTTAATGCATATTTATGACTTGAGGAGACACACGAGGAGAAATAAAAACTCCCCAAGTAGTCCTGTTCGCTCATCATCCAAATACACAATTTTCACCTATTTGTGTGTCGCTGGGTTGTTTTTGGAAGGTTTCAACGTTCTTGCCCCCGCACTTTCTTTTTGTCTGACACACATCAAACCAACCCTGAGCTGCCATCAAAGCGTAACTACCTCAATATAGTAAAATGCATTTGTTTAGGAGGTCTGCATGTCCGCCCCAATATCTCTCAGTGCCCCCCTTTGGAGGACTAATTTCATTCATCAATGCATAATTCTCTCACACTGTTATAAAGGGAGCTTTGTAATTGTGCCTTAAGGGGATTTTATTGAGCCTACGCATATAGCGATGCTGTAGCTGACACACACTTCCTCAAAACTTCTTTTCAGGGTAACGGTGGCTACAAAGACACCAAGTCAAGAACTGAGATTTTTCTTTTGGCCTATTTTCTCTTAGAAGTTTCCAATGCAAGTGGAGACAAGACTAAGAGAGAGAATGACAATGTTAACATGTTGATTAATATTTACCATCATGTTAACATTTGCTAATTAGCACTAAATGAAGTCTAGCTGGGGATGATGGGAATTCTTCTTAGACTAATAACCCTTTTGACCTGCTGGTGGAGCCAAATGAAAAACACATCCTCAGGGAAACATGAATGTCTGGACCCAGTTTTCTCACAGTACAGCCAATAGGTAACTGGACCAAACTTTTGGACCAACCGACCAACCAACAGTGTCATTGCTAGAGTCAATGCAGCTCTCATTACTGAAAACAAGAACCAATTTTAAGAATGTCCAAGCAATCCTCTCCTCTTCAGAAACACATTTCTTGCAGATCCACCTCCTCCTCCTCTTCCGTCGCTCTCTATCAGAATGAATGAAACATCATTAACACACTGATTGCATCCCCATGGTCTCTAATTCAGTAATAAGATGAGGCAGGCCTTTCCACCAGCGCTTATATCACAGGGTAAATGAAATAATTTCAACGCTATAAATCCATCTTGAAGCTTCAGTGACGTTGGTCCCATTATTGTGATCACTTCCTGTTTGCAACATCTCAGCTTCCTGTCTCTAGGGAGGGAGGTGGCAGGAGTGACAGTCCAATCTGTGTTTGATCTGGAGATGAGGAAAACCCCCCTCGCTCTGCCACCAGCGTGAACAAACGGGGAGATAGCTCTGTAGGCCGCGTTGATTTCGATTACTGCAGACAGTTACTCGTGAGTCTAAAACGCTCCTTGAGAGATTTGTCCCCGCTGGGGCTCGGTGGCAGGTTTGGCTCAGGATACACTCTGATGTTTATTTGACAGTGATTAAGAGACAACTTTCATGCCCGATCAAGCTGGGAATGAGCGAGGAAAAAACAAATATCAAACATGTTTACGGATATGAAACAGTAATCTTAGTGTACATTGATATTTTATTCAGAGGAATATTTGATATTCTGGTTGCATCTGCGTGAAAATTGTTCCTGTATCAAATATGATTCCCATTAAACACCATTTAAATAAAGTAAATTCCCCTGTCTGCTTCTCTCAGTCTTTCATTTGTGCTGCATTTGTGATGTCTCAAAAGAGTGAGACAGTAATTTGTATTGATAATTTGCTCCATAAAAGAATAACTAGCACATAGATTGGGTTCAATATTTATCTTTTTGTCATGACTTAATTTATAATTGCAGCTTCTGCTACTTCCTTAATACAACTGTAGCAATTATTCCTGTTCAAAGAGTAAAATTTAGTTAGCAGGCAAATTATCTTTTTGTTCTACTTTTTCCAGTGGTTTTTCTCATTTGTGCCCAATGGATTAACTTAATGTCACGATTTATTGACTATTTATTAATACGTTCTGTTTTCACACTTGGTCCCGAATGAATAAAGGCGTTTCGAGGTTTTTGGGACGACTCCCTTGAGAATCTTAGCAACAATCAGAATTTTGGGTCCAATTAAATAAATGGTAGAATTCAAGTCCCCTCGAGCAATCCTCGAAGTTTACTGCTACGGAAAACAGAGCGAAGTCCATTTTTACTGCTTTGAAAAAGTGCAAAACAATGAAAGGAAAGGAACAGATTTGAACTGAAATGATAAAGTGCGCTGATCACAACCAGAAAGATGCAAACACTCTGCTCCCTGTCTTATCTTCTGCTTGTGTCTACAGGAAACTACCGGCGTCTGTTTACATGAGCCTCATACGGGACCTGTTACAAATGCTTTAAGCTCAGCCCAGGGACTATTTTGGAGCTGTTTCCAATAGGGCTGTTGTTAGGCAGTGTGGAAATAGGCTACCCACTTAATTCCACCTGCAGTGATATTGACACTGAGGTGTGCATGTGTGTGTGTTTGTGTGTGTTTTTAGTGGTGGAGGAGGTCTAAACTATATCAAGCTCCTGTAATATGACCAACTGTTTTTTTTCCCATCCCTCTTATGTAGGAGGGGAAACTGAGAATATGGAGTCCAATTCAATTTGTGCTCACATCATTGTACATTAAGGTACTTGATACCACCCCCCACCTTCCACCACACACACACACACACACACACACATATGCAGGCTTATCGAGCATCAGAAAAATAGCGTTTTGTTCCAATTATAGCTCTGACAGCCTTCTCACCCGCAAAGTATGGTGCCATTGGTCCAATCCCTGGGGTGTCCAAGCCAGTAATTGCAAATCAAGTCCTTGGCTATGCGTGCCAATAGGACTTGAACCTCCTGTCCCTATACATGCGCCCGCACACACATATTCACTAATGTGCAATTTCGTTTTCGTGACAAAGCCTTGTCTCCCCGACGGCCCGGCTGATGTATGTGACACTCCAGACTTCCAGCCAATTCTCGTCCGTCTCTCAAGAGATGAGAGCGGTGACGAGATGTGGAGACTGTCACTCGAGCAGCGCGCCCCTCATGCGATCGACCAATACTCGACATCCTTCAATACATATTATAATTAAGAACTTTAGCGTATCTGCAATCCAGCAACCAAAATAACATTGTGTTTCCAAATAATTTCTTTCACATTTTTCATCTGACCTTATAAAACCCATGTACTGAAAGCTTCCTTTTGCCACACAACGGCCATTTGGTGAGGGTAAAAACTTATGTAAGTGTAGAGCATTGTTATCTTAATAAATTTGGAAATATTTCACGTTTTTTATGTTATATAGCAAAACAAATGTAAATGTTTTTTCAGGCATTGTCCAGAGAGTCATCCTACATAGTCACATTACTTATGTTGGGATCAGTAATATCCCAGGAAGGTCTGATTCCCTGGAGTAAATCTCCAACAACAAAAATCCTAATATATTTATTTGGCATTTCAGAGACTAGTGCTGCATAAAAGGTTCTGTAAACACCAATCATAGATACAGAGCACATTAAAATCTATTGTCATTGTCTCATGTTTGACAGCTGAGGTCTTCAAAACCCCAAACAGAAGTAACAGCAAACTCCAGAAACATCCTCAATTCAAAATCATGTTTACAAGCAATTCTCATATAATTAGAAAAATCATGAAGTATGAAGCTAATAAAACAATGTTTTCAGCTGTGAAACACGGACTAGCCCCCGAAAGGACAACATAGTATCATGGTAGTGTGTGAAATAGTCACAAAATTTAATATGGTTTGTACATGGGCACCACATTTCTTTGAATGAAAGAAACTCTACACTTGCGAAACGTGCTGGAGTTACAAGGAGGTGTTCTGGGTGGATGGCGAGCATTCAACTTGTAGGACGATGAAACCAGAGTCTAGGGTTTGCATCCACTCTGTGGTTTGGTTTAGGCAACAAAAGCACTTTGGTTAAGGTTGGGAAAGATCGTGATTTTGTTAAAAATGTTGATAAAAATGAAACAGTCACGAAATTCAATCTACAGTATTTATGTACATAGACACAAATTTTCCATTTGAATGTTGCGACTATTTAACAAGCTGCCATGATACTGGGTTGAAAAGGAGCATTCACATTCAGGAAGTCGGTCAATCAGAGCAGAAGTCCAAAAGAAATGGAGGTAAATATGTGACAATGCAACAAAATATTGCTTGGGAGGAACGTGTTCCTGCTTGTGGCTCTGCCCTCCATCTCTGAGCTGCCGAAAATATGATAAGGATAAAGGCAGGAGTGTTTCCAAAAGCAAAAAATTGACTTTTTAAAGTACATATCTTGGCACATAGTAAAGTATTAACGCAGCCACTTTATTGCCTATTAATAGCCAAAGCAATCAGCTGTGTCACATTTAAATTATTCCCTGGCAGGAAAAGCTGTGAATCTCAGTTACACAACAACAACAGCAAGTCTCTGTGTCCTCGGTGACACTGCCTTTAAAGTCTGCCTCTCTCACAACCTGTAAGACATCCCTCACACGGGATCAGCGATGCTCGACAGCAGCTGAAAGAGGCTCTGTCACTGCTGCTAACCGTGCATTACCCCGGGTTCTCCTGTTCTCTCCACAAAGCTTCCCGTCGCCTCTCCAGTCAAACTGCCACTATAAGTTGAGCTGTAAAAGCCCCAAATGGCTCACTTAGTCCTGCGACAGAGTGACTGCAGCAAGGCACTGCAAGCAGATTTGACCAGTTAAAGTCAAAATGAAGTGTCGTCTGTTTATCGCACCCGAAGCTGGGCCGTAAATTAAAGTGGGAGGGAGAGAAGGAAACTGAGATTCTTCAATCTCAACAACCAAAAGCTTCTTCAGGAGTCAATAAAAATGACTGAAAAACGAGGCAGCCGCTCTTTTTTTTTTTTTTTCTCCTTGTCCGTGCTGCTGCTGTGCACAAAATATATTTCTGTCACACAAGGGCTGGAAATCATGTTTGACAATAAAGCAGTGAGTGATGCAATGCTGTAATCATGAGCATGATATCATGCAAAGATGACTTTTGGCACTGACACATTGACACTTCTCTTTTATCACAGGCTCAGTTTGTTGGGTGTCAAAGCAAAGCAGAAAGACAATAGAATAGGAAGCACAGTGGCACCTTCAGACAGCCTCATCTACCACCCATTCTTGCCTGTTCTTTGTGTTTCTGGTGCCCTGTGTGTTCTGAAAAAGCTACTGAAGCAGTTCATAGAAGACCTTTTGGGAGTCAAACCCAATTCATATTTGGCCTCTTCCACTCAGATTTTCTAATTAATATCAACCTCTGCACTGAATAGCATTTCCCTGCCAACCTTATTATGTGTGCGCCAGTGTGTCTTTGCACGTATTGCAGATAGAAACTTCTGTGTGTGTGAGAGACAAAGAAGGAGAACGTGTGGCTGTGTAGTTTCAAATGTGTGCAGCTCCAGGTTCAATTAACGGCTCGTTTCTGATTTCTCCACGGGAATATTCTGCACCAGCACCCACTGACTAGATTTCTCACAAGACCCAGCTTGTCTGTAACTCACACATATGCATTTCACTCATTGCCTGATCAGAAATGCATCATTTTTTTGACAAGGCATGTGCACACAGATGTCTCCAGCAAAGCAGTCCAATGTGTCAAAAATGTCTCTTTGTCTCTTCCTAACAATGTGTGCATTATGAAGGCAGCAGAGCTCAGAGGCTCAAATCCTTCAACAGGGACACGTCAGCCACCTTACAGCGTCACTGCACCGGATACATGGCAACGACGCAAGAACTTACTGTCATCACACGCGCTTTGGGACTCCAACAGCGTCCCAGGGGCTGCTGCATGATAATGTGCAGATGTGGCAGGTTCACATCACAAGAGCTGCGGGCATAAATATTCTCAGGACGCCAATAAAAACAAATTGCTCAGAGTGGTTGGCATGTTTCAGCATACTTGTTGGAGTTGGCACTGCAGTGCTGTTGAGGATGTGTGTATTGATGGAATATCAAACATCTGACCATCAGAAAGTGTTTGGTTCCAGACTTAATGTGACATTGTGCTTCCACATGAACCAAATTTCCACCCAGCAGCTTCTGCCTCTATAGATCCAGTGCAGCCTTGTTGTCCTAAAGAAGCACCACTTTCTTGACAGAAACCAAATCAGCTGAGGGCACATGCAAACCAACCCTGTGAATCTACATCAGCAGTCAATGAGAGAGACAAGACAGATCTTTGAGTAGCACTCATAATAAAGTGGGTGCACATTCTCTTTCATATACAACAAGGAGCCCCTGCAAAAACAGGCCTCTGTCAGGCTGAGGATCAATCATGTCAAACCTCGTGAGTGCTGTCCAGGGTGCTGAACGCGCGTCTCTTTGAATGAGCATACACACACATACACACATACACACACAGCCTCGAGCACCGACGCCTCCCGTGCGGAGCATCGGTAGCCTCGAACACCCTCAGGTGCACGCGAACAGGTAACATCTCACCTTCAACTTCGTCTTCGGGCAGGTTCACCGGGGCGCTGTAGGAGAGGATGTCGGGGATGGTGCAGATCCCCCGGTACATCAAGGTGGAGGTGACTGGGTGCATCGGCATGGCTGCGACCTTTGGGTGCCACCTGCGCCCTCGTCATACAGAAACGTCTACTGAGAGGATCCCAACTTCCCCCCGCGGCCACCGAGGGAGCGGAGGAGCGAGTCCATGGGTGAGGGGAGGAGGGGGGGCGGTGGATTCCGCAGCGATGGAAGAGCAGGGAAAAAAATGTATAGGGGTTGTCTTACCTCATTGCAATTTTTGTTATTTGCATTGAAAAAAAAATCCTAATTAATGCACAAAGTCACAAAAAAACTACCTCAGACCGAGACAATGCGCACGTGAACGCAACACCATCAGCTCTGCATCTGAGCCAATTAGCGCCGCTGATCAGTCTCTCGTGTAAAGCGATCAATCGATGTGCGCATCTGTAGGGTATCGATCCTTTGCCTGTGTGTGTGTCGGGTCCCAAAATGTTTGTCTGCCGCCACCAAATTCATGCATCCACTTGTTGGATACGTGCGCTCTCTTGACGCACTCAGGATCCAGCCACCTTCAGTATAATCCACAGGAGGAAAAAAAACACTGAAGAGGAAACAGCCTTTTAAAAAAACAGTCTATATGTGTGTCTTGTGGAAAGATGCCTGGTCAGTGTGTGTCCGGATCCTCAGAGACAATAATTGCTGGCTCGCTCCTAATTGGTCATGGACACGGGGGCGCACCGACATCCAGTTGTTCCAGCTTCAGTGGAGGAGTGAAGTGTTTTTATTTTCTTCCTATTTGTGTGTGTGAACGGAAGCTCTCTCTGTGTGCATCTGATATGTAGTCTTCTCTCTCTCTCACCCCCGTCTTCTCTCTGTCTCTCTCTCTCATACACACGTCTGCACACACACACTGTCTGTATGGGTGTAGGCAATCCCTTCCCAATAACACACCACACACACCCCTCCCTCCCTCCCTCCCTCCCTCTCTCTCTCTGTCTCTCTCTCTTGTTCAATTATACTCAATGTAAAACAACAATAATAATGATAATAATAATAGCTTTATTTATATAGCAGCTTCCAAAGTTGCAAAATGCTTTAAATAGAAACATACAATAAAAGCAAATAAGATCCAGAACCTAAGATATAAATAGGGTTTCAATTACAACAAATAGTATCAGTTAAGACAAAAGAAATGAAACAACAAAAATGAGTCTAAAGAAGAGATTAAAAGGAGGATGAGGAGTTTATCTGTCTGAGATCTCGAGGCAGGGAACCGGACAGCAAAAGCCCAGATTTTGGATCCATTAGTGAAACTCTGTCAGAGGAGCGACCAGGGTCATATGGAGCTACCGAATCTCAGATGTATGATGGATGGAGACTGTTGGAGGCTTCAAAGACAAGCAATAAAAAAATCAATTCCAAAAACTCACAGGAAACCAGTGAATGGCAGCAGGGATTGGTGTGATGTGGTCACTTCTCTTGGTAGGTGTTAAAAGCCTGACAGCAGCGTTTTGTTTCAGCTGCTGTCTTTGGATGTTCGGGCCTGCTGATATCAGAATGAAGTTGCATTACAATAGCCAAGTGGAGGAGATGAAAGCATGGATGACCTTTTCTATGTCTGGAGAAAGAAAAGGAATGACCTGATCCTTGTTAGCTGTCGCAGATGTGCAAAGCAGGACTGCACCACTTTAGTCAGCTGAGAAGTAAAGGACAATTCAGATGAAAAAAAACCTAGGTTGGGGGCCTCTTTTTAAACACTGTTAGATAAAGTGCCCAGACTGGAGGAGAGATTATTAATGCTGCTTATACTCAGGTAACAGTTGGTAGTTATAACTACTCTTATTTGGAGTCATTCAATTCCAGGAATTTTTTGGACATCCAGTTTGGTATCATCAGTTTAACGATGCATGCATATGGTAAACAAGAGGGGACCCAAAGTAGATCCATGGGTGACCCCACAACATAGAGAAGCATAAGAGAAGGAATTTCCAGCTATTACAGAGATATATCTGTTCAACAGATGGTGGATTAACCAATGCAGTGTCACAACACTGATGCCAACATAGTTTTTTAGTGCTCTGGTGTTTTTCTTTCAATATGTACCAATATAACAAAAAACAATACTGACTCAATAGAATGATTGTCTTTCTGGAAAAAAAGAATGAAACTATCTAAATATGGTATGCACCACATTTTCTGAATGATGACACAACATTTGGCGAAAGCAGAAAATTTGTGTTTCCTAAAAAAAAAAAATTCCATAGTGGCAGAAAAAATGGAGCAAATGGAACTGATCTATATCTGAATGGACTTGATGTATAGAACGCACTGTACCAAAACATGTGTTCATGAGTTATCAGCCAAAATGTAAAATGCTCACATGATGGTGCTACTCAAAACATGCTTTAATATGTTAAGCACATTACCATGGGGCACCAGATTACTTAGCATATACAGTAGCTGAGATTAGTGATTATATGCACACTTCTGTAGACAGTCATTCAAAAAAGATTTCAGTTGAAAATCTTATTAACTGTAACTGATATTGAAAACAAAAATAGTAACAACCATGAGACACTTTTATAAACATGTGAAAATCGGAACGATGTGTCTATCTGCAAAAAAAAGAGTATAAAATATGATGATAAACAAGAGCAAATAAATAACAATCAATGCCTTGTTATGTCTCTGTTTATGGCTCATGACCATTATGCATTTTATGGATTTATATAACACAAAACTGCATCTATTGCTGATTTAGTTGGTTAGACTGAGGCGACATACAGTAGAAAATATTTTGTGAGGGAGGATGACAGAAAAAAAAGGGGTTAAAATTCCCTCTACCTCCCTGTCTCATCGTCTGCTTTTGCTATCTGTGCAGAGAAACACGTCTGAGATGAACGTTTTGTACTCACAGTTTGCGGACGATTGAATGGAGCCACTTGAATTTTTGATGAGCTGTCTTCTTGGTGACTCCCTGAGATGGTCACTGGTCAAAAATGTCTTTCTTTCATTTCAGTTTATTCCAGGAACCGGCTGTTTTCTTTCTACAATGTTCTTCTGCTTCATGAATTAAAACGACAGTTGACTATGAACTGCAGTGACGTCCTGCCTGTTTCTTGGTAAAGCACCTTTTTGATGGGGGATACTTTGGGTAACAAAGCTATAAAAGTGATTTAATATTATGCAAAATGGTTATGGAGACATTAATAATGTCGATTTACTGGCTCCACAGTAACCCTTGTTTTTTTTATATTGAATTTACTTCGTCGTCGTTCAGGCGACCTACAGAGAATTATCACCTGGCTCTGCAGCTCCCTTCAGTTTTACAGAGCTTTATAGTGAGTTTCAGCTCAATGTTTAGCTGTCTGGAAGTTTTATGTTTTACCTCACTCCCACTCTTACTGCTCTCCTATTTTCATTTCCAGCTGATTTCAGAGGGGAAAAGCTCTAAAAAGCCACCGTGCTCCATCCACTCAGCAACAAACATCAGAGAGACACAGTTAGCATCTTGCTGTTGATCATAGAGTTAGTAGAGACCAGAAACAAAGCTAAAAGGGAGTGAATTTTGGAGATTAACCAGGTAGCCAGAAACATGTCTCCAAATGAATGATCATGACTGCTTGATGTGGTACTGTTCACTAACAAGCTCGTCAAGCTTAAAAGGTTAAACGTGATATGTCACTGTTTGGTTTTTTGATCTGTTGAAGAGATCTCCAGGATCCCAAACGGTACATCAGGGTCAAGTGCACATCTCAGTTCTCCTCACACTTGAACACCCCAGCCATCCCAGAAACACAACCAAGCAGTCTGTGAAAATGATTTGAGAACAAAAAGCTTTGTATATAGAAACAGGCAGGGAAGGTTGGTGCTCTACTCCGGATCAGTTCTAATCTGCAGTGTCTGAATTGGTTATATAACTTTCATCTTCTCCAACATTTCACCTTTACTCGGTCACTGAGTTGCAACATTGTCCACACATGAAAACATCCACTGTGCTGGCTGGCATTTCCTAATGTTCAACAGACCATTGGTCAGTCCGACGGTGTCAGCTGCATCCAACAACCGCTGGCTGGACACAAAAGGGCACCACCAACTTTGTATCCTCAGGTGACATGTGGCACCTTTTATTTCCCCCCAAAAAAACAGTCCACCTAAAGCCCTCTCAACAGGAGGAAACTTTGAAGGTCAGACCACTTTTCACAGAATCCAATCGCAGCGGCGTTCAGACTCCGTTGCGTCAGAGGACTCTTTTGTCACGGAAAATGTTTAATGATTACTCCTGCCAGCTTAAGGTCTCTGGGACTCTGGTTAGACACATTCTGTGGATGTGAGAGGCGAGCTGGTGTTGAGGCTGGCGCTAGATGGCGGCTGATCCTGCTGCCCCAGTGTCTTCTCCCCCCTCGACGCTTGGTCACGAAGCGCTGCTGTGATGGCAAATTAAAGAATGTGGACGAACATTTAAGTCTGAATGATATTCACCTGAAAACAGATGTATATGGATTAGAACTGTATTTGAATGATATAAAGAAAGAAAGGCAGGAATAGTGCACTAGTCTTTTAATAGTAGACTAATAGAAACAAAATCCACAAATGAGTTTAGTGTCATTTTCTACTTACCCCCAGGTAAATCTAAATATCAAGCTTTAATGTCCACTTTAACTCAGCAGGTGTAGCAGATCTATATAAGCATAAGTGGATGTGAAAATGTTCCTTTTCGAGCTCCAAAAGAAAAAAAAAAAGACCAGCAAATTATCCCCAACAGTTCAGCAGCATGATCCAACTATTCTGAAGCCAAATGATTACACTGTGGATTCAGGAGTCCAACATTTCCCTCATTAAGTCCTAGATTCTCCTCACTCTCCATGCATGGCCCTACAGCACTCTCCCTTCATCTGCTCATGAGTTCCTCTTTCCAAGACTTAAAGTTAGAAATGCAAACCTAAAACTCATTGTGTATTCGAGTGCTTAACGTCTCTGAATAATCACTAAAAAGCTCACTTCTGCATTTATAATGGACTGAGAGGTGCAGAGCGACTTGCGGAATGAATCGTTTTTTCAGTAATTTCAATAAAAAACGTGTGTATTTTGTTGAACAAGCAAGGCAGTGAGACCAAGGTTGTCCTGCCCGGCTGGAAGAACTGTCTTTACCCTTCGTAACAAACAACAAAGCTGTCCACAAATGTAATTGTTTATCAGGACTGTGATATTTAATTCTCACCTTAACCTTAAACCCCACTGGAAAAACCATAGCGACACATTATGACGGGTCCAGGCTGATCCTAAATCCCTGTGGACAAACAGGTAAGGTGAGGTGTGCACTTCTACTGTTAATTGATTCGATGGTTATAAGCAGAAGTGCAGAAACAGTAGTTCGACTGAATGAGTGTGAGTGAAGCGGTTCTTGAGATCCTGGAAAGCTGGAAAGGAGTCCACTGAAACTGTCAGAAGGTCGAAGAGTCGTTAGTGGTGACGCAGTGTTAAACAATGTACCGAGAACTCCCCATAGAGCTGAAGGGAACTGCAGCTGGGTTATAGTTTTCTATGTGTTTGTCAGTATTATCGACCCCTTTCACACTGCAACAAGTCTTGACAAATATTGATTGCAGCTTTAATTATTTTAAAACAATCCTGTCTATCTAACTAGGAAAATGTGTGAATGAGAGTGAGAGTGTGAATCTATAGCCACTTGGACGTTGTGAATCTTTATGTCTTAATATAATGGTTCATGTTGCTACAGTGAATTTCCAGCTGATTTGAGAATGTATAAAAAAAAATTCTATTATTTTGCCAGCACTGGAAATCAAGAGGAAATGTGTTCCAAGTCAAGTTAAAAAAATGTCGTATTTCATTGCTCCTGACACAAATGCTGTAATATTAGTTTGAATTAAGTCAGAGATACATGGCGAGGCTGTACCTTCACGCCCCTCTGATTTCTAATGACAACTTGGCTCGGCAGGTCATTCTCAGCTCATCTGACAGTAATCGGAAAAAACCTGAAATCCTCACCTTCTCGCTCCATTTTTTTTTTCTCTCCGCGCCTCACCCACAGATGAGCAATGAGAAAGTCGTGATGAGATTGTAACAAGGAAAAAGCCACGGAGAAGAGCACAGGTACCTGCACGAGCCGCCTGATTGAATTGCTGCAGATTTAAGGGAAAAGGGTGAGAAAAAGACTGCAATTTCATGTGAGACTGCCTGCCAGAAGATGTCTGAGTATTTACCATATTTTAAAGCAAACAACAGCTCCAAATTGCCAGGATGAAGAAAGACCAATCAACAAAGCTATACGTGTAAAATATGTGGGCATTTTCTTTGGCATTTTTTTGTGTAGAGTCCATAAGATGAGCTTGTCGTGACACTGCCCCTGTGGTCAGATCTGTCTGCCCCTGTGGAACAAATAAACCTTTTCAATTCCGACTACGTCCTTGGCTATTGACCAGCACAGAGAAAAAGTGTTGGAGTGAATAATGGCTCATACTGTGAGCCCATTGAGCTGCACCAGGATTATAAGCATGGAGCCAGAGAGAGCTGGAGACTGAAGGGGATAGATTGAGGAAAAAGCTTTGCCCTCTCTGTTTGGGAGAAGCAGAATAGATAGATGCGGTCGTTTCACAAACCCCTGGACGGACTTACGCCATTAAAGCTCTCCATTACAAGTACTTAATGTAGTTAGGCGGTGCATTTATTGAATGTCTGCATGACAAGAAGGATGTTTTGGGAGTCCGAAATGCTCACAAAAGTCTGCCATTACCGACTAAGCTCTACCTTGGATCACTCCACCAGCCCCACAGTCCCATTACACATCCAGTCTTCCTCTGCTGGGAGAACTGGCATCATCCCTCTTTTCAGATTATGCCTCTACAAAACATGGTTGGCCTGGTGCTGCCATTCTTAAAAGTTTCTGGCTGTGGGAAGAGGACTTCCCGTCTGTGAGGGAATTATGGGTATGCCAGTGGGCGCCTGCGCCGAATCCGCCTCTGAATGAAGCTGCAGGATCAACATAAGCCGCACTGCAGGCCCAAACATGTATTCCCCCCCGTGTTTTGGCTTGTGTGTCATAACCACGATACGCCCTCCTCTCCTTCCTTCCTGCTTGCCTTGCCGGGCAGCCCCGAGCTGGACCCCGCCAATAGTTTGCAGAGGATGTCAGCGCCTGTTTGAAGTACTGCTTTCCTATTTGGGGTGCTTCCGCCGGGAGGAGGTGTAGGAGGAAAAAAGACTGGATTTTGAAGCCCAAAAAAAGGACTCTTTATTGGGGGGAAGAAACGACGAAACAGCAACCCCTGGTGGCAAACAGATGCACGCTGGTTCCTCCCTGTAGTGACAGACTCTTGATCTTCCAACCAAAAATCTTTGAGGTTATACGAGGTGCTGCTGTGAGGAAAGGAGAAAGAGAGATTGGAGCCTTTGGAGTGGGAGCAAAATAGCATCATTCAAATTTTCTGTCTGTTTCTATGGCTTGATATTTACGGCCGGCAAAGTGTATTCATTCCAGTTTTGTATGGTCTCATTGGGTAGACAGTATATGTAACACCTGAATCACATCCATTGATGCTCCTTACTTATGTAACACAGACTAATTTTCCACACAGAACTTTCCTATGTTTTGTAGAAAAATAATGGTGGAGGCTCTTTTTCTGTCTGTTCTGGATTATGGAGATATGATTTACATGCCTGTGTCTACTTCTGCTCTTAAGCCTCTAGATGCTGTTTATCACACAGGTTTGTTACCAGTGATCCTACTACACCCATCATTGCACTTTATACAAAAATGTTGGGTATAAGCTCCTTACAGGCAAATTGCCTCTGTATATTACATCTCTACTTGTTTCATCTTCTGTATCGTATCAGACTCGGTCCAGTGATCATCTTCTACTAAAAGTTCCTCAAGTCTGTACTGAGCTCAGTGAATCAGCTTTTAGTTCTTATGCCCCATCTGCAAAACACCTTAAAAATGAACTCTTTTTTACCCCTTGGTATTTGTGAATCTTCAATTTCCCAATGATTTTCAAGTTTAAACAAAGGCAAATAATAAATAAATAATGTAAGATAAATGTTCATTGTGCGCAGTTATTCATTTGACAGGGGTGACTTATCATTGAGGACAATAAAAGTCACCAGAGGGACTCAACAAAGCTCACACATAAAATGACTGAGAGAAGGACTGGAAAAAAAATCTAGCATACGAAACCACTGAATGTGCATTATAAAAGCAGGAAGAAATTCTACAAACAATCAATGGAAAACAGAATGATGAAATAATAAGCCCAGTATCCACAGGGATTACGTCAAATATTGAACGACTCCTTACATCACAGTTTACGTCCATTGGCAGCACTGAGTGATAAATTGAAGAAGTAGTGTCCTTTCATGAAGAGAGGTGAGAAGTGAAGGTGTGAGGTTTCAGGCAGGAGATGGATGTGTCTGACGTTTGACTTTTATGAAAGAGACCAAATGTTTTTTGTCTCATCATAGACCTGCAAAAAACATTCAACTGTGACCGCGATCTGTCCCGAACCGACATCAAGTTTCTACAGCATGAACTTTTCCATGAGCCTGAGAACCACTTCAGGATATCAGGAACTTTGGCTGCATTTTGACTGGAGAGACCATTCTCTAAATTTAACTCCTAAATCTTCAGATGAAGTGGGAACACAACAAGCAATGCACATAAAGGACTCTTCCTGGTTTAAATCCTAGTTTTGTTTTTAACCTAATCTTAAACATACTTTAATTACAGCTTATCTGTCATGTCCAGGATCTTTTCCTAACCTTAACTACAATATAGCTGCAATGAAAAAAATCAGGATTTTAAAACATTGGAAGTGAATGTAAGAAGAATATTGCCATTGAGCATCATTAGTTGTTCAATACTGATGTTCTTGTTCTTGGAGGTAGGGCTGAGAAATAAAACACCCCAGGCATCCAATAATCACTGCTGTTATATATAGTGTGATCCAAGAAGACCAAATCATTTCACAGCCCTGAGGACATTTCTGCACTTTAACTGACTAACTCCCCGACTTTAGCAATAAATCCAGCCAAAGCTTCCAATATTTGATCAACCGTTTATTAATTATTGGTAAATGGACAAATGGGCAATTCAGGGCTGCAGCTGTGATGAGGGCAAATGAGCCCGATCTAACGGCAGCAGAGCTATGTGAGCAATTTAAAATGCAAAGATAACACTGCGCATATATCACCCAGACCACTGCTCGGTGAAACCCTGGCCAGCGCAGGGGTTATCCCGCAGCCATTTTGTGAAACTTAATGTTCCATTAAGAGTGCATCAATCAGATTTTAAATGATTTGGATGCCCATTAGTCCTTGCAGAGCCACAGTACTGAGACCACTCCCGATGTAATGATATTGAACAGAAGCAGTAGACATCATCTTTTAAAAAGCTGTTCCACATTCGCCCCCCAGCTTCTCCCACAAACCCCTGCCATGTCAGGCTGACCGCGTTGGCAACAGCCAGAGGCATCCTGAGCAGAATAATCTGAGAACCTGCTCAAGACTTAGAGCAAAGAAAAAAAAATCTTACTAGACTTCTTATTGCCTTAAGCTTCTAGTTTGAGGGATATCAGATGAACACAAGTTGGCTCTCCCTCCAGACTGTTAATGCCATCTCCCAAACATCAAAGATGTGGAAAGTAGGGTAAGAAAGCCGCGTCATGTTTGCCTCCTAAGCGAGCTGCTGCGTGTTTACACACCTTTTTTCTGCAGGAACCGTTTCGACACATCAAAAAACGCCCGAGTCTGTTTTCCCCTCCCATGACCCAGAAATGAAAGACAACACTTGAAGGTAGTGGAAAGAGAAAGCCACGAGGGAGTTTCACCTTTTTGAAAAAAAGTTAAGCAAACTCCAAGTTCTCTCAGAGCGAGGTGAGATCTGATTAGATAACCGTGACACTGGCGAAAATGTCCCGGTGGAAGTCCTTAAACATGACAACATTCCAGTTTCTTAAAGGATGCAAAGCAGGCGTAGTTGTAGCTCCATGATGCTTTGAGTATTTACATCCAACCTGTAAACCCTGTAGGGAAAAAAAAAATCCTACAGTTTGGCTCAGATTTCTCAATGAGAAATGATTTCCTAACATCCTTGGGGACACATCCTAGACCTACAAATTATACTTTCCCTAACTTTTCCAAAGTGTTGCAAGTATCAGTCAACTATTGAATCACCTCCTCGAGACTCTCCTCTATATGGAAATGGGGGAAAAAATGCAAACGTCTCCCTGGTTAAAATCAATTATTCACAGTCATCTCTAGGGATGTGTAGGCCCTGGCAGTTTCCTAAGATGATTCGAAGCGTGTGTGTGTGTGTGTGTGTGTGTGTGAGCATGTGGAAGTTCAAGCTAAACCCTTTAGCATAATGTGAGTAACATTCAGGATGAGGACTGTGCCCGGACAAACCCTTCCTGCCACCACCGTCTCCTCCATGACTGAACCCCCGCTGAGGAAATGGGTCTCTCAGACAGGTCTGCCAGAGCAGATAGGAAAAGGTTACACTGTCTCTTTGGTGTAGACTCTTAGTGGCGATCCCACTGCTGAGAAGTTGTGAATGTTTTATAAAGAAGAGCGTGTACTCTTCCTCTGCAGTCTTTTGTGACCGGAGCTGTTGTGTGTGCATGTGTGTGTGTGTGCGCGCATGCCTGCTCATCTGTTCTTTACCCGTTTTTCGTTTCCATTTTCCTTTTTTTTCCCTCTCGATACTTTGTCCCTGTGACAGGAATTATGAGCACATACCCAGTAGAGGAGATTATGTCCAATGTCGTAATTGTTAACTTATGTCCATTATGTTCTACATGGGCACATATTTAACATCTTGCTGGTGTTCGGGTAATGAGACATGTTATAAGCACCTGTCTTATCAGCAAAAATAAACACACTTCGAGGCCTTTAAGCATTTATTTCTAGTACTGTGCTGATGCTACTCATGGCTGACACAACTAAGGTTACTACTTACTACTAGAAATATTACTACAATTACAGCTGGCAGATAATACATCTACATTTGTTTACATCAGCCATATAAGCTAATTGTCTAATTAAAAACGAAAGGTTTACGTTGGGATATGTATTCAGAATAAGACAGAGGGGAGAGAAACACATTAAATTACATATGCACTTACAGTTAGTGAGGAAAGTGTCCTTGAAAATGAACAAATTGTCTTTATTTGTTAGAAATGCCCTTGAGGTAAATTTCAGGTTAATTAGCTACTATGCAGATTATGGCTCACTAATGAATTGATATTGTAATGGTGAATAAAACAGCTTAGTATGAATAAATACTCAAGGGGAAAAAATAGACTGGAGCACGCTGATTGATTTGTAATTTGTAGTTCACTCAACGTTAGCCCGTTTGCACAATTAAGCCTTTTTTTCCTGTTGAAAGTTTTCCTCTCCTTGAGCTTGATACAGCTGCTTATTGCTGGAAGATGCACAAAGTACCTATTTTCAGTGTGAATAAATATCCTTACGAGTGAATTTTACAATGTGATTAAAAGACTCCGAATGCAACGTGCTGACAATTTCAAATATAGTAGCTTTGGCATCACCTTCAGAAATATTTACCCTTCATTCAAAGCTGCAATTTTACTTTCCAGCATGAGTCAGCCTAGTGTTTTCTAGTCATGCCCTTCTCCTTGTAAGATAGTCCACCTCCAAAATTGATGAGCCATCTATCCCAAAACAGCATCAAACTAAAACTGAGGCAACAGCTTATTGAAAGATACCAGAGGAGCTGGAGATGCAAGAAAAATGGTAATAATGATAACGTCATCCAGCGTTGATTCTTTCTGTCTGTTTTGGCTGCAACGTGCCCGAGTTTCATTCTTATCAACCTCTAACAGAATCCCTCAGACTATAGCTTGAAGACCTTTTTGGACTCCTCAGCTCAAATCAAAGGGAATAGAGAAAACAAAACACGAGAAGAAAAGTAATGTAGCAGCTGCTCAACTCTCCCCATTGATTGAAACTGGGCTGTGATCACCAACAGGCCTGGGATCAAAGACCATTTCTGTAGCTCTTTTTTTTAATGTTTAATATCAGGTTGTGCCCCTCACACCACAGCATTCAATGAGGTCTGATAGCCACATGCTTTCACTAGCGTTTGTTTGCCGCTCTGCACTTCACCACACTGGATTTCCTCCTGAATACCAAACAAGTGAGGTTTATCAGCACATTAGTACATTGCCGTGCAACCCAGTAAGAAATCTGAAGCAAAGTGGATGTGAATGCTGAACCGCCATGCATTCTTCTTTAACAGCCTTTCTTAGCGTGGCGCCCCGCATGTGCTCGCTCTGTGAGGCAGAATCATCAGACCGTGATCACAGAAATGGAAAAGATGTGCAGGATCCGCATTCTATCTGCATGCCGTCCACCTGTCTGTTTCACTGTGCTCGTCCTGTCATGGAACAGCGGAAAGCTCACGCCATGACTTAATTGCATCATTCGTTTTTTAAATGTCTGTCATTTTCTTACTAAATATAATTTTCCACTCATTTCTCGCTTAATGACATTCATAATGGAAGTGGTTATTTCGAGTTATTTAGTCAATGTTATCCTTGTATTATGAATTAATTGTAGCCGTAAGGAATGTAAATGTTCGAATTAATGCACCTGATCGTGGTAGAAATCCTTCAATTTATGGTCTTTATTTGTCTAATTCTTTGTCAGACTTGCATTACTGATATGCTCCTTTGTGCTTCTGCGACACATAAAAAAAATGTCTCTGTTTAGATTACTCTTGAGTCCCGCATTCCATCGTGCATACATCATGAAAACGATGCTTTAAAATGTAAATGAGAAACATACCTCATTTAATCTCTTTCACATTCAAAAAGGCGTGAGTAATAGTCCATGCCTCTAATTGTCACGAGCGAGCTCTCGCCGCGGGATCCTGTCTTTACCCTTCTTTGAATTAGCTTTGTTGAATCAAACTTGCAACGGCTGAAAGATACAAAAGGTGAAATCACGTTTGCAGCAGTCACCAGCCTGTCAAAAGAAAACAGCTGGTGCCAATCTGCTTTTTCCTGATACCCATGAAGGGCACCCCGGCGTCCTTGCTGCGAGTGGATGTGTTGACAATGAGAAAGCGGGAGCCAGGATTCCAACCAAATGTAGTGTGAATTAAACCATATTTGCAGAAAACCATCAAGAGAAAATACTCATTTATGTCATGCTAACATTAGGAGTTGCATTGTAGTAGGTGGCGCTAATTCAGCAGAAGAAGCAGAAGAAGAGGATGCAACAAAATGCAAACCTCAAATAGTGGGAAAAAATGATGGAGCTGATTTATGTTTGTTTCATGTTGTAATTTTGAGGAAGGTTACAGCCACACAGATGTGACGTTTTCATCTGCCACCATTTTCCAGCGTACCAGCAGATGTGACAGATGGACGGGTGCTGCAGCCCCAATTCATGCTCGATTCTCAGGGAGACCTTCATTCGCCCCTTGCGCCGATCCGCCGTTGACGGACAGACTTCCGCAAAGCAGTAGTTCAATGGAGCCACTGAATGGTTCCTGCCTGTCAATCTGCCCCTCCTCCCTCCCATCGCAGCAGCATCTCTCTCAGGTAACAGCCTGTGGTCGATACACCCCCATTGTGAAAGACTCCATTTCCCTGTGACACTACGACTGTGTGTTCGCAGCCAAGTATTGACACAGATGGACCCTGTGTTATTTCCTCTTCCGCTGGTTGCAGTCCACTCAATCTGTCCTGGATAGCGACATGTTGTGTAACTGTGACACATTTGCTTGCTGCAGAAAGCGCTGAAATCATTCATTATATCAGTGTCAGGACTTCAAAGAAACAGATTTTTTCTTTGCTCATGGTGTGAGGATAGTTTTTTTTTTATGTTCCTGCATTTGTTCGTCACATTAAGAGAGTTAAAGGACGGTAAAAAGTACAGAGAACAAAAACATGCTTTTCCTTATTTAAATGGTTTTTGGGACATGACCTGGTGTATTAAACACATCCAGAGTTGCATTGTAGAGAATCAGAAAATCCAAAGTTGTTTCTGCACAAAAAAAAAAGAATATCAGTTCATTTCTACCACCAAGAAATCAATGTTTTGGATTTGTTTTCATTTTTACTTTCTTTCAGTTCTGGTGATAAATGTAGTTTTTTTGGTGTGTTTTTTTTTTCAGTTTCTTCTGTATTGATTGACCCATGTTTGTTAAGAGTTTGTCATCCACTAATCAGAAGGTCGATAATTTGATCCCTGGCTCCTGCAGTTCACATGTCAAAGTGACCTTGGGCAAGATACTGAAGATATTGAGAGAGTGTGTGTATGTGTGTGTGTGTGTGTGTGTGTGTGTGTGAGTGCCTCCTCATGACTAAGTGACATCTTGGATTGTAGCCTCTGCAACCAATGTGTGAATGGGTAAATGCTGGTTTTTGTTATCAAGCGCTTTGAGAGGTAAGACTGGGAAAGCACCATGTAAATACAGTGTGTGAATACATCTACGGATGCGCTGGGACACATCATCAGTGTTGTTACCTGAGTTCACAGGGTGTTTCGGGTCTTTCAACAACATACACCCTCCCTCAGGCGACCCAGCCGGGGGTGATCAATCCCCAGCTTGTGTCCCAGCAGCTTAAGCCCACTTTTTGGACCTCTTTATCCAAATCCACCTTGAGGCTCTCTCTGCAGCCTCTGTGGCGGACTTGACAGCTCTCCTCTTCGCAGCACCTGCTATTCCAAGGAGGCTGTAAACCTTGCACAGGGAACGTGCAGCAAAGCCCCGGCAACCCACCTCAACTGGCTCACAGCGGGATTTCCAGCCTCTCTTCTGGCATTCTTCGATGAGCTCCTGGTATTTGAGTCGCTTCCGCTCATTGGCCTCTTCCATGCGGTCTTCCCAAGGGACTGTCAGTTCCACTAAGAGGACTTGCCTGGAAGAGGCAGATGTCAACACCAGGTCGGGTCTCAAAGAAGTTGTTGTGACATGTTCGGGGAACTTGAGCTGCCTGCCCAAGTCAACTCGCAGTTCCCAGTCTGATGCCGAAGAGAGGAGGCTGGCCGATGGCTTTGGCTTTGAGTGTGGCTTCTCTCCAGCCTTCACAAAAGGAATTGGCTTTCGGCTACTGGCATGTTTGTTGTTTGCCACAGCGCTGGATATAGCCTCCGCCAATGCCTTCAGCACCTGGTCGTGTCTTCAGCGGTAACGGCCTTCTCCAAGGGCTGTGGGGCAGCTGCTCATGATGTGCTCCAGAGTGCCTCTTCCTGGACAGAGAGAGCAAGTTGGGAGGTCGCTCTTCCCCCAAACGTGCAGGTTGGCTGGGCTTGGTAGAACATCATAGACAGCTTGGACCATGAACTTGATGCGTTGGGGTTCTGCCTTCCAGATGTCATTCCAGGTCAGCTTCCTCTCCAGTGCCCCTTCCCATCTCGTTGATGCTCCTTGCTGCCGCATGCTCACCATCTTGCTGGTCCTCGCATCCTCGACACCTGTCCGCACCTCTCCCAGGACAAGGTCCCGCCTGTCCTTGCCCTGTACCTTGTCGTACCGGGGCTGCGGGATGGCGCCCAGCCCTGCCCGACCGATTGCCACTGTGCCCACCAAGGCCTTGTGTCTCAGACGAGACTCTGCTAGCTCTAGCTCCTCTTGAGCTTTGAACTTCCTGCCTGTCCGAACCTCAATGCCTGCTGATGCCACTCTGGTGTCACTGGAGTCGCGGTACATCAGTGCTTCTCTGGTGCGAGAGACCCTGAATTCCTCCTCCAGGCTGCTGAAGGGAAGCTGGAGTTTGTTGCTTCTGCCGTACAGCGCTGCACTCGTGAGACTGCGCGGCAGGCCCAGCCATCTTCTGAGGTAGGAACTGATCTTTCTCTCCAGGGTCTCTACCGTGGACAAGGCCACCTCGTACACCAACAAAGGCCACAAGATGCGGGGAAGGATGCCATGCTGGTACAGCCAAGCTTTGAACTTGCCGGGTAGGCCAGTTTTGTCTATTGCAGACAACCAAGCCTCTAGCTTCGTGATGGTTGCTTGGATGGACGCTGCATCTCTGAGGCTACAGTCAAAGGTCTTGCCCAAGCTTGTGACTGGTTTCTCAGTGATCGATGGTATCACCGTTCCATCAATATGGAAGCGAAACTTGTCCACCACTTTTCCGTGCTTGAGAACCATGGACCTGGATTTTGTTGGTTTGAAGCTCATCCTTGCCCAGCGGATTAGCTTCTCTAGGCCCTGCAGGATCCACCTGCACCCTGGCACTGATGTGGTGGTAACCGTCAGGTCGTCCATAAAAGCACGGATGGGGGTTGCCGAACTCCCGACTTGGATAAGGGGCCTCTGCATTCCGTCTCAGCTGCTTTCACCAACATATTCATGGCAAGGGCGAACAGGATAACTGAGATCGTGCAGCCAGTTATGATCCCTTTTTCGAGCCGATGCCAGTCGGATGTTACACTCCCTGAAGTGACTCTTAGCCTGAAGTTCCCGTAGTAGTTCAGGATTAGGTCCTTGATTGTGCAGGGAATGTGGTGACGGTCCAAGGCGGTTTCTACAAGCTTGTGGGGGATGGATCCATATGCATTGGCGAGGTCAAGCCAGAGCACCGCCAGGTCTCCGTTCCCCTCTCGTGCCTCCCTGATGAGCTGGGTGACCACTCCAGTGTGTTCGAGACAGCCTGGCACTCCGGGTAAACCGCCCTTCTGTACTGCTGTGTCAACGTACTTGTTCTTCATAAGGAAGTCGGTCATCCTTCTGGCGAGGACGCTGAAGAAGATCTTTCCCTCCACACTAAGGAGTGAGATGGATCGAATCTGCTCCAGTTTGGTGGAATTTTCCTCTTTTGGGATCCAGATTCCCTCTGCCTCTCTCCACTGATCTGAGATGGTCCCTCTACGCCAAATGACGCGTAGCAGCTTCCACAGGATTCTGAGAAGGTTTGGACAGCGCTTGTACACCTTGTAAGGCACTAGGCTGGGACCTGGAGCGGAGCTTGCTCTGGCGGATTTAACCACCTGCTGAACTTCCTTCCAGGTGGGCACACAGGTGTCAAACTCCGCCAGCGGGGCTGGTACATCCATTAGGGCCCTCTGTGGTCCTAGCTCCTGCTCTCTGTCCAGGTCGCGGAGGGTGTTGGTGAGATAGTCGTCTACCTCCTCCTTACGACATTCAAGGCGCCCACTGCGCTTCTGTCCCAACAGCCTCTTTGTGAACCCAAAGGGGTTGGCTACGAAGGAGCTCCGCTTCCTAGCTCTCTCTGTCCTCCGCCTCCTGTGCCATTCCGCCCTGCGCAGGGTTGTGAGCTTCTTCCGGATGATGTGTCGAAGCTCAGCGAGTGGTGGTTTCTCAGCTTCAGTTGCTGTCTTGAACTGCTTCGCCAGCACCCGCAATTCTTTCCGCAACTGGTGGATCTTATCTGCCCTGCGGTTGTTGGTATAGGGGGGCTTGCAGGACTTGGTCTCCTCGATGCCGAACCTCTCAGCCCCGAAGCTTATGATGAGGGTCGTCAGGTTCTTGAGTCGTCCCTCTACATCTCCTCTTGCTGTTGCGTTGATTCCAGATGTATCCTCATCAAACTGTTGCCTTAGCTTGTGCTGCTTTCCTTGAGGCCATTTGATCCGATGACGCTGGACTACTCTGCTAGGAGTTGGAGTTTCAAGCACCTGGAGGTTCTGGGCTCTGTGGGTTGTGACCGGGCCGGGCTCCTCCTGCGTCTCACCAGGCGTTGGTCCTGTGCGCTGTGCTGTCGACTCCTGGACCAAGCATTTCATCCGGGCCTGATGTATTTTTAGGCCATGGTTGTTCTTGCAGACCTTTCCGCAGATGCATCTGCTATTCGTTGTCGATTGTCCATTTTCCGAATTCGTCATCAATAGGGCCGTCCTTATGGGGTGCTCATCCTCCCCCCCTCTCGGGCACCCCTGGGGGTATTTTTCTGTGGGTTGATCTGTAGCTTGCTTGGGTTTCTCCCTCACGGAAGATGCAGGTCGGGCTGCTAACCCTTCCTGCCCCGGTTGCTGTCTCTCCGTGCTGTCCACTGTCTCTCCAGTCTTTCTTTCTCATACTAACAGTGACAATCAATTAGTCACTGGACAGAGCCCACAATCATCAGGTAACACCCTTTCAATCCTCTTGAATGAAGATGGATGACAAAGAAAAAACCTTTTTATCAAAGCATCTATATTTGTTATGCTGTATATTACTCAGGTTTTTATTTCACTTTTATTTCTCCCCGTCTGTCTCAGTAAGTGTATTACTCCACAAAACACAACCTGCAGAACTCCATTAGTGCATTTATTTTAGTGCCCGTGTGCTCAGATTGTGATGGATGATATAGAGGTAGAGCATCTTTATGAGTCTGTTGTTCCTTTAAGCAATAATATGGATGTAATTGTTTTTATACTGGCTTTTTACTTTTATCAAGCCTATCTGCAACTACAACACACCTGAGTTTTAATATGATGCTTGAGGCAGCTGTTTACCCTGTTTGTAACGGACACTTTCAGACACACAGACTTTCATTAAAGACTTCTTACACCAGATGGTTTCGACCTTTCTTGGGCGTCATATAAAATTAGACTTTGAAATTTGAAACAAGGAGGCCTATATTTTCTTATATATATTATATAAACACACGCATCAGTACACAAGCTCGTCTTTTTTGAGGGATGAATGAGGAGACTGCGGGAGGGGGGGGTTGAAGGGTCCTCGTGACCGCAGGACCTTATCTAGAGCCGCTTTACAGCAGCCTTGATGAGCGAGAAAGATAAAAGAGCAGGAACAGTGCCAGCATGAGCAAGGTCAGCAAAAGACTGACTGTCAGTCACATCCTCCTCCGACGAGCCGGAGATCAGAGAGAAACAAATCCACCTTTGGGAGAGACGACTCTCTGTCTTTGAAGTGTATGCGCACATAAAATAACCTTGCTTCTGTTTGTCTTATTATTATTATTATTATTATTATTATCATTATTATTATTATATGTTTGTGTTCATATCAGAATTAACAAGGTCACACCCTGTCGAAGCTTTTCCTGGAATTTCCCAATATTTGTTTACTTCTTAATAGTACTTGACGTTTGATAAAACTGCACCTTACGTGTACTGTTGGACAACATTTGTAATTTACCACAGTTGTTCTCTCTCAGCAGCAGCGAGTTATGAACTGTGAAAGAGAACAGGTCAGATGTGTAATACAGTGGGAGAAGAGGGACCTGCTCTTGTAGATGCATTAGCACCAGATAAGCTCCGGCCTGAATACACACGGTAACACAAATATACACCAGGTCTATACATGTTCCTGCTCGCTCTCTCTCTCTCTCTCTCTCTCTCTCTCTCTTTCTCTCTCTCTCTCCCTGCACCACTATAATAACCCAGCTTTGATTGTAACCAGTGAACCAAAAACATTACTTGGTCCGCATACCAATATGTTGCGCCGGCTGTTGAACAGTGGGTTTAAAATGAATCATAAATCATCCCTTATCCACTGCTGGTCAGATAAATCATTGGGCTGTTTTACACCGAGAAGGGGTCACTTGCGTTATGATATTTTGCTATTTGTGTATTCCTACCGTTCGATGTTCATCAGCAGGTGATCTGATATTTGCATCACTGACAGCAACGACTTTAAGTGTCAGTCAGAGCTTTAGAGGAAAAGGGGAAAGTGGGAGTTTGTGAGGCGGCCCTGATCC